>JALJEV010000623.1:6000000-7200000 GCA_026586105.1 Hylodesmum podocarpum
TATATTATTTTAGTCTTAATTTTCAAAATTGATTTAATTTCTTTTAATAATCAGATGTTGTGACCCTTCAGATGGGGCCAGTTGTAGGACCTCCACTACCTAAAAGAAAAAAAAAGGAAAGTAGTGAGTTGAAGTTGCACAAACGTGACGAGAATAAAGCAATGAGTTGAAGTAGCAGTGTAGCACAAACTTGCGATGACGTAGGTATTCTTTTTTGCATTGGAGGCAGTGGTTTGATGTTGGTGTGAGTCAAAAGTGACTTTATTATTGGGATATTGAATGTTTTGGGTTCATGTATTTCTGTCCTTACATGTTCGGCTGTCCTTGCTTGATGCAATTACTGTTCTTCAGTTATGATACAAGAGTAAGGTAAAGAAAGTGTGTATACATACAAGTTTGAGTTGGGTAAAGAGTTAGCTTTAAACCAAATATTGTCCTTTTTTATCACTAATTTGAGATAGCAGGTCTATATTCTAAGTGTGGGGACCCATTTAGTTTGATGTTAGCAATGCCTTATATCACAGTACTACACCTAATTCAGATGTGGTTCAGAACTATTTTATAAATAATATATTATAACTAATTTACACATTCATTATATTGAAACACCACTGTGATTTTTTTGACTTTTTAAAACAATATGTCATCGTCAATGTTATAAAACATAATTGTTTTCTGCGTGGCCAACTATAATACGTAGCCAACTGTAACACACAGTCAATCAGTCAACTCATTTATAAAATAGATATATATTTTTTTCTCTTCACATTTTATACATATATATATTTCTCTTTCTTCACATTTTATAACTGGTTGTCTGATTGTCTATGTATTTTACGGTTATCTACCAAATATTTTTGTTTTAAAAAAATATAGCTTAAATTGGAAATAAAATTGCCACCACACACCAAAATTTAGCTAAAAGTATAATGGCCTGAGCAGCCATCTTTGAAAAAAAACCCACCCAGTCCAATTATACAATACCCAAAGGAGAATAAAAAAAAAAATTATCTAGGTTTCTATATCAAGACTTGTCCTCCCCACTCATTTCAATGTTATGTCTGTAATTTTGAGAACTTCTTCAGACTTAATATGCAATAAAACAATTCACAATGAAAAAATGTAATGAAGCTTTCTACTTTCACTTCTATTCCTTTAAGTATCGAAAGCTGCCACTAAAAAAATCGTTTTTTAGTAAAAATAGTAAATTCTTAGTACTACTCTCATTAATGTTCCAGTCATGTTTACTAATTTATATGTTCGAGATATTTGATATTGATACTTTATTATTTATGTGATTGGCCAATTGTATTTGTGCGTATATACATTAACTTGAACGTGATTTTTTTATAGCGACTTGAACGTGATCAACAACACCCTAATCAGGTTTGAGAGTTGCCAATTTAAGCGTAACTTTTTAAAGAATGAGAACATATAGTTAAACGTGACTAACAAAAACATTGTTACGAAAACTTATTTTTTGAGATAACTACTTTTAAACTTTAATCCAATGAATTTAAGCTTAATTTTAATAAAATTTAACTTCATCGAATTAAAATGGTCGGAAAATGAAATTTTCAGAGCCATTTAAATACATGTGCAGTAGATCCTAAAAATGAAACCCAAGAGACAATATTAAATTTTGTATACCAAGTTAGCACAAGATTGGGCTTTGTTTAAGGCCCGACACAATCATAAGGAGTCCACATCGTAACTTTCTATATTCAACGTTTAGATATCGGGATTTGAGACTTCTTAGATTTAAATAACTTAATATGTAAACAAATATATTATAATTACAATTAAAGCTATACATTGTAATTAATTTCAATAAATATTAAATTAGTGTGAACATAAATAAATAAATAAAATTTTAATAGTCAATTTAACTAATTAATTTTTTCCTTTTGTTTTAAGTAATTTTAATGAACAAAAATATAAATAATTAGTTATATATTAACTAGATTAAAATTACATAAATAAACAAGGTAAAAGTTACCTGATAAATCTGTGGCGGAAAATAAAACTCGGGACAATATTGAATTTCGTATACGAAATAGGCCCAATAATGGAGTTTCTTTAAGGCCCAATACAATCATAAAGAGTCCTATCAGAAATCAGAACTTTCCTTTTACCCAAATAAATCTTTGAGGGAGAGTGAGAACTCCCAGCATCACTTTGGAATATTTTCGTGGCACGTACATACATTGTACTTTGTTATGGGCTTTGTTTTATATACTATAATAACTATAGTATATATGATTAAAAAATGGCCATTAACATGTAGTATAGTTAGTACATATTATGTTGTTAAAACATGTGATAATGGATTTAATTTCTAGGTTTATATATTTGAAATAATATTTATTAAGACATATTCGGAGTGAAAAAACAATGGCTTGGATTTTAGAGCTATGATTTACTGTACAAAAAGTTTAACATCAACCGTGCACATTAAGAGAAAACCAGAAAATTCTTTAGTATGGAATTAACAAAAGTTAACTGATTTCATGTTTATATTATAATTGACACACTTCAATCCCCAATTTGAGACACATAACGAAAATTCATTATAACATGCTTGAAAAAAAAATTAATACTTTAAAAAAATAAAATTAATAGTTAAATTTGTAAAGTCCTCCTCGTGTTAGTTAACAGTGATATCAAAGTCAATGATTCGACTTAGACCGATTCAGAAAAATGATTCAATAATGAGAGTGGATCTAAAGTGAAGGTAAAGTGAAGGTGAAGTGAACCTAACTAAAGATCCCTCTAAAAGGTGGCCATCATTAACAAAGGGGAAAAAAAGAAGATTTAGTGATCTTTTATTTGAAGGGAGATGTTAAAATCCAACTAATGTCTCGTATCGAGAAAAATAAAGGATGTTACGTGAATTTTTAAATACACATAAAAGTTTCCAATTAATAAGAGGCCTTTCAAAGAAAATTAAAAAACAAAATTGTTTCAAAGCAAATTTAATATTCTCCACCCTTCCACGTACTAATATTTAGAAATTTTGATATCAAAAGTCAACAAGATATTTAATACATGTCATATAGAAATTGGTTAGAATCATAATCCAGGAAGTGGTTCTAAAAAATTATCTTCCAGCAAAACATGATATCTGGGAAGAAGAATTAAAAAAAAAAATGTTTAGGAAATTAAATACAATCAACCATGGACCAAGCAAGTCTTCGGGGTCCCGAATTAATAAATTAAATATGTTCCAGAAAATGGTGAGAGGATAATAATGGAATAATAGTCAATACACATAAAAATCTTTGAAACGAATAAGTAGGTTTCAATAACCTATATATTGGGGAACAAGGTGATAATATATGGTTGGTTTTCGTGAATATGCTGGAAACATATTAGTCATAGATTGATTAAACTCCATTTTGAAAATTTGACACGCTTCTAGTTCTAGGTCAAGAATATCAGGTCGAATTTTATAAACGTTGATGGCACGTTTAAGTCATCTTTATATTTAGTAGTGCTCATGGAATATCGTGGGAACAAATTTTGTCAACCACTTTTGAAAATGGAGTAATTGCTGGCTTTTTTTGCTCAATTTGTTTATTGAGTGCTTCTATGGTGGAAAGTCACATATTGAACATTCACACTAATATGGTATTATGATCTTAAATAATTTATGCTTCTGATAGGACAATAAGGATAAGAATTGAAGTCAGCGGCATCCACAAGATAGATTTGAGTTTACCATAAATTTTTTAATTGCGTGAATCAAAAGGATAAAAAACAAGTTTGATTTGTATGTAATCATATAATTAAGGTATTCTTTTTCCCCTAGATATCTTATTCAAAGTTTTGATGAAAACCACTTTTGGTTAAGAGAAAATGAAAAGTCAGTATAAATAGTAATTTTTGTAAAAATTAAGTAAGAGTGTATGAAGATTTAATGGTCTTTAAGAATAAGTTGGGAGAATAATTGAGGAGGTTTTGGACTATAATATGTTCAAGTCAACTCATTCATGTTCCTTTTATGCTCTCAGTCAAAAAACAAATTCGCGTATTCTAGCTCAAATAGAAAACTTTGAATTTTTCAATAATCCATAAGAAGGGTAAAGGAACAAATGTTCTAATTTGTGTAATCGTGTTCGATTTCTCTAAGGTAATTTATAAAAATAATATAATCAGATTTCTTCCATAATAGAAATAATTTACTCTTAAGTACTTTTATGGCAAACTCTTATTCGATGACCGTTTAATTAGGTTCTTTACTCAAAACATACACCAAAACTCTTAGCTATAATGGTGAATTTTGACATTAATTTTTTGTGAGGCCAAAATGTTATACTCATATAAAAATTAAAATTAGTAAAATTTCTAATATTATCTTTAATTTGAAATATTTAATGATCTTATCTTTAAATATTTATTACATAATTTTAAATTAATTATATTTTATGGTATTAAATTTTTTAGTCAATTTATTATTAATTTCAGGATTTATTGACTTTTATACGATTAATTTCAGTATTAACTAGCAATCATGGTAAATTTAAATTAAAAACAGCACTTCGCAACTTAAATAAGAGTGTGTTTTGGGTGAAATTATTTGAATTTATTCATAACATAAATATATCGAAATTTAAAATATCTATAAAAATAATTTAAGATATGTTTATATTTTTTCAATTTATTTAATAAATTCTCTATAATATGTTCTTAAAATTATAACCTATGTGCAAATAATTTGACCTAATTTTATCTTCTATTGCCGAAACAAAGCATACATAAATGATGCGGTATATATTCAATAAGTATTTAATAAAATTATTTATCCAAATAGACCTTACACAAAAATATGAAATTAATAATAAAAGAAGGAATTTAACGTATCTAGGAATTTCGGTAGTTCATACAAAATCACCAAAGAGAAAAAAGCATGAAATATTATTTGACATTTCAATTCAAGATTTATTTTTCTTCAAAAGAAAAATAGTTTGTCAAGGGTATTGGGTGTCCATTTAAAATACATAATCAGTTCTTTCACAGTTATAAATATATTTGTTTTTGATACCCGTTATTAATATTTTATTAAAGACATGCTTACTCACATATAACAAATGAGCAAACAAAGAGTGATTCGAGTAAAATCGGAGTTCAAAACATGTAAAGTCCACACCCATCAAACTCAATTTATCAAGGAAACCAAATGAAACTCCAAACATGAAAAACATAGAATTAACCATAGTAAACATTTTGGTATGTTAAAAACGTTTATCCTAAGGAAATACCCTTTATAAAATCCAAGACATAAAAATACGAAGTACCCATTAGAACTCAAACTAGTTTATAAATTTGATTTGATATGCAAAACACATCAACTAGTCAAAATAAAACACTAATGTGCGCAATTATCTGGATCGCAAAGAACAGAATCTAGTTGAAACGTCATTCCATTTTCCCCATTACGAGGCATCAACTTGGATTGGGACCCTTTACCATCCCAATCACAAAACCCATGATTAAAGACCATTACCATTTACCAAAACTACTTTCAAAATTTTACATTAAAAAAATAATCAATAAATAATAAAAAAAAAAAAAGTAAGACTTTAGTGGGGAAGAAGATTAAGATTCCTGTAATAATATATAATAATAACACAATAATCTTTTCCATCAGAACAGATTTACATTGCAACCACAACCTTAATTCAATTCCTATTCACTATTTTTTTCCCTCCAACTACCAAAAAAAAAAAAAAACTACTGTTCCCCCCTTTTTCTAATTTCCAGCCTCTCACGTTGACTCGAATACCAAACCCACGGCACCAGAAATGTTCTCCTGCATCGAGTGACGGTGCTCCCCCTCGTACGTCACAATCAACATCGTCGGATCGTCAGAGGCACGCTCCACGTGCTTCCTCGCTGGACACCCTCTCACGGTACTACACTTATAATACCCCCTGACACAAACAAAAACAAAATCAACGTCAGTTTAAACATCTTTGACCAAAGTCAACACAAATCAACGGCCACAAATCACCCACCTCGGGTACGGTGATCCCTTGATCGGCTTCTGCCCGTACTTCCTCCACGAGTACTCGTCCGGCGGTATATCGGCGATCTTCGAACTCACCGCCGGCACTCTCACCGTTTTCTTCACACGATTCTTCCTGAAATAATAATAATAATTAATTAAAATTAAAAATAAAAAAAATTATGATGCGCCGTTGTTGCTAACGTGCGCAAGGTGATATAGTTAACAACAGTCAAAGGCTATTAATAAAGGTGGTTTGGAAAGAGCGAAAACAGATAACAGTAACATTATTATTATTATTAACGTGAGAAAGTGGGGACGGGTTGAGTTTGGGAAGTTCCATTTTCTTGTCTTGAGTGTGAGACATAGTTTCTTAAAATTCGTGGATTGACAAACGCAGCACAAGACAAATAGCCTTTGCTGTCACTGTCACGCGTGCTTTGTGACTCTGTCCATTCAATGCCTTTAACTGCACTACTACCCAAAATCGTTGACTCTCCAACTCAGATTCGGACCGAGTCCTTCCCCCGAGTCAATAGCCAAAAAGGAAATAAGCCTAATAAACCTCTCTATGCGCATCTAATCATAATTGAAATTTTAATTTAGGTAAAATTGGCTTAATTAATTAGGGAAATTAATATAAGGTGAGGCGCGTGTGTACCTTCTCTTGATGCAGTGGCACTTGCTGCTGGAGCCGGAAAGTTTGCCAGAGATGTCGTCGGAGTGTTCGCGGTGGTCATGGCACCTCTTCTTGATGGAGGAGAGGGGCGGTTTTCCGGTGGAAGATGGCGGCGGGGGAGTGAGAAAGAGAGAAGAGCCTTGTTTTCCGTTGGAGACGCTGGCGTCACCGGTGATGGCAGAAGACAAGAAGGAAGAGTTGGAGGAAACGCTGAAAGTTTCTTTGGAGAATTCGAGTTCGACGGGCTTGGTGGTGTTGTTGGAGGAGAATATGTTAGGTTTTGTGAAATCTAGGGTTAGAGATTGGGTGTGGGCGGGGGCGAAGGAGGAGGGAGGTTGTTGGGGGAGGGTGACCGGGTGAGGCGGTGGTGGAGGAGGAGGGAGAGGGGCGCGACGGAAGCGGGCGTGACCGGTGCGGTTGAGAAGGGAAATGAGTTTTCTGAACTTGGAAACGGTTACGTCGGTGAGGTGAGTGTGGAGGTGAGAGGGTTGGTGAGAGAGGAGATCGGTGAGTTGTTCCATTCCCTTGAGACCTTCCCATGCTGCCTCTTGAATTGCCTTCTGTTCGTCCATTTTGGGGAACCCCATAAGCTCCACCGCCATTCTTGTTTCCTTTGATCCCTCTGTCAGAATTTCATGTGCAGAGGTGTTTTGCTTTTTTCACAAGGGAAAATAAAGTATGGTTCCTCAAGGGGAAGGCCACTTATATTGGGGGAAAAAGTCACCGGATTACCGGGTAAGCACACACACACACACAAGAGAAAGAGAGAGAGAGAGACTGTGTTGCATTTTAGTCAAAAAGTTATTATTAATGTAACTCTCTCATTTATGACTTCTTTTTTTGCAACAGTTTCTTTTCATTATAATTATATTACATCAATGCCACCACAGAGGAGTAAGCAGTAGTTTTATTATTATAAGAGAACTTCTAGAGAGGTTTTATGATTGAAACTTTAACAGAGATGTTAACACTTTTATAAATATTTGTTATGTAATTGATTTAGTTCTAGAATGTTTTGTTTTAACCGTCATCACATTACATTATGTTCATTTATTATTTTAATTTATTTTTATATTTTTTTATTGTTAATTTAATCTTATTTTATATAAAATACAACATGTTAAGGTATAATTTTGATTAAATTAATATAAAAATATAAAATAAAATTAGTAGATATACGAGATGGTAATTAAAATATTATACTAGTAAAACTCACATAATTGTATACTTAGATATGTTTTAAAAAATTAAAATAACTAATAAATATTTAATTCGAAGATTATTTAAAAGTTTAAAATGAAAATTTGTATCTAATTGAAATATTATATTACCATTTACTAAAAGTAAACTAATTTGATAATATTACTTCCTATTTTTTATATAAAACTTCTGTTCCAATGCAAATGTAAAATATTCACATATTATTGAAAAAAAAAAAAGAAACATGAATACTCTATCTTTATGTAAAGGATATTCTTTTCTTTATCTCCATTTTTTAAAATATTTTTAAAAAAAATTTGTTAAATTATTTATTATATTTTTATTTAAATTATTGTTTTTTCTTCACATTACCTTAATCAAATTTAAGATTTAATTCCATTTTGTGTCTATTTTTATTGAATATTTTATTATTTATAAATTAATTTGTTATAATTTTTAAATTTATTTAAAAAATAAATTTATTATATTTATATAATTTAATCATGTAAAAATTTAAGCACACGCATTTGATATTGTCTATATATTTGCTAATACATACATATGAAAGAGTATATACCTTTTTTTTTAATGTTGATATATATACCTTTCCTTAATGTTGATATAAATTACACTATAATTATTCAATATTCATAATGATTTTCTGTGTATGGTAAATTTAATAAGTTTAGTAATAATTATTTTAAATATATTTTTAGTTAATTAATTGCAATTTTTTATATTAACTATGCATAGTTATTCAAAATAATAATGTTTGAAGAAACTTATAATTTTTTTATTATATTTTATTCTAAGAAAACTTCTAGAGAGGTTTTATCATTGAAACTTGAACAGAGATGTTAAAACTTTTATAAGTATTTGTTATGTAATTGATTTAGTCCTAGAATGTAATGCTTTAACCGCCATCACATTACACGTTTCTCGTTTATATTGATTTATTATTTTAAATATTTTACAGTTAATTTAATCTTATTTTATATAAAATAGAACCACTTAAGGTATAATTTAGATTAAATTAATATAAAATAGAAAAAAAGATTAGAAATTAATACGATATTAGATATACCAGATGATAATTAAGATATTATATTAGTAAAACTCACATAATTGTATACTTAGATATGTCTTAAAAAATTAAAATAACTAACAAATATTTAATTCAAATATTAATTATAAGTTTAAAATGAAAATGTGTATGTAATTGAGATATTAAATTACTATTTACTAAAAAAAATAATTTGATAATATAACTTTCTTTTTATATATAAAACTTCTATTCCAATGTAAATGTAAAATATTCATATTTTATTGTTATAGAAATAAAAAAAAATTAAACATGATTATTCTATCTCTTTGTAAATATAATTAATTATCAATGAAGGGTATTCTTCTTTTTTATCTCTATTTTCGTTACATAATTTTATCTTTTAAAATTTATTAAGTTATTTTATTACATCTTTATTTATATTATAACATTTTTCATATTATCTTAATAAAATTTAAGAGTTAATTTAATTTTATGCTTATTTTTTATAAATTAACTAATGATAAACTAATTTTAAATTTTAGAAAAATAAATTTCATTTTTTTATAATTTTTTTCATCCTACAAGTTATTTTAGATAAAAAAAAAAACACTCTAGAACAGACCCTAAATTAAGAAATTCTTGTAATCGGGATGATTTAAAGAATAATAACGGTTGATTAACAAGCAGAACTAGTGTATATTTAACTTGTTTTCTAAATTAACGCTCACACTCTTTAAAATGCTCTACTAGATAAATGAATTTGATAGATTAGAAAAGGGAGATGTTAATATTATTTAAATTTATTCAAGTATTTTTTTCAATATTAATTTTTCATTAAAGTTACTAATAATTTTAATTTTAAAATTAAACAATTAATTTAATATAATGGCGATTTTAAGATATTTTTATGTATATTTAACAAATAAAAAAAAATATACACATCTAAAGAATTGTAAAACCAATTTTTTATTTAAAGGATAAAAGATAAAAATAATTTTTTTAAATGAGTGAAATGAAAAAATGTTAAAATGACTTTAATAGATGAAATAAAGAGTAATTACACTAAAGTGAGTTTGAAGTTGGCCATCGAGTCCTAACTTCTAAGGTGGAATACAAAGAACCAAGATATTTTATCTCATTAATTTTTTAATAATTATCTTTTCTAATTTTATAAATTTGATAATTTCTAATAAATACATAAAATAAGTGTTAAAAAGTGACATTAAATTTTCAAAAACA
The DNA here is from genome assembly GCA_026586105.1 of Hylodesmum podocarpum. Taxonomy (NCBI): domain Eukaryota; kingdom Viridiplantae; phylum Streptophyta; class Magnoliopsida; order Fabales; family Fabaceae; genus Hylodesmum; species Hylodesmum podocarpum. The sequence continues at coordinate 6,010,171 of JALJEV010000623.1, forward strand.
CTTGGGAAGTGATTTAAGTTTTCAAAATAAATTAAAATAAAGAAATAATCTTTCGTCAACTTAATTGGATTTTTTACCTAATACTCATTATTAATTTTTTATAAAATAAGGAATTAATTATGTGAAATAGGATAAACTTTCATATTTAATAAGTCATAAGTTAAAACCCAGCAGATTTATCTTCTTTAGGTAATTGTTATATATTATTTCCTCCCCTAATTTTTTTATATATACATTTTGTGGAAAGGGATGATTTTCTCACACTGAAATTGAAGGTTGAATTTGCTATCTTAGTTGTCATTTTATGCATTTGGGTGATTGAATATTTGAATAAGCTTTCCACCGAATTGAAAAAGATGTTGGAAACTTGGACTTGGTAAATGAATATATTAAATTACAAATATTTTTGTAGGTTTATGTTTACGTCCACCAAATTGAATTAAGTTATTAGCAACTTAACAGCATGCAATTGAATGCTAAATTAACTTTTTTCTGTTTCTCTATTTTCTTTGAATTTGGCAAAATTTTAAAATATAAAGTGTCTTAAAATATCCACAGATACTTCTATGTTTTGAAATTCCGATTCTTTTTTCTGGTGACGGAAATGGTTTTCGGCCTATCAATCAATTATGAATATTTGAGTTTGATCTTTAATATTATTATTTATTTATTTATTTGTCATTTTTTGTCACTTTCCCTCCTCTTCTTCATGAGAGTTATTATAAGTTTCGTCCACAAGAAAAAATTAATTTTCGGTTCAATGATTAGAAATACCACTCAAGCACTTAAACTTGACTTTTCCATAGATGCAAACAATGATAACAACGTAAATATTACTTAATGTAGAGATTAAAATAAATGGTGAAGAATCTTTTCACTTAATCACTAATCAATATATAGGTGATAGATGTTTAATAGCACTTGTACACAACCACTACAATGTTAACTTAGAACATCAGAAAAATTAATTAAAAATGAAAAGGTGAAAACCTCGTCACTTTATTCCATCATCCACGTGCTTTTACGTGGTTTAAAAAAAATTAAAAAAAAAATAGAATACACAGAATTGCTAGATGTCAGGATAAGAATGTTTCCAATTTACAATTTGGCTGAAAGACTGATCTTTTGTTCTCATCTTCAAAATCAGAATAATAATTATTAATCTTAAATTATATAGGCAGATCAAATTTGAAATGGCTTTATCGAGTTGTACAAATCTTAAAAAAAAAAATACTGAATAATTGCTGCATTTGTTTATAAATATTGTAATTAACCATATAGCATGGAAACTTTCGAGCCAAATAATTTGTTAATGAATTCTTATGGTAAAACGAACAAATAATAACTATTAGAAAGGAATATATGTTTTTTTTTATTGCATCTTTATTTTAAGGTAATTTTATTTGAGACAGAAAAAATTAAACATAAAATATGAATATGATATTTTGATTAAGATTATTATATAACATTTCTATTTTTAATATAATAAAAAACTGATTATGTTCCTAGTTTAAAACTCATTCACTAATAATAAGATCATTCACTAATAAACTCATTCATAGTTTAAAACTGATTATGTTCCTAGTTTATACAATCATTTAATTGTAAATAAGATTAAGATTTTTTATGATTTTTTGAAATTTTGCTATTAAAATTAACGAAGTTGAATGGCATAAAACACTTTATAAATGTTAACCTTAATTTTTTTATATATATTTTTTCATTGAATTGTGTACTTGATATTCATTGAACTCAATCTTTTATTGTTTGTTGACCACTTGATATGCAACCTCTTTCTTTGATGTGAATCTCCTTTTCTTACTTTTTTTTATTGATACATTTTACATAGGTGAACCTTTTTCTCTTACTTTGGAATTTATTTTTGAAAGGATAAGATTTTTTTTGAAACTGAAATATTTATTCTAATACTTACAATAGTTTTTATTATATAAAAAATACAAATATTATACAATAAATTTAACCGGAGTGAATTATGATAAAAAAAAATAGATTTTACATTCTAACATTTAATATTATTATTCAATCATAATTTATAGTATAAAATATTATTATCTTTAATTAATATAATAATTAGATATTCTGATTCATTCACATATTATAAATTGATTTATTTAACGAAAGGTGAAATCCAAGGCAGGATAAAACCCTTGTGACTCCAATGTTTAATTTAGATTTGAGAAAAAAAACCTCTTTTAGTTATATTATTTTCCCAAATTATGATTTCACTAACCCAAACACAAGAACCAAGCACACTAAAAATAAATAATAAGAATGACATATTATATTGGGTTTGACTTTAAACCTGTGAAGTATCTAAGCATGCCATGAAATCTTCCAAATCTCTCCTACAAAACTTTATGATCTGTGTACCATATACGACATTTGTATTTTATTCGTCCCACTTATTTCAAATCTATATTTATTATTGGTCGACATCATTTATCTCTTCCTCAACTCCACTGCCATTAACTGGTGTCAACTACGCCACGTATTACTCGAACATTCTTTTACTATTTTTTTTCTTAATTTCTTTTATTATTGTGGTTTTAGACAAATAAATCATGTTTTCCATTAGGTATGGTGAATCTTAATTTCATTTATATTTTCAAAAATAGAGATAAAAAAAAATGTAATTGATGGTCTTTACAACGTTCTAGAAGGATATGGATGAGGATTTGATTCCATGTTACGTATAATTTTGCAAATAAAACAATGATCACATTCTCTCTCTAGTGTTCTATAGGACCCCTTATATTTTAATGCCATTTCTTACTTATCTCATGACGTTTTCAATATTATTAAAAACACCATCAGAATCTCAAGCACAAAGTCTAACTAATAGTTGTTATTTATTTATTAAATCAACAGGGCATCCCATTGTTTAAAAGTTTTGTCCACCGTCAACATAAAAGTATATGTTATTGCATTTGAGATTATTCTAAGAGCTTGACCTAAATGATTCTTAAATAACGAGGAACACGGTCTGTTGTGCACTAAGGAAATAATTATTGGACTTTGTGCAATTTGCAAGTTGCTACTACATATAATAAAGATTCCCACATCCATTCTTTTAAAATCAAATTGGTGAACTCTCGCGTGAATACAGCTTTTAGATTAAACAATGGAAGTTGGTTGATAGTGCTTAATTTATTTGTTTATGATTACTGATGACTTGAATTGCCTCTCAAGGGGCTATGTAATTCAGCTGTCGATTCACTCTACGAATTAAATCAATTGTTGATTTTTAAGATGTATGACAAATAAAATGCCATCAATTTAACTAAATTGATTGAGGAATGTGTAAGATATTGTAAATCTCAATATTGTTTTTTTCTTCTGTGATAAAAAAAAATGTGAAAAAAAGCTTTATATTAGACCTTATTGTGGTAGATAGTTTTTCTATAGATGTCTCTAGTGTTCTTTTAACATAACATATTTTAAGAAGTAAAAAAACATGTAAAAGTATCATGCATGGTAGAGAAGAAAAAGTTAATTACATATTTTAAGATAATGTTAGACAAATTACTTGCATATTATACAATCTTTAACTTTAATACAATTTATACTGATCAGTGTGCAGATAAACTTATGAGTTTAAATATGTTATTGATTATGTAAACTATCAAACTTGTTAAATAATATTTTAATACGAAATTAAATATAAACCTCAAACTCTTACTTTTAAGAATAAATTTTTTGTCAGATCCTTGATATTGATTTATAGGTAAAGCTACAAAACTATATTAAGGCTATGAGAATGAGTTTTTATTTTAAGTAAGGCTTTGATGTTTTGCCGATCATGAGTTGGACATTTATAACGCTACAATAATAATCTGCGTCAAGCTAAATTATTCTCCTTTCCTCTCATATTATATCTCTTCTCGTACTAAAATATGTATTTTTTTTGTATAAATTTTAGTGTGACACTTTATTTCTGTTTTATATTTTTTCTTGAATTTCTGTTGTATAAATATACTAAAAAAAATATAAATGACAATAACAAATATAAATACTACAATATTCTATTCCCTTTTTGTATAAATATAAATTATTTTTACTTTTTTTAACTATTTTTTACATTATTTTATCACAAGATATTTGAATATTATATTTTTATGATTTTAAATATTGAAATATATTAGATACGATATTTAAATATCATATAATTTAAATATAATATTTAAAATTATATTATCATTTATTTTAATATTTAAAATTTAAAAATATAATATTTAAATATCTTATGATATGAAAATGTAATAAATATTTTATTATAAAATTATATATTTCTAAAAAATTATAGATGGTATAAAATGTAGAATATTTTTGATAAAAAAAAGATGCAGGATATTTTTATTTGATAAACAAGGAAAAACATGTATTTTAACATTAAAAAAAATACTATAATATTTATATTTATCGAGAGTATCAGCGTAGCATTTTGTATTTTTTTTAACGAAATAAAATATCACAAATTAAAAATATATATTTTAACTAAGTGAAAATCAATACAACATAGGGAGAAATATTTAATTTACCTAATTTATAATATATTAAATATTTGATTATAATATTTTTGAAAAATTAATTTTAAACATTAAATTTATATTGAGAAGATAAAGATATTTACATAAATTTTATGAATTTTTTAAATTGTAGAGTGAATAAGCATATCTCGACATTTTATAAATAAATAAATAAATGTCTATATACTTTAATTCACTCTCCAGGTTTAAAAAAATTATAGAATGATGGGAAGCACTGTAATACAATCAACAATATCAAGTTTATTGATGTGAATGAAATTTGTGACAGAAACACATTCTTGATGCTAGATCTAGTTTAGTTCTTCTGTTTTGATTTTTGGAAAAGGTTTGGTGAAAATAGTTGGGCTTTATGTTCTTAACTTCTAGGCCGTAAGATTTTATGTTGACATTGCGTTTACATCTTGTTTCAAGTGTAGGCCCAAACATTGATTAAAGCTAGGCCTTGAACACTGGTTGCGCATTAAATGAAATGTCACAAATTTGACGTATTTCACCAAATTTTTTGCGACTTAATATTGGTTTTGAGAAGAAAGAGTTACTTTAGACTTTCATTTATTTTATATCTTTATACTTTTTTACAATATTATCTTTATATTCACACTGATATGTAAGTTTTTTGTTTCTTTTTCTGATTTTCACTTTGGTCCTTAATATTTTTTTTTAATTCTTATTCCATGTGTTTTTATTGCACTTTGTTTTTAGTTATTGTCATCTAGCTAACACTCTTAAAAAAGATATTGACGTTTTCATTGTAAAATGTCACCTCACTTGAAATTTATTTAAAATATTTTTATTCTTGTATTTTCATTAATTTAATATTTTTTTTGGTTTATTCATGTTTATCTCATTTTATTTTTATCTTTATTTAATTTTTTTTATTGGTTTAAGCACAATTTTATGATGTCAGTCAAACCATGTATAAAACTAATCATAAAATAAAACTTCTATTAATCTAAAAAAACTCGTATTCTTTTGTATTCAATATGATAAATCAATGAACCACTTTTATTTTGGTATTCATCTCAATAACATACAAATTACCTAACTAACACATTTCACTTCATTCTTATTCTTTGTTTATCATTTTTCAACACAATATTTTTATATTAATTAAGACAAAGATATAAATTTTGCAATTATTTTCATATTTATGGTTGGATTACTCTAATGTCATACATAAATTCTCTACCACACAAAAGATTATGCTTGGATATAAATTTCATGTTATGCATGATAAAATTACGTCGAAACCACAATAGAAATTAGATAACGGTAAAAAATAAAATGCATTAAAAATACAATATCAAACAAAAAATAAAAATTAGAGACAAAAGCAAAAATCAATAGACGTACAAACATAAACATATCTTAAATAAATAAGAAATGAATTTAAATGGGTACTTAGAAAAAAAAGAACACAATAATTTCTCATATAAATATTTTTTTAACATAGATAAACACAAGGGACAAAAATAAAATGAAGTAAAAATATGGACATTATATTACCTCGTGTAAGGTGTTAGAGACGTCCAAATAGAATTGACACTAGTCTGAGGAGAACGACTCGTCCTCTTTGCCTAGCTTGCATCATGAGTTGTTTAAACTTTTGTTCCCTTTCAATTTGGGGGCTTTCTTTCTCGGATCAAACCTCTAGCACTTTATTAGTGCTTTTGTTTGCTTTTACGGATGCAAGGTGTTTGGCTTACTGTTATGGATTTGTAGGCATGGACATTGTATCTTTAAAGTTTCTGCCATAAATACATAAATAACTAATTATAAAATATAAAAATAAAGATATACATCATAGTTGCCTCAGCCAATTGACGTGCTTTTCAAATCAATTAGACAAAGAACCAATATCTTTTATGCTTTTCATTATAGGCACGCACAGTACCAAAGTTGAACCACTAAAACTTTTTCATTTAGATTATATATTCATATTTGAGTAAGCTATCAATAATCAATAGTACTTTCCCTTTTAACTAGTTCTAAAAGTATTATAACCCGTGTTATATATTATTTCAAATATGAAAAAATTCTTTAAAACATTATAAGGAATGAATTAAATGGATGAAATTTCAATTTTTTGGAATTATTTATATAATTTTATCATTCTAAGTTAATATGTGAAAAGAAATAATAATTTATTAACTAAATTATTAGTTATCCTTTATATTTTTTTGTTTTATTGAGGTGTAATTATTTATCTTTGTTCCGCCGGATTCTGAGCTTGGCCGAGCTCCTGCGTGAGAATGGGTGAGGTCTTCCTTGTCCTTAGCCAAGTCCGATCAGGTTGGGCACATCCAAAAGTGGGGGAGGTAAAGATACTCCGATGCTAAAGTCAGTATTTTTGTGTGTTGATTGGGGACAAAACTAAGAGTGAGAATGAATGGAAAGAGAAGAATAGTTTTTTCTTAGTTAGAAGACTTAGCCTTTTCTTTTTGGGAGGTCTTTTATACCCCATTTCTGGCGGTTGGTAGGTTAGGGGAAGGTTCCGAAATACCAGTTACGCTTGACTCGAGACACACGTGTTGATACAGGGGTAATTTTACTAGTTCTAACGTTCATCATTATATGAAGGAAAAATATCACATCACCCGTCGCATTACCGATCACAATCAACTCTTGATTAGACTATATCCCGAACTTAATTTCTTCCTTCAAACTCAGTCGAGCTCGGCCCATAAATTTTTGCCGAGCTCGGATATCTCGGTAATTACAATCTGATTTGTCCAACACATCCACGGTATTAGATTTTACAATATTTCAAGCCATCACACCCAATTTAACGGTGCGTGACTTACCTCGAACATATGAAGCATTCCAATTCCAAAAATATTACGAAGTTTCAGAATGATAGATCAAATGTCGTGTGATATATTCAGAAGATAAGGATAGCCACGTAGGTTTACCAAAACGTGAATATAATTAATTTTCTGCAAAGCAACCACAATATTCACAGTAATGGTCGTATTCATAAATACGCGCGTGTTTAAATTCATTAAATAACAGATATTTTATAACATTTTTGACAAATTTTAAAAAGCAAGTTGAAAGAGACTATAGAGATTTGGATCTTAACCTTTATTATCCACGCATTACACGCATATGTTTGTGCCGTCAATTAAACCCGTGTTAGATTTGTCTTGCTACGTGATTTTTTTTCTTTGTTTTCTGCTTTTAGATGTGAGGAATGCAGTAGCTGACAAGTTTTCAATTCACTACTACTGTTGTTAAACTATTAAATACTAGTAACTCAAATTGTAATCTTGGATCCTGAAACTCAAAGGATTACGAGAATCTTCATAGTAATTCGTAAGAAATCCAAGTTGATCGCTTCTCCGATCAACGAAATTTTGGTACACAAGTTGTAATTTGTAATCGTTCCTTTGATGGAACGTAACTGAATAAAATATCGAAGGATTAAAGTTGGATAAAAATAAGGAGATTCAATAATTGTAGCATTTTTATTTATTTGAACAAAGTGATAGATAGTTTTTATACTAAACCAAGCCAGGACTCACACGACACTTACTAGGAAACAGAAACATACAAACACAAAGCGACAAAGCCAGAAGTACGAACGACAAAAAACAGGTAATAAGGAATCAAATTAGTCCAAGAATATTCATATGACATGAAATTAAACTAATACTTGGAGATTTTGTTGAACCTTACAATGCTAAAGTGTTTGAGATCAACCCGATTGGTTTCACCATCCACCGCAAGGTCCGTTAATATCTTTCCAATAACCGGAGCCATCTTAAATCCATGACCCGAAAACCCGGCTCCAATAACCACATCGTTCCCGAATTCACCACCCAAGAAATCAATCACAAAATCTTCATCAGGAGTCATAGAATACATGCATGACTGTTTCATAACTGGCGCACTCGAATCAACCAAACCCATAAACGTCTTCTCCACCCACTCTTTCAGCGCGTCCATCATAACCGCTGGGCCCCACGGCCTCTTGTCGGGATCACAAGGCTTCCCACCGTGCACCCCAACCTTAATCAACCCAGGAAATTCCAACGTCGGCGTTCCGTAAAGATAAACTTTCCCTGCACTCGCAAATGTCGGAAACCCGCTCCCGATCGCGAATTTACCTTCATGCCCCTCCTTTATTCTCCAGTAAAAAACATTAGTCTCAAGTGGTTGTATAGGGAGTTCAACCCTGTTAACCGTTTTAACTAACTTACTCGCCCACGCGCCAACAGTTACAACGCACTTTCTACCGTAGAATTTTTCACCGTTTGCGGTTAAAACCACAACACCCTTTTCTTTCTCATTTTTCTTGATGTCAATTACCTTCGTGTTGTCCTTCAAGACGGCGCCGTTTTTGTACGCGAGTGTCTGGAACATGGCGACGGCTTTGGTGGGCTTGATGACCCCACCGTGGTCGTTGAACAGGCCCACCCAATTCTCCGGGATGCTGATGCGGTTGGAGAATTTTTCCGCCACCTCTTCGCGGCGGAGGAGTTGGAAGGGGATGGCGAGGTTGCGGCAGTAATCGATTAAGGAGCGGATGGTGGGGTCGTCGGATGAGCCCATATCGAAGTGTTGGGCCGGGAAGTAGACCTGGTAACCGACTTGGGCCTGGGCCTGTTGCCAGAGTTTGTAGGATTCCATGACAAGAGGATAGTAATAGTGTTGAGGGTAAGTAACGCGGATTGTGCGGGATTCGCCGTGGGAGGAACCACGGTGGTGGAGGAAGTCGAATTGTTCGAGTAGAAGGGTTTTGAGGCCGCGTTTGGCGGCTTCGTAGGCGGTGGAACTGCCCATGACGCCGGCTCCGATGATAATAACGTCGAAGTGGGAGTTTTGATCCATATCTGAAGACACACTTTTTTGTGAGCTACTGAAAAGTGTGAGTGTGAGTGTGTTGGCTTGGCGTAAATATCTTAATTCTTATCTGTGTTGGATGTCTTAATATATGAAGTGTAGATTCTTGTGTGGCACAAAATCTCAATACTGATTTTATCTCGTCATTTTTTTGTTTGGTTTTACAGTAATTTCGCTGTCACGCAAATTAGCGGCTCGTGCTTTTTTGATTGGGCATAGAAGAAGTAAAAATAAAATTTTCTGTGTAATTTACGTTCACTTTTTTTCACATTATATATATATATATATATATATATATATATATATTTCTTTTTTCATATTATTTATATATATTTCTCTTTTTTCATATTATTTATATATATTTCTCTTTTTTCATATTATTTATATATATTTCTCTTTTTTCATATTATTTATATATATTTCTCTTTTTTTATATTATTTATATATATTTTATAATTGTCTATTAAATATATTTAAATATATTTTATAATTATCTATTAAATATTTTTCAGCAAATAAAACTTTCTTCGTTAATGAGAAAAAATAAACAAAAATCCTAGACGTGATTAAGCAAAGAAAAATTAATAGATATATAAGTGTTAATTAAATCTTTAGATTATGTTTTTAATTCTTCAAATTTAATTTTGCTGCTTTAAATCTTTAAAAAAATTCTTGTCATTATTTTTCATCCTTTAATTTATGTAATCAATCAGTAAAGAATAATCAGAGATACTTAAAGAATGACAAAAAATTTTCTTACGGTTGAGATAATGATAAATAAATAGGAAGACTGAAATAGAATTTGGAAAAAATAAAGATAAAAAATCTTAATTAACATTATATGTATGTAATCTATAAGCATAATTTTATAGTGATTGGTGCGTCTGTAGTAATAAATCTATGATGTTAAATTTATGAATGTATGATTAGGCTTCGAATCAGGTTTGGTGTGTGCTTATGAATGTATAAGTAGTTTTGGAATCATGTGTGTTTGTTTAGACACGTTCTCATGATTCAAATCCCACGTATTAATTAATCATATCAAGTTTTGAATATCATGTTTCATGACACGATATTAATCATATCAACGTGTTTTTCTATTTGTTTCTATCTTTTTAACCCTTTTGACTTTTCTATTTTGTGCTAATTTTTTTACTTAAATTATAAAATTATAATTAATAGAATCTTCTGCAATTATAACAATATCTAGTGTAAAATATCATAATAATAAAAGAATAAGAATGGGAATTCTCATTCACCAAAAGCTACGCAATTAGTTTGAAATAAGTTTAAAATAATAATAAAAATTTGAAAAAAAAAAGAATTTTCCTAATAACAAATTATGAAATGAAAAAAAAAAATATAGTCAATTTCTATGAAGTGAAATTTTATAACTATGTTACAGAAAAATTTTTACTAAATTCATTATAGGTTTTATAAATTTAAGACAAGCAATCCACTTAAGTTTGTAGATACTCTAACGTATAATTGAGTATTATTAATTTCAGAAAAATTTATCCATACATTATGTTGAGGTTATTTAATTCAAATTAAGGCAAATATTGAAAATGATTAAAAAGGTTTTCACAACACTGTATCAACCCTTTAAATGAAATAAAATACATACTACTACAGGTAATGTAAGTGATATGATTTGACAAACTAGGTATTTAAAATTTATGGGTGTCCAAATACAATCCTTCTGAAATGAATTTTTAACAATATGGGAGATTTAGTTTTGGACTCTTGACTAGAATATATATTGGTTAAGCAAATTAAGGAAATAATAAAAAATGAAAAGAAAAATAGAACTAAAGTAATTCATAAGACAAAACTGACAGGCCAGTGCATGAATATAATAACTCAAAAATAAAAGAGTAATCTTAATTCATAAATATTCATTTCATTGGATTCAAATAGAAATACTCAATTACAATTTTTTCTTTCTAAGTTTTGAAATCGTGTAGTTTCGGTCTTTAAAGTTTGAATTGAATTAGTTGTGTTCTCCTGTTATTGCAAACACATGATTTTGGTCCTTCCGTTAAAATTTTAATAAAATTTTTCCTACATAATATTTGGTGATAATGTGACACTAAGATGATAACATGACATATGTTGATGTGGCAATACTTTGCTATATAAGTAACATTTCTTACAAGTTTTTTTAACCATAAGTCCAAAATGAGTTCTAGAAATTCCCGTAAAACATCTTAGCATTGTAGTAAAATTACGTCTCGAGTTATTAAATTTATTTATCATCATGTCATAAGTTTTATATATCTGAAATAAGTAATTCACTTAAGTTTTTAGATGCTCTAATAATAATAATTAGTTACTATTAATTTCTGAAATATTTGTTTATATATTATGTAGATATTATTTAATTCAAATTAAGGCACATATTTAAAATCAATTAAAAAATTTCACATCAATGCTTTAAATGAATTTTAATATCATGGGATATTGGTTTTTGATTCTTGACTAGAAGATATATTGATTAAGAAAAAAATATAGAGAAAAATTGGAAAAAAAAAGATAGATATAATTAATGATATGATAATAAAAGAAAAAAATGAAAAATATTAAAGTGAAATGAAAGAAGAAATAAGTATTTTATGAATATTTTCCAATGAAATGCGAACTCTATCCCTCCGAGACCACCAACAACGGGACAAATACTAGGTTAATGAATTCGTTTATCATATAATATATTGCTAAATTAATTAATTTCATTATTATATACATTAATAAAATTAATATTATATTCATAAAATATATTATTTAATAAATATAAAATTATTAATTTTATTGTTATTATTATTATTAAATATTGATGAAAGATTTATACTACTTTATATTATTATATCATTTTAAATATTGATAAAAAATTTATATCATTTCAAATATTAATAAAAAATTTATATCAATTTATATCATCAATATTTTAAATATTGATGGAAGATTTACGTCGACTTACGTATTAATGAAAGATTTTTTCATATTTTTTTCAACACATATTTATTGTATATATATATACTCCTAACTTATCTATATGAAAAAGATAATTTTAAAAGATTATCTATGTGAAAAAATAATAATTTAAATATTAATTTTAAAAATAATAATTCTAATAATTATCATATGTATTAATTAAATATTAAGGTATATTATTGTTAGCAGCGTATATTATTAATTAGTATAATCTATACATAAATTTTTTAAATTGATGCTACTTTAATATTATGTATCAAAAAGGATGGAGGTTATATTATAGTGGTTGGATGTGAGTTCGATTCGCACGTCCATCACCCTGTGATATTCATTTCTTTTTTCATGGTTAGTTGATGACCTAAAATTACATAATAGGAGAATTTTAACACACTTAAAATTTGGGCAACGAAATGAATAATTATGCCAAAAATAAAGACCGTAGGAGTGAAAATAGTGTTAAATAAATAAATAAATATATTTACACCCATTTAAAAAATCAATTTTCATTCTCAATAATTTGAATAAATTTTTTAAATAGATATATATAATAAGTTTCTCATTAATTTGAAATATACTATTTTGAATTTTACTTTTTACCTAGACTGACCATAAATAAAAGAATGGGTTGTTTTTCTATTAATTTGAAATATACTTTCTAACCAAATAATTAGAAGTAATTTCTCTTTTGTATTTCATTGATTTTACTTTTACATATTTGTTTGTTGTAACACCTTACTAACTCTAAAGATATTTTTCATTTTATAACAAAACAATTTACTTGCACTTTAGTGTTTTTCCTAATGTGAAGGCTTAAGAGCAATGTTGTCTGATTCAATCTCATCTTCAACTTATTAAAATACTGAGTTATTAGGTTAGAAGTCGAGTCAAAATCACTTATGACCTAATAAAAATTATTATTATAATTTTAACATAAAATTATGAAAAATAATATATATATATATATTATATAAACTATTTTTTTTTTGCATAAAAATTAATAATACATGAATATGTCTCATTGATATGTCTTTTTAAAGAAAATTTTGGGTGGGGTTTCAGTCCTCCCTTTGTAGAAGAGTTGGAAAGAGAAACACTCAATGGTTCTACCAAATTCAAAACCTCTAATTCCTTTGGTGACACTTGTAAGATGAATATTTTTTTTTTTATAAAAACAAAAATATAATTTAAGAATGTAGAATTTGATAGTGAATGTTAAGTTAGAATAATTGGTACATCAAATTATATTTTTTAAAGTTACATAAATAATATAATAATAAATGTATGGTCCAGTGTATGCAAAATAAGAATCTCAACTACTAAAAGTAATTATATACACATTTTGGTTGTATATAATTGCTTTTCTTATAATAAAGAATCACATGAAGGGAACAATATTCATATGACAGCAAATTACATTAAAACTTAATGTTGAACCTTGCAATCCTAAATGCATGATACCTTCGTGCTGTCCTTCAAGACCGCGCCGTTTCTGCAAGCGAGTGTCTGAAACATGGCCACGGCTTTCACGGCGGAGGAGTTGGAAGGGGACGGCGAGGTCCCGGCAGTTGGAAGATGCTGGAGAATAGTTTTATAAAGTTTTGTTTAATTAACAAGACGGAAAAGATTTGGTAAACAAAAGAATACACATGCAACTAATTATAAAATGTAACGAGAGAGTTATAAAATGTAAAAGAAAATATATATATATATATATATATATATATATATATATATATATATAAAATGTGAAGAGAAAGAAATACTTATATATTTTATATATTTTATGAGTGAGTTAGTCGATTGAATTTTAGTTATTAATGAAGTAAAGTTGTAACAAGATACATATGTTTATGTGTTGTCTATAGTTACATGATTGGGCAGTTTTTATTATGACTTAAAATTAATTATTCTAGATCAGATAATTCTCAAAGGTAAAGAGAAAATAGAAACCATATGTTGTGATGATAATTGTCAGTTACATATATGTTTAAAAGTTTTGCAATTTCTTTGAAACATATTTCATAACATTACTTGATATGAACCGGGAGTTACAGTTCTGGTAGGCAATCCCGACGAAAGGAATTAGCATATGCTAATATTATGTTTCATCTTTTTACCAGGATATATCTTGTTGTGTTTGGCTCTTAGTGACACCAAGATATGTGTGTGTACCGTGTACGTGTGTTTGGCACGTAGTCTTGGTTTTGTGTGTGTGTACGTGTGTGTTTGGCACGTAGTCTTGGTCTCGCAGTTATTGTTTCATGATGTTCATGAGTTAGTTTGCTTGAGTTTTAAACCATAACGTATATTTGCTCTGAACGCTGTTCTCAAGTTACAAAAGGGGCATAATACTCTAGTTAATTGGCCCTGCCCTTCTTTGGTTCCCTTTTGAAAAGTTCATGAGGTTATCCTGTTTTTTGTGGCATTTTGTGTTTATAAGCCTGTTAACTCTGGGGTGAAATTACAAATAAATCATGACCTAGATAATACTTGTGTTCTCACCAAGAAGAACGCTTGTGTCTTGCTAGTCTGGTTGAGATGTCAAATTTCTCCCTAAATCAGAAAAAGTCTCCATGTTATCTAGGAGATGTCGGGCTTGGTATAGTGGAGGAGAAGTGTCTTTACACAAAATCTTCGAAGCTTAAGTTAGGAAGAATTTAAAGCTAGAGTATTATAATAAAAGTAGTTTCATTAAAATTAAAAATACTCCCTTGTAAAATATTTATAGATAGAAGGTGACTTTTGATTTGTCCTCTCATTTACGAGATCTTCAGCTGGTTAGGTATGACAAAGTGTCATTCTAAATTAATATGACCAAGACTAACTAGAGATTTCCTTATAATACAATAAAAATTTAGACTTCTAGATATAACTCATTAGCCACGTACTTTCGTACTGTGTATCTATTGATTGATTAAAGGTGTTGGTGTAGGACACGTCCAATGCTAAGCCATCAGTACTTTTTCCTCATGGTGCAACTTGTTTCCTTTGTTTGGAGGATAAAACTTAGATAGAGACACTGTCTACACTGTTCTCTAATTAGAAATATAAGTTTATATTGACAACTTAATTAAAATTATAACTGAAACTCTAAATTTGACCCGAGAACACTGAAACAACACATATGGAACTGTATTTAAATGTTATCCTTCTTTTAGTTTGAAATCCTAATGCCGAGTTTTGTGCTTCAAGTAGTGTTGTTGATGGAATGACCAGGCAGTGATTGTCTAAGATAAAGTTGAAAGGAACAATTCACATTCAAAAAATAAGAAAAATATTTGATAGACAACTACAATACGCAGACAATCAGACAACTAATTATAAAATGTGAAGAGAAAGAAATACGTATATGTATAAAATGTGAAGAGAGAAAAATACGCGGATATTCTGTGAGTGAGTTAACTAGTTGGCTGCGTATTGCAATTGTTAGCGTAAAAATAAATGAGTTAACTGCAATTAACAGATCCCGTCAAAAAAATAAATACAAACACATTTTAACAAAAAAATCTAACATTTAAATGTAAATAAATTTGACTTTAAAAAAATTGGGCGTATGGCACTATATGTGATAAATACAGCTTATTCTGCTTTCATAGCTTAGAGTTTTGTTCAGCTCGGTACTTGGACGTGGGCTTTGTTTAGGGACCATGAGCATGATATTTCAGTCATCTGTGGTGTCTCCAAATGAAGATGCTGTTGTTACTTCATCTTTCATCTCATTTTCTTTTCTTTCCTATTAGTTTTGTCCCTACATGGGTGTAGCATATTATAAATGGTAATCAAGTAAACAAGTTGCAGTCATTTATATATGGTCTTGATACTTAAAATTGTCTTAACCCACCATCTCAACAGATTGAAAATGAATATCAATTTTCATCAATGTTCTTGTTACTTTTAAGAGGGTATACAATCAGTATATTTGATGTTCATTCAAAATTTCTCACAAGGAACCAGAAGAAACTAAGAGAAATAAAACAACATGACATAGATGTATGCTTATTTGAACTAATGTATTATTATCTAGTATGTTTAACAGAAGGTTCAGGGTCCCATGCCTACAACCTAGAAATTCAAACTGAAAACAAGTTGTATTATCAAATTAAAAGGAAAATATAATTTAAATGTAAATGTTGTAAATAACTTCAACTAATTATAAAGAGAGGGCATGGCATGTAATTTTGGCATTCGGGAGTGGGCAATTTTGTTCCTAAAATGATGGAAAAAGCTTCCCGCTAATCACTCAAGTATGCACATTGCATAATGCATCCGTAACAGGCTTTTTGACTCACATATATATTTTTTTAATTTTTTTTTATCAATTTGGGTTCAATTGAAATTATTTATGGACTTGAGTTAGTCTTGAAGGAATGCGCTCAAGCCGTAGACATTACGGGCTCAACGCAGGATGTGTACCAAATTTGATTGGTTGATGAGTTTACAAACAACACACTCAGCAGCATGGCATCACTCGTTCTAATTAGTTTGTAAGTGAATACCCAATTGAATTCACAATGTTTCTTGATTTAAAGTTTAGAATTGAATTCTTTGTAAATCGCAAACACTAATTGTTCTAGCTGGATTTTGAGGTGGCCTGAGCTGAGCTCGGCTCTGAGAAATCCGGCAGCGTGAGGGGTTGGAACCCTCGTTGATTTGTATGAGTAATTTAGGTTTTTTTCGTGTGTGTTTTGGATCCTTTATCGGTATTTATAGGGATCATAATTAGGGTTCCATATTCGTGGATTTCATGGGGAAGATTGCTTCATGCCCAAGAATCCCGATAAATTAGGGAAAAGATATATGTTCATATTTGTCCAGATATGTTTGGTTCATGTCGAGCTCAGCCCGGTCAGTGGGGTGAGCTCGGTGCTCCAGGGGATGAGCTCGGTGCTCATCCCCGACCCGGTACATCAGCCCCCCGAGCTCGGGCCAAGCGATTAATTGGCATGAGTTAAGTCATTAGGTCGGTCTCCCGATGTCTAATGGCGGGAAACTGCCGAAACGGTTGACATTCCTTCGTTTAATTTTATTAAAATTAACTTTTATTTAAATTTGTGTTAAATGCGGTTGATAACCGTTATGGGCTTTGTGGCCAATGGGCCGTTAAAGGGCTTTGCGGTTACCTTTGGTGTTAACCGCACCCCTTTAACGGCTCCTTTACCTCTTTAAATATATGTCGCCCCTTCAACTTCCCACTTTACTCTTTCATTTGCACTTTCATCCTCCTCTCGCTGCCATTTCCCATTCTTTTCAGAGCTCCCTTCTCGTGCTCAGAGTTCTCCTCACATTCTCAGGGTCCCTTTTCGCTTCTCTGTCGCTTGTCATTTGCCTCCGTTCATCGTCTGTTCTTGCTCGTCATCCGTTTTCTAGGGCTTATCTTCGCTGTCTCGCGATCGTCATTTTGCTCGTCCCTTGTCTCGGCTATTCACTCATTCTAGGTATGTCTTCTTCACACTCCTCCGCCACTCGTAGCATAGATAGCCTGATTCCCCCCTCTGTCTCGGGCTATGAGCCCGAATCAATGGAGGCGTCTTCCCCCTCCCTTGAAGTTTCGACGGGTGAGGCCGATCTCAGATCTGGACCCTCTTCCGCTGCTATCGAGGTCCCCCCGGCTGGGGCCGAGGTCCCCCCAGCTGGTATTGCCGAGGTCTCCCCTGTTGAGACCGAGGTGAGGTGCGTCAATGTCGCTACAGAGGTATCTGGCGGTGGGAACACCCTTCCGGCATGGCCGTGGAAGAGATAGTGAGGGAGCCCGAAAAGGCCGACCTCTATGTTCCTATCCCGGCCGAGGAGCCCGACTTCTCGTGGCTCCTAGAAGAAGTGTCGAGCTGAGTCTCCTCCTTCGACAACATAGAAAGTGTCCAGGCCGTCCTTGACAAATATGATATCTTGAAGGAGGGGTTCGACGACGTGGTTAGGTTCCGGACTTGCAAGCGCCACCAGAGGGTTCATGCTCGTACTCTCGTGTCTGGTCGGTATGCTATAACTGTATATGAGTATATGTTTAAAGAGTACGGCATGGTCTTCCCCTTGAGTCGCTGTGAAACCGAGGTCTTGGCCTTTCTGAACGTGGCTCCTAGTCAGCTCCACCCCAATAGTTGGGGCTTTCTCCGTGCCTTCCAAATACTGTGTAAGATGCTCGGTGTTAGGCCGAGCTCCCGTGTCTTCCTGTTCCACTATCAGCTCAAGCACGGTCCTAAGGTGGGCTGGGCTTCCCTTAGTAGTGCCCGGACTGGGGGGGCTTACTCGTCCCCTATGCCCAATCGTATAAGAAATTCAAGGAACGCTACTTCAAGCTGTCCCCGGTCAACAATAGGGTCGTCAAGGCCCTGTTTCTGAAGGACAACTTGAAGCCGAGGTACCCCTTGCACTGGTGCCCTCCCCGGAAGTATACCAGGTTTCCCGAGGACATGTTGACCCCGAGAGACAAAAACATTATCCAAGTTCTGCACGGCCTCCCCTTACCCATTAGTAGCCGGCTCTGATACATTCAGCCCGGGAGGAGGACCCCTATCAGCACTTTCTAGGTAATAATCTTTAGTGTCTCCTCGTCCCAATTGTGAATTGTTTGACTGACATTTTCTTGTATCTTCTTTGCAGATTCCATGGCCGACAACTTCAGTCTGATTGCTGCTCTGAGGGCGCGCAGGTCAGGCTCCGGGCCTCGAGGTCGCGGGGCGTCCTCTGGTGGTCCCAGCCCGGCTCCCCGACCTCCTCTCCGGCAGGCCACTCCCAGCCCAAAACGACCAAGAGCCAATGTGGTCGAACTCGCATCAGAAGGTGTGGGGGCCTCACCCAAGAGGCCGAGACCTGACGAAGACACCGCCACCTCCGTTTCGCCCGCCACTCGGGCCGAGGTGGCCATACCCGAGTCGGCTTCCAGGGGAGAGGGTGTTCCTCCCACGACTGCAAAGACTTCCCAGAAACTTCACGCTGGTGCTTCTTGGCTAGGCAAAGATGGTGCCGGGCCCCGCATTGAGCAGATGGCGGCCGACGTCCTACCCGGTCAGTCACTTTGGGACTCTTCATTAAGGGGAGAAAACATCGAGATCGGGCAGCCCTTCCCAAGTTCTTATGACAACGCTCTGCTAGATGCAGTTGGAGTAGCGGACAACCTCGACGGAGCTGAGGTCTTGTTAAGCAGCCTCATGGCCATAGCCCGGCACAGCAAGAGGAGGGTGGCCGAGCTTGAAGCTGCGTCGGTTCGCCGGGAGCAAGAGTGTGCCGCTCGGGCCGCCGTTCTGGAAATGGAGGTCACCAAGTCCAAGATGGCCAGGGAAGAGGCCGAGCGCGACCGGGAAGAGCTTCGAAAAGACCTCATCGCCTCCAAGGCGAACGAGGAGGAGCTTCAGGGCAGGTTGAGCTCAGCTGGTGACCGGGCGGTGAACGCAGAGGCTAAAGTGCTGGGGCTGACCGAGCAGCTTGCCGCGGCCGAGCAAATCATCTCCGGTCAGAAGGCCAAGATGGAGCAGATGGAGGAGGCCGCTGTGTCCGGCTTCTGCTCGGGCTTCAACGGGGCGGTTCGCCAAGCTTGCTACCTGGCCCCAACCTTAGATCCCGAGTCCTTTAACTATGTCAAGGACGTCGTGGATGGGGAGTGGGTGGATCGCACCGACTAGGCTTTCTCTTCTTTTTGCCATTATTTTGTACTTTAAGGTCGGCCTTGGGTTGTAACTACGGTCCACTGGGCCGCACAATGTTTATTTTTCTTGCCTTTATATCATCATTTTATCTTCATTTTATTCTCCTGCTTTATTACCATCACTTTACTCTTCTTCTTTTTGACTTATTCCGCGCTTATTCTACTTGAATGCTTGCTTACGTTGCTTACCCGGGCGACCTCCAACGGGTCCAGGGTGCGAGCTCCTAGCTCGGGAATGGCCGAACCTGACCGAGGATGCCGCTCTTAGGCAATGTCCTCTTTTAACTCGGCAGCCGCCGAGCTCGGTAAAAACTGGTAAAGGGACGCGATGTCTCCTTTAGCTCGGTAGCCGCCGAGCACGGTAAAAACTGGTAAAGGGACGCGATGTCTCCTTTAGCTCGGGAGCCGCCGAGCTCGGTAAAAACTGGTAAAGGGACGCGATGTCTCCTCTAGCTCGGTAGCCGTCGAGCACGGTAAAAACTGGTAAAGGGACGCGATGTCTCCTCTAGCTCGGTAGCCGCCGAGCTCGGTAAAAACTGGTAAAGGGACGCGATGTCTCCTCTAGCTCGGTAGCCGCCGAGCTCGGTAAAAACTGGTAAAGGGACGCGATGTCTCCTCTAGCTCGGTAGCTGCCGAGCTCGGTAAAAACTGGTAATGGGACGCAATGTCTCCTTTAGCTCGGTAGCCGCCGAGCACGGTAAAAACTGGTAAAGGGACGCGATGTCTCCTTTAGCTCTGTAGCCGCCGAGCTCGGTAAAAACTGGTAAAGGGACGCGATGTCTCCTTTAGCTCGGTAGCCGCCGAGCTCGGTAAGAACATAAGTGTGATGGTAGAAATTCTTCTTTATTGAATACTAATGTGGTGTCTCGTTAAAACCTTTCCCGGAAAAACCCTCCTTAGGGAAAAACCCGAGCTTAGGAAAAAGAGTACACCCACATGATGAACGAAAAACATAACAAATTGCTTAAACTTTACCGAATTGAACATTAAATTTAAAAGGGAGTACACTAGCTAAAGTAGGGCTTCAAGTGACTAGCATTCCAAGTTCTGAGAATTAGACGTCCCCCCATTTCTGGCAACTTGTAAGCTCCATTCTGATGGGTCTCGAGGATGCGAAAGGGGCCGTCCCAGTTGGCGGCGAGCTTGCCATGAGCTCGGTCTCGCCTTGCCTCCCCGGTCTTTCTCCAAACGAGGTCACCCGGGAGGAAGGTCAACTCCCTTACTCTAGCTTCTTCTCGTACCTCTTCAATAAGGTCGAGTTCCTCCCTGAGGGCGGCCTCGCTGCTTGGGGATGTGTAGGTCAGCCTCCTCCACGAGGGTTCCCCAACCTCAACTGGTATCATAGCATCAAATCCATAAGTGAGGCGGAACGACATTTCGTTGGTGGAGGATTGAGGTGTGCAGTGGTATCCCCATAATACGCTTGGTATTTCCTCCGCCCAATCTCCTTTTACTCGGCCAAGCTTCTTTTTCAACTCATTGAGGATAACCTTATTGGCTGCTGCTTCAGCCTGCCCATTTGTTTGGGGATGCTCCACCGATGACGTTCTATGCTGGATACCGAACTGGGATAGGAATGTGCAAAATGTAGCATCTGTGAACTGCCGCCCATTGTCGGTGATCAGGTCGTAAGGTATACCATGCCTACAAACAATATGCCTCCAAATGAACTTCTGGACCTGCTTTGCCGATATCGTTGCTACCGGTTCGGCCTCGATCCACTTGGTGAAGTAATCGATGGCCACCAGCAGGAATTTTGTCTGCCTCTGCGCGGGTGGAAATGGGTCGAGGATGTCCATTCCCCATAAGGCAAAGGGCCACGGCGATGAGATGAGATGGAGCTCGGTCGACGGTGCTGTGGGCAGCGAACCGTGCTCTTGACACTTTTTACCGCTCCTAACATAGTTCTTGGCGTCCTTCTTCATCGTAGGCTAGTAGTATCCAACTCGGATTAACCGGGCCGCCATGTTCTTGGCCCCTGAGTGCATGCTGCAGATGCCTGTATGGAGCTCGTCCATCACGTATTGAGCTTGCTCTTTGGTCAAACATTTGAGTAACGGGGTCGAGAAACCTCTCTGGAACAGCTCTCGATCCCTCAGCACATAGTATGGGGCCTGACAACGCACCCTTTGAGCCTCATTCTTATGGCCAGGTAAGACGTCGTCCTGTATATAGGATATGAGGGGGGTCATCCACGAGCCCGGCTCTGTACTGATTGAGTGGATTTCGTCCTTATCCCAGCTCGGGGAGATGAGGACTTCCTGGATGATTGAATGGTATTGTCCCCCTTTACAGGAGCTCGCTAGTTTAGACAAGATGTCGGCCCTATCATTCTGTTCGCAGGGAACATGGATAATCTCAAACTTGGCAAAATGAGAGAGCATGTTCTTCACCCGGTGGTAATATTGCTGTAGGAGGGGCTCTTTGGCCTGGAATTCATCCCTAACCTGAGAAGTAACTAGTTGGGAGTCACTTAGGCACTTCAAGTGTCGAATGCCCATGTCCCGCGCTAACCTGAGGCCGGCCAGAAGGGCTTCATACTCAGCTTGATTATTGGAGGCCGCAAAGGAGAAGCGTATAGCCTGTTCCAATACGAGATCGTCTGGTCCCTCCAGTATAACTCCTGCTCCGCTTCCTTTTCTGTTAGAAGAGCCATCAACTCTCAACGTCCAGCCTGGCTCACGCTCACCGAGCTCGGGTAACTCGGTGAGGAAGTCGGCCAGGAACTGAGCCTTCATAGGGCCTCGGGGTTCAAATTGAAGCCCGAACTCTGAAAATTCTACCGCCCAGGCTGTCATGCGACCCGCAAAGTCGGGTTGCTGCAATATCTGTTTGATGGGATAATCAGACCTTACAATTATGCCGTGGCTACGGAAATAGTGTCTTAGTCGGCGAGCTGTGAAGACGAGGGCGAGCACTAGCCTTTCTATAGTTTGATACCTAGTCTCCGCGGACTGGAGTGTGCAGCTCACAAAGTACACCGGAGTCTGAACTCTGTCGATTTCTTTGACGAGGACCAAACTTATGGCAACCTCGAAAATTGCTAAGTAAACACATAGAGGCGACTCTGGAGAAGGGCTGGTAAGCGTTGGTAAAGAGGCGATCTGTATCTTTAACTTGTTGAATGCGGAGGCACACTCCTCATTCCATTCGAAACGAGCTGAGCGTTTCAATAACGCGAACAAGGGTTTACTTTGTTCGGCCAGTTTGGGCAGAAACCGAGATAGGGCGGCCAGACGTCCATTAAGTTTCTGCAAGTCTTTCAAGCAGGTCGGGGTAGGCATGTTAGTGATGGTCGTGCACTTATCCGGGTTGGCCTCTATTCCTCTCTGGGAGATCATAAAGCCGAGGAATTTACCTCCTCTCACGCCGAAGGCGCACTTTTCCGGATTCAGCCGGATTTGATGTAGGTGTATTTCTGCAAATATTTCCCTGAGATCAGCAGCGTGTTGAGCATGAGTTTTTGACTTCACCACCATGTCATCAACGTAGAAAACCTTGTCCATTAGTCGTTGGTAGGTGGCCCCGGCGTTCTTGAGACCGAAGGGCATGACTTGATAGCAATAGTTGGTTGTGGCTGACATAAACGCAGTCTTCGGCTCATTGGAGGGATACATCGGTATCTGGTTGTAACCGGAATAGGCGTCCAAGAAACTGAATGCCTCATACCCAACTGTGCTGTCCACTAATCGGTCGATGCTAGGCAAGGGGTAGGTGTCCTTGGGACAGGCTTTGTTCAAGTCGGTGTAGTCCGTGCACATCCTCCATTTCCCATTTGCTTTTTTGACCATTACAACATTGGCCAACCAGGTGGTGTATATGATTTCTCGGATGAAACGAGCCTCCAGAAGCTTACCGACCTCCTTTTGAACTACTAGACGGTGCTCCTCACCTAGCTTTCTTTTTCGTTGCGCCACTAGCCGGGCGTGGGGAAGCAGGAATAATTTATGGCACATCAGATTAGGATCAATGCCGGGCATATCAGACGACTTCCATGCGAAAAGGTCTGCGTTTTCGCATAACGTTGCTATCACTTCCTGACGGGAGGAGACCGGCATGGAAGTGCCTACCTTGGTGACTTGACCCATTTCTGGGCCGAGCTCAAGAGGCTCGACGAAGGAGGGACGTTCCTCTTCAAATTCCACCCGGGGATCCATATCCAATGGTTCGTCGGTGCCGCTATGGACAGAGCAGATGTTCGAGGCCAGCCTCCCATCCTCTTTCTTGATGGAATATGGTGCGACCTTCAAACTCTGGGCGTAGCATACTCGGGCCGTCCTCGGGTCGGCCTTGACTGTGACTATCTTTCCCCTCTCTTCTGGGAACTTCATCGCCATGTGGGGTGTGGACACAATGGCTCCCAACTGGTTCAGCGTTCTCCTGCCGATGATGACGTTATAAGATGTATCGGCATCGATCAAAATATACCTGACCTCTACTGTTTTATAAGCCTCGCTTCCGCCAAAGGTAGTGAGGTGGTTAATGTATCCCCGAGAATGGACTCTTTCTCCAGCAAATCCGAGCAATGGCTCAGGGTACGGTTTGATGATGGACTCGGGGAGCTCCAGCTACTTAAAAACAGACCAATATAATACATCGGCCGAGCTTCCCTGGTCGATCAGCACTTTGTGAACTCGCCAGTTGGCGATGGTACAAGAGATGACCATGGGGTCAGTCTGGTCTGGATCCTCTATGCTGAAGTCGGCATCAAAGAATGTGATGGCGAGCAAAGTTCTTTTCTTGGGGGACCCTATGTGGTTGACGCTTCTCGCGTATCGTTTTCGAGCCGAAGAGGTGGCTCCCCATCTAGCGAAGCCTCCAGCAATGGTATTGATCGTCCCTTTTACCTTGTCAGGATTTTGGTCAGTCCCCTTGCCCCAGCTTCTGTCGGTGCATTTATTCGGGCCATCTCGAGTGTCCCGATCTTGGTTTCGGGGCTGGGTCCTGGAATTCGACCTGGCATACCTCTCCGGGTGTTTCTGCTCCTCCTGCATGAATCTTCGTAACTCGCCCGATCTAATGAGTCATTCTATGAGGTCTCGCACTTGGCGACAATCTTCGGTGGTGTGCCCCGTGTTCTGGTGATAAGCGCACTGTTTGGTCGGGTCGGCGTCCACGGGAGACTGGGAAGCTTTAGGGCGGCGAACCAAGTCTAAAGCGCATGCTTCCCTAAAGATCCTGTCCCTGGGCGCATTCAGGGGGGTATATTGTAACACCCTCAAAATTAATTTTCATAAATAATTTCGTAGTTAAAACATTTACTAAAAATTCTATAAAAATGTACATATTAACTATTTACTGTTATAATTTGATTAGACAGAAAATGTAATTCAAAATAATTTATCATTGGGTAGCAATATTATTACGTAATTTGAGAAAATTATGATTACATTTCTAAATAAAAATGTAATAAAAAAATAAATTTGTGGTTTGACATTTTTATTACTATTTGATGTTTCAAATATTATTTTATATTTCGAATTACTAAAAATTTATTGTTTTAATTATATTATTATTAAGAAATCTTATTTTATATTTGATTTGAGAAATATTTTAAGAAATAAAAAAAAAAAATAATAATAATAATAAAAATAATAATAATAATAAAAAATAATAAATAAATAAAAATAATATAAAAAAAAAAATAAAATAAACTTAGAATGACTCATGCAAGATTCGAACCTGCAACATGCAAGTTATTAAGCCACCACTTTAACCAACTAAGCTACTATATTTATTTGATACTTTTTAAAAAAAATATAAGATATATATTAAGTACTAGTTTATTGTTTAAAAAATTTTAAAATTAAAATGTCACATGCGGGACTCGAACCCGCAACTTTCAAAGTTAGAAGTAGAATGCTTTTACCAACGAGCTAATAGGTTTATTTGATAAATTTTAAAAATATAAGGTATATAATAAGTACGAGCGAAATATGTGAAAGAAAAATAGAGAAAAATAATTTTTAGATTCTTTATAATTTAGTATTAATTATGGAATAATCATATATGATATTTGAATAATGGAATTAAAAAAAAAAATTAAAAAATAATAATAATAATAATAATAAAATAATAAAATAATAATAAAAATATATATATATATATATATATATATATATATATATATATATATATGTAACTAAAAATGATGTGAGCATGACTTGAACCCAAGACCTTGGTGTTTCCAAATCATGTCTTAACCAACTAAGCTAATCCAGATTTCATTTATAATACTGCATATTTATATCTTTATATTTAAATATTTCCGCTTTCATTTGTTTATATTTCATATGATAATTTGTGATTTTAAAATTATGAGATCTAACTAGGAGGCTCTGCCACCTTTACTGATTTCATAATTTTAGTTATTGATATAATATTACAACAATTAATTTTTCTATACTTTGAATTTGGATGATCTTTGATTTGAACTTGAATGATTTTGGATGTGTATTTGGATCATGACTTGGATTATGCATGTTTACCTTTTCTTTGAACTTGGATGATGATTGAGATTGTGATTAATTACCTATGATATGCACGTTGAGGATTGTGATAAAAACTATGACTATTATACTATAAATTATTAATCCACAACGTAAAATATAATGATGGAGTGGATGTGTAATATCAATGAGTTGATGCTGTTTTAAATGAGATTTTTAGAAAGGGAGATAAGTTTTCATTCATTCATGCATGCCTCAAAAGAGGTGGCCTCGGTTAGAGGTGCGAGATAATAACTTAATCCGTGCGTCTAGGTGGGATGCCGGACTGGGGGATTTTTATAGTGAGAATTCATTTAATTCATGATGATCACATGATTGTTTATGAGATTCTGTGCACCACTGTGAAATCCCAACTGGTCGGTAAGTTTTACGATGATGATGTCGTATTATCTGATATGGTACCACATTGCATATTTTTGGAGTTGAGGATGGAGCATGCATCATATAGAAATTTCATTTAAGTCATAATTCATTCTTTATTTATTTGATTATGATATGTATTATATTGATAATTTTATATGATATGTATTTTTATTAAGATTTTTGGAACTTACCCTTGCGTGTTTGTGTTTGTGGTTTGACACCTGTGATGATCCTAAATTTTAATTGGGGGAGCAGATTAACAGGATAAATCTATTGGAGATGTGAACGAAGGATAAGCAAACATGAGGATTTTTGTGAATAATGTGTATATTATAATTATCACAATATTACGTACTATGTGACATTTTGTAAATAACTTTTGATGTATGATTACGATGTGATCTATGTGATGTGTTTTATTTTGGTGACATTTTTGTTAGCAAGGGAAATTATTTTAAAATTTTATTTAAAGAAATCTAAATGAAGGGAAACATTTTCAAATAATAATAATAAATAGATAAAAAGGAAAATATTTAAGCAATGAAAAATAGCGAGACGTTACATATATGAGGTATACGAGTTGGCGCGACGCTCTCTTTTTGACTCCGCCCTACGGGAGGAGGAGGACTCCTTCTGCTTGGGTGGAAGGCCGTGCTCCCGAGCTCGACGCTTAGCAGCAGCATTATCTTCTATGCTCATGAAACGGGCAGCTCGGGAGCGGAGGTCGTTCATGTTGACAGGAGGTTCAGTGAAAAGGGAGTCGGAGAAGGGGCCAGGGTTGAGCCCGACCTAAATGGAATGCAACGCGACAGCGGGGTGGAGGTTGGGTATATTCCGGCAGGCCAACGCGAAAAGGGCTATGTAGTCTCTAAGTGATTCCTTTTCTCCCTGCACCAGGTGATGAACCGATACCGAGGTGGTTGGTGTCGGTCTGGCGTCCGCAAACCGGGCTTGGAAGTGCTCGTACAGGGAATTGAAGGAGTCGATCGACAACGGGGGAAGCGAGTAATACCAGTCTAGGGCTATCCCCTTCAATGTTGACGGGAACATCCGGCAGAGTACGTAGTCGTCGTCTACGGTCATGGCGGCTTGAGTGAGGAAGGCCCTCACGTGGGTAACCGGGTCCGTAGTCCCATCGTATTTGTCCTGGGACGACCATCTCCAAGATTCTGGGACCCGGACGAAGAGGATGGCCGGAGCGAATGGGTGGAGGTTCCAGACTTGACCCAGACCAGGTGTCCGAGGAGGGGGTCCGAGGTTAGTGAATGACTGAGCCTGGGAGGGGCCTGGCTGCATTGAGGAGTTAGCTGCCTGAATCCTAGAGGGTTCGTGTTGGGGCTCGAAGGTTGCGACATGCATATCCTCCCCCGTAGTGCATGGGTTGTTGGGACCGACGCGTGAATTAGACCTGGCCTCCTCCCGCGCCCTTGGCTCGTCATCTCGGTTGGGAACGAGGGGGGTTCTACCCTGAGTTTCTTGGTTCCTTTGTCGTAGGGCCTGCAATTCCAGAAGATCGGCTTCACGTTGTCGTTGTACAATATTTAAATTTGCCTGTGTGGTCTGTAATGCCCTCTCAATTTCTCGATTATAGGCTCGCAAAGCTTCCTCGCGAGCGTCCATCCGCGCGTGAGCCTCCGCCAACGCCGCATCCACCGTGATTGTATGAGTTCTGCTACGGCGGGGTCCACCGTGGCGTTGGAGTTGCTGCGAATGCGAACCATCTGGGACTGTTTCGGGATTGCGAACTAGCAAGTGGTTGTGGGATTAAGAATTATCTTGCCCCACGGTGGGCGCCAAATGTTCTCGCTGGATTTTGAGGTGGCTCGAGCTGAGCTCGGCCCTGAGAAATCCGGCGACGTGAGGGGTTGGAACCCTCGTTGATTTGTATGAGTAATTTAGGTTTTTTTCGTGTGTGTGTCTTGGATCCTTTATCGGTATTTATAGGGATCATAATTAGGGTTTCATATTCGTGGATTACATGGGGAAGATTGCTTCAGGCCCAAGAATCCCGATAAATTAGGGAAAAGATATATGTTTGGTTCATGTCGAGCTCAGCCCGGTCAGTGCGGTGAGCTCGGTGCTCCAGGGGATGAGCTCGGTGCTCATCCCCGGCCCGGTACACTAATTATTAAAAATACATGATTAATTATTTTTATCTGATTTAAATTCAAATTTTATGATAATTCATAATGTTTATCGATTTGAAATTATAAACGAAATCTCTTCCGTATTTAGAAATACATGGTTAATTTTTATTGATTTGGAATTACAAGTGAATTTTTTATAATTTCACAATGTTCTTCTCGATTTAGAACTAAGAGTGAATTCTCTGTGACAATGTCTCTCGGTTTAAAATTATAAATAAATTATAAATTCACAATGATCCATTATTCGAAAATACATGGTTAATTATCTTAATTTAGATTTAAAAATGAATTTTGTGTGAATTAACAATGTCCTTCGGTTTAGAATTACAAAGTGAATTCTTTATAAATTTACAATGTCCCTTGGTTTAAAAAATTACAAGTGAATTTTTTATAAATTTACAACGTTTCATTATGCAGAAATGCAAGGTTAGTTACCTTCGATTTACATTTAAAAATGAATTCATTTTGAATTCACAATGTTCCATGGTTTGGAATTATACGTGAGATCTATGTGAATTCACAGTTATCCATTAGTCAGAATTACATGGTGAATTACACTCATCTTGGAGCTAAAAGTGAATTCCATGTAAATTCACAATGTTGCTCGATTTAGAATTATAAGTGAATTTTTTATAAATTCACAAAGACCATTATTCAAAAATTACCCTCGACTTGGAATTAAAAATGAATTTTTTGTGAATTTACAATGTTCCTCAGTTTTGAACTACAAGTGAATTCTTTGTGAATTCACAATGTCCCTTAGTTTAAAATTGGTGAATTCTTCATAAATTCACAATGACCCATTATTCAGAAATTACATGGTTAATTATACTCATTTTGGAATTAATAGTGAATTCACAATGTATCTCTGTTTAGAATTACAAGTGAATTTTCTATAAATTCATTAATTGGTCACTAATAAATTGAACCTAAGTCTAAAGAACTTTAAGAAAAGAAACTTAGGTGATATTGGATAAATAATCATCATTGAGTTAGAATCTTAAATATAAGAGTATATGATGGTGTGAACAAATAACCTCACAATCATTTTAGATTCATGGATCATAAGCTCTAATTACCTTAGTTTAACTTAAAAGATTAATTTATCGGGTCAATATAAACGGTGTAATCGATCATTCAATAATAAGAATCTAATTCATTCAATAATATAATTTGAATAACAAGGAAAATGTATTAGGAGAATTAATAGTCAAAACCAAGATCCTAAAGCTTTTATTAAATTGAATTCAAATCAACCTTTTAAAATTTAGTTACTTACAATACACTTAAACTTATTAAATTTACAATCAGAATATAGTTGATATAATTTAATCATTTGTCCTTGTGGGAATGATAACTCGTGTTTTATAAATACTTATTACTTTAACGATTGTGGTATACTTGTAACACCCGTGCAGGAGTATTTCTCGCTCTCGCACAAAATAATTACATCCCCACCACCAGCCTACCATCTATTGGTAAACCTACCAACACAAACACATCCTCCAAGGTGATGGTGCACTCCCCATAGCGAATGTGGAAAGTGTGGGTCTCTGACCTTCACCTATCTATCATAGCATGAATCAATGCAACATCAAGCTTGAGATAACCAAGCTTGCAAACCTAATAAATCTTTGCCTCATGCATGTACTTAGAAGAGTCATGAAACATAGGTTGTCCTTGATATATAAGCACTGCATATCTGAATTTCAGTCTCCTATTTTTCCCAGTGTTCCATATGTGCTAAGAAATGTGATATGGCTGCACACAAAACATCTATCTCGATAGGACCTAAATCAATCTTAATCCCACCAGCAGTAGAAGAAGAAGATATCATAATAAACATGAAATTCAAATAAAAACAATTATGTCAACAATTACGTTAAAAAAATTAAAAATAAAAATTTTACCACAAATATTTTAAAATTTTAAACTAACAAAATTTTTATAACTAACTCTAATCATTAATTTTTTCTAAGCCACTTTTTTTTTTTTTAAGAAAAATTATGTTATCCATTACGTTAAGAATTTAATCATTAATAAACCCTAAACCACCTATAAATTTATTTTTATTATTGCTAATTTTTATAACTAACTCTGATCATTAATTTTTTCTAAGACACTTATTTTTTTTTTCAAAAAATATGTTATCCATTACGTTAAAAATTTAATCATTAATAAACCTTAAACCACCTATAAATTTATTTTATTATTGCTAATTTTAATTATTAATTTTTTATGAACCACCTACAAATTAAAAAAATAAACACCTTTTAAAAAATAAATATATGTTAACGAGTATGTTTTAAAAAAATTAAACACAATCTTACAACAATCACAATTTAAATTTTTTACAATTCTTTTTTATTTAGTTGTCTTTTTTGTCTTTTTTTAACAATTTATTTTTTACAATTTCATAATTTAAATTTTATCAATTTTTTCCTAAACAAATTTCTTTTTTAAAATTTACATTGCATTTAAACAATTTTCTAACCAACTTTTAATTTTTTTTTCTCTTCTAACAAAATTCCTACACAATTCTATAATTAACTAAATAATAACTTCTAACCACGTATAATTTTTTTAAATAACTACCTAGATTCCTAAACTAAAAATATTTATTGAATTTATACTAAAAGTAACATTATTAACTAAAATATAATATTAATATAAAACGTAAATCAAGTTAAGTTTTTCAAAATGTAGCTCTTAAATCAATGGAAAACAACAATAAGAGGGTACCACAATTACGAGTGGGGATCGATATTTTTTGAAGAGAATGGAAAGAGAAGATTTTGAGAAGATGAGAAGAAAGGAGGAGAGAAATGGAGGTGAAACAGGAAAAGTAAAAGACTGAATAGGAAGGAACAGTAACATGACATTTGGAACGCGCTCTGATATATGGCACATTCAAAATGTTGTCGGTCAAAATAGGATATACCTCAATCTTAAGTGATTCGATCACCATTTAACACACAACAAATCACATGTGACCGCCTGGTGGCTGGACACATTCCACAGAAACAAGCCCTTGGGTTATAATAAATTTGCAGTCGAACCCATTTTAGTAAAAAAGAAAAGAACAAAAAGAAAAGACCCTATAGTTCAGAAAAGTCTTCTGCATAACATGACCCTTCTATCTTTCTGTATTTGTATAAGGCATCCATGATGTATGTAATGTGGTTCAAAATAACTTTATTCTTTAAAAAGATAGCGCATGATCGGAATTCATTGTTATTTTAACCTTCAATAGTTAATTAATTTTTTTTAAATATGTTAATACAAGTCGAATGTCATACTTTATCGAAAGAAATAAAATTCATAATTTTCATATTTTAAAAAATATACATCCAACTATCGATTAAGAAATATTCATGGTACACACTAAAAAAAATCTTCAATGCAATCTAAATGGAAGATCATATTGATTGGTTGGGTGTGCATCAGCTCCCATTAGTATTAGTTCGTAGTGCGACGCCTACATATTTATCACAGCTAAGCATTTTTTTTTTTTTTTTGAAAAAGTGATGATATCATATTCTTCATCGTACTTTTGCTGATACAATTTTTATTATTTGATTAAAATTGATTAATATCTAAAAAAACATGTGATATAATTAATAAATAAATTGTGAACCCTATAAAATTGTATAATTTTTACTAAATTTCAATTTATTAAAAAATGCGAAAAAAAATCTCTTTCCGTTAAATAATAATGGGTTTCAGCCTAGATATTTAAATTGTGAAGGAGGAGAGAACTAGGCTGATTGAATAGAAAATTTAATGCCAACTAAAAACTTTTTTATTTACCCATGGTAATAGTAAAACGTGCTAATTTGACCAAGATGTTAACTTGGTTAACAATTAAACTATATTCATTTGGTAATATTTCAAAATAGTCTTATTTTTATATATATTTAGTTTTTAAAAGTGATCCAATTGGGTCAATCCTTATGTTTCTATAGAAATAACATATTAACGAGTTATAGCCAAAACTAAAATTATAACTTCGTAGCATATGAATTATCAAATGCAAGTTGGTGTATATTAGTTAAAT
The DNA here is from genome assembly GCA_026586105.1 of Hylodesmum podocarpum. Lineage (NCBI taxonomy): Eukaryota > Viridiplantae > Streptophyta > Magnoliopsida > Fabales > Fabaceae > Hylodesmum > Hylodesmum podocarpum. The sequence goes on from JALJEV010000623.1 coordinate 6,043,290, forward strand.
GTATACATTAGTTTTGTCATGGTTCCCACTTCCCACGTTCTTGATACACTTGTCCGAGTTGTGTTACACAAGGCCGTTTTGGTGGTTACTCTTCCGTTGTCCACGGGAGCAACCAAGTCAAACACACTTTGTCCAAATCCAAAACCTCACCTTTAAGCGTTGAATCAAAATTTGTTAAGTTATCATTCCCCCCATTACCCAACTTTTCCCTTTTCTTCAAAAGCTTGGTTTTCTTTTTTGTTGCATACAAAACACGTTTGATTGATCTGAGAAGTAATGTTCAAAGAAAACAGGACATCCAATAGACTTTGCTTTTCTTCATTGTCATGTTGCAACTTGCTATACAATGCACTACTCAGTAGAAGTAGTATCTGTTGTAGCATTCAATAATAGTTGATTGGTTAATCATAACGATATATGGAGCTAGAAACTGAGAAACTAGTCAGGTAAATTCAGTACCATAGTGCTTTTTTTTTTGTTTACTCTTTTTCATTTCCATTACACAACTTTTTGCTTAGATTTAGTGGTTTTGAAATCTCACAGATTCTCCAATGATAGAAAACAAACTCTTGAACCACCTTGGGAAAAGATAGATTCCCACAAGCACCGTGAGAAGATATTCCCAGTTTATCCAGAATCCAAAATGAGTGGTGGTGATAAGAACAAAATGAGTATCAGAATTCCATCACTTGGAAAGTTGAAGGTTTTCCCAGAAAAGAATCATGAGCCATGGAAGAAGAGAATTCTTGATCCTGGCAGTGATGCCATTTTGGAGTGGAACAGGGCTTTTCTGTTTTCTTGCATTCTAGCACTGTTTGTTGATCCACTTTTTTTCTACCTCCCCTCAGTAGCAAATGATGGCAAGTCATCATGTATGGCTACTGATTTGAATATAGGAATTGCCGTGACATGTTTCCGGACATTTGCTGATGTTTTCTATCTGCTCAACATGGTCATTAAGTTCAGGACAGCCTACGTGTCACCGAGTTCAAGGGTGTTTGGAAGGGGTGAGCTTGTTATGGATCCCAAGCTGATTGCAAGGAGGTATTTAAGATCAGAGTTTTTCTTAGATATTGTTGCTACACTGCCTCTTCCCCAGGTATCATCAATGCTTTAATACTCTCATTTAGTATATGCTTAATGTATAAGAAATCAAAAACTAGCAACAACAAACTCTCTAATACACTCTTTATTATTGATTGAGGCCAAATTTGTTGGTCTCACTTCTTATTTAATGAGTCTCATTCATGATTTTGTATTTTCTAATAAATTTTAACCAGTATACAGAATATGTTAGAAGGAATATGTTAGAAAGTATATTGTTGACACTCCTGTATCATGTTTATTGACTAAACAATAATAAGGAGTAATTGAATGCTAATTTTCAAATGTTTTATGATCTTTGCTTGTTGCTGTCCCTTGAAGTTTGTGGATGTTTGAAAGTGATGCTAAATGACATGTTGTCTTTTCTTTGTTGGCAGATTGTGATTTGGTTTATTATGCCAGCAATTAGAAGCTCCCATTCTGATCACACCAACAATGCACTTGTATTGATTGTTCTCCTCCAATATGTCCCTAGATTATATTTGATTTTCCCCTTAAGTTCTCAGATTATCAAAGCCACTGGTTTGGTTACAAAGACGGCTTGGGCTGGAGCTGCTTACAATCTTTTACTTTACATGTTAGCTAGTCATGTATGTTAATTTCTTAACTTTTCTTGAATCACATTTCTTGCTTTTCATCTCTCAGGCATTTAAGATATGTATCATTCTCTTTTTGTAGGTACTTGGGGCATCATGGTATTTATTATCAATTGAAAGGCATGCAACTTGCTGGAAGTCTGAATGCAGAAATGAAAGCCTTCCTGTAATATGTGTTCCTAAGTACTTAGATTGCAGTACTTTAGACGATGTTGATCGCATGAAGTGGGTAAACACTACTTCTGTGTTTAGTAACTGCAATCCAGAAAATAGCACCAGTTTCAACTATGGAATTTTTGGAAATGCAGTGGAAAATAATGTTGTGTCCTCAGATTTTATGGAAAAGTATCTCTATTGTCTGTGGTGGGGCTTGCAGAACTTAAGGTTTGGTTATAGAACTATTTTTAACCATGTCTACTTTCGCTGAAAGTGTTTTTAACAAAAATTATGGTCATGCAAGATGATGATCTTTCTCTTCACTTTATTATGTATGCATTTTTTCTATCTCATTGGCATCAAAAGCTTTGGTTCTTCAGTCTGAGTACTCAATTATCTTTCTTTACATATGAATATTTGACAAGAACTTTCAGCTGAACATCACATGTCTATCTTCACTGATTATGATTTATTTATTCATATTTGATTAATCTTTTCTTTTCTGTATTTTCAGTTCCTATGGCCAGAGTTTGACTACAAGCACATTCGTTTGGGAAACTGCATTTGCTATACTCATAGCTATTCTGGGTCTGGTATTGTTTGCCCACTTAATTGGTAACATGCAGGTAATTAAGATTTTCAAGTCGTCAAAACTCTAATTTCAAAATAATGTTATTTGCTACAATAAATTATGTTGCTTTATGTTTCTTTACATGTTCTACTACTTAAATACAGTTTCACCTCAGGCAGTACCATCCAGTGCACGTTTTATGTTTTACTAAAACCATTACACGTGAATTCTTATGTCTGCTGCACCAATTCTGAAACAGTTGCAATGCTTCGTTATTTTTAGAAAATAAATCAAGAATATGGAGAATTCTAAAAATTTCCTTGCATGACTAGAAAATTTGAGAAGCTACATAATTCAAGGTCAAAGTTGAAAAGTTTGAATGCTAGAAATTTGTTGCACCAATTGGGAAGGTTTTAGTAGCAAAATTGAAATCAACTCCGAGTTGTACCCAGAAAAGTTGTATATTTCGACTTTCTTAATGGTTAAGTTTAATATTTTATTGTAGTTTATTAATATAAGGATAATTTGATCTTCATGGGCAACCATACGAGGATGATTGCAGAATTTGGAGAGGCTATGATAAGTTCCTCTGAGACGAGGGATTTATGCCTAATGTCCTATTTTCTAAGCACCAAGGTCACTCAACAAGATTGACGAGATTTTCATCTCCTAGATGAAACGTGGTATTATGAAGAAATTTAATATGAAGCATTTAAAGCCAATTTCCACACCAATAAATGAGTTTTGAAAGTGTGAAATTTTATTTTAGGTCCACTATTGTTATTTTTTCATTCTCATCCCAAGAAGAGTTAATGAGTTAAATCAGAGAAAATCCTCAATTTGGTCTTCCAAAGTTACATTTACTGTTCAAATAAGACCAAAGATTGCCACCAAATTAGTCCCTGCAAATTTCTTTTGTTGTCACCTTAGTCTTCCACATGATATTTATTCTATTTGCTGATATGAAAAAATCAACTACGAGCTTAAGCACTATTTGCTGAACTTTTCAATTTTCATTATTATTGAGATTGTCGACTTGTATCTTGCCAGAACATAATTTGGTGGAACACTTATGTTTAATGCAATGCAGACTTATTTACAATCTATTACTGTGAGGCTTGAAGAGTGGAGACTCAAGCGACGTGACACTGAAGAGTGGATGAAACATCGCCAGCTCCCACAAAATCTCAGAGAGCGTGTTCGAAGATTTGTTCAATACAAGTGGCTTGCTACACGTGGTGTTGATGAAGAAACTATTCTACGTGGCCTCCCAATTGACCTACGTAGAGATATCCAACGCCACCTTTGCTTGGACCTTGTTCGACGTGTAAGTTCCTCGTAACAATCATGATACTATGCTCTTTTCAGCACGAAAAATATTGGATAGACAATTATAATAAGTAAATAACTAGTTATAAAATGTGAAGAGAGAGAAATGCTTGTGTATATATATATATATATATATATATATTCTGTGAGTGAGTTGATTGGTTGACAGTATATTGCAATTGGCTGCAAAGTAAAATTGTTTCAGCATTAAGAACTCTTCAATAACTTACTTTCCTCCATGCACATGAACTACAATAGTTTCTTGTAGTTCAATTTAATAAAAATTCATGGTAGATACGACTTTTAAAGTAAATCTTATAAAATCAATAAACTTGTTTTATGACAGTTTTTCTATCCATGAAAACGCTTTAAGATACATAAATTATTTTCTCTAATATACATCATGTAATGGCTTCTTTATCACAAACTGTAGGTTCCCTTTTTCTCACAAATGGATGATCAATTACTTGATGCAATATGTGAGAGATTGGTATCATCCTTGAGTACTCAAGGCACATACATAGTAAGAGAAGGAGACCCGGTTACAGAAATGCTTTTTATCATAAGAGGTAGACTTGAAAGTTCAACCACAAATGGAGGTAGAACTGGTTTCTTTAACTCTATTACCTTAAGGCCTGGTGATTTCTGTGGAGAAGAGCTACTTGCTTGGGCATTGCTTCCAAAATCCACTCTCAATTTACCTTCTTCTACAAGAACAGTTAAGGCCCTTGTAGAAGTGGAAGCCTTTGCACTAAGAGCAGAAGATCTTAAATTTGTGGCTAACCAATTCAGACGTCTCCACAGCAAGAAGTTACAGCACACTTTCCGTTTCTACTCTCACCATTGGAGGACATGGGCAGCATGCTTCATTCAGGCAGCATGGCGCCGGTTTAAGAAGAGAATGATTGCGAAGAGCCTTAGCTTGAGGGAATGCCAGTCCTTCAGTTATCAAATGGAACATGGAAAAGAAGAGCACAGTGCAGTGACTTCAAACACTGCACAGGTGAAACAGAACCTAGGTGTCACTATACTTGCTTCAAGATTTGCTGCAAACACAAGGAGGGGGGTTCAAAAGATCAAGGATGTAGAGATGCTCAAGTTGCAAAAGCCTGAAGAGCCTGACTTTTCAGTAGAGCCTGATGATGATTAGATCAGCACTGCAATGTTAAGCAGCTGATACAGATGCTGCTGAGTATTATCAATGGCCAATGTTCTAAAATTCCATTACCATCATCAAGAGTTACAAGTATTATTATGTGTGCATTATTTGTTTGTTGATGGAGAAGCTTTCAGGTTTTCTCCTTAGCCTGAACCTTTTTTGGGGGTGGTACAGCTCTTAGCCTATACTTTACTATTTGCTTTATGATATGTGATCCCGTCGCAGTTAACATAGTTGATTGCCATAGGCAACAACTTCTAAGAGAAGTTGCCTTTGTGTGTGTGCAGAAAATCGACTTTCATCTTGTATATTACAATTACTTGACATACCAGTGACACCACTTGTATATTATACTGCAACATTGTCCTTGCTTGTATATTATCCTACTCGTTCTTGTTCTGCCACATAGTTTTGGTTCTTGGTTAATTTTATGTTTTTATTGTAATTTAAATGTTTCTTTTTCATGTTATATTCAAATGAAAATGCTTTCACAGTTGCGATCAGCAAACTACTAGTACAATTGTGCTGGCAAAAATTACGTTATCATTTTCCCCCGGTTTTGTAGGATGTTCAATATGACCACCGACATATCCATCCAACGAAATGGGCCTATTTTGTACTTGCTAATAGCAGGAGTATAAGCTGTGGCGTCAGTGGATTCAGTACCAACATGCATTTTGGGTCCGTGATGTTAATCTCACATAATAGAAGTCAGTTTTGAGATCATGAATCTATTGGAGGGACCACTTCAGAAAATGATCAAGCCACTTAAGTTTGTCTCAACTATTTGCCTGCCGACACCATTTTATTCACATAACCATAGTCATGCAATTTAAAAACCAGTAAACTGCACAAGTAACAAAAAGAACAAAAGGGGGAAAAGAGAGTTGGGGGAAAAAATTATTGTTTAAATTAGATAAACAATGAATGTACAAAAATATGTCCTGTTTTACACACCCTATTTACCATGAAGGCACCTATGATTCAAGACATATCAAGCAAGATGCACTCCATTCACTCAGAAATTTGGAATCATAACTCCCAATCCCAATAAGACAATGAAGAAAACTGAAGATTTTATACACTTACCAATACCAGTAAACAAGAATTCAATACCTGTAGGAGTACAATGACCAGTGCCCTATAAGGAATACTAGGGATGAATCAAGTGAAAGCAAAATGGATAGAGTTGGATAACTGAGAAACCTTGCTTTGGTACTTGCAATCAATTGTGTTTGCTAGACCTGTACTGCGAATTTTAGAAGGAAAGAAAGGATTTAACTACATTGTTCATTATGTTGGCAAACCGCAATTTGGCTGATAAACCAGTAGAAGGTGTTTTGTTTTCCATTCACCATCTCTTTTATACTGTTTTGAATGAAAACTAACTCATCTGCTCTCCAATCAAATCAAGCCCAACAAGGAGGAAGGTCACCCCTTGGAAAAGTAGAAAGTAGAAGTGAACTCCTTGTGCAGATAACAGACTCCTAACAGAAGCAGTGAGAAGTAGAAATGCCAAAGTCAGCTCTTTCTTATATATCTTGTTAGTTTTCTTAACAGTTACTGGAGCTGCTTCTTCGTGTTCCTTTAATTGGTGTGACTCAATAAGGTCACTGTCAGAAGCTCCTCTATGAATCTTTTGTTGTTCTATTGACTTGGCTTCCATTTCTGCAGCAAGCAGTAAATCAGACTCTGATGACCTGCCGGCTTTCTTTGTGACAATCCATTCATAAGAGCTACCCAATTGGAAGAGACCAGATACCATTGCGTTGAATTTGGTTACGGACATGGTGTTTTCAAAAAGGAGATAGGGAACAATGAAAGGAAAAGATTTTGGAGCAGGAAGAATGTTAAGGAGTGACATAAATACAGGTATATAGCAGATTACCCACAAAGGAAGTTCTGCCTCTGGTACAAACATGGTGAGAGGAAGAATTATGCAAAATAAGGTGAAGGAGTAAAACGGAAGGATTAGTTTCCTCAACAGAAAAAATAGCAGTATTAAGTTTGCTTTCTTCCATGCAGACACCTGCAGTTATAGAGAATTTAAATGCCTTTGTCAGAATATGCTTTTCTTCACCACTACTCTAATTATTACTTCAAGATGAATATCAGATATACCTTAGATCTCACAATTGCTGGAAGGCACAACCTAAAAAGTTGCATAGGACCTGAATGCCATCGGTGTTGCTGCTTCCTATAAGCTTCATATGACTCGGGAACTTCACAGGGTACCTGAAAATTTGCCAATTTAAGAAATCCAAGAGAGAACTTCAGGGATATGAGTTGAACATGAAGTCACAATTAAGGTGACATAACTAGTAATATCATACATATACAAGAATACTACTCTACAAATACATTATCCATTTGTAAAAGAAAGGAGATATGGATGGAAAAAACAGGCAATTATGATCACCTTTACATCATTTAGGAATATAAATTTCCAACCGTTGAGATGAGCTCGAACAGCGATGTCCATATCTTCTACAGTTGTCCTCTCTAGCCAGCCCCCAGACTCTTCTAGGGCCTTGATTCTCCAAACACCAGCAGTTCCATTGAATCCAAAAAAATTGAGAAATATTCCATTGACCTGCTGTTCTACCTCAAAATGGAAGCATAGATTAATGTTTTGGAGACGAGTCAACAAATTCTCATCCTTGTTAACAAAAGACCATCTAGCTTGGACCAAGCCTACTTCAGGATTGTCCTGTAATGAAAATGCAATTGCAATTATTAAAATATGTTAAACATGTTCTCCAATAACTTTTACTGAATATGTGTTTGATGCTCTTCACTCAACCTTGAAATGTGGCACAGTTTGCTTAAGAAAATCAGGATTTGGTTGAAAGTCTGCATCAAAAATTGCAACAAACTCGTAGTCTTTCACATAGTCACAGCTCATTGCAGAATTAAGATTTCCAGCTTTATATCCAGTCCTGACTAAGCGATGCCTATAGATTATATTGATTCCCTTTTGGTTCCATTTAGAGACCTCTGTCTTAATTAACCACTGTATGCTCTCATCATCAGAATCATCAAGCACTTGAATCAGTAAACGATCCCTTGGCCAATCAATCAGGCAGACTGCAGAAATAGATTGCTCATACACCTGCATTATGCCAGTGCATGCAAAGTAAGAAAATTATACGTTTATCAAGTGAACTTTGTTTGTTATCATTGATTATGAGAGTTAAGAGTTCCTCAACTCAATTACTAAGGTGTTGCATTTGCATATTATAGAAACCGAAATAATGATACAATTTCATGTATCAATCTAGATGAAGTTCTGTCTGGATGCCAGTGTATAAACTCACTTCCCTACTGTTTTCCTTTACCTTTTTTTCACGTGCATTCTTCTAATTCTTAAGCATTGCGAATTAGGTAATCAAAACATTCTAAGTTCTATCTTCTTGTGACATTTGCAAAATCTGTTCATGGCTACATGAATACAGGCTAAATTTAATATAGTAAAATGTGCTTAACACAAATAGAATACAAGTGTTTAGTGTCATTCATACCTCCCTCTCATTGCACATTGGAATTTGAACCAGAACCATCGGATAATGGCTTGCAGATCCTTCCACATCATCACTCTTGAACGGATCCTCCTCAATCTTTGGCTTAACCTTCCTGTATTTGATCCAAAAGCACCCCAAGCAAAGGAGCATGCGATCCACAGACTGAATAAGAAACAAAACAACACAAAACTTGGAAAGTGCCTGAATAGGAGGAGCAATGTACTCGGCACGAAACTTCAACCAAGCAACATAAACCAAGTGTAGCAACCCTTCCAAATCAGATGTACGAGGAATGTGCAAAGAGGGGTTCCCAAAATGCCAACCTTGAAGGTAAGCAATAACCTCAAAGGCCAAAACTGCCAAAGAAGTCACTAGGAACACTCTAATGACTCTAAACAACAACTTCCCCTTTAACTTATCACTCTCACTCTCTGAAGCCACACCTTGTCCATGAATCAACCTCTTCTTAATGGCTCCAAGCAAAGTCCAAAGCACAGTGGCAATCCAAGTGACACAACCAACAGCACGGTGAGCCCTGAGAAGCAACACCCATGTTACTTGTTTTGCATTCTTGCCACGGTTTTTCTCCACTGGCCTGAATGCTGCATCAGCACCATTGATCTCCACAACAGAGAAAGTGGGGTTATCCATTTTCACCACCACTGGTGTTCCCTTCTGTGTATCCTTGGTCCACCAATTGGAAAAGTCCAACCTTGGAGCCATTTCCACACTATAGTGAACTGCACACAGATTAGAACAACACAAGTATATAATATATATTATTAGGTATGTTTTATGTGTGTGTGTGTTTGTGTGTATATATATATACACAGTAAGGACTCAAAACACTAACTTTATCAATCTTTTGTAATACACATCACGGTAAAGAGTAAAGAGAAAGAAGAGTCAGATCTGGGAACTCATGTAAAACACAGGCTTAGATTCATGGGTGGTCTTATTGGATGGAACACTCTTGAAGTCTCAGCATTTAACAAAATGCAGCACATAAAAGCTAAGAACGTGAATTGAGTGAGGGACTTTTGTACTTTGAAGAAAATCTAGAAGGCACCTAACATGGGAAAGCCACATTATGAGGGAAGGTATCAGCAGCTGTAAGACTGAGACGCTAACTTCCAAGTGTCTTTCTCTCAGTAAATCACTTACCCTTCTTATCATCCACTTTCACTCCCAAAAAACAAAAGAGTTACACTGTGTTCATGGAATCTTCCAAGGTAATCAAAATTAACAACACTTGACTAGGAAATACACTTTAAGAAAATACTATTGAAAAACATTGACCAGAATGAAATACAAATAACATTTTTTTTTTCCCAAGCAAAAGTAAAATATTAATTTTGAGCATATTATAGTGTTAACATTAACCTTAAACAGTGTGGTATGGCTAAGATATTATCATGTTTGTTAAGCATGTAGTTAAAGTTTAATCATATAGAATTATATCAGTTAAAGGAAATTAACTTTCTTCCAATAACTCTTCATAAAGAAATTATTACTTGATTTTCTGTGATACATACATGTATTTACCATAAAAAAAAAATGTTATCTTTACAATTAAAAAATGATTAAATTTATTTTTTTAAGTTTAAAGAAAATTTCCATACTTTTTAAGATATCCACGTGTTAGAAGGAAAATTGAAGATTCCAGAGACAGCGTGAGTTGTGAGCTTGGCTATCGGTATAACAAATTTCATTTAAAATATTTGAATGATAAAAGTTAAAAAATACAATGCTTATAATAATAATAATGCCAATAACCAAAGATGGGGATGAGACTTGTGTGAAAGGCTTAAAAAAGAAACGGTGACCATAGAAAAGACCATCAACCCAAAGCAAACTTTACAAATGACATAAGCCATGAACAATGTTTTAGACTTTTACTTTTAATTATTGTGCATTCTGTCAAACCAAAACATTATTTAATGTAAGCTTCTTCACGAATATTCCTTTAATTTATTCTTTTACACTGAGTCAAGGCACAATAAGGGTAAAAAAATTAAAAATTAAAAGAAGGTAAGATTTACAAAGAATTAGTAAACCTCACAAATTATGGTCCCACAAGGGGAACCCATGTTACCAAAAATTGTTGCATAAGCATTGTCTAAGTTCTCTATGCAAAATTGCTGACATGCATTGTGTTATTATTTTTGCAACTGAAATAGAAATTGAGAAATAGCAGGACAGTACAGCTTTTCCTGCTGGATCTGAAGTCTAAGTGGATATATGTTGCAAATTGCATAATGTGTGCATATATTTAGTTGTCACCAGAAGAACATAATTAATTAATGCAAATCCAACCAGTGTAATAAAGTGCCACCAGTATCGGATAAGCAAACAACTGAAAGTATTTATTGCACTGGCCATTTACACTACCAAATAATGAGGTTAGTAATTAGAGATACTATATGGATCAAATTTGATGCACAATATAACTAGCTACATAATTAATCATATCTTGATAATTAATCAAAGCTTTTCACCAAGCCAATTATGGGTGCATGGTTCCTTGGTTAACGTTTCTGATTTTGTTTTTGTTTTACTATTTTTGCATCTTGTCTTATCTTATGATTATATTATCATTTATACTAGTAGTTGCTGCATAAATAACTGGATATATATCATGGGCGGTTTATTGCAAAAGTATCTATGGATATTATTACTACAAGTTTGGAAGTTGGAAGGTTAGAGTTGGTAATGGCATTTGGAGATATTTAATTTTAAGAATAAAAATGGAAGATTCACTTTATTTTAGTTCATGGCACTTTTTTGGGCATACAAGTGGATGATCACTTACAGGGGAGGCTTTTGTTTTGGGTATAAAATTATATTTTCAAGAATTAAATTTTCAGAAATATTATGTTAAAAAAATTCTTAAATTTTTTATTCTTTTAGAGATGTTTGGTTAGTATTTAGAATTTCATAAAGAATTTAAATTTATTTAATTGTAAAATAAAACTGACAAAATTGTGGAAGATAGAAGTGAGAATAACTAGTTATTATTATAACTTAACATGTTTATGAGGCCAAAAATTATTTGGCAAATATTCAAACTTCGTTAATAAAAGCATTTCTCACAAGGCAAAACCGTGACTTTAGAAATAATTAAAATAAAAATTTGTTTCATTTTCCTGATAGTTTTTCAACCAAAAAAAATATAGTCATTCAAACAAAATTTATATCAATTTAATCTTTTGAAAGTAAAATTACAAAATACCGATAAGAATAACAAAACATTATGTACAAACACAACTAACTGAATTTCCAATTTTATAATTAAATTAATCTCAATTTTGATGAATCTAAATTAATTAATATGTTTGTTTGAGTAGAAGTGTAGAACTGTTAAGCAATATTTTGAGGTTTATAAAAAGGAAACAAAAATCTGTGTGAATAGTAACAATAGGATAGAGAAAGGAAACCCCACTAAAAAGATTATTGGTCAAAATTTTCAACAAAAATTAATGATGAACATAGTCTATGAATATTTTGCATCTATATCATGATAACTAAAAAACACATTTATATATACATGAGCTGCATAACATGTATGTTTATAGAAGTTTATTCTGCAGGGTTGATATTGATATGTTTATTTAAAAAATGAAAAGGTTGCACTTGAAATTTAGTAGATCTGCCTTAGTTGCATGTGATACTAGATTTGCCCCCGACAACATAAAAACTTGACAGACACTATATTAGCTGGGTTTCAACTTTCAAGTATGTCTGTGACAGTGTGTATGTGTGAGTGTTTGAAGTGAGTGTGTGAGTGAGTGAGGAGCTGTAATTGTTTTGCCATGCATTCTATCTCACCATTGGCCATGTGTGTCACTGCCTAATTAATTTCCTTTCTCTTGCATCAATTATATATGAATTTATTCTATAAGAAAAAAGTTTCAGGCATTTTAAAGCTAATTTGCAAGGTATTTATGCATCAACTTGTTGAATTGACTACTTGATAAATTAGTTCCTGAGCTGAAGAATACTCAATTATTTCTTAATGAGATCTCTCTCTATATATAATCGTTTAAGAATCAGGAGGGAATATAAGATCTGATTTTATCATGATCTTTCTTTTCTCAAATTAAAAATCAGCATAAGGTAGAAAAAAAAAAAGAAATATAAGATCTTACTTTAATATTAATTTAATTTTTTTTAAGAAAAAAAAAAAGAAGAAGAAATCTACTTATTTTTTTCTTTATTCAGTTTAGAGAAATTAAATTATCAATTTCGTTTTCTTAATAAATCAACTAAGATTGACTAAATTATGAGAATTTGAGTGAAATACATTGGTATTTACCCACACCGTACTAACCTATTAAAAAACACACCCTAGAGTTAAAAATGATAAAATAATTAATTGCTAAAAGATAATTAATAATAAATATATGCACCTTCCCTTTCAGACCTGATCTCTATTAGACGTGGAAATTTTTAATTTTCTCTAATCGAACACACTAGATCAATTTAAAGATTTAACTTAATCAGAAAAATTATCCCAGTTATATATACTATTGAAATCATAAATATTTTTTTTAACTCCGTGTATATATAATAAAGAATCAAGATGAGAGACTCATGCCTTACAATGGGAAAATAAAAAATGAGTTGAATAATTCAATGGAAACAACTAAGGTTTACACTTTAACGTGACATTTAAATACCCAATTCCATGGTAGCAGTCTTGATATACAAAGCTATCAAAGTATGAAAAACAAAAATGCAAGTGAGATATGGACCAATCTCAGTTAGGACTCTGTGGCTGTTGGCTCATTTTAAGATAGACTCTAGCCAGTACTCTGGTTATGGCTTCACCAATGTTAATGGGAATTTTATCTATTACTTTGGTTTCATATGGGAACTTTATCAAAAATAGCAGTGATCACAGCAAGATTCAAACTTGTTCTCTTCTTCCTTGGAAGGAATCCTGGTTATTTTATTCTTGCATTGTGTTTGTGTGTGTGTCTCTCTCTATTTTTCCAATAAAAAAATCAGACCTGATGATAAAAAACTAAAATAAGAAACATTTTTCCTCCTTTTGTTCACCTTTTTTACTACATTTTTTTGTTTGTTGTGGCGACAGAAAACGAAACTGTAATGGATCAGCTTATGGCCCAATTCATAGCTAACATGTAAATGTTGACCGAAGTCAACATCTTAATTCCAAAAAATAGTATTATTTTCACTTTGGAATAAAATTCATATTATAATATCAATTTTATTCTCAATTCACTTGCAAAACATATTTATATGTATATATACACATATTTTTCTCTCTTCAAATTTTATAATTAGTTGTCTAGTTGTTTACTTATTGTAGTTGTTTATACTGAAGACAGAATACATTTTAAAATGGGATTTAACTATTTTAAAATAACGAATAATTCATTCTTATTTTCTTTTTACACAATTCTCTCATTTTAAAATAGAAAGTTTTTTATCTAAAAAATTGAAAAGACACTTTTTCTCTTCCACTACCAAAAAAAAAACAGATAAACTTTTTTGGTTCATTTCTCTTAATATATTTTGGTGAAAAGAACACTTTAGCATCTAATATAATATCCAGGTTCTTGTCTTGCATCTAAAAGTGGGGGCGACCGAATTAAATTTCACACTATTGTGCCTTTTTGTGTCCAATATCCTAAAAATGGATAATGAAAAGGTCCATTTTATTAATTACAACAATGTTAATAAAAATGTATAAGTATTAGAAACACACCACGTAGCAATCAGCTTTTATTTTCAAGAGAACCGCAGACAGTGCACGAGGTAGATGGCATAGATACCACACCAAAACCTTAATTATATCCAACGTTATGTGTTCTTTCTTAGCTACATTCTTCTTACTCCCCTTACCCTTTACTCGTGACTCATCAACTTATGAACTTCACGGGTTGTGTTATTGTGTTGTGTCCATATACTCCTACCCTTACCTTGCATTTCATTCTTCTTCATTCTATTTTCTAAGTAAATAAATTATATGAAGGATGACCAACAATATAATTCAAGAATATTAAAGAATAAGCAAGGTGTCAATGACATTACACTCTGAATTTTGCATGATTAATTGGCTTTGGCCCAATAATTAATGCCATATGATCCATGTCCCTCACATTATTGCAATCAATATAAATCAGGAGTGTAAGTGGTGGATGTGCACTCCAACTTTAAACATTTATTATAATTTTAGTGTTTGAATTTAATCACTTATTTTTAATTTAGGGGTTAAAATATAAATAATTGAATTTTAAAAAATATAAGAAATAGTTTTTAGAAATTAAAATAAAAGATATGTTATATTTTATAGAAACTATTTTATTATATTTTATTTTTTTAAAGACTGAAGATGTAACTTCTGAGTTTGGTGGCCTTTCATTCTCTAATCTTAGCTAATAAAGCTCAATTTCTATAATTATTAATTAATTAGTTTGGTTGCTTTTTTGGATAAAATGAATAAAGCTTGTGATAATGTATTCAGAGAAATGCTAGGGATTTTCCATCTTTCCAATACTTTCTTTTAGTTCAGATGTACTCTTATTTGTTAGGTGAAATTCATGTGGATGAGTCTCATTCTCTATATACAGTGAGTTTCATTTTCAAACACTCTAATAGGGTTTTACTTATTTTCATGGTTCCATAAATACTAAACTTATATATAGGAAATTAATCATATAAGAATACCTGACTACTAATGAATGAGAGAGAACAATGCAAATGGGTTATTAAATCTTATTAAAATTATTAAAATTAAAAAATAAATACAAATATATTTTTTAAATGACCATGTGACTAACTAAGTGCAGAGAAAATACATAATGAAAATAGGTCTTAGAATTATAACATAAGTTTGGATGGTACAATCATATATTTTATTATTATTTTAATACTTATATGAAATGATGATAATGATAGACCACCAAAGACATTGAAAAAAAAAATCATGACTACCATGTACATGCAGTGAATTGAGAAAATATACAATTTTAAAATTAATTTGAGTAGTCTTATCCACTTCTTAAAGCTCATCTTTCAGTATTGATCTTAATTAAGAATATAACTCTTGTAAATTTTGTTATAACTAGAGCTGACATCCACTTTACTTATCTTCAGTGCAAGAAAAAATATAAGAACAAATTCTTAGGCTAAATATTTATTTAAGAACAATCCATGAAGATAAACTAATTCAAAAAAATTTAACAACGAAGAAACGATAAATATTTAATAGAAAATATTAAGAATATAATGAATAAAGATATTTATATTATTTTGGACCATATTAAACTGAAACGAAATGAAAATAACATGAATTATGAAACACAAAATGAAATCATCTAAAGACATAATAAGAAGCGCTAGAAATAAACTTTAACTGTTTATGCTAAAATTTATCAAAATTAAATTCTAAATGTAATTGAAAATCAGTTTTTCTTTTCTAGCTTTCTAACTGTATAATAACATTTAAATTGGGAAAAAAAATTAGAATATTCACTATTTTTTATTTTCTAATTCCCTGGCAACTTCTTTTGGATAGATTCTTGCATATTTTTCTATTGGTAATCATACTATTATTGGAGAAAGAAAACAGAAAGATATTGTCATTTAATGCTTCAAGGAAATAACTTCAGTCTCATTTTTAACAAAATGAAAACAAATTGTATCCAGTTTACTCAGTTAGCAGAGTAATGGACCATTTTTTTGCTTTTTGCACACTCAATTGGTATTTTTATCTGGTTATATTTATTGTCAAAATCAGAAGATTCACTACTTTCTGTTCTACTAATATTTTAGGTTCTTAGTACTTAATATTTGTAATGGTTAACTATTTTATATGCTTAAATCGTATGATCAAACTTATTTTATTTAAACACATTTCTATAATTAGAAGGAAAGTATTTAAATAAAAAGAGACATTGTAAATAATATCTTCGATATTTGATATAATACATCGATTTAGAATGTTAGAATTAAGTTAATTAAAAAAAAAAGGTAGGAAAGCAGGAATTTGGTTGTACAATGAGAATTACATGGAAGTCAACAAGTTGAAACTGAGGTGCAACAGATGTTTACGCATTCCTACAAAGGCCTGTACAAAATAACACAACACAGACTCGAGGATACGGTGACTTTTTAAAATTGAAGGAAGCAATAGGTTTAGGATACACCAGAAAAAAGAATATAGATGCAAATTATTATAAAATAATTTATTATTTTTTAAGAATTTATCGTTGTGATAATAAAAAATTATTAAAAATATTTGCAACTTTAACAATTAAAATATAATTTTTCTCTTATTATAAGTTGATAATAGATCCTCGTTAATCACTATATTCTGACAATAATTTCACAGATTTATCTCTTATCTCTTTCCTTTGTAGTGCATTTTTTAGGTGATATTTGAATGTTATTTTAACTAAATTTCCACAATCTTGTCTCTCTTTTGTATCTTTTATCTTTCTTAAATAGAATTTGAACTTTAAAATGCCATAAATCAAATCTATTACTTTTTTTTAATCCTGTCATCAATAAATAAATATTCTTCTAATCATTCTTCTAATAACACGTAGAAAAGTATAATTCTCAAAAAGTTTAAGAATATTGAATTCTTTTAAGATACGTATTTAAAAGTATCTAAGTAATATCTAAAAAGTATCCCAAAATTATCTTGCAAATATTTTGAAGAAATATTAAAAAAAATGAATAAATACCTTTTACATATGCATTGAAAGTATCAAATACAAATACACACTTTTCCATTTTTGGAACACATTATGTATATGGTCATATTGCGAAATTAGAAATTTTATACATGAAAATTATACTATCATATAATAAAATTAAAAAATCTAATCGAAGTATAGAAAGAAAAAAAAATATTCCTTATAAAATTCCCTAATTTTATGGTTCCAAACATTTATCAGAAAAATAAAACATGAAACACACGAACAGTGTTTGCCCACTAATTCAATGAAAGAAACTAAAACTTCCTCCTTTTTTGTAAGTGTATCTAGATAAGCATTTATTCACCATTACAAACAAGATTAAAACATTATATAAGGCCAGAACTACGTCTTCTTTGTAAGAAGCTTTACCCTCAGTTTCTTAGTTGGGAGCAAGCCATACAATATAATTGACACCCTAAAATATTCTGGTACGCTTCAGAATCACAAAAATACAATTATTTTATACTCAAATCCGAATTTCATATCAGTATTACTACCTCTCATGCTCAGATTTTGCGAGCCTGTAATTACTGTAAAATTACAAGGAAAAAAAAAACTAAACTACCACTGTTTACAAACTGAATCAAGTAAAGAAACAATTGTGTAACTGTTAGTTTTCACAGCAACTTACCGATGCTACTTCTATTTACGATGAGCCTCCACATCTGTTACAAGCTTCACCGCCTTACTTCTTTTCTGCTGATATTTAGCAAGTGAATACCACACACCACCAGCTGTATTGATAACCAATCCACTCACATTCAAGGCATGGACTTGGACACCACCCAGTAAGAAGAAACCAAGGGTCTAAACAAGCAACAAACAACAGACTCAGTGCTTGCAGTTAAAAGCAAACATAAATGAACAAATAAAGCATGCAAGTCAATTAAACCACAGAGAAAAAATGATGGATAACGGGTGTGTATATATGTTACCTAACCATTAATATTTTTATATATTTCAATCTTATATAATACATTAAAATAAAGTGGTTCGATGAACTAAAATAATTATAAAATTGTAAAAAAAATTGTATATGTCATCTCATTGATAAGAATATTAAATTCAACGGTTAGATCATTCAAATTTAATCTATCCCAAAAGTTATTAGACTTACACCTAAGTATTGATAATCTTATTAATAAGAATATCAAATTGAATGGTTGGATCGTTCAAATTTAATTTGTACCAAAAGTTATTAAAAGGTGCAAGTCAATAAGATTTAAATCTGGTGTCAATAGATTCTTCCTCTCTCTATATATTCAGGGCCAAAACAATTATTCCAAATTCAAGTTTTTTTGTGCTGACAGAAATTTTCTATGGCAAACACAGATCACTCCAAGCTTACCGTAGAAACAACCCCTTTGAGCACACCGACAATAGTTGTAGTTAAGGCTGAATTAATAATTGTACACAAGAACATGGTGAAGTTGAGAACGATGCCCATCACCAACGAAAGAATAAGGATTACCAAAAATGAAAAAGAATAGCTCTGCAAGAAAACAAAATATTAGCTTTGGCAAAAATTGTCACTAGATAAAATATGACCCAGCTATGCCATATCTTCAAAGAAATGCAGATTTTCAGCTTTTCCAAAAATATGTAGCAACCTATGGTTCCATTTGTTAATCATCACAACTAAGTTTCTATGATCCTTGATTTATTCTCACAAAATGATTACACAGAAGCTTATAAAAAAACATGATTACTAAGAATACACTTCGCCAGCACTTTAATTTAGGAGAATTAAAGAAATCAAGTAATCTAGTAATTTAATTTATAATTTAGGAAATGAATGTGTAGCTAACTAAACATATTTTCTATTGGGGATTACCTAATAATACTACAGTGAGGCTTTTAGCAGTTCCTTGTGAAACAATTGAATTTATTTGATAGTGTATATAAAAAGACAAGATTTAAATGTCTAGAAATTCCATTCATGGTACCATAATCACGAATCAATTCCAATACCAAGAACCAGGTTAAGATTCTGACCTTTGCAAATAATACAGATAAAGAATTTGGGAATTCCCCAGTAGCTATGATGAGAAACATCAAAAATGGAAGAGATAAAAAGCTGTTGTAGAACATGATTTCCACAGATGAAAGTCCATCCTCAGCACCAGATTTTTCCACCAGCACAAGGTACATGGTCTGCGTATATGAGTAAGCAGCACTATGAGCAAACCATGTACAATTACACTATTCATTTCTCCATTGTAGGATGAAGAACAGTGATTAATGATAAATCAGTATATCACCTGGAAAAATACAGAAATGACGGCCATGCTATAACCAAAAGGGTCAAAGGAAAAATCTCCAAGGGCAGCAATGAGAACACCAGCAGCAGTCAAAATCACTGAAAGAGCGACCTGAAATTTGACGGAAAACTCTATATATTAAGATTTCTCAGCTGAAGAGAAAAGAAGAACAAAATGATACGAAATACCAATCATTATAATTGGTACCCAAGGCTAATCAAATGACTCCCAAGCAAAAGACAACAACTTTGTGTTAGAACCACACATTTTATAAGGTACAAGAAAATGATCCAGCAACAAAAGCTCGAATAACAACAACTGGTACCTGAATTGTAGGTTTCCCCTTTCCCATGAAACACCCAGCAATAAGTACAGCAAGTGGTGTAAGTCTCTTGATTGCAATATACATAGGAATATTGACTCCTTTCAAACTTGCCAAAGCAAATGCAACATTGCCATTATAAAAAATTGAAAGCGGTAGCAGTCGCTTGGCCATGGTCATATCTGGTTCTCTCGCTTTCGTGTACCCCATTTTTCTACCAAAGTGTATAAGCAAGGTGGTCGCCAATTGCTAAAAACGACATATGCGAGATTATTATCAACATTTGTAAACAAAAAGCCTACAATAAATTGCACTGACACCTCCTAAAGTTTTGCGAGATTATACAAACACTTGTGCTTTATTTTAAGTTCACACTAACCTCTCTTACATTATAGGGATTTTTGTGTAATGTTTTTTCAAACAATTAAGGGGGTCATTGTAATACATTATCAATATGAGTGTAACATTTTTCAAATAATCTGTGGAATTATGAAGGTGTCAATGTAATTTACTAAAAATCTATCAAAAATCAAAATAACCAAAAGCAAATGTTCTTCTATGTTTTCTTTTTACAACAATAATACCTGCAAAGTGAGGAGAGTCATTGAGTATGCATACTGCATAAGAACAGCCTTGTTGATAAAAACCATGGCCATTGAAGCAAATCCATATGACACAGCTGCG
This sequence comes from Hylodesmum podocarpum, assembly GCA_026586105.1. Taxonomy (NCBI): domain Eukaryota; kingdom Viridiplantae; phylum Streptophyta; class Magnoliopsida; order Fabales; family Fabaceae; genus Hylodesmum; species Hylodesmum podocarpum. The sequence goes on from JALJEV010000623.1 coordinate 6,063,728, forward strand.
AACAAACTATTCGAAAACAAAATCACGTCCATCGCATAAATAATTAGATATCTATCATTGAACATTCATAATTCATAAGCGATTGAATGTTAAACGAGAGAAAATGAAAACGAAAATCACGAATAAGTGAAAAGCAATTAAATAACGAGGAAGCATGTGGAAAACCTTGAAAAGGAGGAGCTGGTTTCTGCATCGGCACGGATCTCCATGAGCAATGATAATTAATGAGGAAAACGAGATCCGATACAATAAAACCTAAACCAGAAGTCAACCTTCACAAATCAAATCGAGCCCTGCGCTGAACGAATCGAAGAATAAATAAATAATTAACAATTCAGTAATTAAATATAAAACGGAGGGAGAAATGAGTGGAAGGAAGGATTTACTTGGAAGAGGCGAGTTTACATGTCTATCGGTTGGGAAAGACGAAAGTGAAAGGAGTGATTTGATGAAAGGAAAAGAAAGGAAAGGAAAGGAAAGGAAAAGGAAAAGGGTAGGAAGAGAAATTAGTGAGAAATAAAAGGAGTGGGTGGAGGAGGGTGTTGAAGAAAAAACTGTAAAATAATTGGAAAGGGACAAATGAGAGAATGGAAAAAAAACGAAAAGAGTGAAACAGCTGGCGTGGTATCGCCATACGAAGGTGGCTCCCTAAAATCCGAGCGAGATGGAGACTGGTGTGTTTCACGGTGCCGTCTCTTTGTCATTCACATGCCGCCTTTTCTGCTTTCAGTATTACTCACTCTTTCCCTAAACAGTAAAATATAATATAAGGTTGTGTTTACGTGGAAATGACACCAAGAGAAGTGAAAATTGAAAAAATAAGTAGAAAAACAGGTGGTAGAAATAAGACAGTCAATTATATGGAAGGTGTATATGACAATTTGGTCCCCACTTTATATATATAATAGTTATTTCTCGATGAAATTTGTAACCCATAAAATTTTGTGTCATAAGACGACGTGCGATTTTCAAACGTTGAAATTACGTCAATTTCTTTTATATTAAACTTGTAAATAAATAGATATTGAGATGGGGATACGAAATCGATTAGGGGAGGGAATTGATTGTGGGGGTAGGTGATAATCAATTATGCGGGGTGGAAAATTGATTATGCCACGGTTTATGTCTTACCGGTTGCAAACTTGCGTAATTAATTATGCGATTTATGGTTAATCGTTTGTGTCATGTTTTATCTCTTGGAGTGGGCATAATCAGAATTGGGGGTACATGCGTAACCAAAATCTGTAGCTTTTTCTTTCCTTGTTTTCTTGCCATTTTAGAGTGGAAATAAATATGGTGGGTCAGTTGGGAAATTTTTATTTCTTTTAGGTTGATTCAGACCTGTTATCTTTTGTTACTCTGTTCCATTCTTTTCTAGCGTTTTTTCTGCGCATACAAACAATGCGATTATGTACTCTTTAATCTAATTTGTTTTAATTATATTTTAGTTTTAGACATGAAAGTAATTAAATTGAAAAATTACTTAGTATCCGTACTCTAGTAACCAATCTCGTAGAATATTAATCATTACTTTTGCTAATAGAATTCACCGTAAATAATGCATGATTTTCTTTGGTTGGTCCATTAATTAAGGTGCGTAAAGAGTTAGATTGACTATAAAAATCAAGGGTGTTAATTTAACTAAAATTTAATGATTTATTTATATATTTAACAACTTAATTTCTAAATACTTTTAATATTCAAGTGATTTGTAAATTGTATTTTTAGAGTTTTTGAAATTTAATACTTTAATAAATATATTAATATTTTATTAGACTCATCTATCACGAAATTAATATTACGAAGATAATTATATTGATGTGTAACTTTTTTTTCTCAAAATAGAACCATCAATGTTATTGTGTTTGTATTATTTATTATGCTAGTTAGTATAATGATGATAATAATAAAAAAGATAATTATTTTAATATTTTTATTATAATATTGATAATAACGATGATGATAAAAATATAATAATAACATATATAATATAATATGTAATCATTATTATCACATTAATTAATGAAATAATAATAAATTATGAGTAATATTTTATTTTTTTAAAGGAAAAGTTAATGTATATAGAATTAATGTCATCCACATGTCATGTTTCAAATTTCAAACCAAAATCTCTTTGAAAAGATACAATATTTTTTTAGGAAAATAATGAATAAAAACATGGTTCATTCATTTAGTTCAACAATGAATAAAATTCATATACCATGCATCATTAATATTCTAAAATTACACACACGAGAGTGTATTCGCTAATAACAACCACGATGATCTTAGTTACATATTTTATAAGAGGATAATATTCTTAATCTCTATATAGAAAAATCTATCGATCATGTCAATTCCATTATCATCAAGTAGAAGTGGTAAGATAATTCTAAATATAAGATTTAAATAATGGTAACATTTGGTGAGAAAGTCATGAAAAATTACCTCTATCAACTTGATCAATTATAAAGTAATAAATTGATTAAAATAATTAGTATTGTTTTTAGAAGTTATTATCTTTTAAATTTGATTAGACTAGTCGTTAATTACATGCTTAAATTTGTTACACGAATTAGACACTTAGTAGTTCTAAAAGGTTTATAAATGTTTAAGTATGTCTTATTAACGGACAGTACAGTTTTAATTTAGAATCATGTGTATCAAAGATGATCTCACTATTCTTTATTTATAAAGGATAAAGAGAATTAATATGATTACACATAATCAAAATAAATAATGGAGCTTACCTAAATAATTTGTAATAGTAAATACATAAAATTTATAACTACCTCATCATGTTAAAACTTATTTAGTGCTAGCTTGTTTCAAGAAAATCAGAGGGAGCTTTAATGGCTGTGTAGGCACGATATTATTCATTTTGTGAGTTCAATACCTTTAATTCCAATCGCGTGAGTTCATAAGAAATTAATAGAATAAGCAAAGTGAAAAAAGAAAAAATAGTGTAGAAAATTTCATCGCTTTCGTGAAGGCGAGAACCTCAATTTATCTATAGACTATAGGATAATGAATTACCAAAAAGTCTATAAAGTCTGGTACTGTGAAAAAGTATATTTTTCAGTTACGTCTTAAAAGATCACGTGATATTTTTTTAATGAGATATACAAAATGAATAGAATAATATGATTACAGTATCAAAATAAACAATAAAGAAATCCTTAATTATGAAATTATTTTGATTCAAAATATTTATAATAGTGCCTAGACAGTTTTACATTCTAGAGTCTCAATATTTTCAAATTATACCCTTTCAAAAGACAAAAAAATAAAGAATGTAACAAAAGGAGATCTTAACATATATGGCTAAGAGTTTTATTAATAATATAATGACAACAATGATAAAAAATTAAGTTATATATACGTATATTAAATATTATATGATTATTAACTCGATCACATGTATTTCATACCATTTTAAAATTATATTATAATTTAAGAAATTATTTTATTTTAATGTATAATATAATATATAAATATGTATAAATATTAAGTATTAGATATTATATTTACAAAATTTTAAATGTATAAAATTTATTTATTGATAAAAATATCAAAATATTATTAAAAGATCTACGTCAGTAAATTTTACATTTGATACGAATTAATTCTGACTATATTTATATAATCTAACTCAATTTTATTTTATAAATTATAACATTTTAATATTCTTAAAATAATTGAAAATATTAATTCAACTTAAATTTGTAAAAAAATTAAATTAATCTCGTGTAATATTGCACAGGCTTATTTTAATTCCTTTAATATATAAAGTAAAACTGCTTTCTTATTCGTAGATATTTTTAACAAAACTCAACATGCATTTTTTTGGGAATATCACAATGAGATTAAACTTTACATAATTCTAATAATATAATTTGTAGAGCGAAATACTTATACTAAAGTGTACTAATATAGAATCACCTAAGTAAAAAAGAAAAAGCGCAGTGATGTATAAATAAGAGTTTAGTTTATCTTCATTATTAGTTCTAAAGTTCTTATAGTATCAACCACTTATAAATTAACTTCTATACAGTTTATGTTTGAACCAATAATATAAGACTGGATGAAAATATGGTTGGAATGAATTAGATAAATATTTCATTATTTGAATGAAGAATAGAAAAGGATGTAATGAAGTTTTTCCAAATGCATTATTAATTATTTATTATAATTTATTCTTCTTCTCTAATTTGAGGTACAAATGATGAAATGAGTCTTATAAAATTCTTAAATTATTAATAAAATATGTAAAGGTAAAATCTGAAATATCATATACATAAATAGGTAGATTATTCTTTACCACTCAGTCAAAATATAGCCTTAAAATAATTATCATAAAAACAAATTAGCTTATTATACATAATACTTTTGTATTCAATGATAATACAATTTTAAAGACATTAAATTTTATTTGCATAAATTTATGGGTTTAAATTTTTTAAACCTGCTAGCTGATTCAACTTTTGGAATGAGAAAGATTAGAATATCACTCAGACTGGCTATTTGATAAGGATTAACTTGATAAAACAAAAATGTTAACCAAGTGATCAAATTCATGAGGGGTAGATTGAATCACATGAAAAAATTGAAAACTCTTCTCTGTTCTAAGATCCCTTTCTCTCCTTTTTTAAGTTATGTTTAAAAACTTTTCATCAAACAATTTTCATTCGCAATTACTTTTTTAATTACGAAAAGGATACTGATTTAATTTCATATTAAAAATCACAACTTATAAGACAACTCAAATTGTGGCTTCCAACAATTTTCATTCACAACGAATATACATTATTAAATAATTTTAATCACTTAAAAAATAACCTTTGAATATTTTCCTATATTTTCCCTTAAAATAGTTATAATCTTGAGTATTCTATAACAAATAACAACATGATTGACAAAACCAATTTGAGCTATATAAAAAAATATAATAACTTTAGATAAATTAATAAATAAAACCATATTTTGAATAGTCAAACAAACTCTTATTATCTTAATTAATGAACATACATTTTTATAGTTTAAAAAACTTGATTAAAAATCAACAAAATCTCGCTAGAAATTTGTTTACATTCAATTAATGTGACCACACTTCGAATACATGTGGAATTTTTTGAATTTAAAACAAAATTAAAATTAAAAAATCACAAAAAAATTTGGACAACTAAAGAAGTATAATAAAATAAATTTAGGATATTAAAAAAACCATAATAATTTTGGCGATAAGAGATTGAAAAATATCAATTTTTGTTTGTCTTCAGCAATTAAACACAGATATTAAAATATTTATAATAATTAAAGCAAGTTACGTTAATTTATTAGATAAATAATCCATCATTATTAATACATTAATATATATATATATATATATATATATATATCTATATATATATATATATATTCGTTTATTGTAAGATAACTAAATAAATAAATAATACCATTTTCGGAGAAAAAAAACAAAAAAAGGGGCCATTTCTGTATAACATACTATATACATACGAGTACGTATGATAAAGAAACGGTAAACCGTAAAAGTAAACGGGTTTGACCCGATTCGATGTGAGGACCCGATTAAAATATACAGTGGAAAAAGTGGATGGACATGGATATGAGATTGGGAGAATGAGGTTAGAGAATTGAGAGTGCAAAATCTCCCAAAAACAAACACGCACACCAATTGGGACCATCCATCACCGCCTTCTCTTGTCTCCTTCTGTCTCCGAATCACAATCACGGTCTCAAAATTATTCAATCCATTTCTTCTCTTTCAATTATTCAATTCAATTCCAGATTTCATTTCCTCACTTCACTGCAATCATCATTATTATTATTATTATTAATTTCTTGATTCGTTTCAATTGCGTGATAATAATCGCGAGATTAACTGTTTCCGTTTTGTGTTTTTGTTTTCAGGAAGAATCAATCTCTCTCTCTGAATCGCGCGATTAAGAGAGGAATAATATGCAACAACAGAGGTTGAAGTTGCAGCAACAACAGCAACAACAACAACAAGCACTCATGCAGCAAGCGTTGCTTCAGCAACAACAGATGTATCACCCTGGCATGCTCGCCGCTGCTATGACTCAGGTTAGGTTAATTAACTCTCTTTCGCTAACCTAACCTATTCTCATTTTCATTCTCACGCCATTTTCATTTTTTTTTTCTTTTCCTTTTTTCTTACTAATGCATTTCCCTATCGAATTTCTGCATCGGAAGTTCATTGCATTTCCATTTCCGTAAACGAAGAAATTAGGTTATGTAAACGATTAGAGAACATATAATTCACGCAATTAGGGTATCGGTCTCATTGCTATGAGTTTTTATCTGTTTCTGATTTCACAGCCTTGTTACGATATAATTGATATCGATGGTGTTACTGTTTTCTTATTCTCTTTACAGGAATAATTATTAATTAATGATAATCGCGTTGTTTGTATGAACTTTATTTGTTGCATATCCATCTAGTTTTATCTATTGAGGAAATTGCTGCTGCTGTGGTCAATTGTTGTAAGATTCTGTGAATCGTCATTCTTCTAGCGGTCAATTTGATATGATTGCTGCTTATTCGAGTGGCTAGTGCAGGATATGTGTTTGTGATTTGCAATTGTTTTTGGCCACTTTTTGGTCTTTGATATGCCAACAGAAGGGACCTGATGATTGCCAAAATGTGTTTAATTGGTCCATGCCTACTGAAATATGTCAATATTTTTTTAACCTGTGGACCCATGAAACATAGGATAGTGGTCTCATTAATGGATTGTTTTTGATGATTATGATTTGAACTAAAATTGTTTTATGCAATCGGTTAATATACTATTTGGCGATCTGGTTTGTTAGAAGCACATGAGAAATAGCTCAGTCTTTTCTTCTCTCTGATTCTATTCAAGGTTTCTTTCTACAGTTGCTTGGACCTTCTTTCCTTTTTTCCAGTGTGTTTATTCTTGGTTTTTTGGAAAATCTTGCAGATGGAGCCTGTTCCAAGTGGAAATTTGCCCCCTGGTTTTGATACTACTGCATGCCGTAGTGTGTGAGTGATGCATTTCTTTTGGATTTTAGATTTTTTTTACACAATGGTGTTTTTAACTGATTTGAATTTCTTAGAGATAAAATTGATGCTACTGAAGTTCAATGTGGTATTAAATAATCACTGTACCAGAAGTAATTTAGTTTTTGTCTTTGACACCTTATTAATTTGAAGCTATGTTATTTCAGTTATGTAGGAAATATTCATGTAAATGTCACTGATAAACTTCTCGCAGAAGTTTTTCAGAATGCTGGTCCTCTTGCTGGCTGCAAACTCATAAGAAAAGAGAAGGTTTGATTCAGTATTCAACTCTATGTTCTTTGTTGATGATCATCAATGTTGTTGTTATTAGGAGCTTTTCAATTACATACTACCCAAGAATTTTGAAATTAAAATTAATTTTAAGCTTTTAAATTATAGAATTACGGAACAACTTTGAATTTAAAGCAGCTTTTATTTTCAAGTTCAATTTTTTAGTAAATTTTGAGCTAAAAAAATCAGGCCAAATGTGAACTTGGTTTAGGATCTGCCTACTATATTCTTTTCCAGGGTCCTTACGCCTACTAACTGTGCCTCTACTACAGTCTTGACTTCTTATTTTTTTGCCCTGTTCTTACTGGAAAATTACTGTTACAGTCCTCCTATGGTTTTGTGGACTTCCATGATCGAGCATCTGCAGCCCTTGCAATAATGACATTGCATGGACGCCAACTGTAAGCATTTTGTTTAATACATGTTTATTCAGGTTCTTCAGCATTGTTGCATAGGATGTGAACTGTGAAGGCATTCTTCATCTTGCTTTTTTGGAGATAGAGGAATAATTATCATTTTTCTCTTCTATATTCATTTTTACTGATAGACTTATCAGTTAATCAGTTACTTGACATTTTAAGTGTACCTTAGTATGTAGCTACTTTGCATTATTTTTTTTCTTTTTATTTCTGTTTGCAGGTATGGTCAAGGACTTAAGGTTAATTGGGCATATGCCAATAGCAGTAGGGAGGATACGTCAGGTTAATTTTAAGCACAGCCCACCTATTGTTGGTTTTGATTATTTTGCTTCTTGGGGACACTTTTTTTTTTTTTTTTTTTGTTTTTATTTTCAATTGTACATTCCTTTAATTTTAGTTTAAAATCACCAGGGCACTTCAATATATTTGTTGGTGATTTGAGTCCAGAGGTTACTGATGCAACTTTATTTGCTTGCTTCTCAGTCTATCCTAGTTTATCGTGAGTTCCTCATTGCTTTTTTTTTTTCTTCGTTGCAATCTTTTTGGTCACTAGAGCAAGGTATATTATTTTTTTATGGTGACTTTTTAGTCCTTGTTAGCAGTCACAAGTTGAAGATAGTTGACGTGGGGGGGACTTTTCAACAAGTTACTCAGCCTCGAAAGATGTTTTGGTATCTGGAATTTACTTTTCCATCGTCTCTCTTATTATTTGCAGGGATGCAAGGGTTATGTGGGATCACAAAACTGGTCGGTCAAAAGGATATGGTTTTGTTTCTTTCCGTGATAATCAGGTATTGCTTATTCTGTACGATGGAATATACTCAAGAGATCAACTGATAAACCATCCTGAAGGGGGAAATCAAAATCTTTCTTAGGAAGCCAGAAAAGCGCAAAACAATTATTTTCCAAAATAAGCGGAACTACATACACACTGTGTTATTAAAAATTTAATTAATTGATGCTTTTCTAAATTAAACAAGATCAGAATACTCAATAATTTTCACAACACAAAACTTCGCTTCAAATGCTATACAAATGGTTTTTCGCAGTTTTTTTGGTTGATGCTTGGAGAGAAATCTGACTTATGTAATATCTTCCAAGCTCAAATTGTGTGCTGAATTGATATATTGATATGCCTTTACGCAATTGATATGCAGGATGCCCAAAGTGCCATAAATGATATGTCAGGTTAGGCATTCAGTTGTGTACTTTTGTGCTGTTTGTTCCTGTGTCTGTGTCATGTACCAACTTGCGGTGTTTCCTGTGTCATACAGGTAAGTGGCTGGGCAATAGGCAAATACGATGCAACAGGGCAACTAAGGGTGCTGGTGCCAGCTCCAATGAAGAGAAGAACAATGATAGCCAAAATGCTGTTGTGCTTACGAATGGATCTTCAGGTATCTTGTACTTCTCTAATTGCCTGATTTGTTACACCAGTTTTGATGCATACTTGGGTGACATATTTAGAGGGATGGGTACGGCAAAATAGCTAAGGTTGACACAGAACACATAATTGTTTGAATGGGATATTAACTAGCAATGTGTTTTATGCACTATGTGTTATGCACTACTTTTGGATAGGTTTTTTGTCTTCATATTTAGAGTAACTAAATGATTACTATTTGGGATCTCATAAAACTCTATGACTTCATTGCCTTCTCTGTTTCCTATGCAGTTCAGTAGCTCTATTTACTTCTGTTTTCTATGCACTTCTGTAAACAGGCTGGGAATTTTAAGATTCCTGATGGTAGCAAATACTTAAATTTTTTTTTCATGTGTTTTGCAGATGGAGGTCAAGATAATATCAATGAGGATGCTCCTGAAAACAATCCTTTGTACACCACAGTTTATGTTGGCAACCTTCCTCATGATGTAAGTTATGTGAATTGAAAAGTGAAATATTATGCTTATTATTTGTACATAGTAAGAAGAACTTCAATTTCATTTTTTAATCCTCAAATATGGAAAGAATATTTAAGTATTAGCTGGATTGATTTGGTTTATTAGAATTGGATTTAAACATAATTTTGGATGGATTATTGAGTGTGCATATTTTTCAATATCTTAATCACCCTTTTATTTCTAGTTCTGTTATGGTACTTTCAGCTTAACAATATTATGAAATAAAAGTGCCAGAAAAACTGCATAATATGTGTAAGATAGTTTTCTGTCAAAATCTTTCCAACTGTATGAAATATTAATACATAGTTACATGTGGTTAGGGGGAGACATGCTTAGGCCTGTCAAGCATTATAATTGACTTGAACTTAAATTAGTGTATTCAACATATGGGCATAATTTTGTTCTTGGTGTTGACCCATGCATTATGATATTTCTTATAACCGCTCAAAAGTGCTTTTGAATATGCCAATAATGCCTCAGATCTTAGGAAGCACCCCAGTACCAATTTCATGCTTACCCTACCTTTCCCTTCATTTGGTATTGGGATCCTGTAACCAAAATAAAAAAAAAATCTCTTCACATCCGATGAGTAGTTATCTGTCTTGTTTTATATGTTGTAGTCTTGCAGAACTCCCTGCAACCACAATATTGTGGCTTCCTCGTCTTATGCAATCCACCATTCAAATTTATGGTTGAGAGTGATACGTTTTGACTTATTTATAAAAACCTTTTCCCAGCATTTTAACACCTTCCTAGCATCTCTACTTATTCTTGAGTTTGTGTCAAATCTGTCAGTATGGCACTGTATTGATTCTGATCTGAATCAGTCTTGCAATTTCTCAGAAATTATGAACTGTTTCCTTCACAAGCTTCTTGATAAGTAACATGTCATTTCTCTACTTGTGATTTGAGGTCAGGTAACACAAGCTGAACTCCATTGTCAGTTCCACACATTGGGTGCTGGGGTAATTGAGGAAGTACGAGTTCAGAGGGACAAGGGTTTTGGATTTGTCAGATACAACACTCATGAGGAAGCTGCCATGGCCATTCAGATGGCTAATGGAAGACTAGTTCGTGGGAAGACTATGAAGGTGAGAAATATTTCACTTGTTGCTTGTGTGGTCAACTTATTAATTATCATTTGTGTTGGGGCTGATGGTTGCCCTATATTATAATGCCTTAATCTTTCCTTCAGAGTAGGGATGCCGACCATTTCTTTTCTTGCCAATAGCGGCCCATGTTACTCGCATTTAGACACATGCTTTCACCTATCCGTACCCTTACTTTGTCCCTGCCCCGGGACACTTATTTAGATGCCCAGAAGGCCATGTTTCACAGCATTCCTTCATGCCATGAACTGATGGACCCAATTTTATATTGTTGGAAATTTCAAATGCTTTTGAACTTTAAATGTAATTCCATTTCCATGGATGTGATGCACCTCTAAGAATCGGAATCATAGATTCATAACACAATTAAATGCTTGCACTTTCTACTATTTCTTATTTTTGAAGGCTGGAGAGTATGTATTCATGGGTAAAATTTTACCTGATCCGTGCAGTGTTCATGGGGTAGCAAACCAACGCCTCCTGGAACAGCTTCAAATCCACTACCTCCTCCTGCTCAACCATATCAAATACTTCCCACTGCTGGGATGAACCAAGGGTATTCTGCTGAGGTATTGGCATATCAGCGCCAACTGGCCTTGAGTCAGGCTGCTGTATCCGGTCTTTCCGGTCAAGCTCTTCTGCAAATGACTGGACAACATGGCCTAGCTCCTGCTTCAATGGGCGTGAACTCTGGGGGGTCTCAAGCCATGTATGATGGGTATACCGGTAATTCATCAAGACAGCAGCTTATGTACTATCGTTGACAGATCGGCCAGTTGCATTGTTTTCTTATCTTTTTGGGGGCATTGATGCGCATCACATTTCTCTTTGGTTTCCCCACAACATGTCCTTTTCCACACCCGGCTTTTATATTGTGGCTTTATATTTTTATTTTTATTATGTCGTGTTGTAATTTGTATTGTTTGATCTAACGAGTATTTGATGACTCGAAAAAAGGGATCTATGTTTTTGCTAGAAAGGGCGGCGGATTTTATGTTTGGGTAGTTTTCATTGATGTTACTCTGTATAAGTATCGACACAGTTCTTGTTTATAAACCTATGCCTCTTGTTTTCCTTGCGTGCCTAGAAAGGCATAATATCTACTCCTTCATGGATCAAATACCATGCACTAGTACGTTATATTGTCAATGGTAAAGTTTTTGAAAATTAAGATGGTGTTACTCATGGCTCCTGTCTGTTTAACCTTTTGCTTTTGATCGATCAACTTGAATCCCCAACACTGGCGCAGCTCCAACTTGAGTGTATCCCTTGATTTATACTTATTGCATGACCTATTTCCCTTTGGCTTTATACAACGCGTCGAAGTATTCTTTAGATAATTATGTTTTTAATTAAGTAACTAATCTATAACAAAGATTAGGTATTTTAAAATGGAGATTTTATGGGAACCCTCAAACATATTTTGGAATTATTAGCTTTTCCGTCAATAAAAATATATGTTGGTGTCATTTATTTTGTTATATTGTTAACAAATCTTTTTATTTATTTCAATTTAACTCTTAATATGTGATTCTTTCTCTTGTTCTTTTATTAATTTTAAATTATTAAATATAAATTTTATTAGAAAATATAAGATGAGATTATAATAATTTAATAATCAAATAAAATATACTTAAATATTTCTTATCTCAATCTATTATAATAGTAACATTTATTATTATTTTTATTATTAGGCGCATCACTATCACAATCACAGTTTTCACACCTATCGTATTATTATTATTGTCGATAACTTTTATAAATATATTATATTGTTATATTTGCTTCCACGGTTAATATCTATTATTATAAAAGATAAAATATAAAAATGAGGGGTTGAATTGTGTTAATTAAAATTTTTAATAAAAGATAAAATATAAGAATGAGGGGTTGAATTGTGTTAATTAAAAATTTTAATCCTTCTGTATGTTATTTTAAAATTAGTGAGATGAAACTTTATTCTTTTTTAACTGTTGATTTTAATAAAATAAAAATAAATACTATTACTCCCGTTAGTAGAATAAAAATAAATATAATTATTTTTATACTAATTTGTTCAAGACTACATCCAAAAATATACAAAAGTCCATGCTAAATCAAATGGGATCCCCTGAAGTTGATCCTCAAATTTAAGGATTTAATTCAAAACAATTGAAATCCTTCAAGAAAAGGCCAACACAGCATGGTAGTCAACATATCAAAATGCACTCTAATAACGGTGTCTACTTCGGTCCCTGTCTCGTCCATATTCTCTATCTCGATCAACATAATCGTAATCTCGATCACTTCCCCTGTCTCTCTCTCTGTTCAAACTGCTTGGCCTCTCTTTTTTGTTTCGCTCTCCCCATCGTTACGTTCCCTTCCTCCTCTGTCTCTACTTTATCTAGCATCCCTGTCTATACCTGCCACAGATCCAAAATTTCATAATTTCATTTAAACACGTCAAATGCTGGCATCAATTACTATATCCTCACTAATTTGCATATCTATATATCCAAATTAAGCATGAGAGCTAAACACACCAAGGGAATACCATATATATACATGAATAAATTACGCCAAAATTAATGAACCTTGAAACTTGACTCGGGCAATCAACCACTACATAAATAAATACACTAGGACAACCAATAACCAATTTGATTAGAATGCAGGAGTAGAAAGTAAAAAGTCAGACAAACAACTATGCAATAAGCATATACAGATCAAAAATTGCTGAAAAGGAAAAATGAGAAAAAGATAACGAGGGAAAAAAGAAATGATATGCAATCTTGATACTAGGAGAATATGCAACTCTATTTAAAAATGATCATTTCAAAGACCTATAATGATCATCCAAAAAATGTATCAGTGCTATGGAACAGGTGGGGAAAGTGTGGAGGTGGGGCTTTAGAAGCTTGAGTAGCTCATGAAGCACTTGTTCAGCTTCAGCTTGCTCTACAATAAATAAATGCAGGATAACCATTCTAGATATGAGCAATACATAGTTCCTCAACCTCCCAACCAGCACGCCCTGAACCAGGAAGCCCGCGTGCAGCTTCAGCTTGCTGTGTTTTGGCACGAAATTTTTTCTTTAGATTTCCAAATTCATCATACAACTCTCCATCATCCTAACAGTAAAAAACAGATCGTGAGACAAAGGCAGTATATATAACATGTATGATCTGACTTAGAATCAATCTTACTTCAGCTTCCCTCCTACGACGTCTAGTTTCTTCTATTTCCTCTTCATCAAGCTCTTTGTAACCTCCACCTCGTCCTCCTCTGTTTAATTAGAAAGTACAATTAACCTCAGCAACAATTTCATTATAAAAGAAAATCATTTGTGAGTAGTAAAAAAGGCACTAGATTGAAGTTTTAACTTGAAAATGTGAAAAATCAAGGGGGGCAATTATGATCAAGGAAATTCAACACTTTCAAAAGTGAAACCAAAATGAAAAATATGTTCGAAATATTGGAAATCCTACGTGGCTTAGAGATAGAGTCTCTCGCATGTATATAAGTAAGGAGCATTACCTGCATTTGTAATATAGTATCAAAGTCTATTTTAGGATCATTTACACCCTTTATAAGGAATTCTTCCATTTCTACCCATTGTCAGGCCCTTTGCACCCCACTGTAGATTCCCCATTATAAGGGAGCGGGTTAGAAATGATGAAAATCGCATGTCGCCTAGAGATAGAATTTCTCATGAACAATCTTCACCGTAAGTAGCTATAAGCGAAATTATAAATGAATAGCTTGGGGCGTGTTTATCATCGTAAATATTTTTATTGATTAACAGTTGAAAATAGATTAATTCATGAGTGTAACATCTCCCTTTCTAAAATCTGTCAAAAATATATTTTTCTTTATTTTTTGGTTAAATTGATGATTCGGTCTTTGATAAAAAAAAATAAAAATTAATCACGTTAAAATAATTACTTTTTCTTTAAAAGGTGAGTAGTGGAGATGAGGTGACATTATGGCATCTCGCCGTTTTGCTGTTCATGCAAGTTATCGTTGAGTTGCAGTATGGGCTAGTCATGGATCTTTATTCCAGTGAAGTTTTATGTCCCTTTAATTTTATGAAAGTATTTTTTGTGGCGTGTTTATGTGAAAAAAATATAAATTAAGCAAAGGATGGAGATAACTGCATATAATGTGATGTATGGTGTTAATTTTTAGCATTTAAATAATGGAATTGCCTTAATATTATAAACGTAATGAAACTGCCTTGGATCGATCATCAATCAATCTATAAGAGTTCGATGTAACTACACTTTTTTCAAAAGATCTTTTTCAAAGTTTTATGGTTTCTTTAAAATAAATTAAGTCAAACACACACAGCGTTTCTCATGTTGTGTGTGGTGTTGAGTTGCCATTTATTTTAAATATTGTTAGGCCATGTAGCTAAAAAATAAAAAGAAATTAACAATACTTGGTATCGTAAAAATATTGTTACATCTATACATGAATTATCTTTTTAAGACCGTAATAATCTATTAGGCATAGGCCCTACTTTCTTGCATAGTGAAAATAAAACTGTAGCTCAAAAACTGCTACAATCTTGATGCAATCTAAATTGAAATCAATGATATTGCCAAAGAAAAAAAGAAGAAAGAAATTAGGGAGGAAGCAAAAAGAAAAGAAACCACAACTTGGAAAATCAAACATGCTATAACATCAATCCACCTAAGTAATTTACACTTAATCCTGAACATGAATCCATTGAACATATCTTCTTTTTTCGTTCAATTGGATGTTGTCTTGAGAGACTAGTCAGAAACCCACTGATGTATTTGGTCTAATTTCCGCCGAGTGATGAAATGGTGGACACCCTCCATCCTGAAAAATAAAATTCAAAATTTAGGCACAATGAACATGTTAACATGGTTATACACAGGGTAAAATATGATTTTAGATTCTTTATGGAAAGTATATTTTTGTTTTTAAAATAGTTTGAATAACATTTTATAATCATTATTAAATTACTTTAAGGATAACAAGTGGGGTTCATATAATTGTTAGACGCTCTATATTTAAAATTAAACTAGGCTATGAGATTAAAATCAAACTTTAAAAAAATTTAGAAGAAAAAGAACATTTTTTACTCTTCTTCTATACATGTATAACAAGCTGAAAAATATTTGATAAACAACTGCAAATCGCACATAACCAGACTAACTAATTATAAAATGTGAAGAAAGAGAAATATATGAGTTGGCTGGTTGACTGCGTATTGCAGTTGTTGACTACGAAATGAATTGTAATAAGCCCGTCTTAGTTTTTTCAACAAATACAGAAACTAACAACATAGAAACTTACCAACTGTACAGAAACTTGTCTGTCATGTGGTGGAAAATAGGTAGGATCAGTCAAACCAGAAATTAGATTATGATCTTCAGCAAGGTCTCTTAGCCTGTTGAGTTCTGGCAGTATAACCTTAGCAAGATCAGGTCTATCTTTGCGCCTTAATTCGGCACACTGTAATCCCATCTTAGCCAATTTCAAGGCATCTTGTAGTGGCCAATCTGGCACTGATTGATCCAACATATCAGCAAAAGTTCCCTTCTCAATGGACCTATCAACATGATGGGTCAATCCCATTGGTGATTTTGCTGTCAAGATTTGCAAAAAAATGATCCCAAGAGAATATATGTCTGACTTCACTCCCAACATACCAGTCTGTTGGTACTCAGGATCAATGTAGCAGAAGGTTCCTGCTGTTGATGTCATGCGATATTGCGTGACGCTGTCAGCAACAGATGGTGGAACTAGTCTTGCCAATCCTACATCACTGATTTTAGCCACATAGTTTCTGTCAAGCAAGATATTTGCTGGTTTTAAGTCTCTGTGTACTAGAGGTTCTGGTTTTGTCTGATGTAGAAACAACAAGCCTGTGCCTATTTCAGATGCTATTTTGAACCTTAGCTGCCAAGGTAGTGGAGGAGTGTTGCCTCGCCGAAAGAGACGATCTTCTAAGCTTCCATTTGCCATGTACTCATACACTAGACAACCATATTCTGGACATGCTCCTAATAGGAGAACCATGTTTGGATGCCGTATGCAACTCAACACCTCAACCTGTAATGTGCATTACATGCAACCAATTCAATTGAAAATAACATAACAAACAAATGTCTTAACCCTTTCTTCTTGGTATAGTTTGATCACTTGAATGATTGGTTTAAGAAATCACTTTTTTGTTTCATGCTCTATTTCTATAAGGATTAAATTAGAACGGAGTGACGGTATAAAAATGTTATCGAACACAACTAGTCATGGATGATAAGTTTGTAGACTTTTATAATGACTACTTGAAAAGTCATACCTAGAATGATTCATGGAAATTGAAGTCCTTTTATAATAATTCTCAAAATGTATTTTCTATACATATCTTTAAAAAGGAAAAACAAAATGACAAGTTTATAGCAATTATTAATAAAAAAAAAGATTGAAAATAAAAGATGTTTTCTCAAACTAGTCAAAAATCAAAGTATCCAATAATTAAGTTGAATCTGTGAATTGTAACGTTCAAATGTATTGTTTTGTTTCTATGCTTAGTGTTTACCTCTCGTTGAAACTGTGATCTTCCTTGTGCTGCATCAGGGCGTAGAACCTTAACTGCAACAGGTGTGTGATCCAAATGGCACTTAAAAACTGGACCATATCCCCCTTCTCCAATTTTCAGGGAGTCTGTAAAATATTGTGTTGCAGCTTCAATCTCTTCGATTGTGTACCTCCTATACCTGACATCTACATTTACCAAAGCATTAATTACTTTTCTTTTCTCTTCTGATTCTCTAAGTGCTTTCATTTCTGCATTGAGTCTCTTCTGTGCTTCAAGTTCTGCAATCCTCTTTTGTGCTTCAGCAGCCTCAATGGCTGCTTTAGACTTTGCTTTCTCTTTTTCTGCAATAGCCAGTGCTGCTTCCTCAGCAAGCCTTGCCTCTTCCAATCTTCTCTCTTCCTCCAATTTCCACCGTTGAAGTTCCACGGCCTGTTATGCATGCATACATGCATACCATGTCTTAGATATTTTTCAACTTTTCTAGAGATAAACATAAACCAGATATTAGTAAATTCGTACCTTCTGTTGTGCTGTGAGTGCTTCTTTGCAGGCTGTATTATACATTTCCATTGTTTGCTTCAGCTCCAACTTTAATCTCCTCATTTCAGCCTCCATATCATCCTACCATTGCAACAACAAGAAGAATTTTAAATAAAAAAATTCTACAAAATCTTCAAATTTATTTTAGTACAATGTATTTTTTGTTCTGGTGAGGGACTAAAATCACATCACTTTTGTTAATTACAGAGACTAAAACATATTAAATTTTTATCAGAACTGAAGCAGAATTTTAAGATATTTTGAGGGATCAAAAACATGTTTTTTTTTATTTTTTTCACAAAATGTTTATAAAATATGGAATCCTCTCGGACTTCTTATCACTGCAGCAACTACTTGAACATGCAGAAGCAGTGTAAAAAATACAAATGCAGATCATATTTGGTTGTAGTAAACAGTATCTGTTTTTATAAATAATTTCAGAAATGTAACCTCATTTTCACTTTGTTTACCATTTTCAAAAAAGTTTCATTATAAAAACAAAAACCCGGTTTTCACTATAAAACGAAGTTAAAATATGATGAGATTTTTTCGGTTTTCACTATAAAACAAAGTTAAAATCCATACAATAGTGTCAACTTTCCTTACCACAGCTTGTGATGTAGAAGCTGAATGCCAATCACTCTCATATGAGAGAGATGCGAATTCAGGAGGAGTTCCTATTTCTGGAGACTTCTTTCCATAATGCATTGACTCAAAGCTGAAGTTTGTATCTGACTCTGAGCTATATGATAGACGAGAGTTGGGGATTCCTGAATCTGAGTAGTTATTAGAATACGGGCGATCTGTGCTTGACCTTCCAGAGCTTACAAGGGCCATGTCAGTATCTGCTTTCTGAATTCCTCCATATTGTCTTCCATTGTAACCTTTCCTTGTGAATGGTGACCTGTTTCCAGTAGCATTAACTTCTCAGAAGATGTTCAAACAAATTTTCTATTTTAACAATGAAAAGAACTAGTTGGTACTCATAAAAACTATATTTCGCAGCCAACTTCAATACACATCTAACCAGCTAACTCACTCATAAAACATATACGTATACGAATTTCTTTTATTACTTTTTTTCTTTTTCTTTACATTTTTTAACTAGTTGTCTGATTGTCTCCGCATTGTAGTTATCTACCAAATATTTTTTCCTTATAAAATATTTGCTAACTAGTAGAGGTAATGTCACTGACCTGAATGATTCCATTCCATCATTGGAATGCATCGATGCAGCATCAAAGTAACGCGTTTCTTGTTCTAGAAGAAACCAATTTCTTAGTGAGCAGCATATTTACAATATATATATATACACGCATAAATGTGTGGTTTTTGAAGGGATAAATCTAACCTTTTGTGCTTTGAGACATTGACGTTTTTGGTTCTAATTGGTCTGATCTGACACTAGCTTGACTGAGATTTTTAGGGATAATGGCCGGAGCAGGACGAGAAGCGGATCGCATTGATTGAATCTTACCCTTGGAAATAACATATACTGTACAGTAATCTGGTGCCCCTTTTGAAACTGCTCCTGGAATATCTGATACCTTGAATCTTCTGATGAGACAAAAAGATATTCTTTAAGAAATGGAATACATACTGACACATCCAAGCAAATGATTCAGGCTTCTACTTTTGTTTAATAATTCTTAAGCTGTTGTAAATATCATGTGAAACATGACATAAACTAACAGAACTATAAAGCTTGATATTTCCAAAGAACACATTCCTTATAATGGATACCTTAAACCTACATAATGATTATTGCTTGTGTTATCTAAGGTAGAGACTATAAGTTTGATGTAAAATTTGGAAAAGATGACTAGGTGACTTAGGAGGAGAGTTGCATACTTGAGCAAACCAGTTTTTGTTGAAGAGCCAAGGACCAGATGCTCAATTCCTGTCTGAGAAGCATATTCAATTAGAGCTTTGGATATATCTACATCTTCTAGTAGGACATCCTTGCATTGTATCTATGGTCCATCCACCATACCCCACCAAGAAACAAAACCAAAGAGATGATAAGATACTAAGATGAAAACCATTGCCAAAATATTTGTTTCCATTTCCACAAATATGTATCATCATGGAAGGAAAAACAACTTACATCTTTCCGTGTACAGAAGACACGATATGGGAGAAAAACATTTTTATGTTGGCCTTCTGGTTCTTTGCCAAGTGAACTATCATCACCAAGTAAAGCACCTATTCCTACCAAAGAACCAAAGAAATGAGAAATCACAATATTGTGAGAGGAGGTATTGATATTTGATGCATGCTATGATTAATGCCAATTTCATACGGCATAAAGAGTGCATGACTTTATATGTACAAGGTATGTATAATACTTACTTGGGGTGAAAAGAGAAGGTGATGAAGATAGAGAAGGTGAGAGAAGCTTGACATGGATGAGAATCACAGTTGCACTTCTGATCAATAGATTATCAACAGCCCATTTTAGTGCATTTTGGCTCCCTTTTTCTTTATCTATTGCCACTGCTACTAATCCATTCACACCATCCTTCTTATCTGTATGACTCTTTGGCAACCACATTACTCTTTCTGTCTTTTTGTTCCAATGCTTATGTTATTCTTCTTTTTCAATGAACACAAACCAAATTAAAGGGACCCTGAAGACCAAAAAGTTTTATATCCTCTCCCTTTGAAGAAACCATGATAAGTTTCATGTCTCTTTTGCTTTATGTTTCACAATCTGTTGTTGATTAAGTTGCAAACAAAAACTCATCAAGTTTTTTTGTTTCACAATGTTTCACCTCTGTTAACAAAACTATATGATAATTTGTTACTTGTGAATCATGTCTTCTCTCCCTCAGCATGGGACTTCAGATGCTTTTACTTGGTTGTTCCTGTTTCTTTTGATGTTCAAAACCTCAAACAGCACAAAGAATAGTAAATAACCAATTTTCCGTTAAGTAAGTAGCAGCCAATTTTGGATTTATTTAAACTATTTTGAGGTTCTCTTTCCTCAATGTAACGACCACACAGATTATTCTATTATGTAGTCTTGTCTATCTCCATGAGAGAATAGCCCAAATTTGCGGCCAATCTTTGACTTCGTCGCTCTTGGAATTGGAATCAACTAACTAAATAATATTATCATTGTT
Source organism: Hylodesmum podocarpum (assembly GCA_026586105.1). Lineage (NCBI taxonomy): Eukaryota > Viridiplantae > Streptophyta > Magnoliopsida > Fabales > Fabaceae > Hylodesmum > Hylodesmum podocarpum. Next base: position 6,084,730 of record JALJEV010000623.1, read on the forward strand.
TATTAAGTAACTATTTGAAATATATTTATACATACAATCAATTTGTAAGAGAAATAAAATTTTATTGTTTAAGTTCTATAAAAATATAAGAAGTAAGAGTATTTAAATAGAAAAATAACTCAAACAAATTTTATTTTAATCAGTAATTTAAATTAAAATATAGTATAAAACATTTAAAAATTGAAATAATTAATTTTAATTAATAAAAATATATTATTTATTATTATTATCAATAATACATATAAATACTAATAATACATATAAATACTTTTGTGACTTTTATCATCCTTATTATTATTATTATTATTATTATCATTATTATTATTAATATTAATGATAATAATATTGAAGGACAAAATAATAATAATAATAATAATAATAATAATAATAATAATAATAACAACGACGATAAAAAATGATAAAAGTACATTAGAATGATAATTTAGTATATAAATTTTTATAATTTAATTTTAATTTTAGTTTTTTTTTAAAAAAAATATAAGAGTTATCACCGAATAATTACATGATATTTTTCAAAATTTCGTAAATCTGTGAAATCTTTTTAATTTTATAAATTTTTATGATATAAATTTAACTAAATACATATTATAAAATTTTGTGAAAAGCATAAAAGTCATTGAAAATTTTTATTATTATGGTTGTATTCCTATTAAATATTTTAAAATTCGCCGTACTAATCTTTCAAATTATTTAGTTTGGTTTATTTTATTTATATATTTTTATTTGTTATGAAGTACTCTTAATCTTATTTTTATAAAAAAAAAGTATATAAGTGCAGATGGGTTAATATTCTTAGTTTATATCTACAATTTTCCTTTAAAGTTAAATAATATTTAAAATCTCAGCAGTATAAATTATTTCAATTTTATTTCTCTCAATTTATTTTTCTTTAGTTTGGTTCTTCTTCTTTTTTTTCATTTTGATCTTGTTTTTGTTAAATGATGACATGACTATTAGCTTAAAAAATTGATTTGATACTTCCTAATTATATTGATACGTCCTAATTACGAAGAACTAAAATGAAAATTCTTCAATGTAAAACGGATCTATGTACAAAAAATTATAATTTTATTGGAACTGAAATAGGAACATTAGTGGCTAAAATTCGTAGGGACAAAATCAGGAAAATAATGGTCAGAGAATGAAATTGAAAATAATCTTAAATTATTAAGAACAGAAAATGTGTGCCTACACTTTAACAATAACCACAGTAATTCTATTCAGAGTTTCAACTCTTTCCCTTCCAAAACTCACCTGAGTTAAATCATCCTTAATTTCAAATGGCATGTTTTAGCAACATACTGATAGGAAAAAGAAAGATATCTAGTGTTTAAGTTTCTTAGGCATTACAACTTCAATTCCATCACCATGAAACTATAACTGGCTGCATACTTACGTGTTACTATTATTCTCTATCAACTTTAGTCCTTGTTGACCTTTTCTACACAACTTGGATGAAGATCATAGTCACACACATCACAAGAGAATGTCCAGAACTTCCCTTGCTTTTTACAGGAATCACATACATATGCTTTGGCCATATCCAATTTCAGTATATGTTCATGCTTGACATCCTCAACCTGTTGAGGCAAGGCCTCTCCTTCCTTTCTCAGAGCTGCTTCTAGTTCTCTTATTCTTGATTCAGTAAATGGAAAAGCTTCTGCACCATATGATGACACCATAAACTTACCATTCACACTAATGACTTTGCCATCAGGTCCAATGAGAACCAAAGCAGGAATGCCCTTTATATCAAAGATTCTTCTAAGGTCATGCCTTGTTCTGTCCTCGTATGGGACAGCAAGCCATGGCATACTACTTTTGTTGACATTGAATTCCTTAAGGTCCCTATCTGTTGAGATCAAAACAACCTCAAAGCAATCGCCTTTCGCAGCCTTGAGATTGTTGTATGCATCTGTAAGTTGGACAGTGAAGGCACAACAAGGTGGAGACCAATATGCACCAAAATACAGGCCTATGGTTTTACCAGCTAGTTCTGATATTGGAACCTGCAACAATAACACATGTCAATGTCATAATAGTGTCGGTCTGGATGAGTGTGAGCAAAATTGACTATGAACGGAATTGATTTTGCAAAAGTGATTTTGGTCAAAATTGATTTTAAAGTGATGTGATTTATGTTTGGATGTTCTTATTGTAAAATCATGTTTATGGTAAAATTGAGCATAAATTTTTTTTATTCAATGCCAAAAATATCCAAAGTTGTTTCACATTAGAATCAATTTTGAACTCTTCTTCAATATGATATCAAACATGTTAAAATATATCTAGAATCAATTCCAAGTATGTAATCAATTTTGCAACGTAAAACCAAACAGCACATAGTGAACAACTCTAAGCAGGGAATTAGGCTACCTTTCTATCATCTCCAGAGATGAGAAAGTTGCGTCCTTCCTGTCCTAACAACTCTTCCAAGTTTGCTTCCTCACGTTTTCTTTTATCTGTGGCTTTCAATTCCTCATGCCTCTTCCTTGTGAAAGGAAATGCATCAGCACCATAGTCCTCAATGCATCCAATCAAGTCCTCTTCAACAGTTATGGCATCTGAACATAATGGAACAAATGATGGAATTCGATCAACTCGGTATCTATCAATCAGTCTTCGGTGCAAATTTACGTCAAATGGGACTGCTAGCCATGGCATGCTCTTGAAGTGTTCTTTAAATCCATCCTCATCATGGTCAAAGGAGATGAAGATTATCTCTAAACTTATTCCCTTCTTTCTCAATGTTTCATAAAGTTCAACAAGACGGGGAGTGAAAGTTCTGCATGGCCTACACCAGTTTGCAGTGAAAAATAGGCAGATGATTTTTCCATTGCATTCTGACACAGGTACCTAATCTCATGATTCAACGATGGCAAACATTAGCTACAGTAAACAAGATCACAAACTCAGTAAATGATGGGATTTATTTTTGAATAAAACTTATATATATAGTTCTTTAGGTAATGTTTGTATTGTTCTTCAGTTATAATTGGAATTTCAACTTGCTAATCCGGATAATTATTTAATACAATTCTGATTATCTAGATTACCAAAGTGAAACTCCAATTTTGATTGGAATCAGTGCAAACAGAACCTAAGTTTTTTTTTTCCAAGGAGGAAAAGACAACCTTCAGAGGATGGTTTAGTTTATAAGTTAAACTACTTAAACCATCAATTGATCTCAAGTTGAATCTATTAATTATTGTCTAATCAACTCACACACATAATAAGAGAGTTGTGCAGAAACTTAGCTACCTTTCCTTCACGAGATAAAAGGAACTCGACACCTTCAGTTGCAAATATCTTCAGAATATCATGGTTGTCAGTATACGTGGCTTCGAAATTTAACCCTGCCATCAGAGCTGAATAAAACAGATGTTCCCTCTTTTTCTAACCCTTCTTGAAACCTAATTGATCAAGAGAAAAATATGAGCTTTGAAAGTAATATCCAACTACAACACCATATGAGTAAGACTTTGATGGAACTTCAACGCTCACAGCAGTTCATAGTTTTGCAAATCACAAGAGAAGATAGACCTGGAGACAAAATCAGTTCAGATTCTGTACAAGGGCATGTTTGGCTTTTTCTTAAATTTCACAATTTGTGTGAAGCTGTCCTTCAATTAAGATGGGAAGGAAGCAAAGTATGTGTATATATATATATATATTATATAGCTGTTTGAAACAAACTTGGAGAACAGAAATTTCTGAAGCAGAAGAATTGATGAGCGTGTATGGAAACAAATATGGGAATATTCCTCAGACAAAGGGTTGCGTACACGCCTTCCTAATGGAAGGCCATCACACACTCTTAATCACATGCAAATGTTTTGATGATAAAAAATGATTAAAAATATAACAAAATTGGAAAATGCTACATGCATAGGAAATCACATGTTCCAAGCCAGAATTAGAATACATGTGTAAAAGTTTAGGTAGTTCCAATTGTAATTAGGTAGTTAAAACTGTGTGAAATGTGAATGAATAAGAGAAGCATTTCTCAACTCATCAGAAGTTAATGATCTTTGCATACAAGTAGAATGGACAAAATAAATGGCGAAGATTAGAAGCACCCTTATGAATTTTTCAAGTGAATTTTCACCTTGATGCTGCAGTTGAAGAGCAACACCAGTGGATAGAGAGAGAAAGAACAAGTTGAGATGATGCAGAGCGGTGGAACAATGAATAGCTTTAAGTGTTATAATGAATAACTTGATCAAAATTCAATCAACACAGATAAAGTGGGTGTTTTTTTTTCCTATTTAAAACACATTATAATTTTACTTCATGGGAGAGAATATAAGCTTATTTTGTTACTTGCCATTCAGCAAAATTGGTTACTTGTTACAACTTTAAACTGATCTTAATTTACGCAAAACAATCACCCAAGGACCCAAATATATTCCAGTTACAAAAGTAACAAAATTACTGGCATTCCTTAGTTTCTGTTATTTTTTTTTTTTGTTGGTTCTCTTCCCCTTGAAAACTACATGCTCCGTAGAATGGGTATATGCTTTAATTGTAAATTGGATATGCTGATATAACTGATTCAGATACTTTGTAAACAAAATCCAAGTCTCATTTAGTTGAATAAATATTTATAGCTTGTATAAATAGTGTTATTATTATTATTCTTTTATTGGAAATTTTCTTTTCTTGTCACAAGTGATCAACGTTGTTGAAACTTGTGCCAACCGGTTCAACACAGCAACACGTCATAGTTTTACGTGTCAAAAATAAAAAATAAATTGAGCCAACCTTAATTCACCACAAAATTAATGATCTATTTATTTTAAAATAAGGCTTGCAAAAAATTGATTTTGTTATTTCGTCTCGTGTGTTAGTAGATGGGTTAAACAAATCTTTATAATTTGAATTGCGTTATTGAAATTCTCGAATAAATCGGTAACTTACGAGTGAAAATATAATTTAAATTTGATAACTATAACATCATCTTTTACTTTGTAACCTAAATGTAATTTTCATTTTACGAACTTTACAATTTTTATACCTTATTAATAAAAATCAACGTGTCTAATCCATAGAAGGTAGACAAGTTAGTAGTTAAGCCGACCTACTTAATAAATCAGTAAGCACAACATGTTATGATTTTAACACTCGAACTAAGACATTATACAAACTATCTAAATCTCAACCACTAAGCCAATCTTTAAATATATTTATTTAATTGTTAAATATTTTGTTTATAAAATATTAAAAATTTATTGAAAAAGATATTTATATAAGTATTATTCAGAATACTATACGTCCGAAAAATGATAGGACAAAAAAAAGTGGCATTCTTTACACTGGGAAGCGATGGATCAGATAAGATAAGGGCTAATAAAAGGTGAAGATATTAAATTAGAGAAATACCCATTGAAGGTGAAATGGAAATTGGTAATAAATAACAAATTTTCGAAAAAACTATCCTTAAATCGGACGGTGGTGACTCAGTGCTTATCCACTACTTGCAGGTCTAGAAAATGATACGATTTGACAATGACCCATTTCCACCAATGGGAATCGAACAATACTTTTAGCTTTTCTTTCGGGAGGCCCTTGAAAACATGTCTTTGATGTTATGTGATTCTGTCTCCAATTTTACCTTCTTTGCTGGTCTGCCTTTCTTTGTAGTTGTAGCCTTCTTATCAACACTCTGCTCCTGATGAAATTAGTAGTGAACAAATAAAATACAAAACAAAATAGCAAATTCAATGAGTCATTCTTTTTGTGTCCTAGCAAATACCTGTAATCCATTGCATAAACCTAAGTTATTTCCTTCAGCATTTACTTGTGATTTTCCAGTAACCTCAAGTATATTTAACCTGCAAAAGAAAAACCTCCTTAAGGCCCTCTTAAATCATCCCATTCATTCCAACCCGACTATGGTTTCTCTTGTAAGGCATAACCACAATGAATATACAAGTAAAATCTTTAAAATAAGACATTCTGAAAGGGGCTGTACTTTAGATGGTCACACAAAAGCTGCAACCAAGGCTTTTCCTTTAAATACTCTCCTAATATAGAGACCGCATCAATCACTGCATCAGTAACACAAGTACGTTAAGGCACAGCAAAACTGTGACATAAAAAAAATCAGAGTGAGAGAAGAGAAGCATCAGCATTAATATTTACAGTATTATCAAGGATAGATGATACTGGTGCTCAGTTATTTAAATACAAAACTGCACTTGAAGCATCAATATAGATGTGTATTTTGCTCATGCATCAATCAAGAATGAGAGAAAGTGTATTCTTATTTGGTAATCCCCCGAATGATGAAAAGAAAAACAGAAACCACTAGTATGGTTTTCACATAGTAGGAAATTAGAGAGCCTATTAACCGAGAGGATAAATTCAGCTATCCTAATTCCATAACCCAAATTTAACAACCTACACATGTAATTATTTGTTTCAATGCTTTATACTGAATAGTGTATAATATCTGACCAAAAATATTTTAGCATGTATTTACACAAAATAGAAACTTTATTTCCACACGTTGCCATTGTATCCCTCATCACTGTCGTACATGTATACACACAGTACAGTTAAGGGCACAAATCTAAGAGCAGATTAACAAGCACACATTTCAAGGGCCACATTCATTGCTCGCCCTTTGTACAAAGTATTTATCTTTCTTTTTTTTTTCAATTTAACCACGACAGAATAATATTCTCCAAAAGCCAACAGAACAGAATGGTAATAAACACTTTACACGTGTCTTTCTCTGATTGAACAGCATAGTTTTTGTCCAGTTTGGGTAGTGTCTGTTTTAGCTGACAAACCTAAAATAAGATAAATCGAATTAACAAACTTTGATACACGTAAAAGTTTTGTAGCAATTAAATCAAAGATGGCCAAATTGTACGCCGAGCAATAAATAGAAGTTTTAAGGCAAACTCTCTGTAAAGCAATTTAAGTATTTCTTTCGTTGCTTTACATATGGATACTTGTATCGGCAATCAAATCTAAAGATAGGCTGTGTGACTCTAAACCTCATATAAACTAAATGACAAATAAGAAGATATAGACAAACCTTATAGCACAGCCAATGTAGAACCTTTGAGTCATCAAGTCTGAAGAATTTTGAGGATCCAACTTCTGCATATGCATAAAGACAGAAGAGTCCACAAAAATTTTAAAAAAAGGAAAGAAAACGATTAACAATGCGATCACCATACATTAGAGCCAACAACAAACTTGCCATTTTCTTTCCCCCAATATCTTCCCAATAAATTAAATCATAAGGCAAGCTTTCAACTCAAGTTGTAAATAGAAAGGGTACAAGAATATGATCACCTTTGACTTCCGAAACTACTTGCATACAGTTCTCCACAACAGACATTAACTGCAGATATCCTGGATACCCATCAATAAACAATATTTCATCCAATTGCCTGAACCTCCCAAGATCATCCCCTTTCTGCTTGCATTTCAAAGAAACAGTGATATTCAGATATATTATCTTTGGATGGGAAAAACAAAATCTAGACTAAATCAATCCATTCACAAACCTAAAAAGTAGAAGTTCTGTTGACCTCACAAAACAAGGGATATCTTAGACTTTTTTGTGTAGAGGTTCCTTTGTGGATAAAGCTATAATTATTAGTCTGGGTGGATTCTATACACATGTTTAACTAAAACTTTTATTCTGCTTCATCAACAATGATAGACCAAGGATTTACACAAATGGAAAAGAGTTTGGGAATAAGAAATGTTTTCCAATTACCATGGTTCAAAAGAAACATAAAACTAACTACCTTCATTCTAGCTTCCTCAAATATAGGCAACATGATGAAAACAGGATCAATTGGTGTGGACAAATGCAGCCGACCATCTGTTGGGGAACGAAAAGGATAACCATGAAAAGAATTTCCAGCAAAAGTATTGTTTTATTATAGTTTCTTCAAGAGTGAAAGGCCGAGAGACCACTAACATAACAAGAGGAATCACAATTAGATAAATTAATGTACCGCATGCATTATAAACATAAATAACAATGCAAAATTCATACTTTTCACATCTTAGATAATCAAACATCTACCTTCAGTTATATAATCTCCCAAAAACCAAGACCCGTACAAGTTCTTGAACCATTGAAGCTCTTGAAGCATTCCATTTACAAACAGATATTGTGTTTCATTTCCTGTAACACAAGTGAAAACATAAGAAAAAAAAAGTCTACACACAGAAAGAACACTCAAAAGCCTCAATAAGGTCTAATTCCTTAAGAAAAATTTATAACAAAGTAGTGTGATAGTGATATCATGAAGGGCATGTTTAGGTAAACTTCTCCGGAAGCACTCTTAGTAGAACAAAATAAGAAAAAAAATGAAATGTAATACTCCGAAAGTTAAAACTAGTTTCTCATTAACTAATTTATAGAAACTCTCTTTTAACTTTTCTTTTACTTTCACGAATTAACTATAAAAAAACTAATTTTAAATTTTAAATAAGTAAATTTTTTTTCTTTTTATTTTTTCTCCCATTAGTAAAAACGTCCAAACAGTAACAAAACTATCAAATTTTAATCAAGCACACTAAGAAATTCAGATAGTGAACTTACAAAAAATCATATATTTACATGACTTCAAATATATATATATATATATATATATATATATATATATATATATATATATATATATACATATATATATAAAAGTAACAGACAAGAGCATAGTATACTTTATATTCCTCAAATTACCAGATTTAGGATGTCGCAGCGATATCATCTGCCCCAAACCATTTCCATTTGTACCAGGATCTGCACTTGCATAATAAACAATTAAATAAAACGCATTAACACATGGCTGTGAAGTAATACAAAATTTGAATAATTGAAATAACTAATAGTCATATATTCAGTTATTAAAAATCGAAAACCGTAAAATTACCGGGTGCGACAAGAACCCGTGGCTCCTGAACACCATCACACCAACTCATAGGTTTAGCAGAAGAGGATTCGAAAGCCCTAACACTACTTGTGACCGATCGTTCCCTTCGCCGGTAGGTATGACTGTAACGGAATACTGTTAATTTCACGTGTAAATCGCAATGTAGAAAGATAAAATAACGGAAGAAAGAGAGAAGGTTGTAGTTTATATTAGGGCACTTACATTTTTGAGTGAATGGAGTTTCCACAGATGAAGGAGTGAAAGTGATTCTGAAACGCGAAATGGAACGCGCGCGGGAATGTTAGAGACGCACACACTCGCGCCATTAAAAATCACTTTCTGCCCTCTCTCCTTATCAGACACGGGCCCTCTCTAAAAGCCCAAGGCTTAGGGTTGCTTTAATTGGGTTCATTGTCCAAATTGAAATTTCATTTTAGTTCAAAATTATTTTAATATAATTTAAATTATGAAAAATTACTGGAATAAAAAATTTTAAAAAAAATAATATTTATTTATTTATAACTAAATGATTGTATAATTTTATATTAGTATATATTCCCTTTTTCTTAAAAAAAAAATATTGCCCATTCAAGAGGTTGATTGATAACCACTAATAACAATAATAATAATTTAATTCAAAATCACATCCATTCGTTTCTTTTTATTTAACAATTAAATCTTAAAGTTTTTGTTTTTTTTACAAACATTGCATTCACCTGGTATGGATAATTTATTTAACAAGAAAATTTATGTTTGATTACTGTTGAATACAAAAATTTATTGAATCAGTCACAGTACTAGAAAGGGTTAAGAAAAATAATTAATTTTCGTTTATATGAAATTTTATTTATATATTTCCATACATACATGTCTGTTTTCTTCTCATTTATTACTTTCACAATACATACAGTATCAGTTATTTAATGAAATAGTTACAAATAAATAGACACAAAATAGAAATGAAGAACAGGAATGAGCAACAATCCAAAAGCCAAAAAAAAGAAAAAGCAAAAGCATCATTTAGTGATAGAGATAGAGAAGTCATCATGTGCCTGACTGATAGAAGAAATTGAATACAAATGATCTGCATCACTCTCATTATCTGCAACAAAATCAGTCTCCTTTAAGTCATGAATCTTAGAAACAGCTTGTCTCCAATCCCACCTAGTCTTGAAACTCCATTCACAACACCCCATTCCAATCCTCAACAACTTCACCATCTCACCTTCTCCATTCTCTCTCTCAGGAATATCCTTATCAAGAACATCCCCACTCCACCCTTGTCTCACAATGGACTCAACCCACGCAGCCAAATCCTCACTCGCACCCTTCCCATGTCTCAGATAACTGGCAGGGAACTTTCCCGTCAAAACCTCCAAAATAAGAATCCCCAAACACCACACATCACTCTTGGAACTGGGTCTATCCAATTCACTCACCTCTGGAGACTTGTACGATACCATGAACTGCTGAGCGTGGCTCTTGTCAACCACAGGTACCAGTCCGTACTCTGCCAAACGTGGCTCGAATGTACGGTCCAATACAACGTTTGACGATTTGAGATGACCATGTGGTAAGTCTTGGTCGGGGAACTCTTTGTAAAGATATTCTAACCCTCTAGCCACTCCTTTTATGATCTTCAAACGAGTTGGCCAACTCAACTCACTACCACCTTTCCCTACAAATCAATAGTCAACGTTACTCTAAACATACTCATTGACATGTTTATTTCTTTATTCCTAGCTTTTCATATTTTACAATAAATATTAGGATTAGTTGGTTCACACTAATCTACATCCAACCAAATTTTCCAATTAAACAATAATTAATAATGTATCACTTGAAAATTATTCCAAACCACTTAATTCTGAATAATATAATAATTTTTCGTGAAACTCACTCTACACATTCTTCAATGTTAATTAAAAATTATTATGGAATGTTGACAATATTTTTAAGTTGAAATTTGTTAGAATGATCAATTTTGTTTCATCACTGTTTAAAGATAAGATTCCTAAAATTTATGATGTTTAATGAATATTTATTAATAAATACAATCCAGGTTGGTGATGACACTCTTCAAATTATTAGAAATGACAAAGTTATAAGTTTTACTTTTTCTTGTAAAATCACTATATTCATCCTAAAAAATGTGTTGTTCAGATAATTTATCTTAAAAATAAAAAATAGTAAAATATTTTTTAAAAATATAATATATTTATTATTTTAATCCTTAAAAAATATATGCTGTCATTTTGATTCTTAGAAATTATTTTGATTTTTTTATATTTTATGTATTAAATATTTAGTTTGATTACTAATAGAAAATATGTTGTCTATACTCTTGTCCTATTATTTTTTTTAAAAAAAGAAAGTAATGGTCTTCAAATAGGTTGATTTTTTAAAGGAGAAAAAAAACATGACTATAATTGTTTTGTAATTTTTCTGTTTTATTTTCATCAGAACTAAGTATCAAATAATTTGCATAATATAAGTTTGAAAAATAGGTGAAATTTCGGCTCTAATAGGTGAATCTCACTTCCCAAGATGCTGCATCTAAATTTTCATTTATTTTCTAAACTGCAAATGATGTGTTTACTTGAGAAACATAATAATGTGGTCATACCATGAAGATGACTAGCCAAGCTGCCATTTTCAGCAAAGTCATGGACCAAAAGCTTCTCTTCTTTTCCATAGTAAAATGCAACAAGAGGGAGAAGATTGGGGTGTGACAACCTTCCAAGCCTTTTCATGTGTTCAAAAAACTCTTTCTTCCCAACGTTGTTCATGTGCTTGAATCTCTTCACCACCATAACTGGCCCCGTTAGAACCATTGCCTTGTAAGTTGATCCAAAGCTCCCACTCCCCAGAACCTCAGCTGAGGCCCTCAGCAAGTCTTGCAAGTCAAAAGCCTCCCTTTCGTTCCTTACGAAGTTCAAACCTCCATCTTCACTTTTTTTGGATTCAATGCTAGCAACAATAGATTTTGACTTTGACTCACTAGAAATTGTACTAAAGTTGTGGGGTTGTGCATCTCTGATCATTATGACTCGCTTTCGACGGTAATGGATGAATAGAAGTGCTAGTATTAAAGCCAACACAATCACTGCCACAACTACAATAATGGGTATAAGAATGCGTTTTTTCTTGGGTTCTTTTTCTTCATGTGAAGGAGTTGTATTTGGGGTCTCATCAGAGGGTGGGGTGGGGCTTGCAATGCATGGGCTTAGAGGTTTTCCACATAGACCTTGATTGCCTGTTGCACTAGAAAAATTAGATAATAACAAATGTATCTATGATGATCTCTGGGAGGAAAAGGAAAAAACAATATGTATCTTCTATCATTGACTGTTCGATTCAATTATTCATTCAAATGCTCAAGCAAGGATTAATTGATTATGTTGAATTTATTGGTGTAAAGTTTCTTAGACATTTATCAAATGTACAATAAAGGAGGGAAAAAAACAGTAATAGATGAAATAAATTTAAATATAACAATGGACTATATAAATACTAAAAAATGTATGTATTATCAAGGTAAAGAGGTTTTTATTATCAATCAACTAGAGAACAACAAAACATGAAGGTTTTGTTAACCTTTACCTTTGGTATCATAAATTTTTGATTGGTTCATTGTACATAGAAATTAAAATATTTCATAGAGTTATATAAGGACTAAGAATAAATAAAAACTAAGAATGTCTATTGGTAGATAGATAGAGAGTAAAGATGTGTGCCAAACTTACCGGCAAATGCACTTGGATCTTCATTGCTTAAGCTTTCTGGTATTGGACCCTCCAACTTATTGTTAGACAAATTAAACACCCTGAAATCACTCTGTTGAAATTCTGGTATATTCCCATCAAAACCATTTCCATGTATGTCCACATCCAACAGTTTGGGCAATTTAACAAGAGAAGCAGGAATATGACCGGTGAAGCCATTTTCAGCCAAGAATACTCTTTTGAGACGTGTCATGCCTTCAAAAGTATCATCAGAAATTTCACCAGAGAACTTGTTATTGGACAGAAACAATGCCCTTAACTTCACAAGCTTCTTGAATTCAGGCATTGGTCCCTCAAAGTTGTTGTTAATGACACTAAAACTGTTCAAGACAGACAACTCAAGCAGTGTGTCTACGTTAATAGTGCCACCTAGTCCCATATTCTCTAATCTCAAACCATGAAATGATTGATTAAAGCATAAAATTCCAGTCCAGCTGCACACATCTATAGATCGGTCCCAGTTCTGTAAAGCACCAACATTGGACAAAGAGTTTTTGAAGTTCAACAGAACCTGAGCATTGTCAGCCAATGATAGCAAAAAACAAGGGGACAACATGAAGAAAATTAGAAGACAACAATATTCTATTTTATGTGCCATAGATGAAAACTGAAATGGGTTATGGTTGATGAGTTAGGAGGCAGAGAGAATGACAAAATTTGAGAAATGGTTTGCATTATGCATAAGAAATCATTACTTAATGGTTTAAGGGGTGACATTGACAATGACAAGGTACTTCATAGAAAGAATGAGATGAGCTGGTTAGGCCGGCCTATGTGTTAGGACTTAATTTCCAAAGATACTATTTGTCCAATGTTTATTTATATGTTGTCTATGGCCTGGTTAAAGGCTGTCTTTTCTTGTTAATGGTGAGGGTGATCTCTTCTATCACATTGGTCATCTCTACAATAAGTTTTATAACAATTTTATGTTCTTTTATTTGTCTGCTGTGCTTGTTATCATCTTAATCCGCTTGACCATATGCTAGGCAAATATTAATTTCTTTCAGAATAAAAAGGTAGTTTTTTATTTCTATTTTCAAATTGCATCTACACGTCGAGAAAATCTATACAAATTGATTCAGCAGATTGTGAATTATTATATCTAATATAAAAAATTTATAACTAAACAAAATTATGTAAGTGGTAAAGGAAGTAAAGACAAGAAGATGAAATATTTGAAAACTGCAATATGGAGTAAATAAATCAACTCACTTATATAAAATATAAGTTATTTTTTTTTTCACATCTTAACGTATTTTTTTTTTTCAAATATTATAATTAGTTATTGTATTTCAGTTGTTTACCAAATATTTTTCATATAAAAAAAGAAGAAGAAAATATTAAAATATTTTATATTATTATTTTGAAAATAATTTTTAAAAGTTAATCAATTTTATGTGAGAAACTAATTGTTAAGTACACTAAAATGGGTTTAGAAAACACTCTTTAAAAAGAATAAGTGAAAACAGAATCAAATAATTTAATGGTTTCTTTTCTTTTCTTTGCCTGTTATTTTTTAATTGAAGAATAGAAAAAAATGAGAAATGAACAAGAAATGGTGTCAAAATAATTTACTCCTGCGTGACTATAAATCACTCAGTTTAATTTTATTATCTTCAGAAATATTATCTTCTTACTCTTTTGTGCAGAACTTGTTCACAAAACCATCTTCTTTTTTAGTGTGGACATTTCAGTTCATCGTGGATCCCTATGAAGTGGGTTGTATTAGTTTTAGTGTTGGTTTAGTGGGTTTACAGAAAGGGTTGTTCTTATTGGCCGAGATTTTTAAGCTGACACGCGAACTTCAGATTCTGAGGTCTGAAGAGCTTCACAAACTTTTTGAAGAAATGAATCTGATGCAAACCTGGTACTCAGAGACAGAGCACCTGAGGATTAGGAGGCAACTGCGGACCACTAGTCATAGGTATAGGTTCTTTATAATTAGTTGTTTGATAACAATCATGGTTACTTAATTGGGTTCTTTGTTGTTGGTTTTGGAAGCCAAATCTGACACCATTTTCTTTAATTCTGGTGACCTTGTTGTAAAGTTATTGCTTCACCTCATTGAATATTGTTCTATTTATCCTATTTCAATACAATTGTGTTGATTCTTTTGTTGTGCAGATTTGTTCATTGGTCTAGTGAGCAGTCTGAATCACACACAGGGCTCAAGAAATTGTGTCAATGGCCACGAACAGGTATATGGTGGTGACCAATGCATGTGCTGAATCAGAACATTGGAAAGTCCAAATGCCAGAGGGGTTACCCAGTTCTACTTAAAGTGATTCTCATTCATCCAACGTATGCATATCAGTAACCCAACAACCACTTTCTTATTTTCAAGTATGACAAACTCAACTAAAACCTATTTATGCCATAACAATGTTATTATGATATTATCAAATAAAAAAATAACTTTTAATTTTTATAAAGATCGATTTTATTGAAAAAAAAAAGAGAAAGTTATACAGTTTATTTTCAAACACTCTAAATAAAATTTGTTGTTATTTCTAGTTTATATGTTTTATACCAAAATCATAGATTAAAAATAAACTAAGTTGAATATGCTTCTTTATTAGATTAAATTTTTCTTAGTTTTACTGAATAATAAATAGGAAAGATTGAGATAAAAAAAATCTTTTAATTTTTATAAAGCTCATTTATTGAAAACAAATTCAAAATAATTATTACTTAATTTTTTAATTTAAAATCAACTGTTTTAGAAACATGTGATGTAGACATCACTTAATACCGAGTGGGCTTTGTAAATAAGACTAGTCTTTTTACATGTTTAGCAAACTAAAGAATAAAGTGAAGTTTTTGTCTTCTATTATTGCAGTTGACATGTTTAGAGCATAGTTATGGAGGGATAACTCTATTGGAGTTTGTGCTTGATCGAAGGTTGCTTCCTATTCTCTTTGCCTCTGAGTTTTCTATGGTGCTTTGGATTCTAATTCTAAACGTGGTAGCTGTCTAGTCTTAACCAAATAAGTGCAGAAAATGCATCATATGAACAGAATGTGTATAATTGTGTACTATGATAACTTGTGTTCTATTCTTTTAATTACATATCGAATTGGAGTTCATTGTTTTTAAAGGAGATAAACTTTTTTATCTCCAATTCTTTTATTCTTTTAAACTAATTGTGCATATTTTGTGTAACTTTTTATTTTAGTTAAATCTTTTTAAAAATGATTGTTCCTAGTAATTTTATAATTTGAAAAATGGGGAAAAAAATTTAATCATGAAAAAAAATTATAAATATCGAAAATCATAATGTAAAACAAGTTTTAGATATTTGTGTTATTTTTTTGAATTGAAATTATAGTTTTGTCTCAGTCACTAATTGACCTGGTCTTTGCTACTTAGATGATTGGTCTGCTCAAACTTTTGTTTATATTGAAAGATACCAACACAAAATTACTTGGCTTAAGGTGAATTTTCTCACAGGAATAAAGAATGGATGAAATCGAACTCCATGTTGCATGAAGAAAGAAGACAAGATCTCCATAATTATTAAGATCAATTTAGAGTTAAAATCATGTCTACGATCTTATATTAAAATTTTAGAATCATCATCATTTATTAGCAAAAAAAATAATAACATTTTTAAACAATGATTAAAGTACCTTTTAAAATAATTGTCTTAAATACCTTAGTTATCTTACTTCTAATATGTTTTTAAAATATGTCATTTATACACACTTTATCTATTTATTTCATTTTTTCTGCTAAATAATATAATTATTATTTTTTCTTTTTCTTCACTTTTTTCTAAACCAAACACATTTGTATCCTTATATTTTAATTAAATATCTCTGTATATGTGATAACGAACCATGAACCCTATAAAAGTATATCTAAATTTAAAATTCATTTGAAGAATATACATAAATATATATATATATATATATATATATATATATATAGCTTCGTTTCTGAGTTTGGGCTAATTGAGTAGTCAAACTTTGGTGAAATGACGTGTGGTCACGGTTTTACAGTGCATTCAACGGGATTTTTTTTTTCCAACTTCAATTTGATGTTTAGAAAACGTTTATGTTTATTTTATCGTACAACTTGGACAGTCAAAATATACCAAACGAGTGAGTGAAAGACCATAGACTTGGAATCTTGAAAAAATTTCAACATATTATTAAAGAAAAGGACACGTAACCATTTTCCAAACCCCCTTGCAGCTTCTCCTGCTTTGACAATTAATGTCATTGACTAATGCTTTCAAAGTTGAAATAAATGATGGTAACCCCAAATTTCTCACTGGTGACAGCTATTGCCTTCTTGCTTGTTTGGTGTGATAGGTTTATTGGGTGGAAAGTTCCAAATTTTATGATTTATTTAAAGTACAGATGTGTAAATTAGTATAATTTTTACTTTGATTTCAGAAAACTTGTTCATGTTAGACATAGCACCGGAGTATAGTCGTGATGAACGGCAGATTGTATTATTTTTCTAATGTAAAACTGTATAAAGCTGACCCTTGTAATTTATCCATCCATTGTATTATTAACATCGTGTTATTTGCATTGGTGATGGAAATTTACTGTATATTTATTTCATCTTTATATGGATTATATATACATACATATATATATATATATATGTGTGTGTTAATATTTGTAGGGAAATACATTTTAAGATTTTTTAAGATTTTTTTATAATATATATTCTGTGATGATGGAGGAGACCTAATAACAAGATCATTTGTGAAGCAAGGTGGACAACAGAGAGTTGGAGTAGATTTTAGAAAGCTAATTGCTTCTTTTGGTCATTCACTTATGAAAAAAAGTCACACATAGCTCTTATTTTCATAAATAAATAAGTAAAATGAACTATTTTTTTTTTTTTTTATGAATAATGAGACGAAGAAGATGTCACATTTTGTATGAATAATAAAATCAAATTAGACAATTTTTCATATATAAAAGACTAAATTCAAATATAAAAGATAGGTTATTTTTTTAGAGACTAGAAAAAAGCATGACCTTACTTACCATTCCAAAAAGTGTATTTAAGTTAATTTATATTTTTTTTTTTTACAAAGTTTACAATGGTAAAGTTGATAATATTTATATAAAAAATACCTTATAAACAATTACAATATATAAAAAAAAATTAACCGTAATGAAATTAACTATGAAATAAAGTTATATGAAATAAAGTTATCTGTAGAATAAATATGTGAAACTCGAATCAATATAAACTTATATTATATTATTTTAATAATTTTTAAATTTTATGTGCGATACTCTGATGTATTTTTTTTTTAAGAGAAATGAGTGAATGTCTCATTAAATATACTTTATATAATAAAATAAATTAAGAGTATAAAAAATTAGCAAGAGAACAAATCTATATTTTTTTTTTTTGTATAAAAAACAATTAGAACTTAGTACCTTGTACATATTACCCAATCTTTAACTATTATGTCAAACCTAACGAGCATTCAAAATGAGTTTGTGATTTTTTTAGACATATTTTTTATTATGAATATTTATGTCAAGCCGAAAATTTAGGCTTGTCTCTCTTTAAATTTTTACCAAACAATTTACATGATTATTTTTTATTTATTTCCTTTAGCTTTCTAATCTTAAGAATATTCCCTAATGGAATTGGTTAATAAGTCAAGATATAGTTCTTAATTCTTAGTTTCATTAGAGTATATAACATGAAATTCTTTATATAAACAATGTTGTTTATACAAAACTCATTGGCTAAACATTTCTCAATCACAATAATTAATATCTCAATTTCAAAATAAACTTAAATAATTCCATGAGTTTTTTTTAATATCGGAGTGAAATTATGTTACAATTCTTGAGTTTCTGTATTACTATAAATTTCACAGTTTTAAGATAAACAACTAAAGTAAGTAACTATGGATTTGGAAATACTATAACAAAATAAACAATTGCCATACCTTGAGTTACATTTACACCATCAGTATATTAAAGAAATAGTAATAACTTTTTTTTTCTATTAAAATTTATATTAAAATATATTAAAAATAATTTTTAAAACATGTACCTCATTTATTTTTCTCACCTACTACCTAGTGGCTAGTGCTGCTATCATATTTGAATAAAAGTTCTTACTACTATTACTGCAAATAGTAACCATAGAATTAAATTCAACGTGGGTGATCGTCCCCAATTTCCAAATGTGTGGGAGGGTAGAATCTAATTACCAAACCAACAACCATTAAATTCGATGCTTTTAAGTTTGAACATAACATAACATGTCCAGGTTCATTGTACCTAATTCGGTTTACTCACTTTTCTAATTTCTAATTCCTAATTCTTTCTCCATTCTGATTTTCAATCACACAAAAACTCTAGTCAAGTTGTTTCCACAGCACACATAACGATACCCATTCTTAATCGTCCAGGTTCAATGTATCTTCCCACTCCACAAAAATTTATTCCTAAAAATTGACATGTCAAAACTCAAAAAAAGCACCATTAGAAATAGATGATTTCACAAATAACCAAACACATTATCTTTATAATCTCTATTACTTAAAAAAAAATAACACAAAAAATATTTGGACAGGAAAAAAAATTGATCCAAATTAAAAAGGTTAAATTAAAATTAAAATAGAGAGAAAAAAGAATTAGAAAGATGATGAGAGAGGTGCATGCGAAGCACGTGACAGACATGTTGAGAAAGGGGCGTTGAATACGCGTGCAAGGTAGCACCATAAATACCAATCTCTCTTAAGAGGAATGCCTCACGCCTTACCTGAGAGGTTGAAAGAGCAGACACGAAGAGAGGATTAACCATTACAACCCTAATCTTCCATCGCTAAACCCTATTCGTTTAGCATTTCCTCTCTTTTTTTTCTCTCTTCTCAATTCCTCTCTCATTCTTGTCTCAGATCCAATTTATGTAAGAACAATCCCCTTTCTATTTTGGTCTTTTTCGTTGTTTTCCGTTTCCTTTCTATCAATATCATGTTTCTATTTCACCATAATACGCTTTAATCTCAGATATATAAGTGTCGGTGGTGTTAATTTTAAGCTTAGAAATTTAGTTTTATGTTTATTCTGTTTCTCATGATCATTTCATGCGTACATTCAATTTTATCAATATTCACTGATAATGGATTTTTTTTTTTTTGCCTCAAGTCATAAAGCTATGGTTTTCTGGGTTTTTGGCTATGGTTCACTGGTGTGGAACCCTGGATTCGATTACGATGAGAAGATTGTTGGTTTCATTAAGGACTACAGACGCGTGTTTGATTTAGGTATAACCCTTTCTCACATTCCTTACCTTGTTGAATTTACTCAGCTTATTCCACTGTTTGTTTATATAGACATGAAATTTTATATGTGCAGCTTGCATTGATCACCGTGGAACACCTGAAAACCCTGCGAGAACTTGCACATTGGAGGACAAAGAAGGCGCCATTTGCGTAAGTGCATCTTTTATTTCCACCCAAGAATGTGTAATCAATTGATTTTTTTGTTTTTGTTTTATGTTTTGCAATACTTAGTTATTATATGTTGATTTTTGAATCTTGCTGCAGTGGGGAGCTGCTTATTGTGTTCGAGGAGGCCCTGAAAAGGAAAAGCAGGCTATGCAGGTAAAATTGATTTTCAACTTAGACAGTTACCAAGTTGGCTCCATTACATGAATGCAATTTTGTAATAATTTTTGGCTCTTCATAGTGTGTGCCCTTTTTAATGATTATTATGTTTCCAATACAATAAATGTTTTCCATTTTAATATTTAAATTGGTGCATTATTATGCAGTAATCTCTATAAACCATAATTTTATGTCCTGTGAGGATTCTTTTTTCCCTTTTGAGGCATTAATATTGATTAGTTTGTATACTACGATATTACCTGTCTCTGTCCAAGATCCTTCGATTATAAATCAACTTTTCTGGGCTGTGGTATTTAATTAGTGATTTCAGACTACATTTGGCAATGAACATCGTACATTTTTAAAACTTCCCTATCAATTTTTTGTACTTTGGGGCTTCAATTGTTCACTTTTTTGTTGTGCAGTATTTGGAGCGACGGGAATGTGAATATGACCGAAAGACTCTTGTAGACTTCTTCAAGGTTAGTTACAGGCAATCAAGTTTTGTTTTTTTCCAGTTACTTGCAAGTTGCAAGTGATTGCTATTTTAATATTCAGTATTTAATAATCAATACTCGCCTATCTTGTTTCCTCAGGAAGGAGATTCACTTCACCCTACTTTAACTGACGTTATAGTGTAAGTTATTTGACATTGTTTATGAAACTTTTTAGCTTAAATGTTTTATCAGAAAGAGGCAAAAAAAAAACTATTATTTTCCCAAAATAAGTAATCAAACATGCAAAAAGTTATTTGATTGCGAACAAGTTTTCTAATAGAAATCATGTGAATCTACAGATTCACATCCACTCCAGACAAAGTGAACAACAAATACTACCTGGGACCTGCCCCACTGGATGTCATGGCTAGGTATGTTATTATAAATTTTGACCTGATTTTTATATGTAGAAGTGGTGATCTATCCTTCGGGTCCGCTAACCCTTGCTTAACCGTTCAGGCAAATAGCAACTGCTTATGGTCCTTGCGGAAACAACAGGGACTATCTTTTCCTTCTAGAAAAAGCCATGTATGATATTGGTAAGTTATCTCCCCAAGATATATATACATATGCAGTCAAACGTTATTCTCTGCTTTAAAAATTGCCAGATCTTGCTTGTGTGTATTCTGACGGGACAAGAGGTTTGATGTGCAGGTCATGAGGATGATTTAGTGATAGAACTTGCCAGTGAAGTGAGAAAAGTTCTTGGAGTGGGAAATGTAGTTGTACCAAAGGAGAAGAAATTGGTTGGAGCAGCACAACTTCCACACGCTCCTCATGTACCGATTGCATCTCTTCAACTGCACCCACTCCCAGAACCTATTGCTTTGGATAGTTGAGTGGCTAAAGATGACGAAAAACTGACGCTGATTTCGGCAACTAAACTCATTTACCGCGGACCCTGCTAACCCCATTCAATTTTAAGTAACATCTTGTCCTAGTTTATCTAGTTTTAGCAGCTTCTTCAGCCATTTCCTTGAGTTTTTTTTTTTGCTTAAATGCGATGAGACGCAATGTTTTGGATTTGAATGTTCGCAGATATTTTACATCTACAATGTTATCGTTGAAAAAAGTTGAACTTTCTATTTATTTCGTTTACAGCAATCCTATAGAGTTAATACTATGAAATGAATAAGACTTCTGTTTCGATAAGTTCTTGTCTATTTGTGTTTCGTCTTTTGGTGTTTGGCTTCGTTTGCTTCCATGGACGGTGGATTGGATTTAATTTGTTCCTGTGAGTCTGGGGTAGGTATCGTAATATTTTTGGAATATTGCAATTTGTCAAATCTGTTCGAAATTCGAATAATAGGTCCAACAATTAAAAAAAAAAAAAAAAAAAGACAAAGGAAATAGATGGTTATACTTAGAAGTTGTCTATTCCCGCAAAAAGGTGAATCTGTTTTAAAGTTATATTCGCTCAAATACTCGAGATTCATAAATGAAAAGTAAATAATTTTGATATATTAATTGATATTTTTTTTAACTATATTAATTGAATATTTTAAAGAAACTTGAAAAAGTTAAATATTTAAAGGCTGTGTTGATTTTTATTATCATAGTCATGCCGAAAGATTCTTAAATCATTCGATATTTTTTCCTCACTAGATTATATCACCAAAATTATATCACCACATTTATTATGTACACTTTATCTTTTTATTTTTTATTTTTTAAATTATATATTTTATTATTTTTATTGCAATTGCACATAATTTTATCATTTTATTGTTATTATTGTAGAAAATTTTATTGTTATGGTCATGACCGTGTATTATTATAATAATTATTAACATCATTATTATTATTGTTACTACATTATCATTTAATATTTCACAATTTTATTTATTGTAACAACAACATCACATCAATAATAAAATAAATAAAATAAAAAAATAATTTAAAAAATAAGATAAGATTGCAAGATAGTTAAAGAGATTATAAATAAAATGTGATAATTTTATTTAAATAAATAAGATAATTTGGTAGTTTCAAATTACGACCATTGAATTTAGTGTTATAACTAATACTTTTCACGTAACAAATGTTCTCATAGATACATGTATCATATAGACATGAGTTATAAATGTTTGATATAATTATCTTTTAAAATTAAAAGAGATAGTAAATTTTAACATTAAACGTAATTTTCTGTTTTAATTGAAATTGAGTGATTTTTTTACTTTCTTATTTGAAACCATATATACATATATAGTTTTATATAATTTTAAAAGCATTTTTATAATTTATTAAACTATTTATTTTAACCTATATAATATCACATTAAAATATCAAGACTCTTCATTTTAAGATTAATGAGAATTAATTGATACAAGATGATTTAAAAATACAAAACCTGCATAAAGGAAGAGAAAAACATTGATTACGGAAAAAAAAAGATAAAGAGTGTTGTTTCTCCTATTCGATGTATTTTTCATTTTGACATGGGTATGAATCTCATAAATTTATCCTTGAAAGGTGTCTCGATATGTCAAGTAAAGAGGGTGTTCATAATCAAACTCTATTCTCAACTTTTGATTGATGTTAGATTTTTGAAGGTTTACACTAAGACTAAGGGGGATACACCGTTTGTCGGTCTATTTTCATGGCTTGGGCCATTCTTTGAGTGTCAATGTTTTAATATTATGTCCTTATATTGTTAGGATCACTTTTATGAAATATTGTTCGCTTATTTATCTGAATCTCACGAGTTTGCCCTTTAAAGATACTATGGTAAGTTAAGAAAAAATAAATAAATTATAAACTGTCATTAATTTTAACTTCTAACTGATACGAGATTAGGTTCATGAAAGAGAAAAAAACAGAAGACATGGGAAATATAAGGGAAAAGAGTAAGGGAAAAAATATTGACAAAAACTAAAATATAAAAATTTGTTTGCATAAAGATTAAAAAATAAATACAATAAAGATGTAAGATTGAGAATAGTACACGCATAATGAATAAAATGTAATTATGATGACCATGGTAGTAATTTAGTTCCAAATATTAAATTTTATGATTAACTGTATAAAATGATATTTGATTGTGGACGTTAGTATTAGAATGTCGACATAATATACAATTAAATCTCAAAAAAAAAAAAAAAAATTACATGTCGAATGAAATGATTTTTTTGCTATTATCTGAATATTTTATATTGAAGTTGAGAATTGTCCCAAATTATTCTTCCTAATTAAGTAAAAACTAGAAATATGAAATGAAATGAAACAAAATTACATTCAACCAACTTTCCATTTTATTCTCTTTTATTCAAACAATTTAAATAACAAAAATTTATATTTATTTTAATCAACATATTATATTTTTATTGAATCTGACATTCCCGAGAATATCTATTTTTATTATTTTTTAACTTTAAAAAATAATTTGTTTTTCATATTTAATCTAATTTATGTTACATAAGTAACAATATATAATTTATTTTAAGAGGAGTAATAATAATATATAAAAAAAATGTTGAAATGTCACTTTATATACACAAAATACACCCTACAAACTATAGAATATAGATCAATAAAACGTTTCTTTCTTTCTTTTATTTATTTATTTATTTTGAAGAAAAAGAAAAACTTAAGCAAAACTTATGCAACAAGTAGGAATCCTGTAAAACAAGAATAAGAGGAAGACCTGAATTAACTTGTGCAATTTTCGCTAGGGCACTCAACACTTTACCCTCTTTTCTTCTTCTTCTTATTCTTCTTGCTTCGCTCTGTATCTAACCGGAATCATGGATCAGAACTTCGATCTCGGCGCTCCTCATTCCATGGGAACCACTATCATCGGCGTTACTTACAACGGCGGTGTCGTTCTCGGAGCCGACTCTCGAACTAGCACCGGTACACTCTCCTTCTCCTTTATTAATCCAACCCTAATTAATTTAGGGTTTTCGTTTTTTTTTTTTAATTTTATTTTTTATTTTTACTACTGGCTTCTCGTTTGAGAATTGAGATTCGATTTTTTTGTTGTTCGTTTGGGGAGTAATGTTTGGCCTTGGTTTTTTCCACTTGCAGGAGTGTATGTTGCTAACAGGGCTTCAGACAAAATCACACAGCTCACTGATAATGTCTATGTGTGTCGCTCTGGATCTGTATTGTTCCTTCTACCCTACCACTCTTGTGTAGAGATCGGATTGTTCTGTGGTTATGATGATTTAGGGCAATATTTTTTACTAGCAGGGGTTTAATTTCGTGTTACTGTTGACTTAGATAATTGTGCTGTTTCATTAGTCATAATGCGTGGTGTTGAACATGTTTTTTAAGTTTGAAATATATGGGGTTTCAAAAGCAGTTGTTGTTAACTGAATGTATTGGCTTAGAATCAGGCTTTTGGTTGTTTAGCCTATTGTTATCAAAGGTTCTATCTATTTATCAGATCATATGTTACTCATTTTCATATGTATCTCCTTGGTAGAAGTAATATTTTCAAGGTCTGTTGATGACGTTTTGGTGCAGCTTCTGTTTCAACTCATGACATTGATAATCTAATATATTATTTTTGGTTTATCCAGCCGTATGTGATTACTGAGCATACTCATATTCTAAATCTTGCAGTGAATGATTATGAGATCTCTCATTCACGGTTAGTGTTTTGTGCCCTGAAAATGATAATCTGTGTCCTTTTTGCAGGCTGCAGATTCTCAGATTGTCTCTGACTATGTGCGCTATTTCCTCCATCAACACACGTAAGTGACCTTAGAATATCCTATTATATACTTAGGATATAGGATATTCTGTTTTTGGGAAATGAAGTTTCAGACTATGAGTTAGTGTGTAATGTAATGTTTATTTTCAATGATTTTTACCTTATTGTGAGTTTTTTATTTGTGTAGCATACAACTTGGACAACCTGCAACAGTTAAAGTTGCTGCAAATCTTGTTAGGCTTCTCTCGTATAACAACAAGGTTCGAGTTTAAGGCTTTCTTGGTAATTAGATAGGCATGGCTGAGTTTCTACCAATAATTATAGTATCGATAGGCACTGTGTTTATGATTTTACTATCATTCCACAAGATTTGATTTTAAGGTTTGCTCTGTTAAGGCTTGAATTACTCTCTGCTTTCTTGTTCATTCAGTGGCTCATTAACTGATTCATTTAGATTTCACACTTGTAAACTGGTAAAGTTAAAACTTGGAGCTAAATAAATGTCAAATTCACTTCAGATTGGTTAATAAAACAGGTGGTTGATTACATAACTCTTGGGCTGTAAATTGTAATCATAGCATAACACGATACATCTCCCAATCAGTAAGGGACTAAGAGAAGTTAGTCAAGCTACAAAATGAGAGTATTGAGAAACGAGGAGATCAAAATGAAACTGGTTACTGGAAACTTTAATCATTACTTTTGAACTGGATTAATTTGATCAGTGAAGTGGACACAAGCCAAATTGAAACTCTGTTCATTGTATAGGGATATAATATAATTTGATGTCCCTTTTATTTGAAAATTTATGATAAAAATGTGAGGAGCGTAACATGCTCAATCTCTTGGAAGTTGAACTAAATATTGCCAGAATTGCAGTCAATTTCACTTATACAACATCAAATGCCTCATCACATTAAGTGAGGTTGTCTTCATAAATCGCACAATGCCAATTTCACCAATGATCTCTAGTATGTAGTCATAGTTCCCACAGAGAAACTCAACATCCCTCTGGACTATTTGGATTAGAACAGTAAAATATTTCGAAGTTTAGGTAGTGGTGGTTGTGTATAAGTTTCAGAAAGTGGCTACAGTGTAAATTTGGAAGGAGTTTTCTGGTGGCAGTTTTTAAGCTGCAAAGACCTTTTCCATCAGTTGACTGGGAAGAGATACAAGTAGGTTTGATGTTTCTGACACAATTTTCTCATATGGCTCTCATTACTGCCAACCATTTTCAATCTTT
Source organism: Hylodesmum podocarpum (assembly GCA_026586105.1). Taxonomy (NCBI): domain Eukaryota; kingdom Viridiplantae; phylum Streptophyta; class Magnoliopsida; order Fabales; family Fabaceae; genus Hylodesmum; species Hylodesmum podocarpum. The sequence goes on from JALJEV010000623.1 coordinate 6,111,448, forward strand.
GTTTAGACTTAGACACTAAATGATATATGAAACTAAGTATTTCTTTCCAAAGATTATCAAATGATCCACTATTGTTTTAGCCTGATGGTTGTTCCTTGTTTTGCTCTCTCTCTCTCTCTCTCTCTCCTCCCCTCCCCCCCACTTATTTATCTATTATTAGAGACCTAGGTAACTGATATTTTGCTTCGTTGTAAATTTACTTCCACTGGCAGGATTTCTTAGAGACTGGATTAATTGTTGGTGGTTGGGATAAATATGAAGGTGGACAAATTTACGGAGTTCCTTTGGGTGGAACAATAGTACAGCAACCTTTTGCTATCGGAGGTATTTGACTGTTAAAATGTGTTTATGAATATGGTCTTATTATGATGTCTGTATTCACGTTCTGCTATATACATGTGAGTATTCTTATATGCATATATTCCTTATATCAATTGCCCATATTTTTCCTTTCATATTGAGATTTAACATTAGGTAAAAATCTATTTTGCAAAATTGCTGTATTCCTGTGTCCTTGTTGTATTGTATGTCTGTGTCATATTCATGCTTTTTAGATATTACTCTGGAATAAGCCTGGCCATTGCTTGTGTATTAGTTTTCTGTTGTTATGTTTATTATTATTTCTAAAAAAAATTAATCTATAGCCTGTTAGCCTTTTACTTGTGATGTATGGCTTTTGTTTGTAAAGCGATATAGTTTACTTGTCTTTTGCAGGATCCGGCTCCAGTTACTTGTATGGGTTTTTTGACCAAGCCTGGAAAGAGGGAATGACCAAGGATGAAGCTGAAGTATGTGTTTTGATTCTTATTGCTTCCTTTCTTTAGTTAAAAGATAATAATTTCAGTGCCAAAAGGACTGTTGTGGGTTAGTTTGTGGCGATCTAATCTGATTTTCTCTCCATTGCAATAGTATATTTCAGATATGAACAATGGCTAATAATTTAGGGTATCAGAATTTTTAGGAATGATATTTTTGGGGTGAAAATTTTATTTTGAATCCTTGTTGCTGACTGTCTATTTGATGCTGTATGGCAGGAATTAGTAAAAAAGGCAGTTTCCCTGGCCATTGCTCGCGATGGTGCTAGTGGTGGGGTTGTCCGAACAGTCATAGTAAGACATCTTGACCAGTGACTTGTGTTCATTTATTTTCCTCTGACTCTCATAGTAGGTCTTATAAGGGAATGAGAGAGGCAGAGTGTATTGTAGTAAGACACTATGTCTTACTGTTTAATCAACTAAACTGAGTGGAAGGACAACTTGTGTTTTAGAAACAAGGTTAATATTTTACATATGCACGATGTTTTGAAACCACCTGATTTTGATTTTTGAATTCCTTGTAGATAAACTCAGAGGGAGTGACCAGGAATTTCTACCCAGGTGATCAACTTCCATTATGGCATGAGGAAATGGAGCCTCACAACTCTTTGCTAGACATTCTTGGTGCCCCAGAGCCGATGAGCATGTGAAAAATTTGCTGTTCTGCCTGTGTTTCAGAACCGTACCCGGCTTAGATTATATCTTATCATCTCTTTTATGAACTAGTTAACAATTTGTGTAGTTGATTACATTGTTTGGTTGGATATTGTTTTTGTTCGGGTTATATCCTTCTGTCATGTACCATGGATAACCTTCGTTTCACCATATAGCTTCCAGCGTCACATGCATACTTTGGTGTGTTGCATACAAAGCAATTATCAACTCATGTTAAACTTCTTTGTTTGGTCTTGGTAGTTAGTAGCATAAAATACAAATTTGTCATTTTAAGTTTCAATAATCAAGTATTAAAAGTTGACTCTTTGATGATTAAACTGGAGAAATCCAACCTTAAGACTGGATTTATTAGTTTTTCTATAAAACTGGTTAATTTGGTAAGGGGAATCATGGGTTTTTCTATTGAAGTGGCGCAACTGCAAATTTGGCACTAGGCCTTAAAATTATAAAATATTGTATAAGCATTTTTTTTTTGTCGTGTCAAAGTATTTAAAAGGTTGATTTAATGATAAAGATACGAAATCGAATCATTAAAAAACTTTGGTTAAATTTAGTGTAAAAATAAGATCAATTGTGTGTTTTACGAAATCTTTACTATGACTTGTAAGACTTAAGAGGGACTTTTTAGTATATAGTTTTTTTATAATACTTAATTAAGTTCTTATTTCTTAACAATTATCAAAATTTCATTGATTTGTATTAACTATAGATCAATGAACTACAGGAATTTATTTGATAAATAATCAACTTATTTGAATAAGCTTTCGAAGTTTTAGCAAGCTTTTGAACGGCCACTGAGAATGGATTCGATTCTGTGAAAGTGAAAGCTCTAAAAAAAATATTTAAAGGGCTTCATCATGACGCTATCCTATACTTCTGGACAAGTATTAAAAGAAAAATGATTTAATAAAATTTCAATCCTTTTCTTGGCATTGTTAATGTTTCTTTGGACGTCATTTTGGTAATAGTATAAGAATACGATAGTAGGAGAGAGAGGGAGAGAGAGAAGATGAGCGTGAACGTGAACGCGAATTGCGATAGCAAGAACGTGTTCGTTTATGGTAGTCTCTTGGCCGATGAAGTTGTCCATACCCTTTTGAAGCGCGTCCCACCAACCACACCTGCCATCCTTCACGACTAGTTACTTACTCTTTCTTTCTCAATTCCTTTCCTCATTTTGTTTGTAATCTGTTGATGAATATATAAGTTGTTTGGTATTTGATTTGCAGTCACAGGTTTAAGATCAAAGGTCGCGTTTATCCCGCTATTCTCCCTCTTCACAATGACAAAGTTACTGGCAGGGTATCCCTCTCTCTCACTCTCAATTTATCCTTTTTCTTTTCTTAATTAAATATAATCTAAATTAAACAAAAGAGTATTATTATTAACCATTTCTCTTGCATGCATGCATTTATTTTTTGATCAGGTACTTCTTGGTTTATCGGGAGTAGAACTTGATATTTTAGATGAGTTCGAGGATGTTGAATATACTAGAACTGATGTTGAGGTTCACTTGATGGTTAGTCACTCTTGTTTTTCTTTTCTTTTACTTTCTCTCCAAAATATCTCTATGTGCTATGCTCTCACAAAAATTCTAAAATTATTTGTACAGGACAAGTCTGAAAAGTTACCAGTTTACGCTTATGTTTGGAGCAACCCAAATGATCCTAACTTATATGCTGAGTGGGATTTTGAGGTCACCATACCATCTTTAATGTTTTGGGGACAAAAGAATAGCATTATATGATCTTCAAAGCTTGAAGATTTTATTTTATGTGCATTATTAATGTAGAATATATTTACATACACATCTGATAAGATTTGATCTTTTTACTACATTCATTAATCTGGTGTGGCAATAGGGTCAATTTCTGTTGAGAGCCTGTCAAAATGTTTTACACTTACGGTCCACATATAATTAAACTCAAGTTCAAATACATTTATTGTTCTGTTTTCTTCTTCATATATTGGGAATTAGTTCATGATGCCAGCTATTTGTGACCGAGGCCTTTGTTGGCCATGACTGCATGGTAAAACACTTTGGACAAAGGGAAATGGGATTGAAGTGATGACTGAGAAATTCTGCTGCAGGGTAGTTGGGGGAAGACGGATTTCCAGATCAGATGTGAATGTTTGTCTAAAATCTTTTGTAACGTTAATAATTGACAAGACATTATGATTCAATTTCCTTGATGAACAACTTAAGGCTACTTGTTTTTGTGCATACAAATTAAAATGCAGATAGCACTAGTTTGGTGACTGGTATATAGTTGGCCACCCCCTTTATGCTTTCCATTTACTTCCCTCGTGTTTTGATTTTGGTGAAGATGTTTAACTATCTAGTTAAAGATTCATGACTATGTAAGTATTGAAACTTCTTTGAGGTTTTGTTCAAGGTTAATTTTATGGTTGGTTTTAAAAGGATCGATAAAGGGAGTTTGGTCTGTTCTTCAGGCCTCTTGGTCCATCAGTAGTTGCAGCATAAGTTTGTCTTGTGGACTTTTGAATTATGATTAAGGAGGGAATTAACTTATCGGAGCCATTTCTAGATTGTCAAAACATGATGTTTAAGGTTTAAATCTTGAAGGCCTCACTCACTGCATCATCACTTCATAGTTCATATGCATTGAATCTATGCCCATTTTGACATAATATATGTGCATAGTTTGTGTCCTTGTCGTTAAAATTTACATATTTTTTTGTTTTTTATTTCTTCGTTTCAAGTTCTAATTCAAATTTAAATTCCTTTACATGCATCCCTCACTATCCTAGAAGTTGTTTATATTTCTTCTCTGATTATTCTAATTTTATTCTTACTTGAAAGGAATGGAAACAACTTCACATGAATGATTTTGTCAAGATGACTGATGGTTTTATGCAAGAGTTGGAATTGCCAGAATCAAAGCCAAGAGTGGAGACTTACGAAGCCTTCTACAAGCAAGAAAACGATAAGCAACCCAAACCTTGATATTTGCAGTTTAACAAAATTCTGCTTTATGTGCACTGTGCAGAGTTATATGTTTCAATTAAGAATCATACTATTCACTGTTAATAATTAATAGTTCTAGTCCCCCCCCCCCCGAGTCATCCATTTGATGATTTAATAAGCACTTGAACATTGATGTTTACAATTTATAAAAATTCTGCATTATGTGCACTGTGCAGAGTTGTATGCTTCAATCAAGAATCATACTATTCACTGTTAATAATTATTAGTTCCTGTCTGAATCATTCATTTGATGATTTAATAAGCATCTCGATGCTATCTTTTTCACAATGGTGAGGTTCCAGCAATATATTTATGTATTTTATATTATTATATTTATTACCTGGTATCTTAATGCTAATATTTGATCACCCACTCTTCAAATTAGCGATCCATATACGTATATAGAAAATATGTTGCAAGATATACAATGAATTTGCAATCATTAATATTTTCGTGGCAGTGTGTCAAAACTCAAAATGGAAGTCCCCTATTGAAAAGAATTTCTCCCAGTATATAGGTTTATACATTGGTGGAGATTTTTTTGAGTCCTATTTGTATCTCTTGAAGCATGACAGATTCGTGCAGAACGCTATAAAGCATTTTCGTTTAGGCTTAAAAGTCAGGCTAAGCCCTGTGTTGTAGGGTGAATTATGATACACTTCGGTGTATTTCTCTCATCCTTGTTCTCTTTTTATCTATTAATTATAGGATAAATTAGATTTTTAAGTCTTCACAAAATCAAAAAAGTTTATCCAAACGTTTTTCTTTGAAGCGTTTGCATAGTCTTGATTGTCCTTTTATCAATTGTCTTGGAATGATCTCACTGAGATTATACCTTCCTTTTTATCATAATTGTCTTAAGAACATCATGCCAGATGATACCTTCTATCATAATTGTCTTAGGATGATCTTTCTCCAAATCAAAATTTTTTATACTTTTGTCTTTCAAAGTTTCCATTCAGAATTCTGGTCTAGTAGTATCTTTGGTTAAGAGCAAAGTTTCCATTCAGAATTGTGAATGAACGGATATATTTTTTTTTTAGTTCTAAGAGAAAATGGAAGATATATTTTTCTCTCCTCTATTATCTTTCCCTCATTTCAAATATGGAATACAAAAGAACGGGAATACAACGTGTTATCCCTACGAAGTTATTTTAGCCTTTACATGATTTCCTTCTTCATTGCCGTCATAACCAGCCATTCATTGCTTCTGCCGTGTTTTATCAATTAATACTTAGTGTGCAGGAGAAAAATGTAGGTAAGAAGTTCATTTATTATGAAACTGCTTAGAATGTTATAGTCACAGATCTCTCTCGTAAAATTCATATTACTCTATAGTTCTAGTCTTCTAGATGAATAAATCCCTTAGAATTTATAATTTCCGTAAACCAAAACGAACACGAAGACATGATGAAAACATAATTACTTCTTAACGAATACTGACACAAGCAAATCGTAAACATTAGTGACAGATAAATCTCGGTCACAGGAAATGACTGGTTTCATTGATATGAAATTAAAGACGGGAAACGGTTCCAGAGGCATAGGAACAGTGTCATTCACAAAATTCGAATTTAATACACTCATCAATCTGTCATCATTTCTTCTCCTGCTACTGCCATGAGGCATTTTAAGTGGCTACTAGTTTTGCAAAGTTTAGCTTCGAATTCAAGAGAAATGCTATCTTAAGATGATGCTCATAACTTAGTTATGCTGGTATTTTAGTAATATTTGTTACATTATAGTTATCTTTTGATTCCTTTCTGTCCTCCCTCTCAACCTGACAATAGACACTCCTCTCCTTATTCCGTGTTTTGTTTTGTTTTTTGCGGACAAATCTGCTACTCACTCTACCTTAAGATAAATAAAAAGGTGCAACAAAAAAGGGTAGAGAAATTATTGAACTAGCTACAAGATAGATTTTATTAACATGATGGTTACACAAATAAGGAGAATGATTTGGATCCAAAAACAAACGACATACAAAAACCATAAAAACGACGCAACACTGGAACAAGATTCAAATTAACAACATAATAAAAAAGATGCAAATCCACAAGGGTGCCACCATCACCACCACCAACGTAAATAGAACCTCATACGCACATGCATAGTGCATAATCATGCATGAATGCATGATCAGTAAGATCCTTGTGTGGCCTCTTGAATTCTACCCTGAGCGTAGTTTCCATAGTCCTTTGCCCTCTCCTTCACATCCCTTGCCTTATCAGCAATGTACCCTTTTGCATAGTCAAGGGTGTCAGCACCTGCAGGATGGTTCCCGGACACATAGTTGTAAATCCAAGACAGAGCAGCAATTGCAGCCACACCACAGCCGCCAGAGAACAAAAAGCCACAAGCAACCAGGAACAGCACAAATGCAGCTGGAACAAGGATGGGGCTGAAGATAACAAGAAGAGGGGTTGCAATGATCAACCCTATGACAGTGCCAGTGAGGGTCAACCCAGACAGGAGCAAGAGTGAGATACCAATGGTAGCAGCAGTTATGAACTTCACGGTTTGGCGTGAAGGAGGGTTGCTCATAGTGGTGTTGGTATCATAGCTGGTTCCATAAGGGTTTCCATAAGAGGTTCCATAGTAGGACCCTCCAGTTCTTGGTTGATCAGCCATGGTTGCCATTTTTCTCTTGGTTTTTCAAGACTGAACAAAATTGAGATATAGAATAATAGTGTGTATGAGTGTGTTGAGTGTGTTGAGTGTGTTGAGAGTGAAGAGTGTGTGAGAAGGGAAGTGGTATATAGCATGTAGGAGGAGGAGGTGGGTGGTTACGCGGCAAGAGTTGAGGCTGCATTGCATGTCGTGGCGGCTTTGCATGAAATTGAGTTGCAAATTAAGTAACACCTGTCCCTTCTTACTGACCCCTCTCTGAAACAGCCTCAGTAGAAATTATGATGAAACCATGGGAAAATTTGGAGGATTCTGCACCACCTTTAACATTTATTTAGTACACATAATAATTTCACTGTGTTATACTTATAGCTAAGCAAGTTTTTTCGGTAAAGCTAAGCAAGATAATTGGATTTTATATACATGGTTTGAAAATGTTTTTTATAGCTTAAAGGATTATATTCTTACTTTAATTGTTAGGTTTCGTTTCAAAATGCAAAAATGATAATTTTATCCCAATTCATTATAGTAATTACTTGTTTGTTAGAGTCAACTATTTAGCTTAACATCCTTTTTGTTAACCCCTTTTATTGGATACGATGCACTAAATGACTGTATTAATTTTTGCTCACTTACAAAAGGTTCATGCTCGGTGACCGTTTGGTTCTCTTGGGATGAGGAAAACTCTGTCTGTTTTGCATCGATCTCTCCGAGGACGGAATCATTCATATTAACAATAAAAATATTTTAAAATTTTACAATTAATTAATAAATTAAAATTTAAAATTAGTATTTATCGATCTTATTATCGACTATTTGAAAAAAAAAAAACAAATTGATCATTTTTAACAAGATTTCTGATTCTTATTCGTAAAATTTAAACCTTAAAATTATTAGTATTACAATATATAATATATTTAATCATGGGAGTCTAGTTTAAAAAAGTTAAATTTTTTAGTATTCTTGATTGATTCATATAAATAAAAAATATGTAGATATTTTATATAATTTAGTTAACTCATTAGTTGATAATACATGTTGAAGAAGACGAAAAAAATATATATTTAAGGAAAAGTGAAGAGTTCTGATTAAGCTACCGTTATATTATTAAAAAAATATAATTTATATATTATTAAATTTTCTTTCCTTTTCCTTTATACAGAAACTTGACGTGTAATAGGGCCTGACAAGTGTAACATTGATGCATATTGAAGTTCGGTGTAATATTATATTATATAATTAAAATCCTGAGTATATTCCTGTGCATGACAAGTGTATTTTCCTTGTCTTTATCTTGAAATTCTATCTATTTTGTCGTTTTGCAAAGTAAAAAAAAAAACCTATTTTGCCTTTTCAGTGTGCAGTTAATGATATTATAAAATCTTCAAACAAGCTTCATGTAGGATTCTCAATAATTACTACTGATATCAGGCTCCACAAAAGAGATATGTAAGTTCCTTTTTTTTTTCACCTTCTTTTAAAAAATTGAAGTAGTTCCTTTTTATGTTTTTTCTTCCTTTTTTTTTTTATATTTGTTCTCCCTTTTAAAAAATTGAAATAGTTAACTGTATTGGTCACATAAAGTAACTGTAATAAAACACAATGGTGATGAGCTGATGACGTATTTTTACAATTTTGTTTGTTCAAGATGTACTTTTATAATTGAGGAATACTTAACAAAAATACAAGAATATCGAGTAAGGATTTAAAAAAAATGCAGAATAAATCAGAAATATAATTTATAATCAACACATATTTAATGTTTTTAGTGTTGAACAATTCTAAAAATTGGTTGAACTAAAAAGTATTATTTTATTGGAAAATTTCAAAAATCTTATTAAGCATAATGTGATTTAAGGTATTTTAAGAATAGTTTGAAAATAAAAACTAACTTTAATCAAATAAACGATCAAAGAAGAAAAAGTTATTGATTTAATTTGATATAAAAATTCAATAAATGTCACAAATTTTGGAGCGAAAAAACGTGATTATAGAAGAAAGAAAAAATATATCAAAGAAATTTCACAAGTTCACTCATGCAAATAGAAAGTTAAATTCATTACAGCAGGAAAAAAAATAATATCTGCTAAAAATCCGTTAAACAAACTTGTTAAGTTGAAATATCAATCAGTTAAACTAAATGATAAATATAATTTGTATTCATTTTTTATATATTGTATAAACCTAAAGCACCAAATTTCGGTTTGTTTTTGGAAAATATATACAGAAAAATTGGTCTTGAATATATGGAAATATAATATGCACATAAACCTATCCTAGAGTAAAATTTGGCCAGTTAGTTCCATAGATGTCCAATACTTGCTCTTATTATGTACATAAAATGTCATAAAAGGGATTGGCGAAACTACCAGAAATGCATAAACACCGGTAGAGTTCTTTTTCTTTCTTTTTTCTAAGCAAAGAAGGGACATGTCATTGGAGTTAGAGTGTTCTGCAAGAGGTTGGTGTCATACGGTAGTGGTTTTGTCTTGGTGATTATGCTCAAGCTGCTTCCACCTTTTCAAAAATCTCCATAGTATTGTCTTTGTTATTATAGATATGGGATTATTCCATTTCCATCATGTCACCTTCTTCCACCTCTAAAGTTTGATCTGTTTCTTCAACTATTTCTTCACATGCCATAGGAGAATGGAAGGAAACCCATGGGACAACAGCCAAACAATCGTTTGATACTTCAGAACTCTTCTCCCTCCTAATTTCATTTTCAACAAGGTCGTCTCGCTTAATTCCCCATGACAACAAATAATCTGCCAGAAAAAGAAGTGAATTTTTCAAAATATATCCAGAGTCCACACAGATCAATAAGCTCATAAAATCTATACTGCGTATTAAATGCTACGTCCTAAATAACATGTGGTTCTAACATCATAAGAAAACAAAAGGATTCCTACATGGATCATGTGACACTATTCGGCTTGGTTAAAAATCAAAGTTTTGGAATTATCATTTATCATGAGATCCATCTTGACCAATTTTTTCCAAGTCCTTCTTGGTCTCCTTCGCCCCCAAAAAATTAATAAATAAAAGTAATGTGAAAACTTTGACCTTGTTGAATAGTTGGTGGAAAACAACAAGAACATAATGTTTTAATGCCAGAGGCTAATGAGCTATTTTCAACTCCTAATTTAATATATGCAGCCTCGAAAATTTAAGCCAAAGAGAGCAGCAGGACAAATATATCTGCTCTCATGGCCATCAAAGTTCGCATGAATTTTACAGATAGACAATAGTTAGTTCACGTGACCAATTTACAAGTCACCACGACAGTACAATTACAAGGAAGAACACTAGTCATCATGTGATGCTACAGGAGGAAAAAATTGTACAAAGCCATAATTTATTCAAGAAATCAAATTGTATTAAAGAGACTTAAAACCACTCCACGGGCATAAAACTTTGTTTGTTCTATCTTTTACTCTATTGGGCCTGTTGGCAGTAGATTCCTGGGAAGATTCTTAGTATTGAAAAACATGATACATAAATATCACAGAAACATAGACACACATACTGCATCTAGGCTGACTCATTCCTATTTCCGACACTTCTCTATAATATAACATTTACCCTGTATATATTTTCTTATCTGTGAGTGACCGTTGTCCTCAATAATTATAATTTCTATAGCAATATCTTATAAAACTTAACACTTTGGATGTCCTCTCCATCGGTATTCAGAAAACACTTCCGAACTTCTAGTTATATTGATAAATTTCTGGAAGAGATAATCAAATAATAATCCACGGAATTTGATTGTTCTCGAAAGTAGCAAATGATATCATATACTGAAAACCTCAATTACAATTATCAATCTCAAACAATTCCAACATGTATTTCATCCCATATTAACTTCTGAAATATAATTCAACTTTCAAACCTAGATTTAGTTGATGGTGAAGGCATTCTCACAGTGATCATGTGAAATTATAAACCGAATTATTAAAATTAAGAGAATTACACAGAATTTTTTTCTAGATAACATTTAGAAAGTTTGAGTAAATTACATGGATTGCAATGTTTTTCAAAATTAAGGGATGTCAATGTAACGTTTCTTAACCAATTAGGGGGTTTTCTTAACGTTTCTCACTAGTCAAAAGTTATTTTATAGGTGCAACAAGTTATACATAAGGCATAAATGGAACTGTTCCCTTCCCAAATATTTAAGCTTACTTTGTATCCAATGTGCAAATAAATATAGGAGATTAAACTCATAGGCCCCTAAAATAGAAGAATAAACAAGAAACTTAAAACTCATAGGCTCCTATTAATAGAGAATGAAACTAAATTATTTAGTGAAACTGGCATAAAGAAAGTTTGAAAGAGTAAATTGCTATGATTTCTTTCTCCACATATGATGCAATCAGAAACAGTCTACCTTCAACGATACAGTAAAAATTGTAACGTGATGCCATCTCTTTGTTTAACCTATCCAAGATACATAACAAGCGCATTTTGATAAAATCATTCAAAACAATAAACACATTACCGGAATCAGCTTGTTAGAGACATTCAATAACTCAATTAAGCCAATAATAATTGATAAACACGTTTCAATTTTGAACGGTAAAGAAAAACAAGCCTAAACAATAATTATCATAAGCTTACCTTTTAAACCGGGAATTAAATCAGCCTTAACGACGATAGAGAACTGAGGCGAAGTTGGAGACCTTACAAAAGGTGTAGTAGCCGTTGAATCATAGAGAACAAGCGCTCTCTCTTCCGATGCAGGTTTAGTAGCGTCCACACAGGGTTTCACCATCGCATTTTCCTCTTCCTCCATTATCGTACTAAATACCTCGCACTTCCATTCCTTCAGGTTTCAGTTCAACAATTATTCATTCGTTTCGTTTGTAACTAACACTAAAATATGCTTCAGAAACAAATCGGTGCGATTAGTAGTAACTAGTACTTACCAGCCTCCTTGATTTTGGAGGTGGAGAAATTGAAGGTAAGTCATGGCTAAATTCCTTGCGCTTCTTCATTTGTTTAAATTTTCTTTGACTGTGTTCTTCGATTCATCATTCAGTGCAAGCAAATTTTCTTTCTCTTTCTGTTGCTTTCTACGTTCATTCTCTCTCCGTGGAAAACAACGAAACATTTTGCGTTTGCGCGAGGGAAGAACCACGCGTTTCCCGCGTTTGGGCCCAACACCCTTTACTCTACGGCCCAATCCATTAAAATTAATTTAATGGATTCAACAGCACAAATAGAATGCACTTTTTAACATGGTTTATTGCTTTTACTTATTTAGATTTAGTTATATATTTTTTACCCCAATAGAAATTTTTATTTTAATTATTTAAAAGAATAAAATTAAAATAAATCTCTAAATTAACATTTTATCATTCACTATTCCTATTGGGATAAAAATAATCTGAATAATTTATGGTATGACTGTTTTGTAAAATTCAATCTATTTTTTTTAATTTATTTGGTCGGTCTATTGAACTTGAATTCAAATTCATTATTTAAATAAAAATTATTAATGACATACACCACGAATTTTATAAATAAATTTTTATAAATAAACTCGCAGAAATAAAAAATTATCTGGACAAACTCAAACCTACCAAATAAAAATTAGTTACGGCCTCAAATTTTGCTACCCAATATCTATTTTTTAATTTATGTGGGAATTTTGGTTTTAAGTTTTGTATAACAATTTAATTTATTTTAAAAATTAAACAAGGTTAGAAATGGAAGTGTGGATAAGTGGAAGCATGTCCACTCACTCCTAGGAAGAACAGGGGAATGGCAACCATGTTGTCTCTTTCTCTGCCTTCAATTCTCACTCTCAGGCAAAGCAATAACCTTCGTGCTGTTCACATCAAACCCCTCTATTGTGCTCCAATTAACCAACACGTTAGTACCTCCTCAATCTTCTTTGTGTTTAATTCATTCTAACTTGCTAAAATGCTTAATCTCATGTGTGTATTGTTGATCAAGGTTGATGCAGATGCAAGTATCAATATCATGTGTGAACCATGCAATGGAAGAGGATGGTTAGTTTGTGACTTTTGTAACGGCCAAAAGACCAACGTTAAAGCTGAAAACAAACGTATCTACCGTCGTTGTCCCTCCTGCAAAGCCGTAAGCCATCAACTATTTTCTAACACAATTCAATCCAACCATCAATATCATCATGAATATTAATATCCACTCTCTGTTTTGTTTTTTTATATATAAAAACAGGTTGGATATGTCTTGTGTTCAAAGTGCAAGGTCTTCAAATGCGTCACTTTTCCTGATTTCAACGACTCTCAGAATGCATGATCCACTTTCTTTTTCACATTGCCAATACTATAATGCTTGTGCATTCCATTTATTTGTCATCAAATTTAAGAAAATGATAAAAGGGTTGATCCAGTTTCACTGTCATCTACTCCTCTTTTTTTTTTTTTTTTTTTTTATTTCTTATGGATGTACTGTAACTGATGCCGTTCAAAGAGTTGTAAATTTCGAATGGGTATCCCATCTACTTTGAGAGGAATCAATTTCATTTACTTGTCAACAAGTTGAAGAAGAAATCATTCACTGTTTTACAGTCATCTTTTTTGTATTTCTTATGGATATACTGTAACTGACGATTTCAAAGAATTGTAAATTTCGAAGCATGTCATGCATTATGCATATTCTATATACTGTTCACTTGTAAATTCATTGCTCAATTTGAGAGGATTTGGTTTCATTTATTTGTCAACAAGGTGAAGAAAGAGATCATTCACTGTTATACTGTCATCTTTTTTGGATTTCTCATGGATATACTGTAACTGATGCAATTCAAAGAATTTTAAATTTGGAAGCTTCTCATGCATGATGCATATTTTTTCTAGTGTTCTCTTGTAACTTCATTGTCTACTTTGAGAGGAATCAATTTTACTTACTTGTCAACAAGTTGAAGAAAGAGATCATTCACTGTTTTACTGTCATCCTTTTGTATTTCTTATAGATACACTGTAACTGATGCAATTAAAAGAATTGTGAATTCCGAAGCTTGCCATGCATGATGCGTATTCTATCTAGTGTTCACTTGTAACTTGAACTTTATTTGTTTTATATTCTTGTTTTTTTTTAATTTATCTTTTTAGATTACATTTGGAGGCCGAGATAATTGTGTCAGAGTCCCTTCCCTGTTCATTTTCTAGCATGATAATTGTATTGAAAAAATAATAGTTAAGTATGAGATTCTGCACTGTTAGAAGCTTAAATCTTAGCGGAAAGAATCACTGAGAAGTAAGAATATAACAGTCTTAGTTATGCCATCCTCAGTTTTTCTTTACTTTTATTGCGGTTAAGTCAGTCATTCTTATGATAAATGATAAAATATCAAACGCAGGGAAAACATTTCTTGAATAAATGTTAGTTGTATATATGTAGTCCTGCGTAGACATATAGTTGCATAAAATATTCAGGGGAGAGTTTTGCTGCATATAGTAGTGGTATTATTCTATTTAAGCAGGATTCTTTACCTCAAGTTAAGTATACATGCGGTTTCTAACAAAAGAAAATCTAGTGGTTATGGTTTTCAAAATTTAATTCAGTGTTTGAAAAAATAAATAATGCAGATAACTACTTCTACATTCGCTCTTTGGCTAATGACTCTCAGTGGTTTGCAGTTAACCCAAACAGTCAAACTTCTAGTATGTGGCTAATATTTTTCCAAAATTTCACAAATTTAGAAACAAGACAATTGTTCATAACTATCCATGAGTATATATACTTGTTCAGTCAAGTTTCACCAAAGGGTCTCTATTCAATATGTTTACTTGTTAATAAATGGAGTAGAGTTATATCCTGAAATCTTATAAATGCAATTGCCAAACTTGCAGTTTTAGAAAATGGTAAAGGTCATATCAAATTTAATGTTTGCATGAATTAGGTCTGCAGATTGTTCCTACACCTGATTAGTTCATTCCTGTTTTTATTTTGTAATTTTCCTAATTACTAGCTTTAGCTTACATTTACGTATAATTTTCTTTCCTTTTACCTATATTTTACATTTTGGTGTGGAAAAAGATATATACAATTTGAAAACTGTTCGTCTGCGTAGCGCGGTTCAGCTAATCCTTATAACACACTACTAAAAGACCATGTTCAGAGCTCAGAAGGAAACCCAATAAGTTACATTATGTTCAGTCAAGCAACTTTGTAACGGTTTTCTTTTTCAAAAAGGTGCTTCATTGTGTTGCTAACTTGTACTTGTTTTGGTTAACAGTTTATAGTTTCCATTTGTTCTAAGTCTTGCTCAGGTAGTTAGAAGTGTTTTGGCTTCGGAGTTTCATGTTGTAACTTGTAACCTCCTAGTTGAGCCGGTGAAAACGATTGATATTTGATAGTTTGAAAAAGATTAGGGGCTGTAGAAAACAACACTTGATCTCAGTAAAAATCGACACCTTGCAAAAACAATGTGGTTGCTTTGTTTGATGACTAGCGTTATGCAGAGCATATCATACCATTTGAGAATAGAGAAATGCTAGCAAGCATTACATTTATTTTATTGATTAAAATATGAGTTTAAAGGTTATGCATTCACACTGTAAAATAGTTTTACACAATCATCCAATTATAAATCAAATTTTATATGATTCTTAGAAATTTATTGTCAAAGTCAATAAACTTATCATACATAATCAATTATAAAATGTTTTACACTTTAAATGCATGAACATTTTTCTCAAAAATAAAAATATTGTTGCTCAAATCCTAAACCACCGAAACTCACATAAATTTTTAATCAATAAGTGGGCATGTTCTCCTTCATTATATGGACAAGGAAGCAAGATTCTTTGAAACAGTTTATCTATCCATCTGTAAATTGAGTTAATGCATTTCTTCATATCAAGATGAATGAACTAGGATAAAACTAGCTCGTATATGACTCTCCTGTCAAGTTGCAATTGCACAGAGTACAGACATATTCGATTGATTATGACAGTTTAAATGTGGAGGCAGCACGTGGTCTCCTTGGAAATCTGACATGAGTTGCTTCTCGATTTTTCTCAGATGATTACATGTGACACGAGTACAGATATCACATTCTTGAACTTGGATCTAAAACTACCTATTTGACTTCTCTAATGTTGTACCTTGTTTGAAAGGAATCTATTGCGTTTCAGATGCCAACATGTTTGATTTGCATGTGGTAAAACTACACTTTCATAAGAAACAGAACCGCTTGTAACCTCTAAATAATCAATAATGTCATGTCTTCTTACAACTTTACTTGGCAGCAACACGCAATCAACCATTTAACTCAGTCACAGAATATTTACATTTACGTATACTTCTTCATATTTTATAATTATTTATTTAGTTATCTGCATATTACAGTTGTCTAACAAATATTTTTCATCTTCTTACCACATCCTCTTAATAGTTTACAAAGAAAGTAACAGATAAAAATAAAATTTAACTTATAAACATAGAAAAAAAAATTAATACTCTTTTTTCTTTACTAAGTAAAAAGATTAATAGAATATTAGAAGGTGATTGAAAACTAATCTCAACAATATGTTTTGCTGTTGAAAAAGTTTATATTCTTAAATAGATGTTAGAACTTTGAAAAATTAGTTTCTGACTTTTGGTGAAGAATATCTAGGTTCACCAAAAAGAAATGGTGAAGGCAGCCTCATTATGCTTATGCGACTAATAATTTGGCCATGTGCTACGTTATAGGAGTTAACATAAGTCTTTTTGAACTTAATAGAAGATTCCATATGCTTCAGAAGCTTGTAAATTAAGTATAGTCTTGTGATATATCTCAGATAACGAGGGCTGATTTCTAAGGTTTCATTGTTTACACGTGTATTTGGCAGCTGAAATGAATGCCTGGCATGTGAGTTGTGTATAGAAGTTTGAAAATTTAATCTAGTTTCTGAATCGATTAGAGAAATTCTTTTAACACTAAAATAACATAACATGTATGTATATAAATTTTAAATGAGCCAGAGTTGAAGGCAAATAATTTCAATATAATAATATTATTGAACATGAGTGCACTATTGAAACATGTGTTTGCCTATTGCAGATGATACTGGCATTGCTACTTGTAATCTCAATGATTTTACAAATTGGCACATGGGAAGGGAATTCAAATCAAAGGAAAACAATGACATGGCTTCTAAGACAGGACAATTCCGTAGATTATCCGTATGTTAATTTCCACTTTCAGTTATCACTTGGAGATCTTGCATGTGGCCACTCTCAGATATCAACGATTTAACATCACAGAGATATAATTATTTAATATTTCTATTCTCATGTACCATTTATGTAACACATTTTTACATTTTGGGGTGCTACACTATAGAGTATAATAAATGTTATGTTAAAATTCTGTTTTTTACATATGTTTGGTCCATTCATAACAATTTAGAGCATGTATTATAGATTAGTTAGTTGAGAGAGTCAAGGGTTAACTATATCTCTTCTGACACTATACCATACCTTTGGCGTCTAATTGACATTCCGCTCAAAGATTTTGATTGATTCTTTTCAATATTAAATAATTTTCTTGATTCACTGATTGAATCCTTCATAAACTGAAAGTAAAACACTTTTAAAAGAAGGTGTTTTTTAAGAATATCTGTATAACACTGCATGTGCGATACAAGTTTTCTAATTTTTAATAGGTATAGAACTAACTATAAAGGCCTGAATTGCTCTCTAATTATTCATTGCAGAAAAAAATAAAAATGTATTATTTAATCATTTAGTCCCTGTGTGTACCTTCCTCAACTTTTGGTTTAATTAAGTTCATGTAGCCAACAAACTCATATTTTATTTCCAATACAAGCAATTTTCTTTATATGTTTTAGTTCTCCTACCTTCATTTTGTGGTGGTTGCACTGTCAAAAACAAAATTAACAACAGAAATTAAAACATAAAAAAAAAAATCATTCATAGAATTGTAAAATACCAAAAAACTTTCTATTCTAGATTAATAAATTCAGATAGTAAAGTGTACTCAGATTCATCATTTAGGGAAGCTTTTGCCTTATCATCACCCTGATCTAAAATTGCGTGATACAAATTTTAATCCCCAGTAGAATACAAGATTTGGAAAATATTGGAAGTTATATTCTTTGCTTCATAACTCCTAAAAGGGTTATCTCACATGTAATTATTGAATTCACTATCACCCTCATACATGGATTTCCTTCCACAAAGAGCAAAAGAAAAAGAAAACAAAAAAAAATTATAAAATTATGATCAAAATCCTAATTAACTATCTACACATTGGACTTTGAGGTTGGTGAGAATAATCAAGGTAGTTAGAGGAACAATATCCCATCATTTTTTCAATGCTAAACCTACACTTCTGACTAAAAAACTTGTCTTTTCTCTCCACAATCTTCAAGATACTCTCAAACACAGACACTTCACAAGGAATTCTCAGAACCCCAGTTTGTTGAAACCCAAATTCTTCCTCTGCTTCTCTTAGCAACATGTGAAAGGCTTGGTGACCCAAATACTCTGTTGGTATAACGAACCTGTTAAGTTCCACGCCAACACAAACTGCCACGTACCCTTTTGGAACAACGTTGTTGCTTGTTCCTCCTCCTTCACGTTCAGATATAGAAAGTGTTCTCTTCAAAAAGTTGATGCTCTTGCTGCTGTTACTTGTGCTTGTTTTTGAAGAGTTTGCAACCCTTCTCCATTTCTTAAGAATCTGTTGAAGCCTCACAATTTCTCTTATCTTATTAGGTTTCTTTTGAGGATCCATCGACATTATGGAACTTGATCAAAGTTGAAACCCTCTTGTATATATCTTTTTGGCTATAGTATCATGAGGGGTTACTAGAGCAATGGTTCAATGGGTCCAATTTATAGAAGAGTTGTGGTTTGGTGATTGAAAATATTAAAAGGTTAAAATCTCTTAACAAGGAATATTATATTTATAATGAGTATTTTGGATTATGTACATCACATGCATGCGTGAGAAAACCAACAAAAAAATGTTGTCCAAAGTTAAGAAAGAGTTAAACGTCAAGTTGTGTTTCCCATACTTGGCATGTGAATGATTAGTGCAAGTCAGAGCTTTCTTTCTAACTCACCATTCTTTGTTTTCAAAGTTAAATCCACCGTGGGTTTCATTAATTTAAATCATGAATGACTAGGTCTGAGAGATTTAATATATATCAATCATTAAATAGTTCAATAATTTTTAATATTAGAATGAGTGAAAGCCTTAAATGTAGGGTGTGATTTGGTTTCCAACGCAAAGTCCTAATAAACAGTCAAGGTGCCCTCGTACGACGCAATTGTACATGTGTACCCTTCACGATCAAACACATTTCTGATATTATATCACTGTAGTTAATTAACCTAAATTCATCATTCTCATAATATATAAGCAGAAGATGCTTAATCAGTGTGCTAATTATAACCGATTGAGATTTTTCTTTTAGTTAATTCAAGATTTGTAACTCGAAATCAAGCAAGTCTTTGGATTAATTAGTTAAACTAGGGCTAAATGCTAAAATTGAATTAGAGTACATGAAAATTGGGAAACAAAATTTGTTGTATTGGATTTACTTTGATTTTAGATCTAATTTTAGAAATATCAAATTCAAATGTTCAATACAGCGCACACGAAAATTATGCTAAACGCACATGTCTTCTTTTCTCTTATATATAAAATAATTCTGTGTGAATTCTCTGTAGTACGTAAATTTCTCATGAAATAGGAGATGCACACAAAGATATTAATCTTTTTAGCATGATATCACATCTAAAATATTTTTTAATTTAAAATTTGAATTAAATCTTATATAAATTCTTAAAAGTTTCACAAAAAAAATTGTGAAAATCTCCTATTTTAATTTAAGGGTTGGAATATACTATTAAAATTTGCTGCAGATCTATTTATTTTATGATTTTTTTTCCTGAAGATTTATATTCACAGAAAAATCTCTGAAATTTGTGTATATGTTGTTTTAACAAATATAAATTTTATAAAAAAGAAATTATATACATGAATTTTCACGTACATTTTTCTTGCGAAATTTTCAGTTGATTGATTATTAGTGTAGTGATATAATGCTTAAAAAAAAAAAAAAAAAAAAAAAGTCCCCATGACATACGGCATTGAATGACCTAGACGAAGGCTTGAGTCAGTTTTTCAGATTTTAATATATAAGTCCATGTTCAACTTAATCTGAAATTATTTTCACAGGTTCAATGCACTACGGAATAGCTAGGTGGTGAGCAGAAGAAAAAGAAAGATAACTAATCTTGTTTTGTTTTTTTAGAAGAAAGAGTAAAATATTCAAATCATCTTTCCAACTTGAACTACAAAGACTGAAAATCCTAGATTACTTGTTGTACATATACAGCTTTTCCATTGTTTCCTTGTGGATAACAACGAAATTATTACCATTTAAATATGTTTTTACTTCAAGAAGCACGTCAATCGAATGGCTGCAGTAAATTAATTAATGAACATCGAAAGAGACAAATGTTGGTCTGAAAAAATTAGGTACATATTATATATCCCACCCATGAAAGAATTTGGAATAAGCTAATTCAAATTAATTAGCAAAATTAAAATTAATATACTTTAAATTAAATTGAAAATAAAATTATGCACGCACTTTAACATGATTTTATTAAAAGAGATTAAGCAAAAAAAAATATGTATCACTGGCGTAATGGAAAACTTTGCCCTATACTAGCTAGCTAGGCACGTAATTTGATTGTTTTAATATATGAGATTAAAATAGGCAGTAACTATTTATAAAAGAAATCAAGGGTTGTTCTTGCTTACGTACGTGAACAGTTATAGAAAGGGAGATGAACAATTTGTTTTTCTGAACAAAATTAAAAAAATATTATGGTGTTGTTAGAAAAAAAGTAAAAACAGTTTGACTTTTGAGGTGTAATTAATAATTTTTGGACAAATATCTCCGACCAGGATCCGCATTACGTTGCACCATTTGAGATAAGTTAAGAATGCATTGCATTTGCATGGTGATATTGAAGAGAATAGCAGAAGTGTCACGGGATGGCCGGTGATTACTTTGAACCAGTTACTTATATCATAACTGAATCATTGGAATAAGAAAACAATACTTGTTTTTTTAGCTATACTGCATTTCATCAATTATATACATATACTAAAATACGTTTCATTACTTGATGGAAAGAAGCTACTTGCTCTATTTGCATTGTAGATACACTTCGTGATTAGGAAAAGGCAAACGGCATGCAGGTTCTATCGTGTCC
Organism: Hylodesmum podocarpum; assembly: GCA_026586105.1. Classification (NCBI taxonomy): domain Eukaryota; kingdom Viridiplantae; phylum Streptophyta; class Magnoliopsida; order Fabales; family Fabaceae; genus Hylodesmum; species Hylodesmum podocarpum. Next base: position 6,132,799 of record JALJEV010000623.1, read on the forward strand.
AATATCTCCCGATATATATATACTTTCAAATATCTAAATTCAATAAATTTATCTTATATTTTAGTGTATCTTTTCCTTTGGGAACTCAGAAAGGTAATAAGGCAACTTTTGTAGTTAAAGAGGAATTTTTAATTGAAGGAAATCTTTGAACATAGTGCAATATGGTATCCACACTAAGTGTGGATCTCTAGAGGTATTAAGCCTCACGCCGAGCATCACTTCTACTAGATCACATTCAGCGTAGAGCTATAGAGAATTAACCATCATGAGAGCACACCCATTGTGAACGTCATACTTATCTTATGCTCAACATGAAACTTTAAAAAATTCTGAATTTTGAAGTTAAGGTCAAGCTGAGTGCTACACTTAAGTGTGGACCTCCATAGGAGAAGCCTTGATTTGCTTCACACGGTGCTAACATTAAGCATAGAGCCTTTGAAAAAAGACCTCAACTCAAAGCAATGGTGTTGAGTGCAGGAACGGTTTTGTTTTGCGCTAAGAAGGCAATTGATATTTAATGAAAAAAAGACCTTTATAAGTTGATTATGAGGTTCCAAAAGCATTAACTTGATACAAATATTGAAAAATGTTGTATTAGGACAGAGAATTGACCTTCAAGCTCCTCTGCAGTGACTTCTTATTTTTTCGTATTTTTTTGTACTTGTCATAATTATGAATAACTAGTTTTTTCATTTTTGGGTTTGACATATCTAACTTAACTTTTATATATTCACTCTTGATTATTTATTAAATATTATTCATTATTATTATTCTTCCCTTATGTTTAATGCTTGTTTTGGTTTAATTACTTTTAACTTAATTTGTGTTATTTAAATATTATTAGAAAATGATTAGAAAATGATGTTTAAGTTTTATGAACAGACAACTAATGAAACTTATTATTAGAAATAGACTAAGACACATTAGTCGTCCTTTTTTTTTTTTTTCTGTGGATCGTATATTTTTTTTCTCAGACATCTTTTTTTTTTAATATCTAAAATACCCTTTTATGTAATCTGATAGTTTAAAAACATGGACACCCCTTTCTTGATTACAAATTCTAAATTCCTTTCTTTCATGCCCAAAATCCATGTGTAGGTCACGGACTATAAAATACGTATAGTCAGCACACATTGTTTTGCCTATGATAAATGCATGTTATTATCAATCCATCATTTTGCATTCTTCATGTAAATTTACAGTTCTAACTGGGTGTACCAAGAAATTTGGGGGGTGCACGAAGAAAATGTTAATTTCTGTCACTAAATACTTGAGAATAATCCATTCTACAAAATTTGTTGATTGTAAAACCCATTTAATGTTAAGGCCCATCACTCGGGTTGTGCAACGTTAGTTTGTTTTCACGTTTGGTATATATAATAATCAACAAAGCTTAGATTTTTTTCTTTCACTTTCCAAGTTTCAGTGACTCGTACAGAGTATAACTGCTAAATTAATGATGGGCGACAATAAAATTGGTACGAGATGTCATAGTGACCAAAAAGAAGCTCCACTCTTTTACCTTAATAATATTCCGTTTAAGGGAAAATTTACTAAAATGTAAAAACTATTTCATGGCTTTATTTCTTTTAAAACAAATCCAATCATTACGATTTTGAGATAATCACGAATAAACTCATATGTTAAGTCATATCTGATTGCAAATTGGAGCTAAAATCCCACCCCGTGTACAGACTCTTCATAATTCAACACTAACCAACTGGGGTTAATTATCGGTTTAACATTAAGGAACAAATTCAGCATTAATAAATAATTTTAAAATAAACTTTTATGTTAAATTATGAATTATAAATCTAACTCAACTTTATCAATAATAAATTATCTTTATTTATATATATCTAACAAGTTATATATTTGTGACGTAGAATCTTCAAAATAATATATTATTTATTATTGAAAAAAAAAATAATTATTTTTTAATATTTCATCATTTAATTTTCTGTAGAGCATATTTTTCTTTGGCCAATTTTTTTACCACGAATTGTCCCCTAGTAAATATTAACACAAGGCAAGTCGGTAAAAATATAGATAAATCAGAATGAATTTTATTAAAAGTTTTCTTGACCTTATATGTGATTGTGCTTTTTGGTCTACCAATTACTGTTTAGTACAAATTATAGTTGCTTAGTGTACACAAACTAATTGTGCGCAGGAATCTTACGCATATTCTTAATAATAAGGGGTCTTTTCTGGTTGTCATTTTGTTGAAACCAGAGAGAATTCAATTGATTGCCATGTGTTAGAATGTTGGAGAAGCTTGGTTCAATTCAATGCAAGTATTATTTTTAAGTTTTACTTTTTTTTATAAGATTTTTTAAAATTATTTTTACTTAAATACTTTTAATTACTTTTCGATGTATTTTCTCTTTCACGATAATGGGATAATATGATTAGTATGTATTAATTTTACTATGTGGTAATTAAGTGAAAAAGTAAGATAATTAGTCCAAAAAGTTTTGAGAAATTTTTTATAAAAATAATACTATTAACTAAGTTAACTTATTTTCTTGATGAATAAACATTAAATACAATAATCTTATATTTAATAGCACAGATAATACCTTTTAATAATAGTATCAGTCAATGAGTACTTGAAATTAAAAATTGCACTGAAAACTAGAGTGAACTGCATTGTTATATTTTCTAATAAAAGAATTCCACTTTTAATTTCTCATAAGCATCTCATTCAATAGTTTATAATTTTCAGATAAAAAAATTAATCTTATATCTTAAGAATATTGAATGTTTTTATATAAATTTTTAAATATTATTCTAATGTATCATTGGTTCTAATGAAATTAGAGAAGACCTATGTAAAAATTGTCTTAACCAAATTTCCTAATAAAGATTAGCCCTAAAAACTTATGATTATTTCACATCTATAACATAGTTAAAAAAATATTATTAAGAAAATAAATTTTAATGGCTCTCTCAAAGAATGACTTTTTAATATTTTTTTATTCACTGGATTTATTAAAAATGAAATTTTTTAATAGATTTCAATATTCAATTAATACACTAGCATTTATCTGCTAAGAAATATCAAAAGATGTTTCAATTTTTTTTTTATAAAAAGTTTTTTTTTAATTAATAAAAAACTTTTTATAACTCCTGTCTGAAATATATTTTAAAGAATCAGACACAAATTTTGTTAATTAAAATACATTTTTTCATTTTAAATAGAAGTGTTTCACAGATGATAGGTTGCATTATTGATTGAAGTTTGAACAAGTAACAGGAAATTTTTGCGGTGGCTTTGTCTTGTCTCATGGTCTTGGAGCACTAGGCACAAGGTGGACAAAAGTGGACATCAAGTATCCACTTATTGCAAAGGTTTGTTGCCCACCCACTTCCATGGAATCCCATTAAGTATCCTCTGTTTGATAAGACAACCCTTTTCATTTTTTTTTTATTCATTGCTTAATTAACTTTTCTTCTTTTGATTAACTTTGATATCGTATTTAAGAAAAATTAAATTTTTTTATTATTTAGACTTTTAATTTTTTAATAAATTTTAACTTCAATCATACATGGAACTAGGCGATGATCGTCGACTATTCTAAATACAACACATATCTATTAATTATTTGTAAAATTTTATATACACTTAAATTCGAAAATTGATATGTAACAGAGTAGATCTTTATCATACTCGATTAAAGTTGATGTATCAATCTATCTATTGACGCCAAACTTCTTCAATAAATATCTCTTTTATATTTTATAGCATTTTTCACCACTCATTACTCTCAAATTCTTTGAAATCTTTACTATGTTAAGGTGTCTTCTTTATGTATATTCTCTTCATAAAAACTCATATTTAGTATAAAAGAATTTTGAAATCAAGCTTTCTAGATATTACACGGCAACTTTAAATAACTCAACCTAATATCATAGGTATCGATATAATATTTTAGTAATATGACAACTAATCACGTGAAGAATATTAAACAAGTTATTAGTTATATTTCATATTTTATTTCTCTTAAAGTACAATAATAAATTAAATTATAAAATAATATTTCTTTTTTAAAAAACAAGTGAATGACCGATAACATTTAACACTTCGTATTAGTACATATATTCTTTTTTCTTATTATTAAAATAAATAATACATTGACAAGTAGTATTATTTTAATGTTCATAAATGAATAACTTATTGAAATATTGTTTCTGATAAAGGATAATGATCACGTACTAATAAACATTTGTAAATAAATCAAATCAATTTGATTCCGATTAAATAACATCAATTTCAGTGTTTCCCAAAAGAGCTTTCGTGGAAATGAAGGTAGCACCCAGGTGCAAGTTTATCATGTAGTGTAACCTATATCCGTACTTCCTTTATAGATGTCTTTAACTCACTTTTGTTTCTCTCTGACCAGCTTTTTCAAAGTCGGATATGATTTACCAGCTAAAGAAAGAAAACCCAATGTACAAATTATTGAGGATGTCATGAAAGATATATGATTACTCCTTTTTATGTATTTTTTCTGTGTGAGTGAGTTGATTGAACGTGAAATAAAATTAGTAAAACTCAAACTTTATATTGAAAAGCAGGAATTTCAGTGAAGAAACATCATATACATACACAATGAGAAAAGAAAGCAAAAAATTGTGAACGAATTAAACGTTGGTTATGCAAGAGTGGGTGAAGAAGGAATGCACTGGCCAGTGGCCAGCACTCTCGTGGGTGAAGAATGCCATATGCACAGTATCATGTGTTGGACAATGGACAAGTGGACACATAGTTCAACACAATTATGTGTTAATAATCTTAACCAATGTTTACATACGTAACGTATAATCGTAACCAATCATTAGATATATTTAATTATGTATCATAAAACTTTTCAAGTGGATAGTGGCCATTTCCTTATCTCATTTTTATATATATATAGCTCTCATAAAATTAGAATGCGCATTGTCAGAATCTCACTAGCTTCCTAGCCTTATCCTTTCAGCCCTCACTTCTTTTATTTTAACCCAAATGCCATTCTTCTTAATTGCTGCCAATTAATGCCACAAACTATAAAATCATAATAGAGTTTATTAAATCAAAAAATGAGACCGAATTTTTTTTTTTTTTTTGTGATTTATAATAAATTTGAATCAATAATAGAAAATATATTTAAAAGAGTGTACATGTGTAAGAAAATTGTATTTTCTTCCCTTAATAAATAGATGTGTATCTAGTTGAATTGCCAGCCATTCATTTAACAAAATATATATTAAATGCACATAAAATAAATATAAAAATAATAATCAAAGTTTGGAAACGCTATTTTCATTTACTTCTGTGACATAATAATTATAAGTTGATTTCTTTATAATTTGAAATTAATTAACATTATTTTATATTCAAGTGAAGTGTATTTATAGTATATATGTATTGTTTTCGATTGGTAGTACATGTGGAAACATTTGGATATATATATATATATATATATATATATATATATATATATATATATATATATATATATATATATATATATATATATAACGTTTCTTTTCTACTTTAGAATATATGTTACTTCCAGTCATTCAATTTATTAACTTCTAGATATAAGGCTCATTTTTTTTTATTTTTAAAAGTATGCTTACATTTTTTAATGATAATTAGATGTATTTTTTTCTTTCAAAAAGAAAAAACCTTACAAATATTTTAATTATTTTATTGAAAGATTTTAAAAAAATCTTATGAAAGAAAAGTTCTAAAAATATATATATCAAACCTTTTTTTTTAAAGTCTATCCAAATGTATTCGTAGTTGACTTAACAATGACTATATATTTAAGAAAAATTGGATATTGGGGAATAATAAAAATTGATAGATAAGATAAGGTTTAATTATCATTAATAATCAAATGATTATTTGATACGAGAGGATATAATTACGTTGTGTAAGTTTGAAACTTTTCAAATAATAGTTAAATGAAATTAAAAATAATATAATAGATCATACTATACATGCAAAATCTTTCCCATGCATTATCTTCAAAATATCCTCATGTTGTATAAACAAGCTTTAGCTTGAAGAATAGTTGAGAACTATGGGCTAAAATATGAAAAAGAATATTCTGTCTAAATTTGGGTGACTGGTAATAAGTTGTAGTACATTTAACACATTTAAATTCTATAAGAATTGCATGTGCAATTTAAAAGTTATTTTCATGATCAAGATTTATATCAAACAATAAAGGAATTTTTTAGACTTTTCCCAAATATAATGGGTCAATAACACGTCATTTACGTACTTTAGATGAACCTATACCATATAGTCTTGAAAAATACAAAGTTAGCAGGTCACAAACGTGCCTATCTAATTGAAAGATGGAAAAAAAAGGAAAACACATTGGAATAGCAAGGTGCCTAAAGGTGTACAAAAGAACCCCACATGCAATATATTAGGCTAAGGTTTGTAATTTAGTGATAAAAGTAAGGATTATTCTTTTTCTAACAAGGTACAATTGAATTGTGTAGTCAAACAAGTCCACATTCATCCTTTCTTCATGTGTATATAAAGCATGGTTGGCATTGTCATAGAGGATAGGAAAATCAAATTTTAACATACACTATCTACTTTTAAGGCATAATCAATTGATCTCATCAGGCTAGAAAAGGATAGTTAACTAGGTTGGTAGCTTGCTACAACTCTCACAACAAAAAGATGGAATGGAAGAAGTGTTATTTGGATGTGATATTGGTGCCATTAGGGTTTCTTCTAAGCATTGGCTATCATTTCTGGCTATGGTACACTGTTCGAACACATCCTTATACAACTATCATTGGCATCAACGCCAGTGGTCGACGGAATTGGGTTGATGCAATGATGAAGGTATATCTTAATTTTATTCTATCTCTGAAATTTCACATTCAAGGGTTGGTTTTGATGCATTTCCAGGTTAGTTAATTACAATTATTAATTTTTCAATTATCTTAACAAGCTATAACTTAATATTATTTGAGAACAATGTGTATCTTGTTAATTAGAACCTAATACTTCATACAATTGTTCAAAGTTTCACCATTAAATCAATTGATTTAGTGAAAGGACAACTTGTGTCTAAAATAATTTGGTTAATTTGCTAGTATATATAAACACACACGTCTTTTTTTTTTTTTTTTAACACCTGGTGCTAGAATTTTCATCTTAAGGCATTTTCAGGGAGTGTGTGCAATTTGAGAGAGATGGAATAATTAAAAGTGAAAGTATTTTTCTCCTAAACGGAATTTTGTATGTTATACGCTTTATTCCACTTGGATTTTCTTAATTTATTCTAGTTCCTACTGGATAAAATTCCATTTTATGATTACGCCTCGAAAAAAAACAAGATAATGTTCTATCGTTTTTTTATAATGAGGTGACTATAGCGTTATACCTATAGACCTAGATGATGTAATCAATTAACATGTTAATGATAATCTATTAAATTAAATAGAGAGGGTATGTCTATTCACACACTTCAATCTTGTATATTGTATTTTCCAAATTTACCCTTATTTAATTTTTATTTTTTAAAAAAAAAACTCAAATTTATATAAACTTGTAGTTTATCATTTATTTTCACTTCTAAAAAATTTTTCGTCTTAAAATCACTTTTTATTATATTTTATATCAAAAGCATTCACCTTTTCTTATTTTTTTAGTCGAGAGTCATTCAAAAAATGAGAGTAAGTTATTAATATAAATTACATTTTTCGAAAATGTTTTGATAAGGATAAATTTTTTAAAATACCATAGAAAACTAAACAAACAATTATAAGTTTAAATAGACATATAAAACGATTCAATATTTGTTGGATTGCTAGTTCAGTATATTCTCCAACCATGCATGCTTCGTAAAATTCTAGCTAGTTTCAATTATTTATCACAACTTTGTTATAACAAGATAATGCCATACTGTGAGTGTCCTATGAAAAAAACAAATAATAATAATAATAATAATAATAATAATAATAATAATAATAATAATAAAGGGTTCTTGATCTATAATTTGTGAGAATCTTGGATTTTTTCCAAATCTGTGGGATCTCATATCCCTGTCAGAGTTTTGGCAAGTGTCCTACGATTAATCGCATATATATGGAGAGGACCCAGCTTATAACACTGCATGAAGAAGTGCATGTGCAATTGCACTTTTCATTATACTTTATACTGTTTCACCTAAAATTATATTAAAGGGTGGTCATCTCACATCACAAAATGTTTTCTTCCACTACCAGTTTTGTGGTACACGGAATTGCGACCCAATTCATTGCAGAAAGAAAGAGCACACACACATACACATAACAACAATAATTCAAGAATGATGACTTTTTTGGCAGGATAATGACAAAAAGAACATCCTTGCTGTTCAATCACTTCGTAACACAATCATGGGTGCGACCCTAATGGCCACAACCTCTATTCTTCTATGCTCAGGCCTAGCAGCAATCATAAGCAGCACCTACAGTGTCAAAAAGCCACTTGAAGACACAGTTTATGGGGGTCATGGTGAATTCATGATATCACTCAAATATGTCACATTGCTCTCTATTTTCCTCTTCTCATTCTTCTGCCACTCTTTGTCCATAAGGTTCATAAACCAAGTCAACATCCTAATCAACACTCCACAGGACCCTATGTCTTTGGTCACCCCTGAATATGTCAATGAGATTTTGGAAAAAGGTTTCCTTCTTAACACTGTTGGAAACAGACTCTTCTATGCAGCACTTCCTCTGCTTCTATGGATATTTGGCCCTGTCTTGGTGTTCCTTTGTGAACTCACTATGGTTCCTGTGCTTTACAATCTTGACTTTGTGGTAACTAGTGCTAATAAGGGAAAGAGGGACACCAATGAGAATAAAGATTTTGTATGATTTATCAAAATTAATAATGTGTTAAGTAATTCTAAGTTCGTCTTTTGCATTTGAATGATTAGAAACTTGTACGTTCATAACAAGCTATGAGAAGGGATTTTGACCTTGTTCTATAACATGGTTTGTATTTTACATCAATACAAATCATATATATATATATATATATATATATATATATATATATATATATATATATATATATATATATATATATATATATATATATATATATATATATATATACATAACAACTACTTCCTGTGCTTGATTTTGATTCACTTTGTAATTTTGCATACAAATAATGGTTCACCTACTTCCATATTCTGTAATAATTCATGATTCTTTTTCTACGATCCCGACTGTCACTAATTTAGTATGAAAAAAGTAATTCGCCAAAAAAGTGTTATGGGATTCGGTAGGAAAAACGAAAAAGATGCTAATAATAAGTGTGCGTGGTCCATATTGAATTATTCTTTTGATGAGGGATATATGAAACTTCACAAGGAAACAAGATGGATCGAATGAGCAGAGTTTTACGCAGATGTTTAGGTAAACATTCATGGTGTGGTGAGAGTACAAGCGAGAGCTTGCGATCCAAAAACTTTGATGTGTACGTAAATTAATGTAGTAAATGTATGTTAGCATCCAATTATGCTTAATTTTTCTTTTCGGTATTTAATATAATTGTAATCAAACTCAAATTTTATATCATTAATTAAACCAAAATAACTATACAATGAAATGGCATTTTCCCATCTCTTGGCATTATTTTTAACCTTGATTTTTTCATGTTTTAGTTTTGGAAGTATATACTGAGTCCAGATCAGTGTTCTTTAACCCACTTTATTAATTTTGAAAATGGTTAAAGATTAAAAACGTGATTAATATGTAGTTAATAGTATTACAAGGTTATTGAAATATCTAATATTTATTGTTAATTTTGTCTCACAAATAATTAATAATATTATTATGAAATTATTGACTACGTACGTAGTTATTTACTACACAAATACGGATAACTTTATCACACAAACAATTAAAAATAAATGTAATTTTATAAATCATTCATACGATGTAAGAGTAAAAAAAAAATATTTATGCATTTTTATCAAACTTTAAGGAAACATAAATATAATTTATTCTACTTAATTTTAATTATCTCACAGAGAATAAATATTGTGATGAGATACTAAAGTCTAATACTAATTTAAAATATTATATAAGTGAGTAATAGTAATCTAGTAAAAAAAGGTGATCGATAAATATTCAACAGATCAATAATTATGCTCAATTTATCTTTTCCTTTTAATTATATCACTCAACCACTCATTGCAGTAATTTTTCTCTCTTAGTACAAAGTATACATCCTCCCATTGCGCGTTTTCTCTCTCTTCCATTTGTAATATATTCTAATTTCATTTTTCCTAATTATATTCTGCATATGTTTGTATTATTATTATTATTATTATTATAAATAAAGTTGTACAGAATAAAATGAAAATAAATTATATAAAATTATGATACTAATTGATTTATTACAACAATCGAATTGAAATTTTAAATAAATATAAACGAGCAAAATGGTTGGTTGGTTAATATTTTAATGGTTTTAATTTCGACAGACAAGTGTGTAATTTTTTTTACAAGTATTGTCAATTAATAAAAAATTACGTTAAAAATAAATTTTAAAATAGATATCTTAAAAAAATTGTAAATCTATCATATATAAAATTTATAGCTACGAGACATGTAATTTTTTTTACACTATTAGTAATTTTAAAGTTAAATTACAGTTTTTCTTTCACTTGTAATTTTCATTCTGAAAATTTAGACTTCTTTATTTTCAATCCCCCAATTTTGATCCCACTATAATTTCTAAATCATAATTTTGATTCATTTCTTTTTAATTTCACAAGTTTAATCTTCCCAATTTTAAAAATCTGCCATTGGGTCTCTCTATCACAATTGTAGTCCCACAATTTTTTATAATATGCAATTTTAATCCAATAGTTAAATGCCTATTTGTTAGAAGAGAAATATTCAATTGTGTCTTCGAAATTAGTCCTTGCATCCATCAATAAATATTTTAAACCAATGCCATGGTAAAAAAAATACTTATCTGTTAAATGTTAATATTTTAATATTGATAGTGACGTGATATTTAACTATTAATATTCAGTTTTATTTTATTATAATTATTGTTGAGGCGTTACTAGTATATAAATAATATATTTAATAGTTAAATTAGAATTGAATATGGTGTAAAATATATAAATATCACTCATAGTATAAAATACTTTTACATAATGGTTAAATCAAAATTTAAATTCTTTATGATTTTTGATTATGGTGTAAAATATTTTTATATTGTTGAGAATTTTTTCTTTTAGACAAATCAAAATTTAAAATTTTAAAAACTAAAGAACTAAAATTATAAAATTGAAAGTGAAGAATTATAATAAAATCAAAATTAAAATTATGAAATTAAAAATAAGATATCATTGTGAATGTAGATTAAGAGCATTTTATGAAAAAAAATTAAGTGTATTTTAAGAGGTGAAGTGTGTACCTGATTTTATAAAAAATGTTATATTTTATATTTTTATAGTATTATATTGAAAATTAGCAAATAAAAAAAAAAGTAAAATAAAAAATGAAATATAAAAATTTGAATTTTTAATTGGAATACTCTATTTATATTATATTCTATTAAATAATTATACGAATATATTCGGTAACCGACCTTGCTTCCTCCCTACGTCGTCGTTTTTGTCTTTCTCCTCTCTCTTAGGGTTTGCACGATTCAAGTTTTCCCAAACGATACGGCACAACATCGAAATTTCCCCACACCTCACTTCCTTAGCAAAAGAATTCTACTGTGCTCTCCGACTAGGTAACGCTTTTTCGTTCCTTTCTTTCTTCTTTTCCAGATTTCATTGCTTTCCATTACTACTCTTTGTTTTTTGTGTGCTCTGTTTTGAACACGATTTTGTCGATTCATTGGGTAACTTAACATTCTGGGTTGTGAGATTCATTATCGAGGTTTTGGAGGTAGTTTTACTGGATTCATGCTCTGTACTAGGCCACTGTTGATCCCTGTTGTGAATTCAATAGATGGGTTTTGGATCCTGTCATGTGAGTATTTTTTCTCGTTGATGGTTAGGGTTATGAGGAGAGAGACGACCCCAAAAATCTGCCTAGGGTTAAGTTTGCGGGGTATGGTGTGAGGATGTGTGGTCCTCGGGATATTGTGTCTTCTGCATTCATTTGAGTAAAAAATCAAATCAAAGTGAGAGGATATGGGTTGGAATTGATAGTGTTATTGTGCTAGACCATGGAATTGTTTGAATCAGTTATTGCATGCAGATTGCAGGATAGGGTTACCCCCTTTTGATAGTTAATTTCTTCATTTCTTTTAAAAAAAAAATTGTGTGTGGGAGGGAGGGGGTTGGAGACTTGGATGGGAGGGGTGATGAGCTCTTGTGATTAAGTATATTATATTCTATATTTCTATTACAAAGAAGCAAATTGTGTTCTTTTTCAGCAACATGTTGTAGAGTGCTATTTTAAGTCTCGTTTAAGTTCTTAGTGATTATGGTTGTCATTGATTGCTCCCTTGATGGAAGAATGGCATAGCAGCTTCAATTAGCAACCACTAAGGTTTCTGTTGATAATGGTGACATAGTATCTGCTAGAGTGAAAGTGGCATGCTTTTGTTGTTTTGCTTATTTTAATCATATTTTTATCACATTTGGTCAATAAGCTTGTAACTGTAAGAAGCACATGCATCATTCTCCAGTATTTAGATGGAAATAACATAAGAATCACTACGGGGGGAAACAACTGGATAATGCAGTCTAAATCCTCCCACTATACGATGTTCTTGGGGCAAAGCATTGAAAATTTTGTTGCTTATCATTTTTTTCATAAAACAAAGACAGATTTTTCATTCCAAGATAATCCAAGACTTTTTTCACCCAACATCAAGCTTTCTATTCCTTTCCTTCGACTTCTTCTTTAAGGTGCTGATAAATATCTCTCTTATTTTCCTGTGGGTTGTTAAATTTGTAATAAAATATATATTTTTTTATAATGATTTTTCACAATATATAAACTTTTCTTCATTTCTTCTAGTGCATTTAATTAGCTTTATTATTTCTAAAAGTTTCATTGGCTAACCCCACCTAGCAGGAAAAAGAATTTTATAGTTGGTTGTTGTATTGCAAAAGTTACTGTGTTGTGTTACTGTGATTGCTGCATTGTCACTTGTGGTGCTATGATGGCTCTTTTGGAGCATATCTGTAGTGGTTGCTAATGCTGTACAGTATATGCCATTGAGGCATTGACAACTGATAGGAATTTGGATGCAACTACAATAGTGGACAAGATTCATTTAACCCAGTGGTTGCTAAGGCTGGGTTAATTACCAAAATGCCCCTGCAACTAGAAAGCCCAAGTAGGGGATTTAGAGGGGGGAGGGGGAGTGTTAGTTAGTTAGAGAAGAGGGAATAAGTCGGCGTATTCTGTTAAACAGTGGAAGTGGGGAGTAAGGATGGCTTATGTTTATATTTTTACCTTTCAACTTTTGGCTTGAGGGTTTGGGAAATTCTTCATTCCCTGACTGGAAGCAAGTGTTACTCTTACTATTTCTGCACACTATTTTTGCATCTTCCTATTTTTCTTAACAATAATACAATCTCCTCTCAAAATTTTCATTCTGTGCATAATGTCACTTTAGATAGAAGTTATTCCTGTCAACAACAAAGACTGAAAAACATCTATATATAAATGTGATCAATTTGAATAACAGAGGGATGGTAAATTTTTTACAAACTGAACAAGTCCTTAGTACATGAAACTTGAACATTCAATCTACCTAGATGCATATAATACAAGTATATAATAATTCAAAATTATTGAAACCTATTCTCATTGAAACCTTCTACATGATGTGATCAAATTTTGCCCTTTCTCCAGGAAAATAGTCTCTTTTCTTTTTCTATTTATTTTACTGATGTCCAACTTTCAATGAGGGAAAAGCAGCCACGGAATGAGATAATAATTTCCACGCAGCAATTAATTGATAGTAATGCTGAGTTTCTAGTTTCAAATGCTCTTCATTTACAAATGTTTTCTTGCAGGGGTATCTCGTAGCAGGAGCAATGTCTTCCTCTTATCTTCCTGCCTCAACCGAGTCAATTGCTCTAGCAGAGGAGGCCAAAGACCCATCTGAGGCCATCTCCATTCTTTATCGTGTACTTGATGATCCTTCTTCTTCACCAGAAGCTCTGCGCACAAAAGAGACAGCAATTGCAAACCTCACTAAGCTTCTCACAGAAGAGAATAGGGGAGAGGATCTGCGGAGTCTTCTCACTCAGTTGAGGCCATTCTTCTCCTTGATTCCTAAGGCAAAAACTGCAAAGATTGTCAGGGGAATTATTGACTCAGTTGCTAAAATACCAGGGACATCTGATCTACAAATTGCACTGTGCAAAGAAATGGTGCTATGGACCCGTGCTGAAAAGCGTACTTTTCTGAGGCAGCGAGTTGAGGCGAGGCTTGCAGCGCTTCTGATGGAAAATAAGGAGTATTCAGAAGCTTTAACTCTTCTTTCTGGCTTGGTCAAAGAGGTTAGGAGATTAGATGACAAGCTTCTTCTAGTAGACATAGATTTGCTGGAAAGCAAGCTGCACTTCTCATTGAGAAACCTTCCAAAGGCAAAAGCTGCACTCACGGCTGCAAGAACAGCTGCAAATGCTATTTATGTGCCTCCAGCACAACAAGGTGCCATAGATCTGCAGAGTGGAATACTTCATGCTGAGGAGAAGGATTATAAAACTGCTTATAGCTATTTCTTTGAAGCCTTTGAATCATTCAATGCTCTAGACGACCCCAAGGCTGTTTTTAGCCTGAAATATATGTTGCTGTGTAAGATCATGGTGAATCAAGCTGATGACGTAGGTGGAATTATTTCTTCTAAAGCAAACCTGAAATTTCTTGGGCCTGACTTGGATGCTATGAAAGCTGTTGCTGATGCACATTCTAAGCGGTCCCTTAAGTTGTTTGAAACTGCTTTGCGGGACTACAAGGCGCAATTGGAGGAAGACCCAATTGTCCACAGGCACCTTTCATCTCTGTACGATACCCTTCTGGAGCAGAATCTTTGCAGATTGATTGAACCTTTCTCAAGGGTTGAGATTGCACACATTGCTGAGCTTATTGAACTTCCCATAGATCACGTCGAGCGAAAGTTGTCTCAGATGATTTTGGACAAGAAGTTTGCTGGAACATTGGATCAAGGTGCTGGATGTCTTGTCATATTTGACGATCCCAAGACTGATGCTATATATCCTGCAACTCTAGAGACTATTTCCAATATTGGGAAAGTTGTCGACAGTCTTTATGTCAGGTCTGCCAAGATAATGGCATGAGTTCTCTCTCTATTTTACTCTGTTGTCACATTCCTTGTTGCATTTTTCTTCTTAATGGTGACTAGCTTATCATTTGTTTCCATTTTCTTTTGTTAAACTCAATTATGGGAAACCTCTTCCGGTGACTTTGAACTTTAAAAGGTTTTGGTGGTCACTACCGCTTGTCTAACCTTGGTATCATAAAAATACTTGTGTGCTGCTACATTATTTGGTCTTTTAACAACTTGGACTGAGAAGATTGTTAAAATCTTTAGCATTATAGAGGATTTTGTGCTGCTGATGTGATTTGGGTTAAGTTTCATGCAACTGTAGTAAATTGGCAATTTGGTTTGGAGATTTGTTTCGTTTGCAAATAATGTGTGCGAAAATATCTATAGAGAGAGTCATTTTTCAACAGTTGAGTAATTTACAAGAATAATTTCAGAATATCTGAATTGTGAGTAAACATTAGACGAGGTACTATTCCATTACAGCCTTCAATTTCCTAGTTTCCACTTGCGCAGGATTTACGGAAAACGTGCAATTCGATCTAGTATTGATATTTGTTTGATCACAGAACTGATTAATATAAATGTGGCCTACTTCTTTGTGAACCACATGAAAGTTGGGTTTAGGCCTGGCCTAGGTTTTCTCCCTAGCAACAACCTTGGGCTCATATGACTTTTGATTCGTCTCTAGTAAAATTAAATTACAATCTGACTGCATTTAACAGTTCAATTTGTTGATCAATAAATCGACTATCTTCTTTAATACATTAAATTTACAATCAGTTAACAAATCGTTATAAACCATTAGATGCAATGTGTTGTGATTTTGTATTAAAGATACCAGAGAGCTAACCACAAAGAATCTGTTTTGGTAACTTGTTTGGTACTTACTATTAGATTTTTTGTGTTGTCTTTTCTTATATATAATCAATAATAATACCTCATCGGTCAGCTCGGTTTGATATTGCTTAGGCCCTACTTTCTTAGGCCCTACTTTCTTAGGCTTTACTTTTTCACTTAAAAATAAAATCTATTTGGAAATGAAATTAGCTTTTTGACCTTCTCACTTTTAATGTCTTTTTAGTCTTGCAAATTGAGCTCCTCCACTTGCACATAATTGTTAGCTCATGAATCAGGGTTATATTCTTTGCTACGATAATTTTTTTAACGATGTATTTTAATACAATCATGGTCCTTCCAATAATAAACAAGTTGCATTTAAATTCTTCTATCACTTGTTTCTTATATAAAAGATTGGGGAAGTGGAACCATTTTTCTCTTTACCTTCTGCCCTCCTAAGCACTCTGAAAAATGTAGTTTTGAAATAAAATAGAAAAATAATTTACTTTTTAAAAGCTATTTACAGAAAAATTTTGAAAATTAAACAAAGACATTAAAATTTTAAAAATATTTCTTTAAAATAAAAACAATTTTAAGAAAAATATAAAATAAATGGGCTTATAAATCTTTTTAAGTTGAGCAAGTATGTATCCACCACTTATGATGTTAACATTAACCATGCACATACAACGGCCCAAAAGCTTACGAACAAGTTCATAATCATGCAATCCTAATAGTTTTCCATAGCACCCTGATTTGTTCCCATCATATACAACAAGACACGCACACTTACATAAACTATTTTGAGGTGGTTTTACGTGTCTCAGACCACATTGGATGATTCATTTTCAGACAATTAATGTGTGGCAATAACATGAAATAAACAAATATCACAAAGCTTTTAAAGTGAGAGAGAAAGCAAAGTTTAACCTACTTTCCTAACACGACCTATAAAGCATATACGTAATCTGTGTTACTAACTTTTTGCTTTGGGTCGGTGCTTGTCCCATTCAAATTCCATTACTTTAACAAGAACTTCCCCCTTAAGAAACCTACTTTTAATTGCTCAATTGCCCATGACACTTTTGCAGAAACACCCACCTAAATCAAGTCACTTATTATTACAAATGCACCAAATAATTTACTTATGGATCATTTTTTTTATTAGATTTTACTTGTAAATTACTATTTAATAGATTCCACTACGAGATCAGAGTGGCAAAAACTAAACATCATCATAATTAATATGAAATAAAAAAAAGACCCATAATCGGATAAATGCTTAATTTCAACTCACCACTTCTTTTATTGCTTTTTATTTACCAAATGGTCATTTCCTTGCTACTTACTTACTGGAAAAGTCACGTCAAGGCACAGAGATGCCTTTAGTGCTTTTGTAAAAGTAAGGTTCCCGTGGCTTTTGTTGGTTTTGGATCACACTTTATTGGGTGATTGATGTATTATAGTGGCACAAACACTTCTACAAGATTTTTATGTTTTACACTGAGTTATTACTTAAAGTTTAACAGCTATATGTTGTTTAAAATGTATTATACTGGGCCAAACACTTTTGTATGTATGATTGAGATTTTTTTTGCCAACTGTGGAAAATATTGTTTAAAAAATGTGTTATTCCGTCACAGATGACACCAAATACTTCATTAATTATTGCTTTATGAATAGACATGCTTTATTATTTTTATTATTCGCAGTAGAAAACAAAAAACCAAATGTTATCATGCGCTTGCTTTTGTATCTTCATACCCTTTTTTATAAAATGTATCTTCCTACCCTACTACTCTTTTCTGGATTGCATTTTCATCTTTATTATTATATATTATATCAATATAAACGTTTTGGTAATAAAAAATGTAGAGGTTTTATTATTGACTTTATTATTTGATTATAACTTCATCATCTTGACAAAGATAATAATTGAAAACAATTTTTATAAATTTAATTTACATGTATTAACTGTAAGAAAAATACACCTTTACCTAAACATCATATTGCTGTATAATTAAAAAAATATATATTAACTTGATAATAACTATTTTAACTTTTATATCTAAAATGAATTTTCATTAGTCAGTAGTGTAATGTTATTCATGTTAAGATGCAATCAAAGTCCTATATTAAAAGAACAAAATAGAGTTTGAAGGAGAAGAAGAATTTTGCTAGTCAGAAGATTTTATTGTAAATGAGGATTGTTCCAGAAGTCAGAAGATTCTGTTGCAAGGAAGGATTGCTTCAGAAGTCAGAAGATTTTGTTCCAAGGGAATATTACTCCAAAAGTAAGAAGATTCTGTTGTTGCAAAAATGGATTGCTCCAAAAGAGTTTTACTAGTTTTTTTATGTAAGGAAGGATCATTGTAAAAATAGGACTTTAAATTAAGGGGAAATTTGTTGAGTCTTGTGTTAGTTCAAAATCTCGCATCGAAGAGTATTAAAAAGAGAAACAAGTGAATAAAACCTAATACTCTCACTTATATAGGTTTTTCACTCATCTTTCTTTTTAATACTCTCATTTGTTGAGTCTTGTGTTAATTCAAAGTCTCACATCGGAGAGTACTAAAAAGAGAGATGAGTGAAAAACCTATATAAGTGAGAGTATTAGGTTTTATTTACTTGCACCACATCCTAGAATATTATGGTTGTTTTAGGTTTTAGGTAGTATGTGTCAAACACTTTGAGAAGGGTTTATAATTTTTCCGTTCAAAAATTATATACGGGGAAGGTTTGTAGTTTTTCCGTCCAAAAATTACATATGGGGAGAGTCTGTAGTTTTTTCGTCCAAAAATTACATGTGAGGATGGTTTGTAGTGAATTTTGTTCTAGTGGAACTGTGGACTAAGTATTGAGACACCGAATCACGTTAACCTTTTTGTGTGTTCTTTTTCTTTCTCTCTTAATATGTTTTTGAAACAGATTGAATTCCTAACAATTCATTATAACAATATATGAATTAAATTCAAAATTTATTTTTGAACGCGTATCTAATAACTAATGAAGGATGAGAATTTTATATTAATGCAGTAATGTGGCGTATTGGAAATAACTATTTCATAGTAGATGTATTAATGTCATATCTAATATTAATTTTTTGAATATTATACTAAGAATTTAAAGTTAGTGTACTAATAATATAAACTAGTCATTTGATCTTAAATCCGATTTTATATAAATTTTTAAAATTTAGGATTGTCTCGTATTGAAAACTAATAATTTTTTATCCTAGACAATAATCATTATGAATACCTTATATTAAATTAGCACTATTTGCTAAAATTTATTTTACACAACAAATCCTTTCGGTCAATAATGACTCGAATTTGAGTATGAATTAACAAACAAAAAAAAACTATCCTATCCCTTATCATTTGTAAGTTAAATAAAATTATATCCTGTATATAAAAAAGTACGTGATTCTATAAATAGTTAGAAAAACAAAAAAGAGGGAAGCGTGATATATTTTGTGCATTTCCCTTTCTACACACTGCTTTGGATGATTGTAAGTGCAAGTTGTGTCTTCAACCTCGATTCGACAATTTTGAGAAAATGGAATTCCGTCTCCACTTGCCCATTAAAGTCAAACCGGCCTTATTACCTTAACAAGCCATCAATAAATTTGCAAATACTTACAAACTTGTCATTATTGCTCAACAAAACAAAATAATTTATGTTTTTTTCATTTTTTAAATTAGTATAATTTTAATTACAATTAATTATTAATTTTACTTAAATCTAAAAGATATGTAATTAGGCGGGACAACAGAATATTATGATTTAAATTAATCTGATCAAAATGTCTCGTAACACATTTAATAATAACACATTTAATAAGTTATATTTTTAAGTGAAGTACGAAAGTACTTTACTAATCAAGTTAATAAGTTAATATTTTATTATGTTCTTTTAAGTCATACATAACATTAAATTTTAGATTATATAAATAAAATAAAATTCTTTACTTAGAAATACTTTATAATATATATATATATATGTATATATAAAAGTTAAAAGGTGCAAATCATTTAATTACTTATGTATATATTAATATGACTGAGATGACATAATCTTGGGTTATTCTTTAAATAAATGAGTATATCCTGATATTCATCAATTACTATAATAAATGACTATTTTAATATGATTGACGAGATTTGTCGTATAAAATCATGACACTTACTTACCTGAATAATACACCAACCGCAAGTTTCATCTGTCAAATAATAAACTGCGTGTATATAATATGAAGGAAACTAAGAAAGAAGAGTGATGATTAACTAGCAAGTAATATCAAGAACATGCCATTACTCGGTACAAAGTCATCTAAAATGAAAATGTTAGATCGCATGAATCCTATTCCTACCTCCTTTATTCCTCTATTTGGAATGTTTTGAATGTTAATTTTTAATAAAATAATGTCTTATTGCAAGAGAAATAGATTACAAGAATAATAAAAATAATAATCAAACATATTAATACTTTAATAACAAAATATTATATCCCTAATAATGAACATCGTAGAATCCAAATTGAAATGCATATGCATATATGTTTAGTTAAAATTAGGTAGAATTTTACTTTAGCCCCCCCCTAGTTTTTACTATTCTACGTGTCAGTTTACGTGTGCTTCCCATAATACTTAGATAGACGGTCGAGATTCGATTTCTAGAAAAAGCCCCTCGTCACGGTTCAAACACGTAATTTCACGTGACGGTTAAGATCACTTTCGTCATTTCACATCAGTGAGAACCTTTTCTTCACGTCAAATGCCGCCCATTTTTTTATTTTTTTATTTTTCCATTTTTCTTTTCTTACCAAAAATTAAAAAAATTATCAGAAGCGCACTAACCACACTTTACATGCACTCGTTGGCTTCTTCTATTTATACCCGTCAAGCTGCTACTCTCTCTCCCTTTTCTTTCCCTATTTTCTCTCTCTCACTGTTAACGTTTCCTCTCCTTCCACGTTCTGACGCCGTCATAGGTTTCTCCGGCCACGGTTACTCCGAACGGATGGCTACGACGGAATCCGATCTCGAATACGAGTTTCCGAACCTCGATTACGATCTTCGGTATCTAAGTCTCGCCGGAACGGACGCGTTCTACGCTTTTCAAAATTTGTTACCGGTAAGTGTTCTCTCTCTCTCACACACACACACTTTGAATCCTGAAACTGAAAGCACGTTGGAGCCACCTTTTGCCACGTCATCAAGCACGCACTGTAGCTTGCGCCTAACGCTTCCTTAACCGTAATAAGAATGAATAAGCGATTTGATTTGACCAATACTTTAATAATTAGTGATAAGATAAAACAGATTTTGTTTTAAGTTAATTAGAATTTCATGATAGAATTATTTTTTATTGAAGAGAAAATTATAGCAACAGAATAATATTCATAAAAAATATCATTGTGGTAGGTGGATTAAGAAGATGAGAAACATTAAATTTTTGTGAATCGATTGTGATTTACGAAGAAAAGAATTTAGTAGGGCTTATATATTTGAGCTAAAATAAAATAAAAAGGTGTCGTGGTTGTGCAAGTGAATAAGACTTTATGATGTGGACTGGTTCATTATTGGGTTATGTTGAGAACTGGTGTGAACGCATGACTTGGCAGAATGGCATATTGCGTTTTCTTTTTTATTTTTGTTTCTTGTCTTGCTTGCTTTGGAGTGGGTCCATAATCTCCTTACTTTCTTATTTCATACTATGCACTCTTGCTGCACCTCAATTTTACATGCCCAATTCTGTCACTCATCATTATATTCATTTTGTACAATAAAATAAGTGGTGTAGTGAAGATTATTAAAAGTAAATATGCGAAATTTATTCTAAATAATTGTTAACAAAATAATATAAATTCTATTGTTTATAATTAGTAGTTTTAATTCACTCCGCCCACAGATTAAAAAGAAAAGGAAATCGCGTGAAAGGCTTTCTACACACTGATTAAGCAAAAACCAATAGGAAACTATTTTATTATCATTAATGCAAATACGAGTAGTTTTCAAGATTTTAAATTTAACATGTGCGCGCGCGCGCGTGAATCTAGAAAAAAAAAATTGAACGGTTAAAAGCTTGCTATTACTGTTCTTGTTTTAACTTTCATGCTACTAAATTTAAGGGAAACAAATAAAATGAAATCAAACTGCATTTCATTGGCCACAACTCACTAGCAATAATGTCTGTCAACCACTGTATCTTTGGTTGGTGAAAAGGGGAAGGAAAAGGAATCGGTTATAGCTAATATTCCCATAAGTTACTTGTGCCAATAGCACTCACCTTATTTTTATTTTTTTTCTGCATGTATAACATCCCAAACGTTCTCACCTTCACGTGTACTTATAAAAAGAAGAAAGAGTTAAATTTTAATAGATCTTCATCTATGTAACAAAAAAAAAACACTTGTTTTCATGTAAAAAAAGTTTTACTCTTATAGCTATTAATACGTATATTATCTAATGAGTTTAAAAACATAAGTAAGTCGTTAAATAACTTGTTACTTATTAATACAAAAAATTATTAGTATCACATGATTTTTTTATAGTAAAGATGTTGTAAAATTAATTAGAAAACGGACGGAAGGGAATTAGGTCGATTCAATGACCAGATCAACTTGATTCAATTCAATTTTTTTTTTTAGGTTTTAATCAATTACTGTTCTTAATTTATACTTTAGGATTTTTTACACACTCGTGAAGAAATTAAACATAATTAAGAAACCCCCAATTGGTTAAATGTATTTACCCCGAGTCTGCCATCTTTTCCTTGTATGGCATCATTGTTTCTTTTCTAAAACACAATTATAAAGACATTTTATAAAGCTTCCATATTATCTAAGTGGACCCCTTTCTAAGCTTGTGGGTTGTTGGAGTGATGCTTTATTACTTACCTGCGGGTCTACCCAGACAAAGTGAGAAAAGAAAAAAAAAAAAGTAAAAAGTTGGTTAATATGGTGACTAAAATGATATACAAAAATTCCAGCCAACTTAACCAGCCGTTGGTAATTGCAGGATGTGATGACTCCATTTTCAGCTTCTGGACTAACAGACCCCCCTTGTTCCCAGAACCTCACTCCCAAGCTTTCCACCGTCATTGCTACCATTGATTCTCAGTCATCGATTTGTGACACTGGTAATTATATGAGTCATCGATTTTTTATTTTTTTTTCATGTGCAGTGACATTCATCTTAGCATATTATTTTTAATCCTCTCTGTTTGCATTGGAACACAGAGTATATGCTTATATACAGCAAATAAAAATATAGAGTAATTATGTAATGTAACATTTTGGATTGAATTGCAAATTTGGCAGTTGGGAGCCCAGTGTCTGCAAATAAACCAGACGGCGGAGAGAATCATACAAAAGGAGCTACAAGTGGTTCCTCTGAGCAGTCTGATGAGGATGATGAAGCAGGTCTTTGTGAACAGTGCACAAATCCACTTGATGCGAAGCGTCTTAGAAGGTATGCCAAACTAAAGCACTCCCATTAAGACATTTTTTGACTAAATTTCTTCATAATAAGTACTTAGAGAAGAAAATAAGAAGGTAAAATGAATTGAGCTTTTTTCTTCAAGTCAAAATCAATTTGTACACTTGGCTTTTGTAGAAGCTCTCATTTAACGTTCAAAGATTGAGGTGTATAAGTTGATTTTTGATGATTTTGAAGTTCCCTGAAAGTTTGAATTATATTATGGTTTTAGGAAGGTTTCTAATCGCGAGTCTGCCAGAAGATCAAGAAGAAGAAAACAAGCGCATCTGGCTGACCTTGCGTTGCAGGTAATTATATGGTGTGGTGGGAGTAGTACTTGGAGTTAGTATTGGATAAGTCTTTAAAAAGGGAATAAAAAGTAATATTATTACTATATTTCTCAGAGCTAAGGTATCTGAATAGTTGTTGATTAAGATAATGGAACGTTATTAGTTCTTTGAGAATCTGTTTGTTTTTGGAATTTAAGTATCTATATTCAAAATTTTGGCAAGATGCACATGAAACAGTAATTTTGTTTTCGTTTGAATTTTGCTTTCTCAGGTTGAAAAACTGAAATCGGAAAACGCAACCTTACACAAGCAGTTCAGGGATGCTAATCAACATTTTCGTGAGGCTGATACCAATAATCGGGTGCTAAAATCAGATGTAGAAGCGTTGAGAGCTAAGGTATTGGGTTCTTCTGGAAATAAATCATTCTAGCTAACAATTTATATTCATGTGTTTCCACGTTGCAAAATGGATTAGTGGTAACAAAAGAATAAAGGAAGGTTGTGAGAAATTATTAGGTGATGCTTACCATCGTATTCAATTTTTATATGATATCCATTAAAGTATTTTTTTAAAAATATATTTTTAATATTATATAAAAATAGGTTAGGATCACGTCCAAGTGTAACAAATCATTAGCCTCAAATATTTATTAGTAGCTAGTGCATGGTGTATGTTGATTTCCCGGAACGTAGTCTATAAATTAAGTGATAGGCTTGAATTAAGTCTCAGTTTCTAATAAAGGTTGATGTAAAATATCTCAACAGAATTTCAACTGTGAGTAGTGCTAGTTTCGAAGAACTAAGATACACTTTTCTTAGATAAAGAATTAAGATAATCTAATTGGTGTAGGCTGATTTAAACATTGATGAGTGAAGAAACTTGTGTCAACTTGTAGGTGAAGTTAGCAGAGGATATGGTCGCTCGGGGCTCTTTTACTACGTTAAACATTCAGCTTCTTCAGACACAATGTCCCTCGCAACTCAACACGAATAGTCAGCGGCACATGGCGCATGTTTCTCCAACCATCACCGTCCAAGTAAATGATGCCTCATCCCATGGTGTCACAGTTGGTGGACAGAATTCAGCACTGGGAAACTTGGATATGAGTTACAACGATGTCAACAATGGAATTATGAGCGATGCTTTGAGCTGTGAGAGTATCTGGCCACTTGTCTAGACGCTGTAGCATCCAATTTGATCCAACTTTATGTTTTAAGTCGTGTAATTGGATTTAAAGGCTATGTTATTATGTCTTTGCTTGATTCCTCTTTAATGATAACGCCTCTTAAAATGGTGTCTTCTTTCTCTATATTTAGTTTTGTAAAGGATTACTAGTCTCACTTTGGCAAATCATCAGGTATATACACTCCTACTGACATGGTTTCTTTGGCTGATAAATTAAAATGCATGAATTCAGATTTATTTATGTTAAGTAGTTGAACTTGGGAAAGAAAACAAAATAAATCATACGATTAAAAAGGTAGAATTTTAAAGTTCTTGCGGTTTGAATCGCTACTAGGGATTGAACAGGAATGAGGAGTATTCTTTTCTTTGTTGTGGCTTCGTTCTGTTAGTGTTGCTTTGACTGTCACAAGTATCACATTTGTGCTCTGGAACTTGTTGTATGCAATGCAGATGCAGCTTCAAGAAAATGCCTCTCTTTATCAGGGAAAAAATGTTTGATTGACAATTGCAATACGCAGACAATCAGATAACTAGTTATAAAATGTGAAGAGAGAGAAATACGTATACGTATAAAGTGTGAAGAAAGAGAAATACGCCAGATATTCTGTGAGTGGGGTGGTTGGTTGACTGCGTATTGTAGTTGTTAGCGTGTTCATATGGTCTAACCATTGTATCTTATGTTTGTAATCAACGCCATCTTTAGGAAAAATTTATTTGATGAAATAGTTTAAATTTATAAATATTATTTTTTAAAAAAAAAATAAGCTGATCTTTTTAATTTGAAATTTTAAAACTTCTGATTATTTTTCTAACAAGTTTTTTCAACTATTCTTACAATCTGATACTTAGTAAAAACTGATCGAGTTTTTAATACGCCTAATAAAATTAATTATCTTTCAAAGTTGTAGAATTAAAAAAAAATTAAATCCTTTATTTTATTTACATGTGAAATGTATCTTAGAAAATTAGAATAAATTAAAAAATATTAAATCTCATATCTACATGTAATTAAATATAATTAAGTATCAATGAATGAAAATCATTACACCCAAAAATTGTAAATAATGATAAAAATAGTTGATAATAATTTCTTTGTTTAAAAACTAAGCCTTTCATTTAAAAATAAAATAAAATGAGCCAAGTGTGTTATTTTTCTTAGAATGGGTCGAATGAAGTTATCAATAATACCACAAGTTAGTCTACAGTAAACGCCTGAAAAATCCACTTATTTACTATTCCATTCCATCTAATTTTATATAATTCTAATTGCCACTTTTATAATTTTATTTTATTGTATCTAGTTATTCCATCTCGTTTCATAAAATTAAATATTTCTTGACTTCCCTCGTACGTTAATTATTTTCTTCTTCTTTGTTTGTTGATTACTATAATTGTGTTAGATCCAATATAGCAATTCATGTGCCAAACACCTGGCAAAAATCATCAGATCAAGTGGTGACTAACTTGCTTCATGCAAATATATATTGATATCCATAATGTTTATCTGAGCTATAGTCAAATCTTTCTCTTGTTTCAAAACTTCGTTTATCTATTTTTATTCTTTTCATATATTTTCATTGGACTGTATAGAAAGATATGGACCCAACCGTTAATTAAGAGTGTGTTAGAGTTGAAAATGAAACACCACAAACTGAGTGTTTGGGTAAGTTTTTTCTTTTAAGAATTTGTGAAGGAAATAAGAAAAAAGATTATTATTTTAAAAAAAAAATTACATGCTTTTAAGTCACTGGATTATGTTATTACTGCTTGGATTTTTTGCCTTCTTTGAAAACAGAAGGTGGAAAACAAATGAGCTGAAATTTTCAATTTTGCATGTATATTAACATAGAAAAAAATATATGAACTAGAAATGTAGAAATTATGCCTGATGAACAGAGTAAACAAGATATGCCTTCAAAATTGTAAGAAAGAATGAAGGGAACAGCAGATAATGCAAAATAAAAACAATCTTCATATATTCTCCTCATGGGATACTGGAATCAATTAATAATTTAATATACAATTAGCAGCTCAATAATTATTCCTAAACTTAATGAAATTTAAACTACTATCTATTAGCTATTAGCTATCCCATCATCAATTCAAACTCACCAAAATCAACTTTGCCATCAAAGTTCAAATCTACAACCTTGACCATCTTCTCAACAGCACTCATATCCCAACCCTTGTCCAATCCCAAGCAATCAAGCACTCTCTTCAACTCCACTGCATCTATGTATCCATCTCCATCCTCATCAAAAATTTTAAAAGCTTCATGCAACAACTCACTACGCTTTGAAATGTCCTCCAATTCACCAAGAACCTCTTCCACAGGA
This sequence comes from Hylodesmum podocarpum, assembly GCA_026586105.1. Taxonomy (NCBI): domain Eukaryota; kingdom Viridiplantae; phylum Streptophyta; class Magnoliopsida; order Fabales; family Fabaceae; genus Hylodesmum; species Hylodesmum podocarpum. The sequence goes on from JALJEV010000623.1 coordinate 6,160,235, forward strand.
ACTTCATCGTCCAATAAGCCACCCTCAGCAAGTTCAAAACCTGATGAGAACTTATTATTACTACTACTATTATTATCCCTCTCAGAAGTACCATACATCAAACCAAGCTTCTCCACCACTTGCCTTGCATTTTCCTTCTTGATTCTTCCATTGTTTTCCATGCCAAAAACAGTGACAAGAGCACTAACCATCTTGTCATCAAGTTTGAGCATGCTCTCTGTCTTGCATGTATTGTGATCAATGCAAGACACTGAGCTTTGTGGAGAACATTTGAATGCTTGCAAAAAGTCCCCAAGGAATCTTGTGCATGCTTCTGTTAACCCCATTTTGAGTCAATACACCAACAAATATGTTATGACTTGTGATTAGTGAAGTTTTGGTACAAAGCTTGAACTTGTTCTCACACATCTTTTATAGTTAAACTCATCATATTACACCCTTGTTTCAGTTGAAAATCACTCAAATGCCATTGTGTGGTGCAAATCATCAATTATATAATATTAATCATTGAATACAACTAACTGGCATTATAGAGTGTTCTGAGGCAGCTGGCATGCAAATTGAATGAGCTAAGGGATATAATATATGTATGCATTAATTATGTTCACTGTACATGAGAAAAATTATTAGATAATACTAGAATCACATTCCCAAATTCTTAACCAATATTTAAATGATATGTATTAAAAAAATTAATTTATAAGAATAATTAATAATAATTAAACACATAAAAATTAATTAGAAAGAATATAATCCAAGATCATGTAATAAATTTTGGTACACAGTGAGACATGTCTTCTTTGTTCAAGACATGTTAACAGGATGTATTTTGTCATTTTTATTCTTTTTTATTTTTTTACTAAATTAATTAAAAAATGTAATTAAACTTATAGTTTCCCTTGAAACCAATTTTAAACTTTTTATCACATTCTTTATTGGTTTTACTGTAAATAAAAAAAAAAAATTACCAAGTAAATATATAGTAAATCAGAAGATAGTAATTGCCTTCTGTTTCAGTCATCTTCTCTTAGTTGAGTGATAATGAGAAAATTAATTAAGCAACTATCCTACATATATTAGCAATATATAGAATCTTTCCCTGCCTCATATTTCTTTCAGAAGACATGTGCAAATAAATACTCGTTGTAAGTTTCCATCCTCAGTTTGTATAGACAAAACTTACTGTTTTCTATTTTTAGTTTTTTTTTTAATTAGAATTGATATTTTAGTGTCTTTATAAATTATATTAATCTTTAACATAAATATTTATAATATATTAACAAATAATAACAACAAAGTCTTATGGCGCAAAATAATAATAATAAAAACTATGTTGCTAATATTTTGTCGTGATTAACGGTGTTTAGAATTTAGATACATTATTAATCAAAATAATAGAATTGGATACACTAAAACCGCGTCACATGCTTTCTTTTTTTTTTATATATAGGAAATCTTCTTGGAAACCTTCTTTCTACCTAAAAAAAGGTCATTCACTTTCTTTAAAATACCAATTGGAATTTTTGCTTTAAATAATAAAATACCATTTGGCATTTGCTTCACGTTCACTTGAGTTTATTCATAGACCTGCATTTATTTTCAGGTTAAGAATGAATCAATAATAATAATAATAATAAATTATTAGAAATAACGTTGAATGTATTTGAAATTATGGTAAATTATGTGTATTAATAACATTTTTAATATCGTAACTCATTTCCTTAACACAGTGGCAGGTAAGAGAAGATTTGAGAGAACAATATCCACTTGCTTGGTTAAGTCTACGTCCCAATAAACAGTACCTTCGTTGAAGATACTCTAATCTTATTGCATTTCTCCAAGACTATAACTTATATAATATTAGGTTGCAGATCGAATCAAACTTTTGAAAAAGATACTTTGCTACAACAATTTTTTAAAGCATGTATATGCAGAAAACGCGTTTTGTTGCTGTACCAACAAATATTTAAATTTAATTATTTCCCAAATATTTGTTGGCCTTGTTCATCGTGCATGAATTTGTGTTGCTCATATCACGTGGACTATTGATAATTTGTATACTAATTGAGATTTGAATATATTGCATAGATTTAAAAATCCAATGCATGTCAGATGAACGATGCGAGATTCAATCACCAAAGTCATATTAGGCATGAATACTAGTATTGAACCATGGATACAAAGAGTGATAAGTGATTAATTAATATGGTCCAAATAAATAATATGGAAGAAAGAATTGTGTTCGTAAAGTAACATTCTGACAGATAAAATGAAAATGAGAATAATATATTAAACATGTAATTTAATTTTGACTCTTACTAACTAAATAACTTAGTTTAGTTTCTATCGTGATTGTGATTCAGAGAAATATTTAATAGTTAATGTCAATATAAATTTTTCGGTTAATTAACTCATAAAATTTATATATATTTATTTATTTTATTAAAAAAATTTCTTTCATTGATTTTCTTTATATTTTATAAAATAATTAGTTGATTAAGTTGTACTCTTTAATTTATTTTTAATTCTTTTGGTTTTCATGTAATTTGATTTGAATTATGCTTTGAAGGCAATCAATTTTCAATAGTCTCAGTATTGCATTGGGTCCGATAGGATCAGACATTTTGGCCCAAACTAATAGGCCCATCTGAAACTCATAGATTTAACAATCTTATAATTGGCCCAAGAAATTAAGACAATCGTCTACTGTCTTAATTTATAATAATTATAACTAGTGTTATTTTTTAACTAGAATTTGATACAGATGGTTTTATAAAATAATAAAAAATGAACACTGTTAGATAAAAAAACACTATTGATTAATTTATTACCTCAAATCCAATAACTGGGTATATTATGAGCCGATATAATTTAATATACATATTAAAAATTGAATTGAGAAATAACATTAATATTAATTACTTTGATTTTTATTATAAATATTTTTTAAATAAAAATAAGGTAATATTTTGTAATGATAAATAAAAATATTTTCTTAAAATTAAACAAGTATTAAATTATCTAAAAATTGAGAAAAAAAAATAGTATATTAAATTATATTGGATTTCACATTAATCTTGAAAACCAATTAAATGGAGTTCGATCTCATTTTCGAAAAGCTTACAAAGCAAATAACTTTCAACTAACATCCAACACCTATCAATCTTTTTGGATAATATATTAATAGTATTCATTCATTAAAGCTACTTCTCTTTTTTTTTTTTTTTTTTTTACTCAAAGCATTAAAGCTCCTTCTAAGCTCTCATACCTAATTTCATTGGTATCTTACACACAAATTTAATTTCTTTTTAATACATTTTAAAAGAATTTCATGGTAGAAAAAGATAAATGCTGATAATATTTTTTTAGCAAATTTGTTTAATATATTATTATTTTTAGATAAAATTTATCAAAAACTACAAAATTTATTGGATCTCACTTTTTATTTCATAAGTTCTATTTTTATTTTTATAATTTTTTTTTATGAATTTTAAACAATCATAGAAAATATATCAGTAGAAATGCCTTTAAAAAAGTGGTTTTTTTTTTTATAAGATTAAAAGAGAGAGAGTTATTGACACTTTTCAAAGAAAAAAAACAAGGCACACAAACATAAAACTCCTAAGTCGTAAATAAAGAGGTATAAATGTAACATGTTGCTCTCTTTGAAATTAATTTGTGAACCAACCACAAGCATATGGTTTACTGTTGGCATTTAAATACTGAGCTACTATTATCGACTTGCCCCATGGAAACCTACCTCTACCTCTAGCTACGAGATTTAATTCTCCTTCAAATTAAATAATAATAAAATATATATTATTATTCATTTAAATTAACTACACAACAATAAACTCTGTAGTTATTTAATACAATATAATGTTGCTTCACTTAGTAATTATTTCAGATATTCATTTCCTGGTTTAATGTATTGAAAAAAAGAAGAAAAAAAGTGGTTGCTACAAACCCACGTTAGTGATCTTTTATTCTTTTAATACTATGTATGTTCAATAACCAATTTATGTAATATGCTATCACGATAAAGAAAACAAATTGTTAGTTTGAAAGAATATTCATACTTTTCATTTTGTTTGATTCGATTTTGGATTTTATATTTAAAATAGTACTGCTAAATATGTTAACTTTATATTTAATTTTCAATTCCATCCTTAAATAAGCAATGTATTATGTGTTGTGCTGATGGGATATCTCCAACAATCATAGAATGGAAAATTTTGACGCTATTAAACACTATTAACCAATAAAATATGATTGTTGAATGATTTTTAAGATTGCTAATATAAAAAATAATAAATTTATTATATATAAAGAGTTGTGATTAAATAAAAATATAAAAATTATTTTATACAGTGAGTATATAATAAATTTTTTAATGAAATCATTTAAAGTGTGGTTTTATTATATGATATATTCCAAACTCAGAATTTGCAGTAACACTTTCTAGTTAGAAATACAGAAAAATCAGTACATACAAAAAATAATTTAGCATCTATGCATGTCTAGAGATTAATTTTTACATCTTACCACTGTTAGTATTTTTAATCAGTTGATACTTTATAATTAAACTCTTTATATTCACGGTTGATTTGATTTAATTTTCTGCAGTAAATAAATATTGGTCGTTAGTGTTATATAAACTTATGACCTATTATACTGTGGAATAAATAAAAAGCACCCATCCAGAGAGTAGGTTTTAAGTTCCTTTCCTTCTTTCTTTACACGTACGAAAAGAAGATACGTTCAGAGAAAATTAAAAACAACAATCAATAACTTAGATCCGGCCTACGACATCAAATTTTCTATTATTATTTTATTAATTAATTTGTAAAAAATATCACAAAGAAATAAATTTTATAATTTTGTTATGAAAACTCACTTAAATTAAATTGATTTTCTCATTTCCTAGTATGAAATTTGAGAGAATTTTCATTGTACATATTTATTTTGAAAGATAATATATATATATATATATATTAATTTATTTTTATCATAATAATAATGTTGAGATTTTATTGTTATGCTTTTTTAAACTTTTTATAATTTTTTTAATCATTTATTTTTCATTTTGAATTTTTTATTCATCTTAAAACACGAATTTTGTGTGGAATTTTTTTATTTAAATCCTAAATATTTATTCTATGAAATTAATCAGTTTCCATTTTATATCTTTAAAGTATATTTTAAATATGATTTTTTTGGCACATATTTCAAAATATAGTTTATATTCTCAATCACTGTCCTCGGGAGAATAACATGCTTAACACGTTGCATTTTAAAATAAATATTTAGTTTTTAAAATCAAATAACCATACTTGATATTCACTTATACATTTTTCTTCAATATATATTTATTAACTAGTATTTGAACATGTCCACCAACATTTTTAAATATATAAATCATATTATAATAATAAAAAATAGCATGTATATTATATTTTAAATTTACAATAAATAATTTTTAATGTGACGCAATATTACTTTTAATTATTGATAATTTGTAAAAAGGTTTTTGTCCCATATATCTGTTTTTATTCCCATGGCAACATCCACTCCAAAGGTTGTTTTCCCCTGTCACGTTACATTTGTTTGATCGATGTAAATTGTCCACTTCTTTATAATATTTTCAGTGAAGAACACTTTCAATCTATTTTATATGTTTACCAATCTGATTCTATTGTTTGAGTTGTCATCGTCTTTGTTACGTTAACCTCGTTGAATGTTGATTACAGAATAAACACAAAGACATTGCTATTCCTAAAATTATTCTTTTCACTCCCCCACAACGTTTCCACAGAACACACGTATCATGACACTAACCATGTTTCAGGTACAATACCAATTTCCACCGTTTAACAAATAAACAAACAATAATCAAAGGCGTTAATTGACTTCCATTCTACATTATTATAATAATAATAATTAGTAAGAACATTTTTTCAGTCAAGGGGTTGGTTGAATAATATAAATATTGTTGCAAATCCTTTAATTCCATCTAATGAAAAAATAAAAAAATAGAAAGACCATTTTGCCAACAACCTCAATTTGCTTTTAAAAAATATGTTGGTATAATAATTCTATGCAAAAAATTATAAACATGGAAAATTAAAAAAAAAAAAACAGAGAAATCATGTGATAAGATGAATAATTTAACTCTTTTTCTTTTTTAAGAAAAGAAAAAGTTATCCTCCATCCCTTTTCTTTTTTATCTCTCTTTTTCTTGGTACACCCCTTTATCTTTAGTATCAGAATTTTCAAAACCTCTTGATTAGTCAACTACTTTTGCTGGTGTTGTCGACCCATTCCAAACCTTCCTTGGCGGCATCCATGTGTCATCACCTACCCCTTAATACAACTACTCAACCACATCTCTCATTTATGCTCAAACTCATACATGTACACATAAATACATAATTAACACAAGTACATGGAGACATTAACATTAAGAAAGGCAAGTTATAGAAAAAATTAAAATATATGTTTTTTATTTCTTTCATGTCCTTTTATTTGGTAAAAATATGTTTATCTTTCTTTGTGTTTTTATTTGAAATTTTAAACAAGGAAAATAATGTGTGTTTAATTATACTTCCTTATCATTCTTTTATCCATGTGTAGTTTTGATATCCTAATTGTAATTTTTGATATTGAATTTTAAAAATTTTCATTATTAAAACAAGGGAAACGTAAATCATTCATGGTCTTTAAAAAAAAAACATGAACTTCAGAATGAGAATTAAATGTATAATTTAGTTAATAAGTTTTTTTTAATTATGTACACAATATATTTAACAAAACACAGAAGTAAGTAATCACTCCATTCATTCTATATTAAATTATAATATTTCTCTTCCGCCTCTGTTAGACTGTTACATACTATATCAATCAATTAAATCTTGAATTTATAATCTCTTTTACTGAATTTTTTTTTTTTTTTAAATTTATTTTTATCTCAATATTTCTCTTTAGATATTTTTAACTTTCTTTAATATTTGTCTCTTTTATTTTACTCAATTTCTTTTAAAATAAAAAACAAAAACATTCTTATTTTTTTAAAAAAAAAATTGCAAGAGAAAATGTTTCCTTTTTGCTAGTTATATGATTCAACTAAATTTTTATCTCAGAAAAATATTTTTTCAAGAAAAACAAATATTATTTTACATATAAAAATATAGAAACCGTGTGGTATGAATATTATGATGAAAATATCTATGAATGAATCATTAGATTTTGGTGGCCCTCGTTTGCCACATGTTTGCATCGCATCGCATTAAAATAAAAAGATTAGATTAGATTCTCATACGAACTGACCCACGTTGGACCGACTAATTAGAATCCACGAACGCCCACCTCGTGTTTCCTTTTTTATTCATTTAATCATTTTCATCTTTTCTTCCCTTTGAAACTTTCAATTTCCTTCTTTAATTACTCATTTTCTTCATAAATTCCAACTATTTTCTTTTTCTTCCTTATAATTATAAACACATTTTTCATTCTTAAACATACTCTTTTGGTGCTTCTATTTATTTACATTTTGTGCTGTAACTTAGGACCTTCTATAAATAATTTTTTTCCTATAATAAAATCCCGTACATATTAATTTTAATTCTTACCCATATCATGTTAATCAATTTTTGGGATCTTGAATAAAATAAAATGGAATAGAATGTAAATAAGAAAAAAATATTTAAACTATAATAATTTTTAAACACATATAATCCATGTTTTTTTTTTTTTGACATTTTCTTTTTGTTTTCTATAAGGGCTTAGTTTTGATACAAAAACTAAATGAGATTAAAAAGGAAAAGTATAAAGCTAAAAGAATATATTTTCACACATAGAGAATAAAATAAAATAAATTTATAGTTTAATAATAAATAATAATTAAACCTTTAATTTATGTCGTCGAGTAAATATAATCATTTTTGTATTATCAATTTATAAACAGTATATAATCAATGATCTAAAAATGTCTAGCAGTTTATTGAATATAACAATTTAAAATTCAAATTCTTTACTAAAAAAATGTCTAACAGTTTATTGAATATAATTATTTATGGAAAAAATTATTCGTGAAGAATATACAAAAAAGGAAATAATGAATAAATTAACCGTATGAATAGTTATTGCACTATTATTCAATTATCAATCATGATAAATTTTTTGATTTTATAATAATTATTTTTATGAATAAAAAAGTTGTTATTATAAAAACTAATAAATTATTTGATCATATATAATTGATTATAATTAAATTAAACTATAATGTAAAAAATATTTTGATTATTCTGATTTTTAATAGTTGATAAAGTAAAATTTTTATACAACCATCAAAATTTGAAAAATAAAATATTATATTTATGATGATTTTTTCCTAAAGTAGTTATAATATAAATTAATAAAATATTAGGAAAAATAATAAATAAAAATTAATATAGTGATCGTAGAGATCAATTTCTTATTGAGTATAATACTATTTTATGAGTACCACAATTGAATATGCTAATTACAAAAGAAGTGCATATACTAATATACTAATAATTAAAAAAGAAAAGAAAAATGAAAACCTGTGTTGTAAACGACGACGGTGTTATAAATATCAAAACAGCAGAAAGGGTGTGATTTTCTCCGAAGCTTTGTTGGCGGCAAAGCAAATCTGCATTGCGATGGCGCCTCCGAAGCTCTTCGTCTTCGCACTTTCAGTTACCCTAATTTTCGCATTCGTCGCTTCCGAAGCCGATGTTTCCATCGAAGAAACCACTCGAGACTCTGATAACTCCGCCTTCAAGATCCAATTAGATCAACTCAATTCTAAGATCCAAATTCTAGGTTTTTTTTCATCTCCTATGTGAAACGAAAAACCTAACTGTATTTTCAATCTCGGTTGTGGATAGTTTTGATTTTAATTTTGGTAGTTACACTGTTCGGTTAACAAAAAGTCCACGTCTAGGATTTTTCATTTATGTGTGTTTTTTTTTTTTTTTTTTGGGAATTAGGACTTTATTTGATCGTTCGTTATGCTGTGATGTTTACGGTTTTGAATTAGTTGTGGTTACTGAATAGAAAGTGTTTGAAAAGCAATTTCTGGAATTTATTTATGCTGTTGGTTGATCTCTATACAAGTCACTTTTTTGCGTTGTGGATAATGATTTTCTATTGTGGTTTTGTTTCCTATCCTTCGAATTTGAAGGAGTTGTAATTTTGTCGTTTTTTTTTTCATCTGGAGGTTGTGGTGGTTTCTTTTTATGGCTAATACGTGTCGTGCCTTATTTTATTTTGAAGAATCTGAAATCAGGGAAAAGTTTGAAGAAGTGAAGAAGAAGGACAAGGTTGTAGCAGAAAAAGAAAAAGTCATTCAAGATAATTTGATTACCATACAATCCTTGCAGGATGAGATTGCTTCTCTTCAGGTGCGGGACCAGACCTGGTTTACAAATTTTCTTCGTTAACTTATTAGTACTATTATTTTTAAATATTGGTTCGTATTTCTTACTAAATATCATAATAACTTGAGCAACAGTAGTAAATCTGCTAATGTTTATATGTGATAATTATAATTTATTGGTCCTGGAGCACCCTGAAACACTAACAGAGTCTGAATCAAATACTCAGTATCATTTGTTATTTTTTTTTAAAATAAATTTTATGTTTAAAAAAACTGAAAAATTGTTTTTTTCCTCTCAGAAAAAAGGGTCATTGGATGCTGAGGAGCAGGTTGGAAAGGCTCATGCACGTGCTGGTGAACTACAGAATCAGGTTATGTGTGAATGAGCTAGTAGATATATCTTGTACGAATCTTATTCTATGGTGCATGCTCTGAACTTCTTTATGCAGGTGGACAAGCTTAAAAGGGAACTAGAAACACAAAACAAGGAGAAAGTGAACTGGGAAACTCGAGTAGCTGAGTTAGAGAAAAAGATTCATGACTTGAACTCAAAACTAGAAGAAGTAAGTTTTACGTTTGGCTGCATTATTTTTTTTCAAATTTGCTTTAATTGCATCTTAAGTTTGTTGTCTTTGGACCTAGTTCTTATTCATTATTTACCATTCATTTTTGGGTAATTTGTTCTTGTGAAAGCCGTGTATCTTAATTTACTTATTTGAGAAACACTTATGCTTTTACTCATTTGAAAAACATTCATGCCGAGTAATAAAATTCTTGTCGATGTGCCCAGTGATAAAGTTGATCTGTTCTAGGAGTACCTGTACGCCTCTTCATGTTCAATGCTTACAATAGGAAGGGCATCTTACTCTATCTTTCTCCACATCTAGTTTTAGCTTTTCAGATGTTAATATCCTTTTCCTCCTTCCTTGGTACTGTGATTGTAACTGTATTCTTCTAGTTGTGATCAGCATGCTCAAAAGATACTTCTACGCTATTTTTTTGGAATGTATAATCCTGTCTATCTGTGCTTTCCCCTCCAATCCTCCCACTGTGACGTAATATATGTTATATTGATTCCTCCGATTAGGAAATTTTTGTAGAGTTTTATTTGACCTGTTGACAGTGTAAAACTTTTTATGCTATTACTGACAATCAGTTGTGAATTAGGATATTCCCTTGTTGCATCCTTAAATAGGTCTTAGAAACTGAATTTGTCAGAACTCTGCTGCATATGATGAATTCACTATTCTTACTGGTGCATGCTTTTGAATTATGCATAGCTTGATGTGCCTCCCTCTTCTGATGTATTGTGCATTACTGCAGCATTATCATTATCTGCTAGTGTTGTGTTATTTAGTATAATATCTCTTGCTGTTGGCTTTAGGATGATCCTACTGTCAATTTATATCAGAAAGAACCACTTTTACAGCTAGTGAGCCCTGTCACTTACAAAAATAAATTAAAATTCATTATGTTATTATTTTTCAGTAGTAATTAATTGTAGTGCTGTAAACCTATCAATTTAAATTTCAAGTTATCGAAGCATAATCTCTTTAAAGATGATGTGGTGACTTGAGTATTACATTTGTCACAGAATCAAAAGATAAATAAGGAACAGAAGACAAAAATTCTTCAGTTTGAACGAGCTATGAAAGTTGCAGAGGTATGTTAGTGCATAGATTTTCTTGTCTATGTTGTGCAGGATGCTTGATGATGTTTTTGATGTTTTTCACCTAATATTCTTGTTTAGGAAGAAATGGTGAAGGCAAAGTTTGAGGCAACTTCCAAGGAAAAAGAGCTGAGGGAGGTAATAATTCACATATTCAGTTGACTACCTAAACAATGTTATCTTTCTTGCATTGAGAACTTCCAAAGTAGTCTGGGTTAATTATTCAATGTTGGGCCTAGTAACTCAATCATAGAAAGCTCAGCCTTGATATGTTTGAGTCAGACAAACTCACAGGCAGCCAGCCTGAAACTTGAACTTGTGGATTTTGATGTTGTTCCAAACAAATGCCATACTGCTTTGAGTTGCTTAAGTCCAGCTTAATTCCATAACCTAGAATACCCTTTAAAAATAAAAATGTGAAATCTTTAGTTGAAAGTGAGTTGTGACAATTTTAATGTTTTGAAATGCATTTTGGAATGATTTTACCATATTTATTCTGTCACATCTAACATTTTTTACAATTGTTAAATTGTGGCATTTTAGCTTTTCCATCTTGGTTTTTGTAAGCAGCAACTGGCTACTGCTAATTTGAAATTTTGATTATATGAATAATTATACTTTATTGCAATGCATTGATGAACACTGGTGTTAATAATCAGACACATGGTGCTTGGCTTCCACCTTGGCTTGCTGTTCATTATATTTATAGTAAGGTGAGTCTATGTTGCATCTCCTGTAATGTTTTTTAGAGCAGCCTTACTCACAAGTTCTGAGAATTTTTTTTTTGGTTAGTCCTTTGTTGAGGCCCATTGGAACAAACATGGGAAACCTACTTTCGAAACCTTTACTCAAAAGGTAATGTTTTGGTTTTTATTTTGGCTATCAATTTTTCTTATCTGTTATTTCTTTTGACATGTTAATCAATTATAGATACAAGGTTTATTTATTTATTTTTCCTTTTACCACTACAAACAAATCCATTGGTTTATTTATTTCAATGCCTTCGTATTTATTCTAGGCCCTAGAGAAAAAGGCACAAGCTGGAAAGTGGGTTGAACCTCATGTGGAAACCATTAAAACTGTAAGACTCTATTTATATCTCTCAGTTTTTTGCTATGCTTTGCTGCGGATGCTAATATTTATGTGGTAATGTAATGATGGCCAAAAGGCATGCACTTTTAATCAGTGGATTACTGGAACTTCCATGTCCTATGGCTAGACTTCGGACTTGCTTTACAATCTGTCTGTTTTGCTCTTGTCCTGATAATTTTGTATACATTTGGGAGTTTCCTTGTCTGTAAGAAGCTCTTGGTTTTCTTGAAGGCCCAACCAAATTAAATGACTTTCTCACTCTTTTTCTTTTTTCAATTGAAGAAATGGATGCCAGCTGTAAAAGAACAATGGTCCGTGGTGAAAACAAATGCTGAACCTCATGTGCAATTATTGACCACGAAAACTGTTGAAACTTACAAGGCATCGAAGAATGCAATTGCTCCCCACTTAAGCAAGGCAAAAGAATTTGTAGATCCTTATTATCAGGTATTTATATATCTTCATGTAATCCGTATGGTTTGTTTGTTTGCTGAGGTTTTTCTTAAGGTATTCACCACTGGCTGACAGGAAGCTAGAAAGTTAAGCAAGCCATACCTTGATCAGATTGCTATTGCAGCCAAACCTCATGTTGATAAAGTACAAGTGGTTTTGAAACCCTACACAAAGCAGGTTGTTCATACTTATGGGAAATTTTTGGAATCAGCTACTACATATCATCGCCAGGTTTCAGGCTTCACCTTTTTTAAAAATATTGACATAAATTATGCAAATATTTGTCATTATTTATTGCTGATATCAACCCTTTTATTGTTTTTTTACATGTGTTCCTGTTGCATAGTATCTACTCAGAAAATTGAAAATTTATAGTTGCCCATTCCTGCAAACGGTCGATTGAAATTTATGCAAAACCTTAATGTATTTTATTGCAATGTATCTACTTTTTAGAAAATTCAAAATATAAGCTTCAGAAGGAAGCCTGTATTTTGAAATCTCTAGTTGCCCATTCCTGTAATCAGTCTTGTTCAAAAAAGAGGAAATATAGTAAAAGCCAACTTGATGTTTTTGCAGCACTATATCTATGTCTTTATTCATTTTAGGGCTAGTATGAGTGTCTGCTTGTTACATGATCTTTTCTTGACTGATACCTACTGAAACTTCTTACTTTAGTTCGGAGATCATAACATGATCCAGACATGGCAGTGATGTTGCTGAAAAGATTTGGTCTGAAGTGTTTCTTAAGTGTCTTTTCATTTATCAGTGTGATGTACAGAACTAGGATTTTATTTTCTTGACTTCATGTCACTGAATTTCTTGTCAGTTTCCAGGTTCTGGAATAACTTTTCCCTTTAACACTACTACATTAGTAAAAAGTTTGGTTAATTTTTAAATTATTGGTTGATCAAGAAATGCTGAAGATTCGGCCTGGTATTGATATATACGAAGGATAAACTGCATTTTTCTTTTGATTATTGATTTTTTCCATTTTTCCATTAAGGTCCAAGCTACTGTTCAAGAGACACTGAAAAAGCACGAGCTTACTAGACCTCTTGCTACTAAAGAGTTGGAATGGTTTGCGGTATGCAATGAATGATTTTCTATGTCCTGATTAATATTACCAAAATTGACTGGTGATTTAACAAATATTGAAAATTTTGCACTTCTGCAGGCCTCTGCCCTTTTGGCTTTACCAATTATTTTAGTGGCTAGAATGTTTTCAGCTGTTTTCTGGTCAGTCTTAAATGTCTTTTTCAAAATCCATATGCTGCTTTACCTTTTTGTTGATCTTTATGTCCTATTTGTATATGCGTGTGTAATTGGAACTTTAGTAACGGACACTTTTATTGTCTACTGCAGCAAAAAAGTGAAGAAACCCGCCCGAAATGGAAACACTCACCATGGACGACGTAAAGCTAAGCGAGGTCACCCAGACAAGCACACAACATGAAGCTGGTTCTTGCTTTATTTTTTTTCTTCTGGAAAGATATTTAGGTATGCTGTTCTAATATTGATTTTATTCAGCATGCCTTTGTATCTATGACCTAGTGTATGGGTGGGAGGGTAGGTTAAAATTGAGCAAAATTGGGGATTTGATCCAAGGATCAAACAATATCTTAAGGGACTGGCTGCTACTTCAGTTAAGGCTCTTTTACAAAGCTAATACTTTAATATCAGCAAAACAAGTAAAGAAAACATCAAGAGTCTTAGACTTTAGAAGATACATAGTATGCTCAAAGCATTTTGAATTTGATAAGAGAGGAGTGGGTGACATTGTCTTAGCATCTTATTGTTAGAAAATCGCCCCTGGTTGATTGAAATAGTCCTTTGCTTTAGGATATCCATAAGTCTTCTTCCTTGTGTAGTGTGAGACGATTGAACAACTGGATGCAATGCAGAATTTCTTATTTCATTAGCTGGCTTACTGTTTATTGTGCAGTTTAGTTTTTTACTTCATTTTGTTTTTCACTAGCCATATTGAGATATAATGCTAAAACATACCGTTTCTGTTTATTGCAGATAAATTTTCCTGTTCACGTGGGCTTCTTGAGAGCAATATCTTTCCTGTCGTGTTGGGTTTGAATACTTTGCTTCTCTTTTTCTGGTTGAGGTTAACTTTAGGATGTTTCACTGTAGAGTTGGGCACACACTATATTAGGTGTTAATGTATTATGGCTGTGTTATATTTCTTATTTAGACCTTGCACTCCTTTTTTCTGCCGGTTTATTTTTTAAATTTCTTGATATAGTAAAAATGTTTCCACTTAATGTATTTTTATTAGAAACAGAACTAGTTCTGCCTATTGCAGTTGCCTCTGGAACTTGAAAAATACCATTAGAAGTAAAAGAAATTAATTCATGGATTATTCTTCATTGGAACTTGTTGACTCTCCCTCACTCTTTTAAGTTTATTGAATTATCTTTTTGAAAATCGTAAAAACGGTTCTGTTTGTAATCTCATAGAGGGATTACTTGTTTCCCTCACCGCGACAACACATGCTAAGCTCGTCCAATCGTCCCACTTGTCTGATTTAGTCTTTGCTCATTCTTCTCATCTCACTGGTAACAATCGATGCTTTTCTTTCCCCATTTTTATTCTCGAGTCACAATCAAGTAAAAAAATAAAAAAAAACATGCCGTGAAGGAAGCTTCATTGTAATATTTGACAACGGTGTTTGAAGACTGATATTTGGTAACGGTGCTGGAGTAGGATTGTAAAGAATCTGCCTCGTTGCTCTCACTTGAATTGTGCCTATCCTGAATTCTTTTAAGTAAATTTTAGAAAAATGAGGACATGGTTCCTTTTACTCACCGCGTAAAAATAAAATAAAATTAGTTGGAATATATTGTATAATGATTAAAAATTTTCAACTTGTGTCATTGTTTTAGTAGATGTGTGAAATATTTGCAGGAAGAGTTTTCTTTATTAAAGAGGTCATGTCTGGTTCAAATAAGATTTCCCTTTAGTAAAAGATAATCTTGAAAAAAAACATTTTATTTTATATTAAATTGAATAATTTTACTCGTTTTCTCCATGAGAAATCAATTAACATCTTTTCCATACTATTGTCAAAACATAATAAGTAACGTACAACTGACTGCATCTCTCACTTAATTCTGATAAAGTGTTGTAACAAAAATATTTGTTAAACATGATAGGATTATTAGTATAAACTAGCTCATGAGACTGAGTATAACACGAACTTTGATTTTTAATACCTTTTTCAGTATTAAATTTTACAACCTAATTATTAAATAATATGTTATTGTTATAATGATTTTAGATATATAGTTCTAAACAACTTGGATTGTACAATCTAAATTGGATTAATCAAGGTATATATAGATCACAGGTACATTGGTTTTAAAATTTGTTTGTGCGCTGAATTTAAACGCATACCAAGCTGCATAATCACCAGATCATGGGATTTTTTTTATTGAAACAATTTAACGATAACCGTTATTTCCATGTAATTAAATTTTCGTTCCTCGATAACATTACATTTAAATTTTTATTCATATTCTTTTTTTATAACTTTTAATTCTTTATTATGTTCTGTACCACTCTTAATTTCTGATTCTAAGTTAGAATTGTTAAGTGTTGACATATGTATTAATATTTATTAATTTAACTTAATTTCAAAGATTAAAAGTGTTGATAGAAAATAAATGAAAAATTAAAATTTGATTAGAAATTTTCAAAATATTAAAAATTAAAATTTAATGTAATTATGAAACTAAAAACTTTGTTATCACGTTATTTTATCTTTAAGTATTTAATTATTAGCAAAACTAGGCTACAAAATACGAAACGATTTTTAAGGAAAGAAAAAAATATGAAACTCATTTTTTTTAAAATTTAAAATTAATTTTTCATTAACTAGAAGTTATATCCTACATATTAATTATGAGAAAATTAATATTAATTTTTTAAAAAATAAATTCAATATTCTCCTTCTTATTTTCTTTTCTTAGATGTCCTTTCAAAGGAAAAACATCCCACTCATAATAACTCTCATTTTTTAATCAGTCAGAGTTATAAAAATTTCAAAAGAAATTCATTAAATAAAAAATAATCTCACATAATTTAGTAATTTTCTAAGAAATTTAATTTATAATAAAGAATTTAAAGAATTAAGTTAGAGACGGTTACTAAATTTTCTCTTTATGGGAATTGCAGGTAAACAATTATATTCACTTTACAAGAAATAGTTTTTGGTTTAACTATACACAGCAATATATATCACGCACACGCAGCATGTGCCTAAAATTGAGAGGGAAGGTTGGAACTTCTTTCAATATTCTTACCAAAAATCCATCTAATTAACTGAAATAAAATAATTTAAATTTTATGTTAATTAAAAAAAAAATATGTCTACTATATCTTCATCTGGACAATGCTCTTTTTAAATGAACTCAATTACATATATTCTATATGTTCTCCTCAAATTATATACCTAGCACCACTGACTGGAAAGAATGAAAATTTGAGCTTTGTACTGTCATAATATAGAAAAGGACAATCATGATATTGTAAAGTTGTTCTGCACTTCCATTTTAATTAATACTAATAAGATGAAAACGAAATACTATTTATTTTAAGTGCTGTATTAAATCCTTCTCGTTAGTAAACCTTTTTAGCTAATGGAAATTAAACTACAATTACTATACACAATCAAAATCTCTTCTACGTTCTATATTGATGTTAGCAGGTTCCAATTAACACAAAGAAAATCTATGAAATGCAGTAGTTAGCAAATAATCAAGGGTACAGCAATAACGTAACATGTATATATATAAAGTCACTTTTCAATAAAGAAAAGACAGTAGTAATTGATAAACAAACATTCAAAAAGTTACTTGATTGAAGGGGTACACGATTGCTACGATTTACCCGCATAAAACTAGCTTGGAAACACAAGAAAAAGCAGAACTTTAATTTTATGGTAGCCGATCATCCAAAATTATAATACTAGATAGTGCCTAATAAACTAAAAGAAAGTCTCATAATAATTTAGTAGGAAGGCCAATAGTTATCTAGATCCATGCAATGGTCCATGCCCATGAACCTATTCCCATGAGAATTCATGTTACTCATTTCTGTTCCATAACCTACATTCTCGGCACCAATAGAAGTGGCTGTCATCATACTGGAATTCACATCAAGTACTTGAGCCATTGTATGAACAGGAGAAGGTTGCATTGGCCGCAAAATGTGTTGTGTTGTGGCTGATCCTGCTCCTCCTCTTCCTCCAAGGTTCAAATTGAGACCTGAAATGGTGAATCCTCCTCCACTTGCTGTCGAAGTAGGGTAGCTCAACTGGGGTTGCATTGGAAGGTTGACACTACTTGTTGATCCACCACCTCTTAAAACCCTAGCAAGTTCAGCTAACTCAGCACTGTTCATGTAATTGCGTCCATAGAGGAAATGAGCTGCAGGATCTCCAAGTTGCACCATTGGTGGTGGCATGAGATTTTGCCCTATTTCCAAGCTGTAAGGATTCACTGACCTTGCATGGTTTGAGGATGGGTACTTTTTTGCACCACCACTCTTCTTGAATACCCGGCAAACCACCCATTCATCTTGCTGCATATGCATCAAAGTAGGATGAGTAACAACATTTTATTTGGTCAAAATGGAAATTTGTACACGAGAAAGTATTAGTTAATCTTATTCTATCCTTATATGACATAATTAATCTGCCTTTTTTTCTTTAATTTATGAGAAAGAATTAATAAAATTTAACTGTATCAGGTAGAGATTGATCGCACATCTTTCAGTGCTATATATGTAATATGTAAGTGTATACCTTATCCCCCAAAAAAAAAAATTCATACAATATTAATTGCTTTTGGAATACTAAAATTACATATTGAATTTGCATTCTTCTCTACATAACTCCAAAAGTTTAAAACATCTCGAATCGTAAGTGTTAATCTGGATTCCTTAACTATCCTTTCATTCAAGAAACTCAGTTATATAAGCATCTTTACTGTCCTAAGTTTAGAAGAAGCAAAATATTTTAGATATGTACCCTGTTAGTTCTAAAGGTGGATTTAGAGTGAATGCGGTATTCGTGCATGACCCAGTTGCTTTTCTCTCCTCTGGGAGCTCTTCCTTTGTAGAAAACTAAAGTCTTCTTCATGCCAATCAACTCCGATGTTGCACTGTTCAGAATCTCCTTGTCTTTCCCTGTCGTCTTCCAATACCCCGTGTTCGTTGCTCGATTCGTTCTCACACCCGTCGGGTATTTACGGTCTCTCAAACTGAAGAAGTACCATTCTTTTTCTCCCATCTTTGCCTTCCCTATTTCATAGCAAAAGAAAACATGAATGAGTCGAAATATATTTGGCAGAATTAATCTTTTTCTTCGCTGTATTTGGTTAGAAAATGGTAGATATATATAATTATGTACATATATATATATTCAAAATTATTATGTATAGCACGTAATTATCTTATCCATATTACAAGAAACACAAACGTCTACCATAATTTATGAAATTAGACTAATCAGTTAGCGTGTATTAAGAAGAAACCCTAGATGTATAGTGCTGACTATTTTGATTTTGAAAATATATAGCATGCATGAAAAGAATAAATAAGAAATTGAAAACAATAATTGATGAAGAACATATACTCATTTCATGCATTCATTTCTTATGTTATGAGTATATATCCATAAATAAATAAATAAAAATGAAATAAATCTTAGATAAGAGAGAATTAAGATTACTAATCATTTAGATAATAAATGCTTGTAAAAAAAGAATAAAATATGTTTGTACCTGGAAGCTCCCATGGCTCACATTTGTTGAGATCTACATCAGTTATTGCTTTGCATGTAAAATTGGAATCCGATATCTTATTTACGAGATAGCAAGTAACAAGTTCTTCATCGGTAGGATGAAATCGAAATCCCGGTGGTAGGGTTTCTTCCTTTCCACGATTTCCTTCCATTTCTATATCCTTTCCCTCCTTTATCATTGCTTCCTTTTCCTTCTGTACCACACAAAAAGTGACATGATAAACATCTTATGAAAAAGCTTCACAATATGTTGAAGAAAGTTCAACTAAGCTCTTCGTTTTCTGAATCCACTACTCTAGAGGAGTTACCATACCCTTCGGAGAAAAAAATATGATTGCAAAGTCTTCTTCAAATAGAGGAATAAAGATACTTAAAAATTATGAATTTTGAGATCGATCAATAAGTTAAGTAATTGCTTACTTGCATGGGGAGAGAAACTCTTCTTCTATTAGGTTTTGATGCTTTATATAAGTTATATCTTTCACTTGGAAACGAAACAATGACTTAAGGGATACTACAATAATACATAGGATAAAAAGAGAGGCTTCTAATTACTACTTAGCAGCGATTCACCATGCATGGATATATGGATGGAATTTAAGTACAAAGGTAACGAGGAAAAACATGAAGGAGTGTGTTTATGAAGCTTTCACCAAATGTGGGTCTTCACCTTCAAGTTGCATAGACCATAGCTGTAAATACCAAGAAGGATCACTATATTGACCTGAACTAGAAAGACAATTTTGACCCTGCCAATATGTATATGAAATAATTTTCTGTGATGGCTGTTTATAATTTTGTTCTACAAGACTCGTGTATATGACAAAATTTTGTTGAACTTAAATATAAGAAAATTTTAATCAAGTTAATTCTATTTGATATTTTTATTTTAAAATATTTATATATATAAATAAAAATGTATTTAAATATTTTTTAAGCAGTGAGACACTAGTTATTAATCAATATTTACCTATAAACAAAAATCTTAATTATTTTATTTAGTTTATTAGTTGTTGGTGGACACTTTTAAGACAGAAGCGACATAGAATTCAGAACCAAAAACTATGCATGGAGTAAATCATGCACACGTGATGTAGTGGGGCATGGTTTGTATGGATGATTTATAAAGGAACCAACGGAAATGAGGCACGTTGTACATAGCCGCGCGTTGTATATAAATGAGGACAATCGAAAAGTCAAATTGCACCACGAATATGGATTGCATTGCGAACAAGACAAAGACAAAACCAAAGATGAATGAACATGGGGTTTCCTAGATCACCAACCTCTCCATATTTAATGTGAATTATTTCATGGAAGACCGTTTCTCTTCCTCCTGACCAGTTTCCTGAAATCCCTGTCAACCTTCAATTCTCTCTTCCTTTTTTCATATTTGTCTTTGGTAGCCATATATCCCATTCTCATCATCCATCATTAACTACATATTCAAATAAAAAGTTCAATTTTATGAACACGCACGAGTACAGTACATTTCTATGCAGCAATTGACGAAAATCTAAGTATATTACTAGCATAAGAAAACCATTCAACTTGGTGTTAGTGTGATGGGATCAATATGACACACCACATTTGAATTTAACAAATTTATATTTTAATAACTTTTTATGATTAAGTATGTTAAATTTTATCAACCTAAAATATCATTCTGATTTTACATATAGTCATAGATGATTATATATCAGTCAATCAAGTTATATAAATATGGACTTACATTGATGTAATACTAATTTGCTTGTGCTAAAAGACATAGAAAAAGCCTATGCTAAAAGTATGACAAGCTACATAATCGCCAGGATCCTGGGAAAACTTTGTACGTGATTGCCGATTCTCCTCAAATTGAAAAACACTTGCTATTCTTCTTCTTCTTCTTCTTCTTCTTATTATTATTATTATAACTATTATTATAATAATATATAATGTCATTTTATTTTATCTTTAGGTATTAAATTATTATCAAACACTAGCAATTGACTACGGTCTCTTCCTCTTATATAATGTCGAAATAAACGCGCTTTTTTAATTTTTAAAACAAATCATAATCTAGCTAGTGCACAAAGAAATAATTTATCATTTTAAATTGTTTTGTCTTCTCTGTGACCGTGTGGAAATTTTCATGATTGAACAAGGAATGATGAATTATATATGTACCTATAGTTTTGAGGGTATAAAAGTCGAGGGACGTTACTAAGTTTTATACATGCGTAATGTGTAATTTGTCTTACGAGACAAAGCAAGAAAAACAAGGACTACCCAAAATGCAGCATAGGGCCATATCTTCATTTAGCATGTGTGTGAGATCTTGAGTGCTTTTATGAGTATAAGAAAATCCCATGGATTATATCTGAAAGAAATGCAGTTGAAAATGCAACAAAAGATGGTCCATATGACTCATAATTTGCTGCAACTAAGGTTTTTTTCTAAAAAATAAAATACAGGTTTGAATTGAGAACTTCGCATAAATTATCTCATCTTCTCCTTAAGGTTAAAGCTTGTATGTGAACTGAGTAGATGCTATAAAGATCCGTGCCTTGACCGTTTATAGTTCATAATGATTGTTTTCCCTTTTTCTTTCAGGAATTTTTGCTCCTTACGGTAAATGTGATTAATTTTTTTGACAAATTTGTGGAGGTTGCAACCAATTGGAAACCATAAATGTACGTAAAATACGTACATATCATAGAACCAGTGGGTCTTGGTAGGTATTAATTTCACAGTGGAAGTAAATTCTCCAAAATATACATGCTTTTAAAAGTGTCATTATTCCAATTTCAAGCCTCATCTTCAACTTCACGGTGCGTTGAATCGTCTTTGTTTTGTCTCCATCATCACTAAATAGTGGCCATGACTTTCTAAATTTAAATAAATAAATTATTAAGCCCTGACCAAGACATTATCTCTCATTATTTTATGAACCACTGCTTAGAAAAATGAATTCAATAGATAACATTTAATGTATAAATTATATATGAATCTAAAAGATATTATTTTAAATACATAATTTTACGCAATCCAAATTCTTTAATCCCGTAGAATATTAATAAAATAATAATGTTACATGAATAACTTTAATATGTAATCATTAATTTATAAAATGTATATATTTATGTATTTATTTATTTATTTTTTTCATTTTTCTTCATGTTAAAATTATCTTCTGTACATTTCTCGTTAATAAATAATGAATCAAGTAAACTTCGATGTATTTGTACATAAAAGTGTGATACAAAGAGAGATTTCATTGAATAGTAAGTTTATAACTAATCTTGTCTTTAAATGAGAAAGTTACATTACTTGTTTGATACGTAGTTTAAATTGTCGCAAGTTTTGTGAAATATTTCTTGTCTTTTAATTGTTGATAAATTTTCAAAGGTAGGTAGTTATGATATTGGAAAGATTCACGGCTTTAGCTAGCATTGAATTATCAAGCAACAACTGTGTTTCAAAGCTAAATTATATATACAAATGCTCCAATATCCATCTATCACAACCAGCTTCTTACTTATCATTCACTTCAAAATAATTTAATTTAACTGTCTCAATCATGTTTACCTGTTCTGAAATGATCAACTAATCTTTTCATTGAAGCTTCAAAATTTACAAAATAATTGGAATTCGTGGGTGACAGTAGTTGATTTCTATGTGCGGGTGACGTGGGGATTTTACTAATGATATAATGGATTTTAATGTTGCCACATAGTATTTATGATCTTAATTACCCAAACTCTTTTAATAGAATTAATATGATTTAACGTTAGTGAGCATTGTGGAAGAAATTTTTCTTGGATAATAAATAAAAAGTTAATGGTTTTGACTGTGATTCAATATAATTATGACATGTAATGATCAGAAGCTAATTGAAATTCATTGAAAGTGGAAGCTGAAAGGCATGGAATTGACTTAAGGATAAGCATATATCTACCTATGTATTGGAAACTTTTGCATGTATACTTCTCTGTAATGGCCAATTACCACGAATATAGTGTCCATCTAAATATTGATAAATTTAATTGCATATTAGAAGAATTGAAGATGATTAAATCACAAAAGTCTACTTGAGAAAATTGGAGATTAACTTTATGGGGAAAATATATTTAATATTTGAAAGAAATTGTTATTATTAAGCTTTGCGGGGAAAGGATATTTATTAACAATTAAATCACAAAAGATTATTAGAACAGGCTTCAGGGGATTTCATAAAACAGCAAACAAAAAGAAAAAAAGAAAACCTTAAAAATTCTGATCTTAATTAATAGCACTAATCAATATGTCAAGTGCCAATATTTAAGAAATTGACTATGTGAAGAACTGGCTTAACACAGTATCCGAAGCAAATTCAATGCTTACTCTTTAATATTTATGTTCTTGCTAGTTATATATCACCTCCAATTATTCACTTTTCTCTTATTTAAGTTTTTTTTTTTAAAAAATACTAAATCACATAGAAAAGAAAGGAATCCAATCTATACAGAATTAAATATCTCGAACGTCTATCTGATTATACAACCAAGAAAATAATATGCAAAATTCACAGCTAAATTCTAAACTACTAAAAGTATTGGGTGGGCTATATATGAATGCAAAGTTTTATAGTTTTATTCTATATTATCAGAACAAAGAAAGGAAATTAAATTTTACTGTGTTTTTTTCAGCATTCCTCTACGTCAAGTTTTATATGAAAATCTTTATTTTTTATACAAAAAAAAAAAGATAAATTACGTGACGGAAACTATTTAAATCAGTTAAATCTCAAAGTTCAGGAAATATTTATAAAGAACGTACTTATATATCATCAATCAACAAAGTTTTCATGTAACGAGAACTAAACTTCCATCTTAGATATATGATTAAGTGTGATGTTTATCGACTTAGCTAGATGAATATATATATATATATTGGTCCAAATCCAATCAACTACCCTTTTGACTATATTGTATCCTCTTAGGAAACAAAATTATTTGATATACGTCAATATCCTTAATACTTTTCCTGCGTCATATAATTATTTCAACAACATCAAGTATGTATTTATGTTAAGTATTAAATGACTAACTGGTTGCATTTTTTTATTATTATTTCTTGATTTAATTATATATATTGTGAAGTGCTTGACAAGAAATTACCGGCATAATTAACCTTTCACACATTTAGAGTGAGGGGTTATGCTTTACTTGTTTGCTTCTTCCACTTTCATTTCATGACAAATGCACGTCAACCACTTAATTAACCATTAGCATAGATAAGTCCTTGCAAGATACATAAGCTAAGTTGAATTAAGATGAACTTAACGGAGAGAAGTAGTACGTAATGTACTTGCTACATTGCGTAAATATGGTTTTTGATTGACTAGCTTGGGTTTTTATGAATCAATGATAATTACTGAACAAATCAAGTGATGGACGACAAATTAAGAAGGGGTGCGTTTTGATGTATCAAAACGGAGAAAGCAATAATTTATTGTTAATTTTTATGGCTCAAATTTAAATTTGAGCAGTTGTATGTATACGTAAAAATTAAAAACACTTAATAATGACTACATATTCTGATGGAGATTCTGGCAAAAAAATAATTCTAATTGGCAATTACCTAGTTTTTCTATTTAATTTGGTGTTTGAATCAACGAATAAGAAAAGGTACACAATAATGTAAGTAATCATCAAATATGGCAATCCAAATCTATGTTCTCATTTTTCTCATTTCTGTCGATATCCTGCAATGTCCAAAAATTACAAGTTGACAAAGTAGAAAAATCAAAGGTGTGACACCGTCGTATTAAAAGTCATTAACGTGACTTAGTCATTTAATTCAGGAGTATTTTCATTTTTTTTTTGTGAGTTTCAATACAATTAAAAAACAACTTTAAACATTTATTATTGATTTTGGGACTTTACATAATAAAGCAGAAAAAAAAAGACTAAATTTCCGAAGTCAGTAACAAATTTTATGACAAATTTAATTTAATTTTTAAAGTAAAAATGTTCAAATTAATATTATCAATACATAAGAAAGTGAAAATATCTTAAATAAACTCATCTAACGTTGTTAATTGAAAGATTTGTGTGAACATGCAAGTGGGGGAATCAAATTTAATATACTTATATTATAAAAGAATAAATTTATTTTTTAAATAAATGTCATATATATATATATATATTATACATCTTTCAAATATAAAAATCTAAACAGCATAGTAAAATTTTTTGCTAAAATCTAGTAATATACCGACATGTGTGAAGAAGAAATGATGAAGAGTAAGACAAGGCACAAAGTTAGATGTGGAAATTGTATGATAGTGTGAAATCGTAATAGGTAGAAGACAGAGTATATTTGAAGCTTAATGAAAAGTTTGTCTGTTATTAAGCTGAAGCATATATTTTTATAATTGCCAAAAATAGTGATGTATGTGTGTTAGCTTAAGTGAAGCACAAGTAGGGTACTTGGGGTTTATCCGTTATATATCGTTCTTGCTTCTAGAATCTTGAAAGAGTGACCTAAATTAATATAACATCTGCTTCTGTCATGATTAGTTAATTTTGACAAAATCAACAACATAATATAATTAAAACTCGGAAATTAAACTTGTTTATTAGCAGCTTCTTTGCTTAATTACACCTTTGGTTAGTCTCACCTTTGATTATACAAACTTTTATTATAATTGCACACATGTTCTTTTATTTCCGCTAATTTTTTTTAGGTCAGTTTTTATTTTCCTTTTTGGGCTTATGTTTTGCGGGCTCAATTAAAAATGGGCGAGAAATAGTTTGGGCCCAGTGTAACGAGCCCAAATATTGTTCCCTCCTTCACTTGTGCTGCTTCAATTCAAAGCCTGCTTCTGTTTCAATTTTTCCTCCTTTCGTTTCGTTGCTGCTAAAACCGCCACTTGCAGAGACTCGGCAAGCAAAGTCACTGCATTCAGAATCAGCTTCGAAGAATTTAATAGTTCTCTCCCTAAATCTCTCTTTTAGGTGAACTAATTAATCCCGAACGTCTTCTGCTTCTTTTTTTTTTTTATGATTTGATTTTTTTTTTATTGCGATTTATTGTTCTTTGTGTTCAATCGGTTACGGTTCTTTTCCTTTTGATTATGTTAGTTTTTGTTTTCCGAATCACTTAAGTGATGTTTCACTGTATGGAATGTTGTGCAAATTGGTGTGTACACCAGGTGTTCGCCATAATTCCTCCACAACAAACTGAGATTCAATTGCGTTTCCTGAAATTACTGTCGTTTAGTTCTTAATTATTCGAGAAAAATAAAAAAAGACATTCTGTTATTTTGGTCCTTTATTTAGTATTTGATGAATTTATAATTTTGTTATGAAGCAATACTTGTAATTTAAATTAATTTTTTAT
Organism: Hylodesmum podocarpum; assembly: GCA_026586105.1. Classification (NCBI taxonomy): domain Eukaryota; kingdom Viridiplantae; phylum Streptophyta; class Magnoliopsida; order Fabales; family Fabaceae; genus Hylodesmum; species Hylodesmum podocarpum. The sequence continues at coordinate 6,187,028 of JALJEV010000623.1, forward strand.
GCATTATCAGTGTTAAGATTTCTAGACTGTAAACCTATTAGAATTAGAAATCAACTTAGATATGTCTTTTATAATAATGATTACAAAAATCGACTATCTTCTAATTGTGTTGTTCAATGATTCTGCTTGTCTTTGCTACTTCATAGGTAGGAAATACCGAAATACCCTTTTGACTGTTCAAAGTTTATTGATGAAGTCATCCACATTTTTATAACAGCATGGGAATAGCATTGTAACCAAGTTGGTGTCTTTTTAATTTGTGGCGTTGAGAAATTCTAGAGACGTAGAATTAGACAATCAGTTATGGTTGACCATCTACATCCATCTATTTGTAGTGAATGTTTTGTCTTAATTATGAATGTCACGCAATCAAGCCTCCTTAAAGCAGTTTTACATGTTACTGCATCCTTTCTGGAAGATAATATTATGTTCATGTGTCAGCTAGGACTCTTATTTTGTCATTCAATTCATACTTCAATTAGAAATTAAGTGCATATAAAGTCATGTAGACATTTGACTTGTAATAATGGGACTTGACCAATATGATTTCAACTTGTGACTTCAAGTCTTATTTTTTTAGTGTTGCCTTCTTGATTGTTAATAAGACAAGACAGAGTTTAGTTAGCAATTGTTACCAGGTTTCATTGTTGAGATTAAATAAATCCGACAAACGTTGCTCTGAATCTTATAATATTTAGAAGGACAAATTGATTATGAAGACAATGAAATTTGACAGCAAAACTTGTCACATACTTAAATGTCTTAGTCTTTCAGTTTAGTAGGTTGGATGAAATTAGTTCCTCTTAATTTCAATCTTCAATCTTGATATTAATGTGTTAGCGACATTTACATCAAATTCAAGATGCCTGATAAAAAAAATCAATGGCATAAAAGTGATGAAGCCTTAACATTTACTCACTAGTTTTTTGCCTTGTATTTGTGCTTAGTGTAGTGATAATGTATAAATGTGTGTGTGTGAGAGAGAGAGAGAGAGAGAGCATATTTTATTCTGATGATTCTGGCTTTTACTATACTGCAGTTTGAATAATTAGCCATGTCTGAGACTGAGGTAAATCCAACTATCAGCAAGTCAACTGGATTGCCTCGGAAACGCTTCTATCGAGCACGAGCACACAGCAATCCACTGAGTGACTCTCACTTCCCTGTGCCAATATCACCCAACCACGTTGACTTTTCCCTCCATTACCCTCAGTTCTTTCCCTTGTCTGGTCAAGCTGATAGTTCCAAAAAGATCCAGTTTGCTGATATTGGTTGTGGTTTTGGAGGGCTGCTCATAAGTCTTTCCACTCTGTTCCCAGAAACATTGATGATTGGAATGGAACTTAGAGACAAAGTAACTGAGTACGTCAAGGAAAGAATTTCATCTTTAAGGGTAGCAAATCCTGGTCAGTACCAGAATGTTTCTGTGGTGCGAACTAACTCCATGAAGTACATTCCCAATTACTTTGGAAAAGGACAGCTCTCAAAGATGTTTTTCTTGTTTCCTGATCCTCATTTTAAGGAGAAGAATCATCGCCGTAGGGTTATCAGTCCATTCTTGCTAGATGAGTATGCTTATGTTCTTGAGGTTGGTGGAATTATATACACAATAACGGATGTAGAAGAGCTTGGGGTTTGGATGAAATCTTGTCTGGAGAATCACCCTATGTTTGAAGCCCTGAGTGAGAAAGAACTTCAAGCAGATCCAGTTGTGAAGCTTTTAAGTTCTGCAACAGAAGAAGGCCAAAAGGTTGCTAGAAATGAAGGACAAACTTTCAAGGCTGTATTTAGACGCATTGAGCCATCTGATCAAACATCCTAGACTTTCACTGCTTAGTCTATTATGTTGTGAATTCAGAAAAAAAAAAAAAATTGCTTCCTACATGCCAAGCATTGGGTTGATTTAGCTACTTTACTGTTATAGATTTGGCTTCACTAGAATCACATTATCTTTGCCATCTTTTATTTGCTATGTATGTGCGTATTTTCATGTAACTGAAATGATTAGGTATTGAAAACGAAACTATCATGGAGTGTAGTTCAGATTCAACCATTTGATTTGTCAAAAATGTCAATTTTGGTTCATTCACATTTGTCGTCAGTACGAGTCACCCCTTTTGCTTCTCTAGTTAAGGCAATTAGATTTATTTATGCAAACTCACTAAACTGACGGACAAATCTCAAACTGAATAATTTTACTATAAACTTAGCCTACATCTCCTTCCACAAATTCCATCAAGTCATTGGTTCTAGTTCGGTGTAAAGTCAGCCCTTCTAGGATCCAAAACACCTCATGCGAAAACGACTTTGAATCGTCACCTGATACGAATTCTTGAACCACATTGTTAACCTCAATCAAGCTACACCCCGGGGTTTTCTTTATCCCCTTGCTTCTTATGAGTTTCCTAACATTTGACACCCCTTCCCACTTGCCAAGTTCTGCATATATGTTAGCAAGCAAGACATAGTTCCCAGACTCTTCTGGCTCAAGCTCTAAAAGTCGTTCCATTGCAACAACAGCCATCTCAAGATTGTGATGAATCCTGCAAGAGCTTAACAGAGAGTTCCATATCCTTGAATCCGGTTGCATCGGCATCTTCAATATTGTGTCAAGAGCCTGATTAATCCGTCCTGAGCGACCAAGAAGATCAACTAGGCAACCATAGTGCTCAACCTCTGGCTCTAACTGATAATCCACCCTCATAGCATCAAAATATTTCAACCCCTCATTCCATAACCCTGCATGAACACAAGCTGACAAAACACCAATAAATGTTACCCCATTGGGAGCCAACCCTGATTTCTGCATATCTTCAAAAACTTGAATGGCTGCATACCCTTTTCCATGATTAGCCAGTCCCCCAATCATAGTACTCCAGGAAATCACATCCCTCTCAATCATGTTATCAAACAAGCGCCAAGCCTCATCAATGCTTCCACACTTAGCATACATTTCAACCAGTGCATTACACACACCACACTTCTTCAAAAACCCATTTTTATCTGAGTACATGTGAATCCACTTCCCCACCTCAAGAGCCCCAAGCTGTGCACACGCAGGCAGAACAGATATAACACTAATCTCATCAGGCTCAATGCCCACCACTTGCATCTCTTGAAAAATCTCCAACGCATCAACATAACACCCTACTCTAGTATACCCATTAATCATCATCGTCCAAGACACAATTGTTCTACGAGGCATTTCATCAAACACTTCCCTCGCATTCTTCATCTGCCCCAACCTGATATGCCCCGAGATTAAACCATTCCACGAAACCGTATCTCGCTCAGTCATTTCATCAAACACTTGGTACGCACCACTCATATCGCCAAATTTCGTGTACATATCAATCAGCGCGTTCTCCGTTATTGCATGCGACTTGGGTCCGAATTTGTACACGTGCGCGTGAACTTGCTCCCCGAGACGACGACAGAGAAAACCCGCACACGATTTTATCACAAAAGGGAACGTGAATTTGTCTGGCAATGCTGATTTCGTTGTTAGCATTTGGTTGAATAGAGTAATTGCAAGAGAATGCTTGTGATTGTGAGTGTAGGTTCTGATTATTGCGTTGTAAGAGAACACGTTTGGGTTTTCTAGTTGTTGGAACAACGAGGTCGCGTAATCCACCTGACCCAAGTTGTCGCATAGATCCAACATTTTTGTGGCAAGAAAGTTGCTCTGTGACAGTGACAGTTTCATGATGTGGGCATGAAGCTTCTTCAGTTCCGCAATTTTCGCGCAGTTTCTCAGGGTCGTGACGAAACTGTTTTCTAATTCTCTAACTCCCATCAATGAATGAGGGTAGAATATTGAATAAGATTCTGAACAAGTGTTCAAAGCGTCGTTTGCTTGATCAGGGAAAGCAAGTGCATGGGGTTGTGGAGAAACTAGGGTTTGAGCGTGATTTGGTTTTGAACAACGACCTTATTGATATGTACGCAAAATGTGGTACCATGGATTTCGCTTGTATGGTGTTTGATCGAATGCCTCTGAGAAATGTAGTGTCTTGGACGGCACTAATGTGTGGATATCTGCAAAATGGTGATTCCAAAACCTCTTTGCTTTGGTTTGTTAAAATGGGTTGTTCAGATGTTAAGCCAAATGAGTTCACACTTTCCACAAGTTTAAAAGCATGTGGGGTTTTGCGGATTCCTAAGAATGGAATGCAGATTCATGGGATTTGTGCAAAATCTAATTTTGATTTGGTACCCGTTGTGGGCAATTCTATGATCGACATGTACTTCAAGTGTGGTATGGTTAAAGAGGCAGCGAAGGTGTATAACACTTTGCCAGTGAGAGATGTTATAAGTTGGAATACAATGATTGCTGGCTACACCAATGAAAGAAATGGTAAAGAGGCTTTGAATCTTTTTCTAGAGATGCAGGAGAAGGGGGAGGTTCCTGATGGATATACGTATTCAAGCTTGTTAAAGGCGTGTAGTTTTGCTGGTGCAGTGGGAAAGGGAATGCAAATTCATGCTGCATTATTAAGACATGGATTCCCCTACTTGGCTCAATCAGCTGTTGCAGGTGCTCTGGTTGATCTATATGTCAAATGCAGGCGCATGACTGAAGCTAGGAGGGTGTTTGATCGAATTGAAGAGAAGAGTGTGTTGTGTTGGAGCACACTAATTCTTGGTTATGCACGCGAGGATAATTTGACAGAAGCCATGGACTTGTTTAGGGAGTTGAGAGAGAGCAGAGATAGAATGATGGATGGGTTTGTACTTTCGGGTCTCATAGGTGTATTTGCTGATTTTGCCCTTGTTGAGCAGGGCAAGCAAATGCATGCTTATACCATCAAAATACCGTGTGGTTTATTGGAAATCTCAGTGGCTAATTCAGTTTTGGATATGTACATGAAATGTGGACTAACAGATGAGGCATATGAGCTTTTCAGAAAGATGCTAACAAGAAACGTGGTTTCATGGACTGTTATGATCACTGGTTATGGGAAACACGGTATAGGGAATAAGGCAGTTGAACTTTTTAACGAAATGCAAGAGAATGGAGTTGAACCTGATAGTGTAACTTACTTGGCTGTGCTTTCAGCTTGCAGCCATTCTGGACTCATCAAAGAAGGTAAAAAATACTTCTCCAGTTTATGTAGCAATCAGCAGATCAAACAACAAGTGGAGCATTATGCTTGCATGGTTGATCTTCTCGGACGAGGTGGACACATAAAGGAAGCAAAGGATCTCATTGAGAAAATGCCCCTAAAGCCAAATGTGGGCATATGGCAGACATTACTTAGTGTCTGTAGAATGCATGGAGATGTCCAAATGGGGAAACAAGTAGGAGAAATTCTTTTGAGATTGGATGGTAATAATCCAGCTAACTATGTCATGATGTCAAACATGTATGCTGATGCAGGGTATTGGAAAGAGAGTGAGAAAATAAGAGAAACGGCGAAGAGAAAGGGATTGAAGAAAGAGGCAGGACGTAGTTGGGTGGAGATAGACAAGGAAATCCACATTTTCTACAATGGAGATAGCGTACATCCTCTCATAGGGGAGATTCATGAGGTGTTGAAAGAAATGGAAAAGAAGGTGAAGGAAGAAATGGGCTATGTTCATAGCGTAAATTTTGCATTGCATGATGTTGAAGAGGAATCAAAGATGGAGAGTTTGAGGGTTCATAGCGAGAAATTGGCTATTGGGTTGGCCTTGGTTAGAGGAGGACTACAAGGAGAAAGGGTGATTAGGATTTTCAAGAACTTGAGAGTTTGTGGGGATTGTCATGCATTCATCAAGGGTTTGTCAAAGGTTTTGAATATTGCATTTGTCGTAAGAGATGCAAATAGGTTTCACAGATTTGAAAACGGTTTGTGTTCGTGTGGAGATTACTGGTGAACTTAACCCAAAAGTTACAACCAACGAAGTTGTTGCACTATCTTACCCTCAACAGTGAGCTCGAAAATTTATGTAGGTAAAATGTTAAAATATATTTTAATTGATGTTTAAGAAACATCAAAACAAAATAACACTATGGCTAAATGACTTCTTGCACTTTTGTCAATAATAAAATCGGAGATAATCAATTTTGCTGAAGATGAAATTACTGTCATTTTGAAAGATCGAAATAAGTTGTTGAAAATCGCGAGGAAAATCGAAATTCTCAAGCAAATAAATTAACAATTTATGCCAAATTACCAAGTAAAATATGAAATAATCCAAGAGTGATTTGCTCAGTAAAATAACTGCCCTCCAGTTTTTGATTTCTTGGTACATCATTTTTTTCATATTTTCAACCGAATTCAGTTACCGGAGTTTTCACACCGTCCATCCAAATGCGAAGGACCCGTTTTCAGGGAAAAACAGATAAGGTTGACTCCTGGTTTTGAAAAATTAGCAAAACGAAAACAAAGAATGATAAAATTAAAATATTTTTTTCAATTCGAATGAGCAACTGCTATAAATAAATAATAGATACATTCGAAGTTATAGACTTGTAGCCTGTGAAACTGATAATCTGAAGATGGGAATCATTCTAAAAACGGAGCAACCTAACTTCTTAAGTTGGATTCCTAAAGAAGGGGTGATCGAGGGCTTGGCGAGCTGTTAGACGTTTGGCTGGATCAAATGTTAACAAGCCATGTAACAAGTCAGTTAAAGAGGATCTCGAAGAGTCCACATTACGTGATACAATGTCCTGCATTAAGAATAAGAGGAATAGAGTGATTAAGAACGGTCATTACAAACATTATGCATATAAATACTAGAGTCCACTAATTGATTGACCAAGCTTGAGATGACACAACAAACCTTGAGATGACCAAGCTTCTTCACAGCACTAATGCTCTCCCTTGAAACAGCTCCTTCAGGCCATCTTAGTCGTGCTCCATGCTTGAAATACTTTTCTGCACCCTTGCTACATTGTAGAACAAGTGAATCAAAAAGATGTTACCACATAAATTTGGTGCACTCAGTTATAATTAATCAGCTTTTGTATTCCCCAAGTCATTGATTCATAACCTGGAAGATTGCCACTCTGGGTGTATCTCAAACCAAAATGGAAGGAGAAATTAGAGAACATTTTCTAGATTCAGTACTTACTTAGACCTTCGAATCATGTGCTGTGGAATAGGTCCCAAAACTCTCTCCATCATTGCCAGATGCTCCAGATTTTCGTGAGTCTGAAACAATGCTTCACCCTGACGACAAAAGTTCCACATTTAGAACATATAGACTACTTGTTCCAAATTCAAGCCATGCCTAATATATCCTGATAGACGGAAGACGAACCGAGCATAATTCGATGAGTATACATCCAACACTCCACAAATCACATGGATATGACCACCCTAGACCTGAAATTATCAATTAAGATGTCGGTGAGAATGCATTAAAAAGTACAAATTATACGCTACAGACAGGGCTCAATCAAGTAAATAACCCACATAACAGTCTCTCAAATGGCACCATTACACCAAAACATGACTATATTAAGCTCTTCTAATTTTCTTATCATGTCTCATAACATCTACATTAGAGAAGAGTCATAACTAAGCAATCTCCGTAAAGGAGAGGTCTAAGATAGAAGTATAGGGGAAACAAAAAGGGTAACAAAAAAAATAGTGTAATAAAATAAACAATAAAGCATGGCAGCATGATGAAAAAACAAATTATAAAAAATGGAACTCTTTACAGTACAGAGAACTCAGAACAGCCAACACAGTGAACAGCAAAAGTCAAGGATAATACAAAGTTACAAGGAAACATGTGCTCCTGGAAAGTTTGACCAGAAATGTACTGTAAGCTACGGGTAACATCTGTATCAGGTTGACATACTTCTCCTACTCATCACCCATAATTTTTTGTTCCCAAGCACCAAATATTTTGTGTTACACACTTGCACTTGACAGGGTAATCAAAAAACTAAGCAAACATTCTCAGCAGCCAAAACCATACTTAGTTACCTAGAATAATCTCAGGGGCCCTGTAATGCCTTGTAGAAACAATGGAGCTATGATTCTGATTATCATATGCAGTACTACCAAAATCAATCAGCTTAATAGCACTAGACTTGGGTAAGCACCTGAACTGCGTTTCATCTGAGGAAACCCTCTGTACCAATCCAACAATTTTTCTTAAATATATTACTCAGTCTACAAACATTATAACATCTGCATCCAAAAATGCTAAATACCTTATTGCTAGGGAGCTTTACATATTCAGAAGAAACAAGAAGTATATTTTCTGGCTTCAGGTCAGTGTGGATTAGGCGTAGTTCATGCATATCTGAATATGATAAAGAACAAGAAACAAGTTAAAATCAGTAGACACAGCCAAGATACACTGCATCCCTGGACAAAGAATGCAGGCCAAGGAAAAAGCCATGGTTTGATTTGTAAGCAAGTGATTCAAGAATGAAACATGAGAAATAAACTGAAGGCCAAGAATAATCCACAGACATGCTACAGATTCCAAAAGCTGTCGTCCAAATTCCCGAACAAGATCCACAGGGAATGGGCAGTATTTATTTCTCTTTAGAAAATCAAATAAGCTTGGTCCAAGCTTCTCAAAGACCTGATAACACCATTAAAAATGCATTGAAAGGAATGTTTCGGCTTAGTTATCGAATCCATGAATAAAGCCCGCATGGACATATATAAAAACAATCCACATAGCTGAACTTAGCTCATTCATTTGCAAAATGAATGAGAATTAATTGCCTATCCTTCCTAAAGAGCAGAGAGCATAACAAAAGAACAAACAGACATGCAGATGGAGAAAAAAAATAAACCAATATTTGTTCAAAATTTCATTTCTTAGTATCTCAACCATTTTCATAACAAAATTAACCAGTCCCCCACCCTCCACCTTCAAAAAGTAATAGAGCAATTCCAACTCAGTATCGATTTTCTCAAAAATAAACAACTAGAATATGGTAATATTGTTGAAAGAAATGCTGTAAGCATACTTACAATGCATATGTGATTTCGGTAATCAAACCAATTTCGGATCTGCACACATCTGCAAACAATAAGCATGATGAAATAAATCAGCCATCCATATTATAATAAGCAATAAACAAATTCCAGTTGCCATTTTACTTCATAAGATCCATACCGTGAGCTTCCTATATCATTCTTTGCTAGACATTGAAGCACATCAACCTCGACCATTGCTGCATCACGATATTTCCGTATGCTTCTAACAACCTTGATCGCCACATATTCTCTGGTTTGGCGGTCCCAACATTCCAAAACCCGACCAAATGTGCCTACAGCACTAGCAACATGCTGAATGACACAAGCAGTGACAAAAAAATTAAAATCTTGTATTCAGAGGACACTTGACCGCTAACCTTCACCCATCTTGCTAAGGATTTTATCTGTTAAAAAAATGAGAAATCATTAAGAACAAAACAGGGGGAAAAAAAAAAATTAACAATACTTGGATCAAATGTGCCTAAAGCATTGTGGAATAAAAAGGAACAAAAAGAAAAAAAATCTATGACTAAAAGCTCTTCTTGCACTATGTTGGGAGTTACAAGCTTATGGCACCAGGCATTAACATAAAAAAATAATAAAAATAAAAATTAAAGAAGACCTTCAACAGATTCATTTCTAAAGGGAACTTTACGAGTAAGAAAAACCTAAAATCGGAGCAAGCACGGAGCTACAATTGAAATTTGCCGCATGCACCAAAATACAGAAATGGCATAAAAACAAATAGCCGAATCTGAATAACTTGATTTTCCAAATGAATCGAAACAAAACCAAAAACATTAAAAGCAAACCATAGTAATAGGGACAAAAATTACATCTAGAAGTGAGATTTTCGCCGAGATTGAAAACATAATGTCCCTCGCGATCGTCGTCCCTTTTCGGAGGCGAAACGTGCTTTCTTTCGAATCCTTCGTCACCAGCAACCGGCAGAGCCCGTTGCGTCTATAACAATAAACAAACGACGGAAAATGGTGAAGAAAGGCACATGAATAAGAAACCCTAATCAAACACGAATTGAGAAATCGAAAGAAACTTTACCTCGGACAGTGGCTGAGGAGCAACGTCCCAGGCGAGACGAGGGCGTTTGCGAGTTCGTTCCCTTTGCATGTGATTGTTTTCGAAAGCAACCATTGACGCATCAGAAACGGCGCATGTTAACAATATCTGCGAGCAAAGAAGGTTAAATCTCTGTGGAAAGGGGAATAAGAGAATGTGTTAATTGTGGAGAAACAGAGGATTCCCGTCGTTCGTTCAGCTACGATTGCGAAACTAAAAGGCTAGTTAGGGTTCAGTTCTTTTTTTTATCATTTTTTTTTTCCTAACAAAAATTGCTTTAATTTTTTTGCTGAGGTCGGCGCGTACTCTTAATTTTAGTGTCCCGTGCTCGATGCTTTCTTGTTCTGTTGTACTCTTATAAATTTTTCTTTTTTTATAAAGTTTAATTAATTTAATGTCTTCATTTTAAATATACTCCTAAATTAAGTTCATTTAGGCTTAATTATTCTATTTATATTTTATTTCTTTATTCAATTTCATTATATTCTTAATATTTGGATCATACTGCCTGATTTTTAAAATTTACTCCATGTAAGCCAAATTTCAATCTCAAAAGTTGAAATTTGTTTAAAGTGTTTTTTTTTTAAGTTTTATGTTATTTCTTAATAATCTATTTTTAAAAATTATGTTTGAAAAATATTAAATTTTATATAATCTTAATAGCAAATTTTAACAACATTTTTTTATTTAATGAATCATACAGTTTTAATTTTATAAATTTCGAACTTAATAAGAATATAAATAATATGACAAAATTAATAAAATAAATAAATAATAAAACTAAATAACTATATAAGTCATTAATTTAATTGTGAATCTCTTATATTCAATAAATATATATCTAAGAGTAGTACGAATGTAAAATAGAAGAAAGAGTTAAATTGTATTAATTAATAAATTCTTTTATAGATGATGTGCTTTGTGTTTATAATTTAAATCTTAGGGTAGACGGAAAATGATATTTTTATTAAAAGATTAATTTTATTGAAATTTTTTGTTTAAATTATTATCCTTAGTTAGTCAATAGATAATTAAATAAGACAATAATATTTTTATATTAGTTTATTTATAAAGATTACGTCCAGTTACTTAACAATTTGTTAAGTTTTTATTAAGAGTATTTTTTGAACTCAGCCATTTTTGACTAAAAACAAATATTCTTTGGATACAACATTTCCAGGTTAAATCGATATTCTTTGGACCCAGCCTTTATAGGCTAAATAAGATATTTTTTCAACACTTAACCTCCTTAGGCTAAAAAACAATTATCCTTTGGACTCCAACCTCCTTAGGCTAGAACTCAAGTATTGTTTAAACACTTAGTCTCTTTAGGCTACAAACACTACGACAGTGGTTTAGAGATTTTAACAACAAAGAGATTGTCCTTTACGCATGGAGGAATTTTATAATAAGTACAAGAATTTAGTTCAAGGCGAGTGAACTTTGATTATCAGAGCTTGAGCAAAAGTTGTATATGATAGCTTATAATGTAGTTCGCCAACTTCAACTCGTTGCAATGAAGTCTTTTATAAACAGCTTCTTAAAATATCCGTTAGACTGAAGATTTGAATGTTTGTACTTTGTCTTGCGTACTCCAACATCTGGCAGAATAAGCAATCAGAACATTTATTGATTTCACAGCGGAAGTCAGCACGATATCAGGCTTTGACTGATTTGTTAAGAGATTTTACCGAAAAGTATCATTTACTTTTCGTGTTGTTGAGGTTAAGACCATATCTCTTTACACCTTTAGAAGCTTCTGAGTAACGGTTTGATTTGAGATGAAACATGTGTTACACTTCATCTGAACTTCATTAAACTCTAATAAACGAATGAATTTAAGTCTGAGCATATAATTCAATCATTCGTCAGTTTTCTTTGTCTTCAACTTGAGTCTTCATATCTTCAAATTTGAATTCATGACTTGAAGTTGTGATGACCACTGTGTCTCGAAGGTTCTTCATCTGATGTAATTGCTTTGAACCTTGATGACTTTAAACACTTCATCTTGAAACTTTTGTGTGTCTTTGAAACACTTCAGCTTGATGACTTTGAACACTGCGTCTGTGTCTGATTATTTATCTGTCTGTTATATAATTATCAAAATTAAGATGTTAAAGTCATTTTGACTTAACAACGAAAATAAAGAAATAATACTTAATTATCTTATCTTAATTATTGTGAATTTATTATTTTATTTATAATAAATAATAAAAATATATTTAAATACTATTTTATTTATAGCAAATAATATTTTTATAATAATACTAAGATTATTAATGAAATAAAATAGATAAAATTTAAAGAAAGGTGAAAAAAATAAAATGATAAAAATTATTAAATATAAGAATAACTTTAAATATAAGAAAATAAAAAAAACTTTAGGAAGAAAGCTTAATTTGATATTTTATTATTTAAATAAAAATAAATATGAAAAAAAGTAAATAATAAATTCTTTTCCAAAAGTTCTCATAATGAAAAAATAGAGTTAAAAGGTAAATAATTATTAGAAATACATAGTTATATCATTTTATTTAACATAATAAAGTTTTAAAACAATTAGAAAATATAACTAGTGTATCGGGCCGAGTTGGAAGCACCGAGCTCCCCTCCGAGGCCCGTGTCGAGCTCGTGTAACCACCCTACCATGGTCCTAACCGCTTCCTGAAAAAGAGAAACTTATGAACTTATATAATTATCTTTGCGAGATTCATGGAGATAGAACTTTAAAATTGAATCTACAAATACCATGGACAAATATGTATAAAGGACCAATCATGTAACGCCTCGCTGTTTTTCATTGCTTAAATATTTTCCTCTTTATCTATTTATTATTATTATTTGAAAATGTTTCCCTTCATTTAGATTTCTTTAAATAAAATTTTAAAATAATTTCTCTTGCTAACAAAAATGTCACCAAAATAAAACACATCACATAGATCACATCGTAATCATACATCAAAAGTTATTTACAAAATGTCACATAGTACGTAATATTGTGATAATTATAATATACACATTATTCACAAAAATCCTCATGTTTGCTTATCCTTCGTTCACATCTCCAATAGATTTATCCTGTTAATCTGCTCCCCCAATTAAAATTTAGGATCATCACGGGTGTCAAACCACGACACCAAACACGCAAGGGTAAGTTCCAAAAATCTTAATAAAAATACATATCATATAAAATTATCAATATAATACATGTCATAATCAAATAAATAAAGAATGAATTATGACTTAAATGAAATTTCTATATGATGCATGCTCCATCCTCAACTCCAAAAATATGCAATGTGGTACCATCTCAGATAATACGACATCATCATCGTAAAACTTACCGACCGGTTGGGATTTCACGGTGGTGCACGAGAATCTCATAAACAATCATGTGATCATCATGAATTAAATGAATTCTCACTATAAAAATCCCCCAAGTCGGCATCCCACCTAGACGCACGGATTAAGTTATTATCTGCACCTCTAACCGAGACCACCTCTTTTGAGGCATGCATGAATGAATGAAATCTTATCTCCCTTTCTAAAAATCTCATTTAAAACAATACCAACTTATTGATATTACAAGTACACTCCATCATTATATTTTACGTTGTAGATTAATAATTTATAATATAATCGTCATAGTTTTCATCACGGTCTTCCACGTACATAGCATAGTTAATTAATCACGGTCTCAATCATCATCCAAGTTCAAAGAAAAGGTAAACATAAACAATCTAAGTCATCATCCAAGTACACATCCAAAGTTATTCAAGTTCAATCAAAAGTCATCCAAGTTCAAAGTATAGAAAAATTAATCATTGTAATATTATATAAATAACTAAAATTATGAAATCAGTAAAGGTGGCAGAGCCTCCTAGTTAGATCTCATAATTTTAGGATCTCCAAATATTATATGCAATATAAATAAATGGAAACAGAAATATTTCAGTATAAAAATATAAATATGCGGTATTATAAACAAAAGTTGAAATAGCTCAGTTGGTTAGGACATGGTTCAGAATCTGAAGGTTATGGGTTCAATTCCTGCTTGCATCATTTTTGTTTTTATATTTTTTTTTTAAATATGCATTATTTTAGTAATTGAAAACTTAAATAAATTGCAACTTTCCTTACAATCCTTATTACTTTAAAACTTCAATAATAATTATAATTCCAAGAGAATAAGATTATAAAAATTAAAATATAGAATATATTTTTTTTTAGGATTATTCTATAATTTTTTAGAAACTTGAAAACTTAATTAAATTGAAAATTCATAATAATTTAGAAACTTCCCTCACCTTGATTTCTTTTGGCTACTCTTTTGGAAGACTTTGAGAAAGCTTTTGAAGGTTGAAAGAAGGTTGATTCTACTCTCAAAGTTAAATGAAATAGGTTTTTGGTGAATTTAGAAAAATTTGGAATTTTAGCAAAATAAGCTTATGGTTTTGGGAAAATTGGAAAAACTAAGATTTTGGTGTTTTGGTGCAAATGAATTCATGGCTGAAGTGTTCTCAAATGGTTTCTATTTATAGATGAAATAAAATTTAAAATATTATTAGTGGTAAAATTTAATATACTTAGTGGTTTTTCCATAAACAATTAATTATAATTCTTTTTCTTTTTAGTGCTCCATTAATCAAATTGGTGCTAACACCACTAACTTAGTGCATCTTTTCATCATTCATGACATATTGCACTTGTTCTAATTTTCTAACTTTTATTTATATATATATATATATATTTTTATTATTATTTTATTATTATTATTATTATTATTATTATTTTTTTTTAATTTTTTTTTAATTCCATTATTCAAATATCATATATGATTATTCCATAATTAATACTAAATTATAAAGAATCTAAAAATTATTTTTCTCTATTTTTCTGGTTCACATATTTTTTCGTACTTATTATATACCTTATATTTTTAAAATTTATCAAATAAACCTAGTAGCTCAGTTGGTAAAAGCATTTTACTTTTAACCGAAGGTTGCAGGTTCGAGTCTAGCATGTGACATTTTAATTTTAAAATTTTTTAAACAATAAACTAGTACTTAATATATATCTTATATTTTATAAAAGTATCAAATAAATGTAGTAGCTTAGTTGGTTAAAGTGGTGGCTTAATAACTTGCATGTTGCAGGTTCGAATCCTGCATGAGTCATTTTAAGTTTATTTTATTTTATTTTTATTTATTTATTATTTTTATTATTATTATTTTTATTTTTATTTTTATTATTTTTTTTTTATTTCTTAAAATATTTCTCAAATCAAATATAAAATAAGATTTCTTAATAATAATATAATTAAAACAATAAATTTTCAGAATAATTCGAAATATAAAATAATATTTGAAACATCAAATAGTAATAAAAATGTCAAACCACAAATTTATTTTTTTATTACATTTTTATTTAGAAATGTAATCATAATTTTCTCAAATTACGTAATAATATTGCTACCCAATGATAAATTATTTTTGAATTACATTTTCTGTCTAATCAAATTATAACAGTAAATAGTTAATATGTACATTTTTATAGAATTTTTAGTAAATGTTTTAACTACGAAATTATTTATGAAAATTAATTTTGAGGGTGTTACAAATCAATAATTGAAAACATACACACACATCAACGAGGGAACCAACCCCTCTCGTTACCAGAAAATTCCAGGCCGAACTTGTTGGTCCCTATGTGTGAATCTAGAGGGGGGGTGAATAGATTCTTGTTAAACTTTACCCCAAATTCGCGTGTTTCTAATTCCTTTTAATTCAACCGAAAGCTAATCTTGATTACCTATCAATTACCTTTCAATTACAGATTCAATTACAAGTTCAATTACTGATTCTATTCTTAAACCAATTAATGAGTTGATTATCAATGCAGTTTCCAAATACAAAGCAGAATATGATCAATAACAATATAGTGAAAACTGTAAAGAGAGTAAGGAAGAAGATGAGTGCACAGCACGATGTATACTGGTTCGGCCAACTGCCTACGTCCAGTCCCAACCCAACAACTGTTGCGATTGGCTTTCCACTATCAAATGATTTCTTTTGTATCCTTTTACATTCACTCTGCAACAAGCAATACAAACAGAAATCAAAACACCCAAAACTGTTCTTCAACCTGAAGAACAGAACTTCCAGCACCTTGGCACCTCCAAGATCAAAACTTTGAGAATCACTTCTCAAACACAATGCTCTATCTAGAGAAACCTCTCCTAGAGCAACTTGAAGTGGAAAATACAAAGATCGGTAAAGAATACACCTCAAGTGCAGAATCGATCACAAATAAGCTCTATTTATGAAATCCACCCAACACGGACATAAAACAAGTTTCCTCTTGGACTTTGAAAACCTTGATGAACTCTTAGTTTAGAGCATATGAAAGTGTAGAAGTAGTTGCAAAATGGTTTGGTTTTCAGCCTCTTCATATGTTTCATCAAGGATATACTTATAGAATCAATTTGGAGGAGAAAACGTGTAAATCGAGCTATAACGGTCCATGTAATTGATACCCAAATGAGTGTAATCGATTACACTAGCCGTTAGAACCCTCCAATTTGATTTTTCAGGTATGTAATCGATTACCACAAGCATGTAATCGATTACATCAAAGAGGAAACCCGAGAAATAGTGAATTTCAAAGCATGTAATCGATTACATAGGGGATGTAATCGATTACACAGAAAAAGTAGAAAGCATGTAATCGATTACATCATCCATGTAATCGATTACACCGAAAAAGAAAGATCAATGTAATCGATTACACCAAGCTCATGTCGATTACATCGATGAAAAATGGATTTCAAGGTTTTTAAAACTATTTTTCTCAAATGGAAATCAAACATTAGTCACATGATCAATCATACACAAGTTTTACACATCTCTCAGGGTCTTAAACAAAGAACTCAACACATATATGCCTATACTCAACATACAATACATAGATATATCCTAGTTACATTCAACTATGGAAAACCGAAAGATACATTACATCAAAATCAAAACAACTTAGGAGGCACAACAACATCTTCAAGCTTTAAGTCCAACAATCTCCTCTTTTTGGTTTTGATGTACCAAATCATAGTTGAGGTTTTCCTAGAGTTTTAGGATATGTGTTGTTCTTTGACATACCTGCATATGTTAGAATTTTCAGAAAATACAATATGTATATGCACTACTAATCAATCATTCATTCAAATATGTATGACATGATTCAATCACAATTTTATAGATCAAGACCAATGAATCATAACAGAATCTCAAAGCAAATTTTATTCAATATCCAAAAGCAATAACATAGTTGATTTTCAATAAAACAAGTAAAAACATAACTTCAATTCACTAATCAATACTAGAAGCCTATCAAAGCTAATCTCAACTCTCAACTCCCCCTATCTAGGATAACCTAACTATTCTCCCCTATTTGGTATATCAAACCAAAAAGAGAGATCGAGAGAGAGGGGGTCACTGATCATCACCATCATCATCATCTTGGTTGAGGCGCTCCATGATGGATTCCATCAAGGACTTCATATCAAGGAAATGCAGATTTTGATTCCTTTCCAATTCTTTAATCTGCTTTCCCAGATCATCTTGGCGCTTATCCATCTCATCCAGCCTATCAATGACAATGGACTCAAATCTAGACTTAGGGATGTACTCCCCAGCTGCTGAATCCCCATCATCATCAGAAGGAGGATGTTCTTCTGGTTGTAGTTCTCCTTGTTGCTCTTCTTGTTGTTGCCGTGGTGGTTGTTGTTGTTGTTGTTGGTGATGAATTTCCTCTCTAGGTACCCAGCCCTCAGCTGTCTTGCTCAACCTCATCTTTTTCAGCATCATATCACCAAGAACATGGATATCCCTGACCAATTCTCTGTGCTCGTTGGAGACATCCACTTGACACCTCTCAAGAACACGTGATATGAACAAACCATATGGGCTAGCTTCTTGGTACGTCTTTCCTCTTGGATGTCTCGGCTAGCTCTAGCTTTCATCCTTTTGCTTCTTCCTTGTCCGTCCATGGTTGAAGATTAGTGAAAGAGAAGATGAAGAACGAAGGTTGAAGATGAAGAGGATGAAGAATGGTGGTGGTACGAGAGAGAGAACTGATACCAATGGTGGCTCTTGGGATTTTTAGGGTTTTGAGAATGTGAATGTAAGTGAGAGCTAAAACCCTAGGGAACACTTCTAATAGATACACAAGAGCAATGGGCTTCCAAGAACACAAAACACAAAGCCCAGAACCTCAAAAACAAAGCTGTAAAAACCCTTCAGAGAAGGGTGTAATCGATTACATACATGATGTAATCGATTACATCAGAAACAGAACACCCTGTAATCGATTACATTGGTCCTGTAATCGATTACATCAGAACCTCACACACCTGTAATCAATTACATTGTTGTTGTAATCGATTACATCAGAGCCAAAACCTATTGTAGTCGATTACATACATGCTGTAATCGATTACATCCTATAGAAAATCAAAAACAAGTTGAAAATGAACTTTGTACTACAATGTTAATGAATTTCACATATAGGATGGTTGAAAAACATTTGATTCTACATATTTTGAACTTAGAAATGGTCAAGATCATATTATGCAATGAATTCATATCAAGTTTAAGCACAGATGAATGATTAAACTAACATACTTACAACACTTTATGTGAGATGTTCTTCACTTAGAATACCAAGATTGGTTCTAAGTTTGAAGAACCTCTCCTTGGGCAGAGGTTTGGTGAAGATATCCGCGAGTTGATTTTCTGTGTCGATGAATTCCACCTCACAATCTCCTTTCTCAACATGATCTCTAATGAAGTGATGACGCACCTCGATGTGCTTTGTTCTTGAGTGTAAGACGGGTTCTTTTGTGATCTTGATGGCACTTGTGTTGCCACACTTGATTGGAATATGATCAAGCTTAAGTCCAAAATCCTCCGGTTGTTGCTTTAGCCAAATGGTCCGAGCACAACTTGACTACCTGCAGACTACATACTCGCTCTAGTTGAAAGAGCTACACAGAGCTTGCTTCTTGCTATACCATGAGACCAAGCTTCCTCCAAACAAATGACACACACCACTTGTGCTTTTCCTATCAGTTTTACAACCAGCAAAGTCAGCATCACTAAAACCAACCAATGTGGGATACGTACCTTTTGGATACCACAAACCACAATTCGTAGTTCCTTTGAGATACTTCAAGATTTTCTTCACAGCTGCCATGTGTGATTCCTTTGGTGCAGATTGGAATCTTGCACAAACACACACACTGAACATGATGTCTGGCCTACCTTGTGAGGTACAAGAGTGATCCAATGATCCTCTATATCTTGATTGGTTTACACTTTGTCCATTGCATCATTATCCAAGTAGAGATTAGTTGACATAGGAATGTTTGAGATCTTACAACTCTCCATGTCGAATTTCTTCAACAATTCCTTGGTGTACTTTGCTTGATGTATGAAGATTCCATCTTTCGGTTGTTTGACTTGCAATCTAGGAAGAATTTGAGTTCTCCCATCATAGACATGTCAAACTCCCCTGCATGCTATTCACAAACTCTTCACTTTGAGAGATTTATTAGTTGATCCAAATATAATATCATCAACATAAACTTGAACCAACAAAATACAGTTTGACTTCCTCCTTATGAAAAGAGTTTTGTCAACATTACCTCTCTTGAGAACCCTTTTTGAGAAGAAATTTACTTAGCCTTTCATACCATTGTCTAGGGGCTTGTTTAAGACCATATAGGGCCTTCTTGAGTTTGTACACATGTTGGGAAATGCGAAATCGGTGAATCCGGGAGGTTGTGAAACAAAAACTTCTTCATTGATATAGCCATTCAAGAAAGCACTTTTAACATCCATTTGAAACAACTTGAAATCATGTATGCGAGGCAAAAGCAAGTAAAACTCTAATGACTTCTAGTCTAGCAACAGTGGCATATGTTTCACCAAAATCTATTCCTTCTTGTTGATTATATCCCTTAGCTACTAGTCTAGCTTTATTCCTAACCACAACTCCATTCTCATCTAACTTATTCTTAAACACCCATTTTGTTCCAATTACATTCATATCTCTTTTAAAAGGTACTAACTCCCATACGTTATTCCTTTTAAACTGATTCAATTCTTCTTGCATAGCATTCATCCAATATTCATCATTTATAGCATCATCAACACAAGAAGGTTCAAATTGAGATACAAATGCATAATCATCACAGAACATGTTATGAGTAGATCTAGTAGTTACTCCCTTATGGATGTCACCAATGATGTTGTCAAGAGATAAATCTCTTGGTTTCCTCCATTCTTTTGGAAGATCATGAGAAGTGGTTGGTGGCTCTTTTGTTCTTCTTTGCTAGTGCTTTCTTCACCTACATGCTCATCATCATCAACAAACACACTTCCCTTTTGGGGATTGTTAGTTTCATCAAACTTGACATGCACAGATTCCTCAATGCACATTCTCCTTTTATTAAAAACTTTATATGCTTTACTTGATGATGAATACCCAATAAACACACCCTCATCAGCCTTGGCATCAAATTTACCAAGAAGCTCTTTGCTATTATTCAAAACAAAACACTTACACCCAAATACCCGAAAATGAGAGATATTGGGTTTCTTGCCTTTATAGAGTTCATAGGGGGTTTTCTTTAAAAGAGGTCGAATCACAATTCTATTTAGAACATAGTACGTTTGATGGAAACTGCATCAACCCAAAAATATTTAGGCAAATCACTTTCATTCAACATAGTTCTTGCTAGTTCTACTAAAGATCTGTTTTTCCTCTCAACAACCCCATTTTGTTGTGGAGTTCTTGGAGCGGAAAAATTGTGATCGATTCCATATTTTTCGCAAAACTTTTCAAAATGTTCATTTTCAAATTCCCCTCCATGATCACTTCTAATGGACTTGATTTTCAAATCTTTTTCGTTTTGAATCTTTTTAGCAAGTATTTTGAAAACTTTGAAAGTGGTGTCTTTACTTGGTATAAAAGCAACCCAAGCAAAACGAGAGTAGTCATCTACAACAACTAATCCATATAGATTTCCACCTAAACTAGCGAGTTCTAGATGGACCAAAGAGATCCATGTGCAGCAATTCAAGCGGTCTAGAAGTTGAAACAACATTTTTAGATTTGAAAGAGTTTCTAGATTGCTTGCCTTTCTGACATGCATCACATAGGCCTTCTCTTTTGAATTTTAATTCAGGTAGTCCTTCTACTAAGCTCTTAGATGACAGTTTATTAAGTTGATGAACATCAATATGTGCTATACGTCTATGCCAAAGCCAAAATAGATCATCATTAGACGTAAGACATGCATGATATGATGATGAATGATCAAGTTCAAGTATATAGATGTTACCTCTTCTCTTACCTACCATCAATACCTCATTCGATTATTTGTTATTGATCTTGCAGCGACCTTTGTCGAATGAAACTTGATAACCTTTGTTGAACAATTGGCTAATACTCGGAAGATTGAACTTCAAACCTTCTACAAGCAGTACATCTTCAATCACGGAGTTGGATTTGTCTCCAACATCACCAATACCGAGAATTTTGCCTTTGTTATTATCTCCATATACTCTTGAACCTGATTCTTTGGATTTGAAGGAGATAAAGTTACTCTTGTCACCGTCATATATCTTGAGCGACCACTTTATCCAAATACCATATTGAGTGTTTGGCTCTCAAGCACATCTACACAAAGAAAGTTATCATTTGGTTTTTGGTACCCAAATCTTGTTGGGTCCTTTCATGTTAGAAGCTGTGACTATCTTTCTTTATCCATTTAAACAATCCATTATCTAAGCCTTCTTTTCTAATCATCGAGTTATAATGATTATGTCAGATTGCATACAATAACTACATGAGAAGTTTCTATACTTGCTAGTTTGTTTAAATGTATGGAACTTCTTTTTATTCCTTTTTAAAAGGCGTTGAAAGATTTACACTTTGAGCAGGGCAATTTCAACTTATCATTTTCATCTTTCAATTCTTGAATATTGGTTTTCAAAATAAATTTCATTTTCTAAATCTGCCAACTCGTTTTTCAAAACCTTACTTAGTTTTTCAAATTTTTTCTGCTTCTTTAAATAACTCACAAAAAGCGAGTATATAGTTCATCATAATCATTATCATTTTTAGAAGAGTCAGAATCACTTACCTCATTATCCGATTCTGGTTTAGCCATAAGACATAAGTTGGCTTCCTCATTTTCGCTTTCCTTTGGAGGATGAGCTTGGTCATTTTCTTCCCAAGCAATGT
Source organism: Hylodesmum podocarpum (assembly GCA_026586105.1). NCBI lineage: Eukaryota > Viridiplantae > Streptophyta > Magnoliopsida > Fabales > Fabaceae > Hylodesmum > Hylodesmum podocarpum. Next base: position 6,209,350 of record JALJEV010000623.1, read on the forward strand.
AGGCCTTTTTCTTCCGATACCGGTCCTTCTTGGGTTTTTCTTCTTGCTCCACTCTTCTAGGCTCACTTCTTTGTTTGATTTCTTCACGTTAGGACACTCGATCTATAGTGTCCAACCTTGCCACATTCATAGCATGTGACCTTTGAAGATGAGCCTTTTCTAGCATTGTTGAATCTCCTTTTGTTCTTTGTTCTTCTTCATGAACCTTTTGAACTTTTCGACCATGAGATTCATTTCTTGCTCGGACTCATTTCCTGACTTGATGATGCATCACTCTCACTAGTTGTGTCTTCCATTTTTAGTGCTAGCCCTTTGACTTTCTTGTCTTTTTGTTCTTCATCAACAATACGGGACATATCCATTTCGTATTCCCTAAACTTACCAAATAATTTCGACCTTTGTTCATCAATGCTAAGTTCTTTGATTCGGTGATTTTGTGATGAGTTGGTTGCCATTTTCTCGCTCAAGGATTTAAAGCACCTTTACGTTGACTTCTTCTTCAACGAATATCTTACCAAGTCTTTAAGATGATTCACAATGTGTGTGAATCGTTTTCGCATATCCATTATGGACTCGCCTTGTGTCATTCTAAATGTTTCGTACTCTTGGATCAAGGTATTCTTCCTTGCCCTTCGTACTTCAATGGTACCTTCATGTGTGACCCTTATTAGATCCCACGCTTCTTTGGTTGTGTTATGTTTGAAATTCTAAAAAATTCATCGAGTTTAAAACGAGAATGTATGATATTTAAAGCTTTAGCATCATTTTCTCGCTCTCCTAATTTCTTGGTTCCCACTTCTCAAATGGTTTTTCTAATTCATTTCCATCAACTATATATGTGGGGATTTTGAAATCGATTATAATCGCTTGCCAAATACTTCTATGAATAGACTCCATAAAAATTTTCATCCTAACTTTCCAAAAAGGATAGTTATCACCACAAAACAGAGGAGGTCTATTAATAGAGGCACCTTCAAAGAAATGGTAATTGATTCTTGGCCATTATGGATCAAATTCTAGAGCAACTTACTAGAAGTAGCTCGATACCAATTGTTGGTCCCTATGTGTGAATCTAGAGGGGGGGTGAATAGATTCTTGTTAAACTTTACCCCAAATTCGCGTGTTTCTAATTCCTTTTAATTCAACCGAAAGCTAATCTTGATTACCTATCAATTACCTTTCAATTACAGATTCAATTACAAGTTCAATTACTGATTCTATTCTTAAACCAATTAATGAGTTGATTATCAATGCAGTTTCCAAATACAAAGCGAGAATATGATCAATAACAATATAGTGAAAAGCGTAAAGAGAGTAAGGAAGAAGATGAGTGTGCAATGATGTATCTTGGTTCGGCTAATAATCGCCTACGTCCGGTCCCAACCCAACAACATTTGCGATTGGCTTTCCACTATCAAATGATTTCTTTTGTATCCTTTTACATTCACTCGCAACAAGCAACAACAATACAAAGAGAAATCAAAACACCCAAAACTGTTCTTCAACCTCGAAGAACGAGAACTTCCAGCACCTTGGCACCTCCAAGATCAAAACTTTGAGAATCACTTCTCAAACACAATGCTCTATCTAGAGAAACCTCTCTCCTAGAGCAACAACCCAGAATTGGAAAATACAAAGATCAGTAAAGAATACACCTCAAGTGCAGAATCTGATCACAAATAAGCTCTATGAAATCCACCCAACACAGACATAAAACAAGTTTCCTCTTGGACTTTGAAAACCTTGATGAACTCTTAGTTTAGAGCATATGAAAGTGTAGAAGTAGTTGCAAAATGGTTTGGTTTTCAGCCTCTTCATATGTTTCATCAAGGATATACTTATAGAATCAATTTGGAGGAGAAAACGTGTAAACTGAGCTATAACGGTCCATGTAATTGATACCCAAATGAGTGTAATCGATTACACTAGCCGTTAGAACCCTCCAATTTGATTTTTCCAGGTATGTAATCGATTACCACAAGCATGTAATCGATTACATCAAAGAGGGAAACCCAGAAATAGTGAATTTCAAAGCATGTAATCGATTACATAGGGGATGTAATCGATTACACCAGAGAGTAGAAAGCATGTAATCGATTACATCATCCATGTAATCGATTACACCAGAGAGAAAGATCAATGTAATCGATTACACCAAGTCTGTAATCGATTACATCAGTGAAAAATGGATTTCCAAGGTTTTTAAAACTGTTTTTCTCAAATGGAAATCAAACATTAGTCACATGATCAATCATACACAAGTTTTACACATCTCTGGGGTCTTAAACAAAGAACTCAACACATATATGCCTATACTCAACATACAATACATAGATATATCCTAGTTACATTCAACTATGGAAAACCGAAAGATACATTACATCAAAATCAAAACAACTTAGGAGGCACAACAACATCTTCAACTTTAAGTCCAACAGAGCTTAGCTCGACTTAGTTAGAATCTGGTAAGAATATTTGGCGCCCACAGTGGGGTAAGATAATTCCTCATCCCACAATTCACGAGATTAGATTGTTCGCACGCGTAGCCACTCCAACCCCACAATGGATCCCACTATAGCGGAAGTGATAAAAGCACAAGTGGATGCGACAGTGGCAGAGGCAGAGGCAAGAGATCAGATGAATGCCCGTCTGGAAACCCTACAAATGCAACACCGGGACATGGGTGTGCGACACTTAAAATTCCTTAGCGACTCATAACTTATCACTTCTCAAGTGAACGAAGAATTCCAAGCAAAGGAACCACTGCTTCAACAATACTACCATCGTGTAAAGAATTTACTTTCTCACTTCAATAAATTTGAAGTCGTCCATGTCCCCCGAGACCAGAATGACCAAGTTGACATATTATCCAAACTGGCGAGCTCTCGAAACGGGGGACAACATCACTCTATAATCCAAGAAGTACTGGCTTCCCAAGTTGGGACCGAGACGAGATATACTCGGTCGACACCGACCAAAGCACCTGGATGACCCCTTGTCGTACTTACAGAACGACACGTTATTTGTCGAGAATTACGAGGCCTGGCGACTCCGCTGACAAGCCTCCTTTATGTTCTGCAGAATCAAGAATTATACCAATGTGGTTTCTCCTCTCTCTTATTGAAGTGTTTAACCCCAAATCAAGCACAATACGTCATGGTTGAGCATCATAATGGGATATGTGTCATGCACTCTGGATCACGAAACATGCCAGTGAGAATAATCTGAGTTGAATATTACTGGCCAACACTGAAAAAAGACGCTAAAGACTATGTCCGCACTTGTAAAAAGTGCCAAGAGCACGACCTATTACCTGCCGCACCACCCGCAGAAATTCAAAACATATCCTCCCTATGGCCGTTCGCACTCTGGGGAATGGATATACTCGACCCCTTTCCTCCAACAAAAAGGCAAGTCAAATTCCTGCTTATAGCTATTGATTATTTCACTAAGTGGATATAGGCAGAGCCGATGGCCACCATCTCGGTCAAACAAGTTTAACAATTTGTTTGGAAACATATTATCTGCCGACATGGACTCCCCCAAAGCATAATTACTATGAACGACCGACAATTCATTGATAGCTCCTTCCGTTCCTTTTTATCTCAACTTGGTATCTTACACCGAACCTCGTCAGTTGAACACCCCCAAACCAATGGGCAGGCTGAAGCGGCAAACAAGGTCATTCTAAACGAGCTAAAGAGGAAGGTCGGTCAGGCTAAAGGATCTTGGGCCGAGGAAATACTCGACATACTTTGGGGATATCATTGCACCCCTCAGTCATCTACCCAGGAGACACCTTTTTGGCTCACTTATGGAGTTGATGCTATGATACCAGTTAAAGTCATGGAACCATCCTTAAGAAGGCAGACCTTCTCTAAGAATCAGAACGAAGAAGCCCTCAGAGATGAGCTCGTCCTCATTGAAGAATTCCGAGAAGAAGCTCGGGTACGAGAACTTGCTACCAAACTCAAAGCAGCAAAGCGCTACAACTCACGAGTTCGAGATCGTTCATTTGTCCCAGGCGACCTCGTTTGGAGAAAAACCGGAGATGCTCATCGAGATCGAGCCCAAGGTAAACTCGTCGTCAATTGGGAAGGTCCCTTTCGCATTTTTCAAGACCTTTGCAATGGTTCTTACAAGCTACAAGAGATGGGCGGCCGCTTACTACCCAGCACTTGGAATGCCACACACTTAAAGATTTATTTCAGTTAGTTTACGCATTGTAGTATTTCATTTCCATTTCAACTTTGTTATTGCATTATTTGAATAAGGCTGGTGTACTATTTTTCCTCTACTCGGATTTTGTCCCTAAGGAGGGTTTTTCCGGGAGAATTTTTAACAAGGCACCGTGACAGGCCCTAAATAAAATATACTTTTCCTTCACATCATATTCTTCTATATATGGCACTCAGTCCCTTCCGAGCCTTAGGAACTTCGTGTTCCCCACTGGACTCCGTGTCCAGCCCGGCACTCGGCCCCTTCCGAGCCTTAGGAACTCCACGTTCCAAACTGGATTCCGCATCCAGCCCGACACTCGGCCCCTTCCGAGCCTTAGGAACTCCGCGTTCCCCACTGGACTCCGCGTCCAGCCCGACACTCGGCCCTTTCTGAGCCTTAGGAACTTCGCGTTCCCAACTGGACTCCGCGTCCAGCCCGACACTTGGCCCCTTCTGATCCTTAGGAACTCCGTGTTCCCAACTGGACCCCGCGTCCAGCCTGGCACTCGGCCCCTTCCAAGCCTTAGGAACACCGTGTTCCTCACTGGACTCCGCGTCCAAACCGACACTCGGCCCCTTCCAAGCCTTAGGAACTCCGCGTTCCCAACCGGACTTCGTGTCCAGCCCCGACACTCGGCCCCTTCGAGCTTTAGGAACTCCATGCTCCAAACTAGACTCCACGTCCAGCCCGGTACTCGGCCCCTCCCGAGCCTTAGGAACCCCATGTTCCTCTTTGGACTTCGAGTTCAACCCAACAAACGAGAGATAGCATGATAATCGCGAAGTCAAAGAGTAGAAGAATAATAAGATGCAACATTCATAAATTGAAATAAAGAAGTACGGTACCAGGTGCCAATATTACAAAATCATGTCGTGCAAGGCGACCAAATCAAAATAAAGCAGTAAAGTGCGGCTATCCGGACCGATCCACCCACTGAACGTCCACAATATCCTTTAGGTAATGGAAGGACTCAACTATAAGCTCGGGCATCAAATGGCAAGCTTGCCTTACTGCCCCATCAAATCTTTCATAGAAGCTGGTTGCACATCCGGCTTGCAACGCCTCTATTTGCACCTTCTGTTCCTCCACCGCCGACTCAGCCTGACCTAACCTCGGCTCCAGCTGTTTAACCTTATCCTCGGCCTTTCGAGCACGCTCCCCAGTCAGCTCCACCTTGGCATCTAGACTCTCAACGGTTGCGTGCGTCTTGGTAAGCTTAGAGGTTAGCGAGCTAACATTAAGCTCAACCTCCTCCTTGGTCAATTTCAACTTGGCGAGCTCCGCCTCCAACTCGGCCACCTTGGTGACAGCCTCTGCCGCCCTCGCAGTCGCATCATCTTGTTGAGCGGCCCACTGCTTAGTATGTCGGGTCACGGCCAGCAGGCGGCTCAACATTAACTCCACGCCATCGAGGTTCTTTTCTACCCCGACCGCGTTGAGCATAGCGGCATCATGAGAGGAAGGGAAAGGCTCCCTCAAGTTCAGATCTTTCCCGTGGAGGGACACGTCCCACAGAGACCCCCCCGGGGCCGTCCTCGTCGCCATATGCTCAAGCCGGGGCTCATCCCCGACCACTCCTTGCCAAGTGACTCCAGAGGGAAGGTTAACATCCACCCTTAGAACGACTGTACGCGGGGGGAGCTCGGTTGAGGCTGTGGGATCCTCCTCAGCCAAGGTCTCCATATGCACTGGAGATGCAACTCGTGCTCTCTTGGCTGGTGAGGGTTAGGGAGGAGTAGGCTGTGGAGAAGACTTTGGGGGCTGCACCGATCTGCTAGTACCTCTGGAATTCGACACTCGGATCCTAGAACCGGAGACCTGATCCTTCAAGAATTTAGGGTTCTTGAGGATAGCCACTAAATCGAAGTTGCTCGCCATAAACTCAGCATAAAACAAAAATAAGTTAGTAAGAAACCATTTTACACAAACAGAAGCTCACAATGACAATTACCTATGAATTTACCCTTCGGATCTTTATCTCTAGCGACATGAATCAGAGCTCGACTGCTGACGGGCCGAGGCAGCCCGGTCAATATACTAATGATGTTTAGATCGGCCGCGGAGAGCTCGTTTTTTAGAATAGAATTGAACTTCCACGGTAGATACCAGTGTAGAGGGTATTTTGGTGACAAGTTCTTTTTGAGAAAGAAGGCCTTTACAACCTCGTTGGTAGTCAGACAAAGCCTAAAGTAGCGATGCTTGAAATTTTTAAATGACTGTGCATAAATAGATAGTAGAGGGCCATCGGCTTGTGAACCACAAAGGGAGGCCCAACCCACCTTGTGACCGTACTTGAGCTGGAAGAAATAAAGGAAAGAGCGTGACATCGCCTTGAGGCCGAGCAATTGACACGGAAGTTGGAAGGGCAGAAAGAACCCCAAACTGTTGGGATGAAGTTGGCTAGGCGCCACGTTCAAGAAAGACAAGACATCGGTCTCACACCGGGTTAATGGGAACTCGATACTGAATTCCCCGACCATGTACTCGTACACGGATATAATATTTCGACCTTCATTAAACATACAGGTGTGCACTCGATGATTCGGCATGCTCGCCCGATAACTGACTACGTCCTCATATCGAGGTCAGACTATATTGCAAGCCTCAATGATCGGACGTAACTTGGCTGAAGTATTATATACAAATACAGGATTCAATACCTCCCCTAAGAGCCATGAAAAGTCGGGCTCAGCTGATGTGATGTGAACACCTAAGTTAGGCCTAGACGAGCACTCCTCGTCCTCCCTCCTCCCGGCAGGAGGGGGAGCCAAGCGCCACCTTGGTCTCTAGAGGAACCCACAACTTTATTCGCAACCCCAACAGGGGAGGTCGCGACATGAATGACAGTACTTGTGGCCTTCTCGGAAGAAGAAGCCTCACAGGAAAGAGATCTAACCCCTTCCGGTGACTCAGGCTCAGAAGCCTCATTCTAGACAATGACTAAACTATTTGTACTGTGAGTAGCGGTGGAGTGAGAAGAAGAAGACATACCTAAGAGAGGGAAGATGAGTGGAGAAAAGGTGCAAACTTGAAACGCAAACGCAAACGTAAGGGAGCAACTGAGGCCGCAGTGAACGCAAGGATCACCGAACAAGTCTCGACAAACCCTGGGGGGAAGGAACACAAGCTTGGGAACTCTGGGAATGGAAGAAAGTGAGAAGAATGCAACAGAGACAAGGGAAGGCAGAGGCACGCTCAGTACTTTGGAGAAACAAGAAATGATTAAAATGCAAGAAAATGCATTTAAAAGGTAATGAAACCATTTTGGTGCAGTTACAAAAGCGCTAATCATGATTAGTAACTACCCACTTAAATTCAAACTAAATGTGAATGCCAACCGTTCGAATTCCCGCTCGAAATAAACGAGTATGCGTACCTTGGACCTCCTTAAACCGAGAATAACACTTAACTCAAACCACAACAATCTCGGCTTGAGCTCGAGGGGCTGATGTACCGGGCCGAATTGGAAGCACCAAGCTCCCCCTCCGAGGCCGGTGCCGAGCTCATGTAACCACCTTACCATGGCCCTAATCGCTTCCTGAAAAAGAGGAACTTGTGAACTTATATAACTACCTTTGCGAGATCCATGGAGATAGAACCCTAAAATTGAATCTATTATACTAAGAACAAATATGTATAAATGACTAATCAATAATCAAAAACATACACACATCAACGAGGGAACCAACCCCTCTCGTTACCGGAAAACTCCAGACCGAGCTTAGCTCGGCTCAGTCAGAATCTAATAAGAACAACTAGTTTTTCAATTTGATTCGCAAAAGTGATTACTATCATTTTATTCTTAGATTTCACATTTCATTATATTTTTTCCCGAGTTATTTATTATTATTATTATTCAATTTTTAAAATTAAAATATTAAAATAATAATGAATAATTAAATTCAGAAGCAAATGACATTAATTAGACTAGAGTGAATAATTAATTATATTATTATTATTATCATGGACAATTTTAGAATTTCAACTACAATAATACACTTCCCTTATATTTAACTATACATTTTATTACTTAATGATTTTATGAATTTTACAAATAAATTATTTTACGTATAATTTATTATCCAACTTTTGGATTTTGTAAGATATGTTATCCAATTGTTTTATGTTATGTACAGTGTGAAACAATTTTATACGGTTAATCATGATGATTAAAATTTTCTATAATTTTTAGAAATTTTATACAAAAATTAATTAATTTATAATATATAAGAAGCCAAAAGTTCCACAATTTCATGAATTACGTTGTTTCATTAGTTTCTACTGGTTTTTAGAGAGAATGCATGATGTAGGAATGTTGGTTTGATTCTGCGTAGGAAGTATTACATTATGTCTGCTTGGTGAGTCGACTTTTTCAATATGGGGACTGTACATGCCAGAAACACTCTAACGCTCAAGTTAATGTATGATTGAGAACTCAGACAGTAATATTACTAAAGAAGTGAGATAGTTTAAATCTAAGGATATTTCCTAGGCGTATATATAAGCTAGAAGAGGTGATGTATTGATGGCATCATGTCTCTATCATTTAGGCCGAGCAGATGTGACCTACTATCAGCCTTAAGCAAATTATTTGATTTTACCCTAGCCGTGCTGACGTTACGGTAGAGTATAATGAAAATGAGACATGACCTCACAACCACGTGTCCTGCCCCGCGTGGCCACCTCATAGGTGTGACAAGACTCGTCATGAGGGGCCATCGTAGTTTGTGGGCCTATGTGATATATAAGCCCCCAAGTTCGGTATTACTAAAATGTAAAGTGGCCGAGCTTTATGTAAATTTGGCAGCGTAGACCAACTTGTGAAAATCCGAGAAGGTTCTATTGTCTACCTAACGACTGATTTATTTTAAGTATGCCTTGTCTCTACTTCACAATAGGTCGTCCTTCGATTCCAAGGATAATGTTATTCCTTGTTACTGCATTTAAGAAGGGCTTTAGATGTTAATGATGAGATGTTTCTTGAGTTATTATTTTGTTTCGAGAAAAGTGTAACTCTTGTCGTTACGGTTTTCTAGAGGCATGATGTTTTGATTTTCAAGCGTTATGTCTTTTTAAGTGGGCTCCTGTCCCACACTTCGTAACGCTTCAAGTCTTTGCTACATATAAATAGTCCAACCTTTGTCTCTTTCATCTCTTCTACCTTCTCAACCTTTCTCTGAACTTACTTTTGTTATCTTCATTCTTCGCTCTTTCATTTTTCTTTTCCAAGCAACATTTTGCATGTTTTTTCCTCCTTCATTTTCAAACAGGTATATTTCTTGTTTTCTTGTTTCATTCTTCTTAGCAGTGGGTCTGTTCTCAAACCCTAAAAGTGCTCCTTCATCCGAAGATTCCCCTGCTTCCCCTTCTTAGATCATTACTGTGACAAGTCGACCTTTTTCTCCAATGCCTCTTGTCCGGGTAAGAGAATCCGGATCGAACAGCAGCACTACTGCCCCCCTTCACGATCGTTATGGCACATGAATATGACTCCCTCGCATTTTGAGCAGAGGTCGGGTTTCGTGCTCAACCACTATGATGTCGACCTCCTCAATTATGTGGGGTTTCAAACTTGTTCAGAAGGAATGGAAATGATGCTGATTCGATCGGTGACCACTCTTCAATACTATAGAGAAGTTTATTCTCGTATAGTTGAGTACCATTCTTTCTTCAAGGACCTTAAGGTCGAGAACCAAGAATTATTGAAGGCGAAAGCTGAGGCAAACTTGGTTTCGGAGATTCAAACTACTAAGATTAACGAGTATCAAGGACGCTGTGACGCTGTGTTGGATGAGCTCAGCTCTATCCTATACGCCTAAAGGGAGACCTGTGCTGATGCTGATCGAGACAAAGAGGGATATCTTCGGGTGGCTGAAGATGCTTCCAAGATGAAGGAAGAGCTTTCCCGAGTTGTGGAGGAGCAGAAGGGCTAGAACGTTTTTTGTTTGTTTGCATGATTTTATATAGAACTTTCATAGATTAAAAAAAATAAATGAGAAAAGAGATCGAGTGTTCCACTTAGGCACTTAGGTCATGTCCCTCACGCATCAGACAATTGTTTTGTCAACAAAGAGGGGACATTGAACTATCTCTTGCCGTGAGTGTGGTTTGTTGAATGCTCTTAAATCTCGTTCTATGCACTATGGAGTATCAAATCCAATAAAGAGGGATTTCAAAAAAGCTAGTCTTATTCTTTTTAACCTGTGCTTAATTTGTTAGCTTGAGAAATTCCAACCTCTTATGTTTTTGTCCTTGACTTTCCCCACATTTATAAATAGATTGGAGTTAGATATTCTAAGAATATCAAAATAGCTTACATTTTAGTAAATTACAATGTTATGTAATGGGATGTAATATATATATATATATATATATATATATATATATATATATATATATAATCTATGTTAAGCTGCTTTTTAGTTTTTTTCAATTTATTTTGTGAGTAATGAACAAATTGCGAATAGGATAAACATGTATGCAAAAAAGTTTTCAAGAAATAGAAGTAATTTGGACAAGTGAGCTTAATATGCACAAAATTCTAAAATTTAACTAAGTTCAACGCTTTTTCATGCATCTTTTAATCTAACAGATTTAATTTCAAATCATTATTTTTTTTTTGGCTTATGGCAGGACCCCCACACCAAATAAATACTGCATCCAAAGTACGTACATGGCGCATGGCAAATTATGTAACATCCCAAAAACTTAAATATAGTTTAAGAAAGGTTTTTATAACGAGAGAGAAATATAAAAATAATTAAAAATTATGAATTTTTGAAATTATTGTGTAAATAGTAAATTCTTGTGCAAATAGTTAATTCTTGTGCAAATAGTAAATTCTGTGCAAATAGTAAAATTCTTGTACAAATAGTAAATTCTTGTGGTAAATAATAAAATTATTGTGGTAAATAGTAAAATTACTATGGTAAATAGTAAATTTTGTGATAAAATTTGTGGTAAAAAGTAAAATTACCGTAGTAAATAATAAAATCACTAAGGTAAATAGTAAAATCACTATGGTAAATAGTAAAATTATCGTAGTAGAATATTTCGTGGAATATTACGTGGAATATTCTATATTCGTAGAATATTTCAGAAGAAATAATCTTTGGGAATTCTATAAATAGGGCTAGGGGTTTCGGATGAGAAAACAAACCAAAGAACATTTCTATATTCTCTCAAGCTCTCTCTTAGGAAGAAATATCTCTAAAAGAGGAGCAAGTAAGTAGAGGAAGAGTATAGGAAAGCGAGAGAAACCGGTAAGGGAGCATGTCCTTATCCTACTCTTCTATTCTTTGTTTTGTTGTTACTTTCATTATATTTCTTTAGTTTTTCGGATACTAAGGTGCGAAGATAATTCTTAGTATGCTCTCGTGGTTGCGGTTTTGTCCGATCTTCCACATCGAAACAATTATTCTTGTTACGAGGAAAGTGTGTTCTTGTTTATTGGTTCTTGATGTCTCCTTGATAATTCTTGGTGTTTCTTGTTTCTTGGTTTCTTGATTTATTGGTGTTTATTGGTGTTTCTTAGTGTTGATTTCATATCGAAAATCATGCAGTTTTGAGTTGGATATGAATAAGTGGTGACATGCATGGTTGCATGAAATTGGTGATGGACTTGAATTGCTTAATGACCGATTTGAAATGCCTAGTGGAGAGACAATATTCTAAGATTGCTTGGTGAATAGGCAATGCTTAGAAGGTTTTGAAATGAATATGACCTAGTAACGAGGTCAAGATTTAAAATGTGATAAAGGTCATTATACAATTCAAGGTCTAGAGCATGTTGCATGATTGGATAGTAGTAGACCAAGTCCGTGAGATTACGGTTCGATGCGTGTGAGTGGAATACCGTGGACTAGAGGGGTTCTCTTGGTGGGGAAATTGCCTGCTCATGATGATCACATGTTGCGGGGAGGTCTGCCGGACAATCGAGGAACTCGACAATTACGGAGTGTCTACCTTTGGTGGGTCCGGAGGATGTGAGGACCGGATGCCCCAGGCTATTTTCGAGTGGATGGCGCCACATTGCATGTTGAGTAAATAGGAAAGTACATCGTGAGGATACATGCATCATATAGAAATAAGAGCATGCAATAGTGATTATGTGTACATGATTATTGTGATAAATTGCGATTCGTTTTATGGTTGATTGGTGGTTTTACCTTGTGAATTGAATTAATGGTTTGGACACAGGTTTTATATCAATAAATTACTATTTTTAAAGAAATTGAAGAATATTAAAGAATATTGGTTTTATGAATAATTTTCCTTATTTTCAAAAGTTTTAATATAATTAAAATTATTTGAGGATTAAGGAAAAGCTCACCCTTGCAATTCTATTTTTACAGATTTGCAGGATTGAGAAGTTGTCACTGTTTCGCAATGGTTGTTACTACTATCTTGTTGTGAAGATGTTTGCTATGTTTTGCATGTAAAAGTGTTGAGTAAATGTTCTAAGGTAGTAGAAAGGTAGTTATGTAAAATAATAATAGGACAAAGTTATGTAATCTGGTTGTAATGAACTTTAAAACCTATGTAATAAAAGTGTTGTTTTCTAAATCTCTCTTTTATCTACTATATCATTAACCACTTTAAATTACAAAATATAAGTAAAATAAGTAAATAAGAGGGGGGTGTTACATTAGTGGTATCAGAGCAGGTCGAACCAGTTCGACTTGTGAGTTATGTGTCTGCTATGTTTTTGTTGTGTGAATGATTGATTGATCGTGTGCTTTGTGTGCTTGTTTGATTATTTGGTGTGTTTACTTGATTGCTTCTTGGTTCAATCAATGAAAAATTAGTTTTAGGGTTAGTGACATGGCTTAGGATTAGATAGGAATAGAAAGTAGTGGTTGAAAGAAGTTATAGAATTGTAGTTAAAGCCCTATAAGTTCTTACCTAAGTTTTTGATTAGCAAAGTAGGCTAAGAAGAAAAACGAAGAGTTTAGGAAAGGGAATTGTTGTTGAACTTATAAAGGATGTTCCTACCAAAGACTATAGATTTAAGGAGAAAATTACCCTTTTAAGAGTATTTTCCATAAAAGAGAACTCCCTTAGAAGAGAAAAAGATAGAAATTTTTAGAACTAAGATTAATATATGAAGTTCTCCTTAAAAAGTAGCAAATCAAATAAAGAGGATCGAAAGTGAATCCTAAAGGAAGCCAATTTTAGGAAATGATCCCTTCAAAGGAGAAGTCGTACTAAGGATTAGAAAAACCTAAGAATATCACCAAAAGTTAAAAGTCCTTAAGATAACTTTATAGGAAATGATTAGTAACTACCTAGCTCTTATACAAACCTTTTGACAATACTAAGATGCATTTAGAAGATATACTAGGATGATACAATAATGGTTGATGCGTTTTGATGGTTTGAAGAAACCTTAAGAGAATCTAGAAGGATTCAAAATCCGAAGAGTAACTAGTATTTTTGAGGTAGAAAGAGTTTAGTTAAAGGAGGAATAAGTAGTAACCCAAGGAGGAATTAAAGTTGATACGCTTAGGAAGATTACCTAATGTTAAAGGATTAACCACCTTGACTTGAGAAGACTAAGTTTTGTATAGCATGACCAATAGTTTTAAAGAGGCACCAACAATATCAACTACGGAAATCAAAGGTTGTAGGAAGAATATTCACCCTTGATGGAGTTAAGGTCTCAAATATCAATGATCTAGTACAAGGTACGTACGTGGAATTCCTTTACTTGTACTATTTGACTCTGGTGCCACTCATTCCCTTATATCGTTTGATTGTGCTAAAAGGTTACAACTTCCACTATTTTTTCTAGACATTGATTTAATAATAACTACCTCTACCCATGAGTTTGTTACAACTACTTACATCTGTTCAGATTGTCAAATCGAACTAAATAACAAAACCTTCCTAGTCAACTTGGTTTGTCTACCACTAAAACAAATTGATATTATTCTTGGAATGGACTGGTTATCTTCCAACCATGTCCTTATAAACTGCTTCGATAAAACCTTAATCTTTTCTGACCCTGAAGCAAGTAGGGATATGGAGATAATCTCTGCCAACCAAGTAAAAAGGGACTTAAAGAAAAATAATGACGTGTACATGATCCTTTCTAACCTAGAAGTGGAACGAAAGGTCACATTCGATAATATACCGGTAGTACAGAATTTCTCTGAGGTATTTTCTGAAGAAGTAAACCAACTACCACCTGAAAGGGAAGTTGAATTTTCTATAGACCTGATACCCGGGACTGGACCAATTTCTATTGCGCCCTATAGGATGTCACCCTTAGAACTAGCAGAGCTAAAGAAACAAATAGAAGAATTATTGAAGAAACAGTTTATTAGACCTAGTGTATCACCTTGGGGAGCACCCGTACTCCTAGTAAAGAAGAAAAGACTATGTGTAGACTATAGACAACTAAATAAGGTAACCATTAAGAATAAGTACCCCTTACCAAGGATAGAGGATCTTATGGACCAACTAGTAGGAGATTGTGTATATCAAGATTCATATAAGGTCTGGATACCACCAAATAAAGGTAAAAGTTGGAGATATCCCTGGACGAGCCTTTAGTACCCTATATGGACACTATGAGTACATGGTTATGTCTTTTGGTGTAACTAATGCACCAGCAGTATTTATGGATTACATGAATAGGATTTTCCAACCATATTTGGATTAATTTGTGGTAGTTTTAGAGATGATATTTTGGTATAGTCAAGAACCAGAGAGGAACATGCTAAACATCTTGGAGTGGTATTACAAATCTTGAAAAATCAACAGTTATATGCGAAATGGTCCAGATGTGAATTTTGGTTAGAAAAAGTCAGTTTCCTAGGACACGGAGGATTTGCAGCAGATCCACATAAGGTAAACGTAGTTCTAAAATGGGAAAGACCAAAAGATGTGATAGAAATAAAGCATTATCTAGGGTTAGCTGGATATTATAGAAGATTTATAAAAGATCTCTCCAAGATAGCTTTGCCTCTCACAACCTTAACTAGAAAAGGCCAAGCTTTTGTATGGAATAACGACTGTGAACAAAGTTTCCAAACCCTTAAGAAAAAACTAACTACTGCTCCTGTTTTGACCCTACCAAACCCAACTGAATCGTTTGAAGTTTATTGTGATGCCTCTAAACTAGGTTTAGGAGGAGTACTAATACAAGGAGGAAAAGTGGTAGCCTATGCATCAAGACAATTGAAAAACCATGAAAGGAACTACCCAACCCATGACCTAGAACTAGCTGCAGTAGTATTTGCGCTTAAAATATGGTGACCCTATCTTGGAACAAGATTTGAGGTATTTAGTGATCACAAAAGCCTTAAGTATTTATTTAGCCAAAAGGAGTTAAACATGAGACAAAGAAGGTGGATGGAATTTTTAAAAGATTATGATTTTGATCTTAAGTACCATCCAGGCAAAGCAAATGTAGTAGCTGATGCATTAAGTAGAAAGACCATAGCAATATCAAGTTTAATGGTTAAAGAGATGGATTTAATAGATCAATTTAGGAACTTCAACCTTGCATGTGAGTTTACTCTGTTAGTATTAAGTTAGAGCCTTAAGAATAACTAATGAATTTATGAATGAAATAAGACGAGAAACAAAGAAATGGATCCTTTTCTTAATAATCAGATTGAAGCCATAAGAAAAGGAGAAAATAGTAACTTCAATATTGGAGTTGATGGAATTTTAAGATTTCAAAATAGAATATGCATACCTAATATATTGGAACTTAAGAAGGTAATCTTAGAGGAAGGACATAAAAGTAAGCTTAGTATTCACCCTGGTGCCACCAAGATGTATAAGGACATGAAGACCCTGTTTTGGTGGCCTAAAATGAAGAAAGAAGTGAACGAATTTGTATATGCATGCTTGGTATGTCAAAAGGTTAAAATCGAACACCAAAAACCTTCAGGAATGCTGCAACCCTTAGAAATACCGCAATGGAAGTGGGATAGTATTTCTATGGATTTCGTAGTAGGATTACCAAGAACTTCAAAAGGAACAGATTCTATTTGGGTAATAATAGATAGATTAACCAAATCCGCTCATTTTATCCCAGTTAATGTAAGGTATTCATTAGAAAAACTAGCCAATTTATATATAAGTGAAATAGTACGATTACATGGTGTACCCACAAGCATAGTCTCAGATAGAGATCCTAGATTCACTTCTAGATTTTGGGAAAGTTTGCGAGGAAGCATTAGGAACAAGGCTAAAACTAAGTTCTCGCCTATCACCCTCAAACAGATGGACAAACTGAAAGAACTATTCAATCCCTAGAAGATTTATTAAGGGCATGTATTTTGGAATATAAAGGAAATTGGGATAGCCATCTACCCTTAATAGAATTCACATATAATAATAGTTACCACTCTTCAATTGGAATGGCCCCATATGAGGCATTATATGGAAGAAGATGTAGGACACCTCTATGCTGGGTAGAGCCAGAAGATCACATAACCTTAGGACCTGAAATAATACAACAAACTACTGAAAAGATTAAACTAATCCAAGAGAAGATGAGAAAGCACAAAATAGGCAAAAATGCTACTATGATAATCGAAGGAAGGACCTTGAGTTCGAAGAGGGGGATCATGTATTCGTAAAAGTAACACCTTGATTTGGAGTTGGCGGGGCTCTCAAATCCCGCAAACTCACACCTCGTTTCATAGGACCTTTCCAAATTCTCAAAAGGTTGGACCCGTAGCCTATCAAATTGCATTACCACCTACTCTGTCAAATCTTCATAATGTCTTTCATGTATCTCAATTGAAAAAGTATATCCATGATCCTTCACATGTGGTGGAACTTGACGATGTTCAAGTAAAAGAAAACCTCACGTTTGAAACACGACCTTTAAAGATCGAGGATAAGAGGATCAAGTTCGAGAGGAAGAGAAATTCCCTTGGTCAAGGTTATTTGGAAAAACGGAGCAAGTGAAGATGTTACATGGGAATTGGAAGATCAAGTGAAAAAAAGACTACCCTGAATTATTCCAATAAAGGTAAATTTCAAGGACGAAATTTTTAAAAAGGAGGAGTATTGTAACATCCCAAAAAACTTAAATATAGTTTAAGAAAGGTTTTTATAACGAGAGAGAAATATAAAAATAATTAAAAATTATGAATTTTTGAAATTACCGTAGTAAATAGTAAATTTGTGCAAATAGTTAATTCTGCGTGTAAATAGTAAATTCTTTGTGCAAATAGTAAAATTCTTGTACAAATAGTAAATTACTTGTGGTAAATAATAAAATTCTTGTGGTAAATAGTAAAATTACTATGGTAAATAGTAAATTCTTGTGATAAAATTACTATGGTAAAAAGTAAAATTCTTGTAGTAAATAATAAAATCATCTGAGGTAAATAGTAAAATCACTATGGTAAATAGTAAAATTACTTGTAGTAGAATATTCGTGGAATATTACGTGGAATATTCTCATGAAATATTCGTGGAATATTCTATATTCTAGAATATTCTCAGAAGCAAATAATCTTTGGGAATTCTATAAATAGGGCACTAGTTTCGGATGAAAACAAACCAAAGAACATTTCTATATTCTCTCAAGCTCTCTCTTAGGAAGAAATATCTCTAAAAAGAGGAGCAAGTAAGTAGAGGAAGAGTATAGGAAGTTGGGAGAAACCGGTAGGGGGAATTTGTCCTTATCCTACTCTTCTATTCTTTGTTTTGTTGTTACTTTCATTATATTTCTTTAGTTTTTCGGATACTAAGGTGCGAAGATAATTCTTAGTATGCTCTGTGGTTGCGGTTTTGTCGATCTTCCACATCGAGAACATAATTATTCTTGTTACGAGGAAAAGTGTGTTACTGTTTATTGGTTCTTGATGTCTCCTTGATAATTCTTGGTGTTTCTTGTTTCTTGGTTTCTTGATTTATTGGTGTTTATTGGTGTTTCTTAGTGTTGATTTCATATCGAAAATGTCAGTTTTGAGTTGGATATGAATAAGTGGTGACATGCATGGTTGCATGAAATTGGTGATGGACTTGAATTGCTTAATGGACCAGATTTGAAATGCCTAGTGGAGAGACAATATTCTAAGATTGCTTGGTGAATAGGCAATGCTTAGAAGGTTTTGAAATGAATATGACCTAGTAACAAGGTCAAGATTTAAAATGTGATAAAGGTCATTATACAATTCAAGGTCAAGAGCATGTTGCATGATATTTGGATAGTAGTAGACCAAGTCCGTAAGTTACGGATTCCGAGTCTGTGTGAGTGGAATACCGTGGACTAGAGGAGTTCTCTTGGTGGGGAAATTGCCCTGCTCATGATGATCACATGTTGCGGGGAGGTCTGCCGGACACGAGGGAACTCGACAATTACGGAGTGTCTACCACCCTTTGGTGGGTCCGGAGGATGTG
Source organism: Hylodesmum podocarpum (assembly GCA_026586105.1). Classification (NCBI taxonomy): domain Eukaryota; kingdom Viridiplantae; phylum Streptophyta; class Magnoliopsida; order Fabales; family Fabaceae; genus Hylodesmum; species Hylodesmum podocarpum. The sequence goes on from JALJEV010000623.1 coordinate 6,227,947, forward strand.
AGGACCGGATGCCCCAGGCTATTTTCGGTGGATGGCGCCACATTGCATGTTGAGTAAATAGGGAAAGTACATCGTGAGGATACATGCATCATATAGAAATAAGAGCATGCAATAGTGATTATGTGTACATGATTATTGTGATAAATTACTGATTCGTTTTATGGTTGATTGGTGATTTTACCTTGTGAATTGAATTAATGGTTTGGACACAGGTTTTATATCAATAAATTACTATTTTTAAAGAAATTGAAGAATATTAAAGAATATTGATTTTATGAATAATTTTCCTTATTTTCAAAAGTTTTACTATAATTAAAATTATTTGAGGATTAAGGAAAAGCTCACCCTTGCAATTCTATTTTTACAGATTTGCGGGATTGAGAAGTTTTCAAGCTTTGTTTCGCAATGGTTGTTACTACTATCTTGTTGTGAAGATGCTTGCTATGTTTTGCATGTAAAAGTGTTGAGTAAATGTTCTAAGGTAGTAGAAAGGTAGTTATGTAAAATAATAATAGGACAAAGTTATGTAATCTGGTTATAATGAACTTTAAAACCTATATAATAAAAGTGTTGTTTTCTAAATCTCTCTTTTATCTACTATATCATTAACCACTTTAAATTACAAAATATAAGTAAAATAAATAAATAATAGGGGGGTGTTACAAATTATATCATGTTATTATTGAAATTAATAAGAGTAAGATAACATGATAACATAGATAGGTTGCTGAACAATGAACTGCTGCATATATTTATGTCAATAGTATAAAAATTGTCATATTCATATTGTTAACATAATCACAAGTAAATACGGTCTTATTACATGTAACATTCTTATATGTATTATTTTTGAAATAAGTAGTGTAATATAAATTTTCTGTTAATGTTTACTACCGTAATTTTATTTACCAGATATTAAGGATAGATTAATTATGAGATCAGATGGCATGCTCATTAATCTTATTTTTTGGCTTAAGTTCCAATTAACTAATGTATTTCTCTTAACAGTGCTATTAACATATATTATGTTATTAGTATAAATAAGATTTTATTTAAACAAAAGTTAATTTTTTATATCATTTAATGATAATAACCGAAGTTATTTGAATTACAATAAAGAAGAATGAAGTGTATTAAAAAGAAAAAAAAAATAAAGAATGTAGGTATATACCCTGTTTATATACTCCTATTTGAATAAAAGTTAGAAAAGTATTTTTAGAATTTTAATGTCCAATGTCTAAAATTTGATGAACTCAATAAAAGAAGAAATAATTTCTTATTTTAAGAAATTATGAATAAAAATATCTATAAATCTCTCAACTTTCAATCAAGAAAACTTCATTATCATGTATAACTTTTATTTATATTTATATATATATATATATATATATATATATATATATATAAAATTATTTGTATAATAGTACACGTTACTATGTTAAAAAATAAATTTTTCAATAGACAAATTGACAAATCTATTAATTAAGAAATCCACACGTCATGCTCGTCTTATCATCTTATCTGCTGTCTCTTCGCTCCTCCAAATTACACTTCATGATCAATTTTAGTGGCACATATCTCATCACTCGGTGAGGGCGAAAACACAATATAACCGGTGGGTCGATGCATGCTTTTCATCTTTCATTGCTTCTGTGAATATTAATATGAACAGGCATCTTACTACATCGACCATTTTATGTGACACATTGATGCTGCAGAAAATATCGGACATGCATTGGATGCATGTTACTTAGACATAAATGAATGATTTAAAGATCAAATTAATGAACTTCTTTAGGTTTATTTTATTTGTCCAACTACCTCTTAATCAAGAAGAAAAAAAAAAGGAAAAGAATATAGGCATGTACTTTGTTTATACTCCTATTTGAATAAAAGTTATATGGGAAAGTATGTTTAGGAATTTTAATACACTATGTATAACAGAAGAGAGAATTCTTTATTTTAAGAAATTGAGAATAAAATATTTGTGAATTCTCTCAACTAATCAAATATATGTCTGAATTTATATATAAGAAAAATATTTAATACTATAGAGATTAAAAAATATAATTAAGTGTATTTTTTTACATTTTTATAAAAAAGTTCAATTTTATTTTTAAATTATTATTCATATTTATTGGAGATAATATTTTTATTAAAAATTTAAATTAATTAAAAATATTCTTAGAATAAAAATATTAAATAAAAATGAATTAATTAAATTTGAATTGTATATAAATTTTATATATATATATATATATATACATATGACACATTTGTAATTATATATATACACATGTGAGAGGTGGTATAACAATTAATAGCGTGTTCAGTGGCAAAGAAAATCAACATAAACTAAATGAAATTTTAAAATATTGATGTAAATTTTATCTTGTTTCTATTCTTGTGCAGACTGCAGAACAGACATGAATTGGAAAAAAAAATTAAAGAAGTGGAGAGAAGTGAGTCACTAGCAATGATTGAAGTAATCAACATATCATAATATACGATGGACTAGGTTGTTATGTTTGCCAATATTGTTCAATAAAAAGGTTTCTGATTTGCTAAAAACATTAATTCATAGTCAGAAATTATATTTGTCTATGTCTATTATTTTTTCTTTATTATTTTTATTTTATTAAATCATATTACTTATTATATTATATTTTTTCTTTAAATTTACAATAATATTCTTTTTAAATAATGTACAAATAAGAATTTGCTAAACTCTAAACAGGAGAATATGACTTACCATGTTTAAAGTTAAGTCTATTTCAACATTTCAACATTTTTAATAAGAATATTAAATATTAAATTTAACCGAAAATTATCTGCGTGTGTGTACGGGGAAAATTGTTATGAAAATTTAATGGTTTATTCGCAAATTTAACTCCAGGTAGCAGATACTCCTCCCTGTCAACAAAACTACTTTCAAACCAAACCTGCGACCATGTACCAATGTGAAGTGGCCCGAACATTTATAGTTAATTACTTTTTCGGTTGTTATAAGGTCATTTTATTTTTGAAAATTATTTAATTTAAATAAAAATATTAAATTTGGTTTAAATTTTTGAGTTTTTTATTGTTATATAGCTATTTTATACTAAGAGAAATAATTTTAATTAAGATTATTTTTATAAAAAAAACAATTATATAGAAAATATTTTAATTAAATCTTAATTGTAAAAAAAAAAAAAAAGAAAGATTGAGTGATATTTTAAATTGAAATTTTATTATAAGAAGTGCAGAGAGTACGTAATTGAAATTTGTATTTTTTTTTAATGATAATAATTGAAATTCGTTGTTTGATGACTCTAAGAGAGAGAAGGATGCGTGTAGAAGAGTCTACTCTAGAGAGGACGCTGTTTGGTTTCTGCGTTAATGTGTACGAGAGCAAGTCATTATTAACATATGGTGATATATTTTAACAATGCATTATTTAAAATATTTTATCAATATTTTTTATTAGGTAAAAAATAACATGTTAGTTGTCGATAAATTTTCCTTGTTAATATAATAACGTCCATGAAGGTCATGTTCACATGCAGAATCTCACGTAAAACATACACAGGATGAACAATGGACAACTAACAGTGTAATAAAGTAGATGTTTTAGGAGTAAAGAAAAAAGAAAATGTTTGAAGCATAGATAATGGTGGAAAAGGAACAAAATTTGAAGATGTGATTAGAGAATATGGAAAATGAAAGCATCTAATTATGCAGTCAAAAGCTTGGTACGTAATGTTGAAACAGTGAATTCATTTCAGAGCGCGTTGGGGGCGAGGGCAGTTGAGCAATTAAATGACTATGGCAGTGACAGATGAGCCTCATTTACTCCTTGACAAGTGGCATTTGAGTAATTTTAGTGAAGCTAGCTCTTAACATTGCTATACTATATAAGACTCCTTCATTTCATTCATACGCATCCACTTACACACATTCCCTGCTTTTTCCTCCACCATGAAGGTTGTTTCAAAGTGCATTGTGGTTGTGTTCGGGTTGTGCATTTTGCTTGCCACTGGTTCTGAGATAATACAAGATAAGGATGATAAACATTTGATTCATCCCCCACATTTGTTGGGGCCTGGGATCCTTAAGAAAGGCTTTAAGCGTGGTGGGTTAGGGTTTGGTGCTGGTGGAGGTGGAGGTGGAGGTTTGGGTGGTGGTGGTGGATTTGGTGGAGGAGGTGGCTTTGGTGGTGGTGCTGGGGGTGGTGTAGGTCTAGGAGGTGGTGCTGGTGGTGGTGCTGGTCTTGGAGGTGGAATAGGTGGTGGCATTGGCGGTGGAGCTGGTGGTGGCGGCGGTTTTGGAGGTGGAGGTGGACTAGATCACGGTGTTGGTGGTGGAGCTGGTGGTGGGCTTGGTCATGGTATTGGTGGTGGTAGTGGTCTAGGAGGTGGAGGTGGGCTAGGTCATGGCGTCGGTGGAGGCATTGGTGGCGGAGGAGGACTACGTCACGGTGTTGGTGGAGGAGCCGGTGGAGGTGGTGGTCTAGGAGGTGGAGGTGGATTAGGCCACGGTGTTGGTGGCGGCATTGGCGGTGGAGCCGGTGGTGGTGGTGGACTTGGTCATGGAGTTGGTGGTGGAGCCCGTGGTGGTGGTGGACTTGGTCATGGAGTTGGTGGTGGCATTGGCGGTGGAGCTGGTGGCGGTGGTGGACTTGGTCATGGTGTCGGTGGCGGCTTTGGGGGTGGAGCAGGTGGTGGTGGTGGTCTAGGTCATGGTATCGATGGTGGCATTGGTGGGGGAGCAGGCGGTGGTGGTGGACTTGGTCACGGTGTCGGTGGCGGCATTGGTGGAGGAGAAGGAGGTGGAGTTGGTGGTGGTGTAGGAGGAGGGGGTGGTGGGGGTGGAGGAGGTGGTGGATTTGGCGGTGGTGGTGGCGTTGGAGGTGGTGTAGGTGGAGGTTTTGGAGCTGGTGGTGGAGCAGGGGGAGGAGTTGGTGGAGGTGGAGGCGGAGGTGGAGGCGGAGGCGGTGGATTTGGAGGAGGAGGCGGTGGCGGGTTTGGTGGTGGCGGTGGTGCTGGATTCGGTATTGGATTCGGTGGTGGAGTTGGTGGCGGCCACTAGAATTACTATATGAATACTGTTGTAGGCCTATATGTTGCCCAACAGTCATTCAAACTATTTTACTTTCTATCTATGTCTGTTTTAAAAAAGTTAACTGTCTAAAACTGTGTATGGCAATGCGTTTAGCAGAGTGGTTTCTACTCTTCTATCATATGCCATGCTATGCTATGTAGATATAAGTCTTTCCTAGTAGTTATGTATGCATGGGAAACATAGTTTTCTCTAACGTGCATGTAATGACTCTCAATATTTGCTAATAAAATTGCAGTTATTTTAAGTGATGTGTAAGTTTGCATAAGATAGCATATATGCTCCATCTTGTGGTGTTAAATCATAATAGGGTTGTTCTATAATTAACTCATTACCATGTTCCATCTAATATTGATCTAACTCAAGCATATTCAAGCATGCATGGTTCACGTACGGCACTCTCATTTATTGCAATTGACTGCTCATGCATGTTATCTGCATTTAAGTTTGCTAGATCAAACTAATCACAGAAATGGATGACGGGGAAAGGTTAATTTATACTACTAAATTTAGATAGTAAACCATTGTGTTATGAACATTTAGGTTGTAGACTTGTCTGCCTTTCGTTAAGATACTGTTTAGTATCCAAACAAATTAATAGCTAAAGTGAACACGCTTGATTGTATTATGAGAGTACCGTTCCGTACGTAATATAATACTCAGTAATCAATTTTTAGATCAATACATAATTAGTAATCCACTTTATTCATCTTTTTTTTTCTGCTTTTAATTTCTTCATATTTTTTCAATATAATTACTACAAAAAATATTTTTTTAAAAATAAAAGAAAAGAGAAGAAGTTAGAAATCTATTTTGACACTGTGTTTCTTTACAACATTCTCTCCTGCTCTTACAATGTTTGTCACTTTTATGTTCTTGTTCTGTGGCGCCAATTTTGTTTTTTTTTTCAATCACAAAACATGAGGGTGGGAGTTTATAGTTCAAAAACTACTTTAAACGCTTATATAGGTAATTTGAGAGTCATCGCACATGGACAACTTTAATTTAGAGGTGCCATGCAATCAATACGGACATCAACTTATGCATTTACATTTAATTTTTGTTTTTTCCCTCTCTTCATACAGTTTTATTTTTTTATCTACTTTAAAATATAATTTTTGAGAAATAAAATTAATATTCTCATTTATATTGAGATTAATATAGTAATTGATAAGTATATTTTTTCTGAATGTTTAAATGAATAAAAGCTAAAATTTTATTTAAAAATACAGATATAGAACTTTTTTTTTGTTTGCATGATTTTATATAGAACTTTTATAGATTAAAAAAATAAATGAGAAAACTGATAGAGTGTACCACTTAGGCACTTAGGTCATGTCCCTCAAGCATCGACAATTATTTTGTCAATAAAGAAGGGAGAATGAACTGTCTCTTGCCGTCACTGTGGTTTGTTGAATGCTCTTAATGCTTGTCTTATTCTCTTTAACCTGTGCTTAATTTGTTAGCTGAGAAATTCCAACATCTTATGTTTTTGTCCTTAACTTTCCCCCACATTTATAAATAGGGTGGAATTAGATATTTTAAGAAGATCAAAATAGCTTACATGATATTTTAGTAAATTGCAATGTAATGGGATGTAATATATATATAATCTTTGTTAACTGCTTTTAATTTTTTTCAATTTATTTTGTGAATGATGAACAAATTACTGAGTGATGAAAGGATAAACATGCATGCAAACAAGTTTTTGAGAAATAGAAGTAATTTGGACAAGTGAGTTTAATATGCACAAAATTCTAAAATTTAACTAAGTTCAATGCTTTTTCATGCATCTTTTAAACTAACAGATTTAATTTCAAATCATTATTATTATTTTTGGCTTATATATAATAATCAATTGCAACTAGAGTAATTGTTTTAATCCAGGGACCTCGGCAGGACCCCACACTAGATAAATACTGCATCCAAAGTAAGTACCTGGCACATGGCAAATCATATCATGTATATTATTGAAATTAGAAAGAGTAAGATAACATGATAACATAGATAGGTTGCTGAACAATGAACTCCCTACAAGTATTTATGTCAATAGTATAAAAGTTGTCATATTTATATTGTTAACATAATCATAAGTAAAGACGGTCTTACTTACATATAACATTCTTATATGTATTCATTTTTGAAATAAGTACAGTGTAATATAAATTTTCTCTTAATATTTACTGCCGTAATTTTATATACCAGATATTAAGGATAGATTAATTATGAGCTATATATACATGCATGCGACTCATTAATCTTCTTTTTTGGCTTAAGTTCTAGTTAACTAATATATTTCTCTTAACAGTGCTATTAACATATATTATGTTATTAGTATAAATAAGATTTTATTTAAACAAAATTTATTTTTTTTATATTATTTAATGATAATAACAGCAGTTATTTGAGTTACAATAAAGAAGAATGAAGTGTATTAAAAAGAAAAAAAAAATAACGTAGGTATATATATACCTTGTTTATATACTCCTATTTGAATAAAAGTTAGAAAAGTATTTTTAAGAATTTTAATGTTCAATCTAAAATTTAATGAACTCAATAAAAGAAGAAAGAATTTATTATTTTAAGAAATTATGAATAAAAATATCTGTAAATCTCTCAACTTTCAATCAAGAAAACTTCATTATCATGTATAACTGTTAGAAAATTATTTATATAATAGTACACATTAATATATTACAAAATAATATTTTCAATTGAGCAATCTATTAATTAAGAAATCCACGCGTCATGCTTTATCTTATCATCTTGTGTGGTGTCTTTTCGCTCCTCCAAATTACACTTTATGATCAATTTTAATGGCACATATCTCATAACTCAGTGAGGGCGAAAACACAATGTAGCCGGTGTATCGATACATTTTTTCACCATTCATTGCTTTCTGTGTTCGACGTATTTAAATATGAACAGGCATCCTGCTCTAATTGTTCGACATTCATCATTTCATGTGACACATTGATGCTGCAGAAAATATCGGACATGCATTGGATGCATACTACTGTATACATAAATGATGATTTAAAGATGAAATTGATGAACTAGGTTTATTTTATTTGCCCAACTACCTCTTAATTAAAAAGATAAAAAAAATTGTAGACATCTACTTTGTTTATACTCCTATTTGAATAAAAGTTGGGAAAGTATTTTAGGAATTTTAATACAAGGTATCTAAAATTTAATCAACTCACTAAAAGAAGAAAGGATTTGTTATTTTAAGATATTGAGAATAAAATTATTTGTAAATTCTCTCTGATCAAATATATGTCTGAATTTACATGCAAGAAAAATATTTAATATTATAGAGTTAAAAAAATATAATTAACTGTATTTTTTTACTTTTTTATAAAAAAATTCAATTGTATTTTTAAATTACTATTCATATTTATTGGAGATAATTTTTATATTAAAAATATAAATTATTTAGAAATATTCTTAGAATAAAAATATTATATAAAATGGAATTAATTTAATTTTAATTATATATATATATATATATATATATATATATATATATATATATATATGTCAAATGTGGTATAACAATTAACAAAGTGTTCAATGGCAAAGAAGACCAACATAAACTAAATGAAATTTTTAAAAATTGATGTAAATTTTATCTTGTTTCTATTATCATAATATATGATACACTAGGTTGTTATGTTTATCAATACTGTTCAATAAAAAGGCTCCTGATCACTCGCCAAAAATATTTATAGTCATATTTTTTTTTACAGGAACTATATTTGTTTATGTCTATTATTTTTTCTTTTTTTATTTTTATGTTATTAAATCATATTATTTTTTTATTATTTTTTCTTTCTGATTAAGAAACTGATTCGTATTTTATAATATTTGTGCTTATGTGTAATATAATATAAATAAATTATATATTTGTAAGTTATATTAAATTCTTCTTCTACCATTCTAAGGTCTCTTTATTCCTTCAAACTTCAAAATCATATCTCATGATCAACTTTATTATAGCCATAATATTTTATTAGAAATTATTTTTCTTTTTTTCTATTTCAATGTGATTATATTTCATTTTTATGCAATAAAATTCATCATACGGTGAGAATATTTTTAGATGGGAGACATTTATTAATTATATATTCCATTGATCTTATTTACAAGATATTAATTTAAAATTTCTATAATAATTAATTTTTACTTAAAATACTTTCATGTAAATAAATTATTTAAAATTATTAGTCTTTTTTCTGTTGATGAATAAATTCTTAGATTTTTATGTATATTATCTTTATTTTTTCTCTCTATATTAAAAAGTATTATTCCCTCTATATATTCTTAAGAGTAGTTTTGGAGAAAAAAACTTATAATTCTAAACAAATTAAATGTTAAAAATATTTTGAGCAATAAGTATAACTTAATCACCAACATCTTACAATTAGGAAAGGATGTAATATTTTATATTTTAAAATTATAAATTATTATTAATTATTTATATATGTTTATTTATTCAATTTAAGTTTTTTATATATTTGTTTAATTTGTTTAATTTTTATATATTTTTTATAATTTGTTTTAAAATTTACTCCAATTTCTAAAAGAATTAATTTACTATACTTATTCAAATAAATTAATTTGTCATTATTTATACACTTCTCTTTCTATTTATATAATTTAGCTCTAAAGTGAAATCATTTATCATGTTTTCCTTTTCAATCATTTAATTTTCTCATAGTTTATTTTATAAATGTATAATGCAAAATTATTAATTATTTGTGTTTTTATTTTTAAATTATTTTTTCTTCATATTTAAAATTTTCAAAATACCTTTCAGCTTGCAGTAATCCAATTTGGATTACTAGGTAGAAAAATAATTTTAATGCTATTTGTGGCACAATAACTTCTAAATGTATATTATGGATGTGAACTCCATGATTTTTACTCATATCAGAATAATTTGTTGAGTTTGTTTTTCTCATATTTTAATTATATACTTTTATTAAACCAATTGATTAAAGAATTAGCTTATAATATTTATTCCAAGTTTGCCCAAGCTAAAGGCGGAAAGATGCTCACACCAGTTTGTTATTATAATATATTCTAAGTTATCATAATGAAATGACTACACAGCCACATATGCTACACACAGAAATTCATAGATCATTCATTCATTTGTTGTCAATGTTCTAATATAATCTTTACTATACATAGATATAATATGATGTATTGCTTAATTATAATTTAAATTTTTTATTAATATTTACTACTGTAATTTTATGTACCAGATATTAAGAATAGATTAATTATGAGTTCAAATGGCATGTCCGTTAATCTTATTTTTTAGCTTAAGTTCTAATTAACTAATGTATTTCTCTTAACAGTGCTATTAACATATATTATGTTATTAGTATAAATTAGATTTTATTTAAACAAAAGTTAATTTTTTTATATTATTAGTATAAATAAGATTTTATTTAAACAAAAGTTAATTCTTTTTTATATTTTTTGATGATAATAAAAAATTTATTTGAATTAAAATAAAGAAGAATAGTGTTTATTAAAAGGAAAAAAAAAGCAGATAATGTAGGTATATACCCTGTTTATATACTCCTACTTGAATAAAAGTTAGAAAAATATTTTAAGAATTTTAATGCCCAATGTCTAAAATCTAGTGAACTCAATAAAAAAAAAAAGAAAGAATTTATTATTTTAAGAAATTATGAATAAAAATATCTGTAAATCTCTCAACTTTCAATCAGGAAAACTTCATTATCATGTATAACTGTTAGAAAATTATTTATATAATAGTACACATTAACATATTACAAAATAAATTTTTCAATATACAAATTGAGCAATCTATTAATTAAGAAATCCACGCGTCATGCTTTATCTTATCATCTTGTATCGTGTCTCTTTTCCTCCAAATTACACTTTATGATCAATTTTAATGGCACATATCTCATAACTCAGTGAAGGCGAAAACACAATGCAGCCGGTGGTGTATTGATACATGCTTTTCACCATTCATTGCTTTCTGTGTTCGAAATATTTATATGAACAGGGCATCTGCTATTGTTCACATTGATCACATGAGATTTCATGTGACACATTGATACAGTAGAAAATATCGGACATGCATTGGATGCATACTACTGTAGACATAAATGATGATTTAATTATCAAATTAATGAACTAGGTTTATTTTATTCGCCCAACTACCTCTTAATTAAAAGATAAAAAAAAGTAAACATCTACTTTGTTTATACTCCTATTTGAATAAAAGTTAGGAAAGTATTTTTAGGAATTTTAATAAAGGTATCTAAAATTTAATCAACTCACTAAAAGAAGAAAGGATTTGTTATTTTAAGAAATTGAAAATAAAATTATTTGTAAATTCTCTCTCATCAAATATATGTCTGAATTTACATGTAAGAAAAATATTTAATATTATAGAGATTAAAAAATATAATTAACTGTATTTTTTTACTTACTTTTATATAAAAAAATTCAATTGTATTTTTAAATTACTATTCATATTTATTGGAGATAATATTTATATTAAAAAATTAAATTAATTAAAAATATTCTTAGAATAAAAATATTAAATAAAATAGAATTAATTTAATTTGAATATATATATATATATATATATATATATATATATATATATATATATATATATATATATATATATATATATGTAAGTGTGTATATATACACACATGTCAAGGTGGTGTAACAATTAATAGCGTGTTTAGTGGCAAAGAAAACCTACATAGACTAATTTTAAAAAATTGATGTAAATTTTATCTTGTTTCTATTCTTATGCAGACTGCAGAACAGACATGAATGGTTGAGTAAAGTGAAAAAAAAAAAATTGAAGAATTGGAGAGAAGTGAGTCACTAGCAATGATTGGAGTAATCAACATATCATAATATATGATGGACTAGGTTACTATGTTGTTGTTATGTTTACCAGTATTGTTCAGTAAAAAGGTTTCTGATCACTTGCCAAAAATATTTATAGTCATTTTTTAACAGGAATTATATTTGTCTATGTCTATTATTTTTTTTATGTTATTAAATCATATTATTTATTATATTATATTTTTTCTTTAAATGCACAATAATCTTTTTTTAAAGAGCATACAAATAAGAAAATACTAAACTCTAAGCAGGAGAATATGACTTATCATGTTTGAATTAAGTCTATTTCAACATTTTTAATAAGAATATTAAATTTAAAATTATATAAAAATATGTTTATTTAAATAAAGAAGCTTTAGATTTATGAAATAAACATATTAAACATGAGTCATATATATATATATATATATATATATTAATTATAATTACAATGGGTAATAACAATAACTCAATTATTATCATAACAATAATAACAATATGATGTAATAAAATCTAATATCTACATGGTAGAAAAAAAATTAAAAATCTATTCTATAGAAAAAATAAAAAATACTTTAACATATATATTTAATATGATGTATAATTTATTTATATATAATTTTTTCAAACATAAAATTATTTATATAACCATACATATCCGTGCATATTATAAAATAATTTTTTTAAAGGACTAATAAATCAATCTAATGATTAAAAAATCAATACATACATGATGGTTAAGAAATTGATTCCTCATACTCTATTCAATAATGCCTTTTCATCCATTAAAAAATTATTTTATAATATATGTGTTTATGTGTAATATAATATAAATAAATTATGCATTATAGCAATTATAATATGTGTGCTTATGTATAACTTATATATATATATATATATATATATATATATATATTAATAGAAAATTATTTGTATAATATTACACACTAATATATTACAAATAAATTTTTCAATAGACAAATTGACCAATCTATTAATTAAGAAATCCATACATCATGCTTTATATTATTATCTTGTCTGGTGTCTCTTTGCTTCTCCAAATTACACTTTATGGTAAACACAATATAGCCGGTGTATCGATACATGCTTTTCATCATTCATTGCTGTCTGAAATATTTACATTGTTTCTATTCTTGTGAATACTGCCACATGAATGGTTGAGTAAAGGGAAAGAAATTCGCTAAATGACATACTAGTTAGGGAAATTAGATACGTAATTGAGAACTGTAATTGAGACCTGTTACAGCGTTTAATAAATGCGTGTAATAAGCCTGCATGAAGCTTAAGATATCCAAGTTAGCATACCTACTAAAACTCAACCTCAATCAAATAAGAGAAAATAGCATCAGGCTACCGTGTCTGACTCTAATATATAGGAACAACTCATCTCAATTTTAACTTCTTGTTATCACCAGTGATCTAAACATGTTCAGATATATGATACCTGTAACACCCCCTCTTATTTACTTACTTATCTTATATTTTAATTAGTAATTTAAAGTGGTTAATGATATAGTAAAAGAGATTTTTAGGAAACAATACTTTTATTACATAATATTCAAAGGTCATTACATCTAGGTTACATAACTTTGTCATTTTATTATTTCTATCTTAATTTTCTCTGTACTTACTTAACAAATCTACCCCCAAAACATAACAAAAACATCTTCTCAGCAAGACAGTATCAACAATCATTGCAAAACATCCACATCTTCTTAACCCTGCAAATCTGCTCCCCCAAACGTTGTTAGAGATCATCACAGGTGTTAAAAACACAAAGTGCAAGGGTGAGATTTCCTTAACCATAATTATAAACAATTGATTGTAGTTCAATGAAAACCTTTTCTTTTATAAATTTAGAAACTTCATCGAAAATATCATTTTTAGAATAATACTTCCATACTTATCCATGATCATCAAAATATCAATAACATAGTAAGGCAATCGACAACCATAAACCAAATCAAACAAACCATCAATCACAATCAATGATTCAGGCATGAATTCCATTCAATCAAACACACAATCACTAATGTATGCTTCTAAGCCTACATGATGCATGCACCTTCACCATGCATTTTCACTCTTCACTCGAAATGCAATGTGGCGCCCTCCACTGAAAATAGCCTGGGGCATCTGATTCTCCCACTCAATCAGACCCACCAGAGGTAGACACTCGTAATTTGTCGAGTTTCCTCGGTGTCAAGCGGGACCTCCCCCGCAACATGTGATCATCATGAGCAGGGCAATTTCCCCACCAAGAGAACCCCCAGTCCACGACATTCCACTCACTCAGACGGGAATCCGTGACTTACGGACTTGGTCTACTACTATCCAGTCATCAATGCAACATGTTCTTGGACCTTGAATTGTATAATGACCTTCATCATATTTTAAGTATTGACCTTTCCACCAGGTCATTTTCATCTCACCTCATTCTAAGTATTGCCCATTCACCAAGCAATCTTAGAATACTGCCTCTCCACTAGGCATTTCCAATCGGTCATTAAACAATTCAAGTCCATCTTCATTTCAATGCAACCATGCATGTCACCATTTACTCACATCCAATTCACCAAGTAATTGTATATCAATCACAAAACAAGTCATACTTTGATGTATAATCAAACAACCATATTTACCACCATCAATATGTGTTATATTAAATTATTAAGTATGTTAATATTCAAAAGAGGTTTCATCAAAAGAGGAAAGGTTGAAGTTGTTCATAGAAGTCAAAAGCTTAATATACATAAGAAAGGTTTCCATTTCATTTACTTTTTATAAAGTAGTTATAGTATTCAGAGAAATAGTTGAAAGAGGAAAACAACTTCAAAATAATCATTTAAAGGGTAAAGAAAACACAATCTTAAAGAATTGAAAGGAGTGTAAGAAAGATGAAGAAAAGAAACACCAAGAAACCAAAGAAAGATAATTGAAACACCAAAGAAAGAGAGTGGAAGTACTAAGAAAACAAAGAATAGAAAATGAAGGATAAGGAAAGATCCCCTTACTGCAAGAAACTAAAGAAAGATAATGAAAGTACCAACAAACAAAGGATAGAAAAGGAAAATAAGGAAATATCTTAGTTTCCAAGAAAATATCTTAGTTTCCATCAAAATATCTTAAAAGGTAAGAAAATATCTTAAAGAGAATTCTAGAATGGTTGAAAAGTCATTACTTTTGATCACTTTCGGTAAAATAGGCATAACTTCTTCCACAAATATCATTTTGGGCTCAGGTTTCTTGCAAATGAAAGAGGATTGACAGAGCTACAAATGTCATGAAGGCCCAAAGAGCCAATTCGGACTGAATCTAGTGTGAAATTAGCCTTGAAAGTGGGCCATGAAACAATGACGTGAATTTACTATACATTTGACCACTCTCGGTAAAATAGGCATAACTCCCTCCACAGGCCTCCAATTGAGCTCCAGTTTGTTTCTAATTAAAGAAGATTGAAAGATCTAGAAATGTCATGAATACATCAAGAGCCAGTTTGGACCGTTTCAACATGTAGAGTAAACTAGAAGTTTCTAGAAAAATTAGAATAATAAGGAATTTCTAAAATCAACAGGAATTTTCTGGAAACATGTAGAATAAGTAAGAGGTTTCCAAAAAAATAGAATGAATAAGAAGTTTCTAGAGTTAAGTAGAATAATCAAGATTTTTCTAGAAATAAGTAGAATAATCTAGAAGTTTCTAGAATAAGAAGTTTCTAGGACAAGGTAGAATATTCAAGATTTTTCTAGAAATAAGTAGAATAATCTAGAAGTTTCTAGAATGATCAAGAATTTTCTAGAAAGACATAGAATAAACAACAAGTTTTTAATTTAGAAGTTTTACGTTGAATATCAAAACAACAAAGGTAAAGAAAAATTCTAATATTAGACACAAAGGCAAGTGACCACAATTAAGAAATTAATCTAGCAAACACAACTAAATCACTTATGTCTTCCGTAAATTATTCTACATATTTTCTCTATTCTTTGCCCTCTGTTATAAAAAATCTCTCTTAAACCATATTTAAATTTTTGGGATGTTATAATACTCCCCTCCTTTTTTTAAAAATTTCGTCCTCGAAATTTCCATTCTTGTTACATATCTTATTCTTCTATTCTACTTTTCCAACTCTCAAAGTTTCTTTTCTTTCAATTACTTCCTCTTATAATTTTACCTTATGTTTTGAAATCTATATGTTACCCTCAACCTTGCTATCCTTATATGCGGGACTATGATTTCCTCTTTTCCCACTTATAAATCCTCCTCATTTGTTTTCACTAGGATTTCTCTTTTTCTTAATTCTTAAGAATAGGATCCATTTCTTGTTTCTGTCTTATTTCATTCATAAATTAATTAGTTATTCTTAAGGCTCCTAACTTCATACTGCAAGGTTGAAGTTCCTAAATTTCTCTATTAAATCCATCTCTTTGACCATTAAACTTGATATTGCTATGGTCTTCCTACTTAATGCCATCAGCTACTACATTTGCCTTTCCTGGGTGGTACTTAAGATCAAAATCATAATCTTTTAGAAATTCCATCCACCTTCTTTGTCTCATGTTTAACTCCTTTTGACTAAATAAATACTTAAGGCTTTTGTGATCACTAAATACCTCAAATCTTGTTCCAAAAAGATAGTGTCGCCATATTTTAAGCGCAAATACTACTGCGGCTAGTTCTAGGTCATGGGTTGGGTAATTCCTTTCATGGTTTTTTAATTGTCTTGATGCATAGGCTACCACTTTTCCTCCTTGCATTAGCACTCCTCCTAAACCTAGTCTAGAGGCATAACAATAAACCTCAAACGATTCAGTTGGGTTTGGTAAGGTCAAAACAGGAGCAGTAGTTAGTTTTTTCTTAAGGGTTTGAAAACTTTGTTCGCAGTCGTTATTCCATACAAAAGCTTGGCCTTTTCTAGTTAAGGTTGTGAGAGGCAAGGCTATCTTGGAGAAATCTTTTATAAATCTTCTATAATATCCAACTAATCCTAGAAAACTCTTTATTTCTGTCACATTTTTTGGTCTTTCCCATTTTAGAACTACGTTTACCTTATGTGGATCTACTGCAAATCCTCCTTGTGATATTACGTGTCCTAGGAAACTGACTTCTTCTAACCAATATTCACATTTGGACCATTTCGCATATAACTATTGATCTTTCAAGATTTGTAATACCACTCTAAGATGTTTAGCATGATCCTCTTTGGTTCTCGACTATACCAAAATATCATCAATAAACACGACCACAAATTTATCCAAATATAGTTGGAAAATCCTATTCTTGTAATCTATAAATACTGCAGGTGCATTAGTTACACCAAAGGGCATAACCATGTACTCATAGTGTCCATATCGGGTACTAAAGGCCGTTTTAGGGATATCTTCAGCTTTTACCCTTATTTGGTGATATCCAGACCTTAGATCAATCTTGCTAAATGTAACACCCTCAAAATTAATTTTCATAAATAATTTCGTAGTTAAAACATTTACTAAAAATTCTATAAAAATGTACATATTAACTATTTACTGTTATAATTTGATTAGACAGAAAATGTAATTCAAAATAATTTATCATTGGGTAGCAATATTATTACGTAATTTGAGAAAATTATGATTACATTTCTAAATAAAAATGTAATAAAAAAATAAATTTGTGGTTTGACATTTTTATTACTATTTGATGTTTCAAATATTATTTTATATTTCGAATTACTAAAAATTTATTGTTTTAATTATATTATTATTAAGAAATCTTATTTTATATTTGATTTGAGAAATATTTTAAGAAATAAAAAAAATAATAATAATAATAATAAAAATAATAATAATAATAAAAAATAATAAATAAATAAAAATAATATAAAAAAATAAAAAAAATAAAATAAACTTAGAATGACTCATGCAAGATTCGAACCTGCAACATGCAAGTTATTAAGCCACCACTTTAACCAACTAAGCTACTATATTTATTTGATACTTTTAAAAAATATAAGATATATATTAAGTACTAGTTTATTGTTTAAAAAATTTTAAAATTAAAATGTCACATGCAGGACTCGAACCTGCAACTTTCAGAGTTAGAAATAATGCTTTTACCAACTGAGCTAATAGGTTTATTTGATAAATTTTAAAAATATAAGGTATATAATAAGTACGAGCGAAATATGTGAACAGAGAAAAATAGAGAAAAATAATTTTTAGATTCTTTATAATTTAGTATTAATTATGGAATAATCATATATGATATTTGAATAATGGAATTAAAAAAAAAAAAAAAATTAAAAAATAATAATAATAATAATAAAATAAAAAATAAAATAATAATAAAAAAATATATATATATATATAAATAAAAGTTAGAAAATTTGAACAAGTGCAATATGTCATGAATGATGAAAAGATGCACTAAGTTAGTGGTGTTAACACCAATTTGATTAATGGAGCACTAAAAAGAAAAAGAATTATAATTAATTGTTTATGGAAAAACCACTAAGTATATTAAATTTTACCACTAATAATATTTTAAATTTTATTTCATCTATAAATAGAAACCATTTGAGAACACTTCAGCCATGAATTCATTTGCACCAAAACACCAAAATCTTAGTTTTTCCAATTTTCCCAAAACCATAAGCTTATTTTGCTAAAATTCCAAATTTTTCTAAATTCACCAAAAACCTATTTCATTTAACTTTGAGAGTAGAATCAACCTTCTTTCAACCTTCAAAAGCTTTCTCAAAGTCTTCCAAGAGAGTAGCCAAAAGAAATCAAGGTGAGGGAAGTTTCTAAATTATTTTAAGTTTTCAATTTAATTAAGTTTTCAATTTTCTAAAAATTCTAGAATAATCTCAAAATATTTGTGTTCTAAAATTTATGAACTTATAATTATTATTGAAGTTTTAAAGTAATAAGAATTGTAAGAGAAGTTGCAATTTACTTAAATTTTCAAATACAAAAAATATATATATATATATATATATATATATATATATGTAACTAAAAATGATGTGAGCATGACTTGAACCCAAGATCTTGGTGTTTCCAGTCATGTCTTAACCAACTAAGCTAATCCAGATTTCATTTATAATACTGCATATTTATATCTTTATATTTAAATATTTCCGCTTTCATTTGTTTATATTTCATATGATAATTTGTGATTTTAAAATTATGAGATCTAACTAGGAGGCTCGCCACCTTTTCGATTTCATAATTTTAGTTATTGATATAATATTACAACAATTAATTTTTCTATACTTTGAATTTGGATGATCTTTGATTTGAACTTGAATGATTTTGGATGTGTATTTGGATCATGACTTGGATTATGCATGTTTACCTTTTCTTTGAACTTGGATGATGATTGAGATTGTGATTAATTACCTATGATATGCACGTTGAGGATTGTGATAAAAACTATGACTATTATACTATAAATTATTAATCCACAACGTAAAATATAATGATGGAGTGGATGTGTAATATCAATGAGTTGATGCTGTTTTAAATGAGATTTTTAGAAAAGGAGATAAGTTTTCATTCATTCATGCATGCCTCAAAAGAGGTGGCCTCGGTTAGAGGTGCAGATAATAACTTAATCCGTGCGTCTAGGTGGGATGCCAGGACTTGGGGATTTTATAGTGAGAATTCATTTAATTCATGATGATCACATGATTGTTTATGAGATTCTGCACCACTTGTGAAATCCCAACTGGTCGGTAAGTTTTACGATGATGATGTCGTATTATCTGATATGGTACCACATTGCATATTTTTGGAGTTGAGGATGGAGCATGCATCATATAGAAATTTCATTTAAGTCATAATTCATTCTTTATTTATTTGATTATGATATGTATTATATTGATAATTTTATATGATATGTATTTTTATTAAGATTTTTGGAACTTACCCTTGCGTGTTTGTGTACGTGGTTTGACACTTTGTGATGATCCTAAATTTTAATGGGGGGGCAGATTAACAGGATAAATCTATTGGAGATGTGAACGAAGGATAAGCAAACATGAGGATTTTTGTGAATAATGTGTATATTATAATTATCACAATATTACGTACTATGTGACATTTTGTAAATAACTTTTGATGTATGATTACGATGTGATCTATGTGATGTGTTTTATTTTGGTGACATTTTTGTTAGCAAGGGAAATTATTTTAAAATTTTATTTAAAGAAATCTAAATGAAGGGAAACATTTTCAAATAATAATAATAAATAGATAAAAAGGAAAATATTTAAGCAATGAAAAATAGCGAGACGTTACAGTTGGTATCAGAGCAGTATGTTTTCTTGGACTTGTGAATTTTGAGCTAACCATGTTTTTGTTGTGATTAAATGATTGGTAGAAGTTATAAGGTGGAGTATAAGATTGTTTGTTTATGTGCTCTATATTCTTGTGTGATTGTTAGTTGATGTGCTTTGTGATTTTATTTTCTGTAATAATAATAGATGGCTGGAGGAAATGATAAGGCAATTGCTGAGGCACTCGAAAAACTTGCCCAAGCAATTGGAAGCCAAAATAGGAACAACAACGAACATAATGAATATCGTGGTCTGGAGCGTTTTCAGAGGAATAATCCGCCTACTTTTGGAGGTGGATATGACCCTGAAGGTGCTCAACGATGGGTAAGGGAAATTGAGAAAATCTTTCGGGTAATGGGATGTTCTGAGGATAAAAAGGTAATTTTCGCAACTCATATGTTGGTGGATGAGGCAGAATATTGGTGGGAAAATGCTTACCAAAAGTATGAAGCGAAGGAAGGAGAAACAATAAAATGGGGAGAATTTAAGGAATTGTTTTTAGAAAAATATTTTTCTGAAGATATAAGGAATAAAAAAGAAATGGAGTTTTTGGAATTAAAACAAGGGAACTTAACGAAGAGCTTGAGTATGCGGTTAGGTTTGAGGATCTAGTCGAGATATTCTACACACTACCATGGAAAAGATGGTGAAAGGTCAAAATGTGTTAAATTTTTAAATGGCACGCGTCTGAAATAAAACAGGCTATAAATTATCAAGGTATTCACCAATTTCCGGTGCTTGTAAATATGTGTAGAATATATGATGAGGATTCTCGTGCTAGAGAGCTGTATATTATAAAAATAAAAATATTGGTGGACCCATTAAAAATAAAAGATTTGGGTTCGAAAATAAAGGAAACCATACCAAGCTTCTCAAGGATTTAAGGAACGTTCTCTTTGGAATTTTTCTAAAGCTCCTATGAGAAATAGTGAATCTAATCTGTTAATGTCAAGTGTTTTAAGTGTGGAGAATTTGGACACTATGCTTCATCGTGCAACTGGTGCTACAAATGTAACACAAAGGGACATCTAGCAAAAGATTGTCGAGGAAAAGGAAGCATGTCAGAAAATCCGTCTGGAAAAACCGAAGGCTCAAGGAAGAATTTTTCTCTTAATGGAACGAGACTTGAACCTTTGATTCGAGGTAAATGCTTCATAAATGAAATTCCTTTAATCGTGTTATTTGACTCTGGTGCTACTCATTCTTTTGTGTCATATTCTTGTGTACAAAAATTGAAACTCTCCTGTGTCTTCATTAAACTTTAAATTAGAAGTAAATACTCCAACCTGGGACTTCGTTTTTAACCTCGGATATCTCTGTCTAGATGTAAAATAAAAATTGGTGATAAAACTTTTCGTGTCAATTTGATTTGTTTACCCCTTCAACAAATTGAAGTTGTTTTAGGTATGGATTGGTTGTCCACTAATCATGTTTTGTTGAATTGCTTTGACAAAACAATTATTTTTCGAGACTCGGAGGTGAGTAGGGATATTGAAATTGTTTCCATAAATAAAGTCTTAAAATCTTTAAAGGAAAACAATACCCAAGTATACATGATCACCGCTAATGAAACTAAATCGAAAATGAGGTGAGTAGTGTGCCAATAGTAAAAGATTTTACAGAGATATTTCAAGAAGTGGATCAATTACCTCTGAAAGAGAAATAGAGTTTTCCATTGATTTAGTTCCGGGGAGCAGGACCAATTTCCATAGCACCATATAGAATGTCTCTGTAGAATTAGCTTGAAGTCAAGAAACAAATTGAAGAATTGTTAAGTAAACAGTTTGTAAGGCCTAGTGTATCACCCTGGGGAGCTCAGTTTTGTTAGTTAAGAAAAAGGATGGAACCATGAGAATGTGCATAGATTATAGACAATTGAATAGAGTAACCATTAACAATAAATATCCCTTTGCCTAGGATTGATGATCTTATGGATCAATTAAAAGGAACTGTATTTTTAGTAAGATTGATTTAAGATCAGGATATCATCAGATTAGGGTAAAATCCGAGGATATTCCAAAAACTGCTTTCAGTACCCGTTATGGGCACTATGAGTATTTAGTTATGCCTTTTGGAGTGACTAATGCTCCAGTGATTTATGGATTACATGAACCGAATTTTTCACCCTTATCTTGACCATTTTGTAATTGTATTCATTGATGACATATTAGTGTATAGTAAAACTAGGGAGGATCATGCCAAACACTTAAATATAGTATTACAGATTTTAAAGGACAGAAAACTTTTTGCTAAATTATCTAAGTGTGAATTTTGGATGGAGAAAATGAAATTTTTAGGTCATGTGATATGTCAGGGAGGAATATCTGTAGATCCATGTAAGGTACAATCTGTTTTGGAATGGGAGAGACCTAAAAGTGTAACAGAGATTAGGAGTTTTCTAGGATTAGCAGGATATTATAGGAGATTTATTAAAGATTTTTCTAAAATAGCTTTACCTTTGACTACCTTGACTAAAAAGAATCAGGCATTTATTTGGACAACTCAATGTGAGGATAGTTTTCAAACTCTAAAGGAAAGATTGACCACTGCTCCAGTATTAACTTTACCTGATCCCAAAGAACCTTTTGTAGTATATTGTGATGCATCTAAAATGGGTTTAGGAGGAGTATTGATGCAAGATGGTAAAGTGGTAGCATATGCTTCTAGACAACTTAAGATTCATGAGAAAAATTATCCAACCCATGATCTAGAATTAGCGATTTGTAGTATTCACACTTAAGATGTGGAGACATTATTTGTATGGAACTAGATTTGAAGTATTTAGCGATCACACAAAAGCCTTAAATATTTATTTAGTCAAAAAGAATTAAACATGAGACAAAGAAGATGGATGGAATTTTTAAAGGATTATGATTTTGAACTTAATTACCATCCCGGAAAGGCTAATGTGGTAGCAGATGCTTTAAGTAGGAAGTCTTTGATTATGTCTTCACTGATGATTAGAGAAATGGATTTATTAGAACAATTTCGAGATCTTAGTTTAGTGTGTGAAACTACTAATACGAGTATTAGATTAGGAGCTTTACAAATTTCTAACACATTTTTGGAAGAAATTAGACAGAAGCAAGAATTTGATCCTTTTCTGAAAACTCAAATGGAAATTTTGAATCAAGGAAAAAGTAGTGAGTTTAAGATTGGAATGGATGGTATTTTGAGGTTTCAAGATAGAATTTGTATTCCTAATATAATAGAAGTTAGAAAAACAATTTTGGAGGAAGCACATAAAAGCAAATTAAGTATTCATCCTGGTGCCACTAAGATGTACAAAGATTTGAAAACCATGTTTTGGTGGCCTCGAATGAAGAAAGAAATTTGTGAATATGTGTATTCTTGTTTAATTTGTCAAAAGGCTAAAATTGAACATCAGAAACCCTCAGGTTTATTGCAACCTTTAGAAATACCACAATGGAAATGGGATAGCATATCTATGGATTTTGTGGTAGCTTTGCCAAGAAGCCCTAGGGGATTTGATTCAATTTGGGTTATAGTAGATCGTTTAACTAAGTCTGCACATTTTATTCCTATTAATATTAGGTATTCTTTAGAGAAATTAACTAATTTGTACATAGGTGAGATTGTAAGATTACATGGTGTACCATCTAGCATTGTATCAGACAGAGACCCTAGATTTACTTCAAGATTTTGGGAGAGTTTACATAAAGCTTTAGGCACCAAATTAAAATTAAGTTCAGCCTATCATCCCCAAACTGATGGACAAACTGAAAGAACAATCCAATCTTTAGAGGATTTATTGAGAGCTTGTGTTTTAGAACATAAGGGTTGTTGGGTAGACTTTTTGCCTTTGATAGAATTTACTTACAATAATAGTTTTCATTCTTCCATTGGTATGGCACCTTTTGAAGCTTTATATGGAAGAAAATGTAGAACTCCTTTGTGTTGGACTGAATCGGGGAGAAAGTTTAATTTTAGGACCTGATATTGTACAACAAACCTCAGAAAAGATTAAGTTAATTCAGGAAAAGATGAGAACGACACAAAGTAGGCAGAAAAGTTATCATGACAAAAGAAGAAAAGATTTGGAATTTGATGTTGGTGATCACGTATTCTTAAGGGTAAATCCATGGACTGGTATTGGAAGAGTTTTAAAATCCGAAAACTTTCGCGTTTCATTGGTCCCTTCCAAATAATAAAAAGAGTAGGCCCTGTGGCTTACCAAATTGCTTTACCCCCAATTCTTTCTAATCTTCATAATGTCTTTCATGTTTCACAAATTCGTAAATACATTCCTGATTCATCACATGTAATTGAGTTAGATGACATACAAATAAAGGATAATCTAACCTATGAAGCATTACCAATAAGAATTGAGGATAGAAGAATCAAAACCTTAAGGGGAAAAGATATTCCTTTAGTAAAGGTTATCGGAGAACGGATGATGCAACATGGGAATTGGAAAGTGAGATGCGAGAAAAGCTATCCTACATTATTTCAATGAGGTAAATTTGAGACGAAATTTCTTTTTAGGGGGGAGAGTTGTAACACCCTCAAAATTAATTTTCATAAATAATTTCGTAGTTAAAACATTTACTAAAAATTCTATAAAAATGTACATATTAACTATTTACTGTTATAATTTGATTAGACAGAAAATGTAATTCAAAATAATTTATCATTGGGTAGCAATATTATTACGTAATTTGAGAAAATTATGATTACATTTCTAAATAAAAATGTAATAAAAAAATAAATTTGTGGTTTGACATTTTTATTACTATTTGATGTTTCAAATATTATTTTATATTTCGAATTACTAAAAATTTATTGTTTTAATTATATTATTATTAAGAAATCTTATTTTTTATTTGATTTGAGAAATATTTTAAGAAATAAAAAAAAATAATAATAATAATAAAAATAATAATAATAATAATAAAAAATAATAAATAAATAAAAATAATATAAAATAAAAAAAAAATAAAATAAACTTAGAATGACTCATGCAAGATTCGAACCTGCAACATGCAAGTTATTAAGCCACCACTTTAACCAACTAAGCTACTATATTTATTTGATACTTTTAAAAAATATAAGATATATATTAAGTACTAGTTTATTGTTTAAAAAATTTTAAAATTAAAATGTCACATCAGGACTCGAACCTGCAACTTTCAGTTAGAAGTAGAATGCTTTTACCAACTGAGCTAATAGGTTTATTTGATAAATTTTAAAAATATAAGGTATATAATAAGTACGAGCGAAATATGTGAAACCAGAAAAATAGAGAAAAATAATTTTTAGATTCTTTATAATTTAGTATTAATTATGGAATAATCATATATGATATTTGAATAATGGAATTAAAAAAAAATTAAAAAATAATAATAATAATAATAATAATAATAAAATAATAAAATAATAATAAAAAAAAATATATATATATAAATAAAAGTTAAAATTTGAACAAGTGCAATATGTCATGAATGATGAAAAGATGCACTAAGTTAGTGGTGTTAACACCAATTTGATTAATGGAGCACTAAAAAGAAAAAGAATTATAATTAATTGTTTATGGAAAAACCACTAAGTATATTAAATTTTACCACTAATAATATTTTAAATTTTATTTCATCTATAAATAGAAACCATTTGAGAACACTTCAGCCATGAATTCATTTGCACCAAAACACCAAAATCTTAGTTTTTCCAATTTTCCCAAAACCATAAGCTTATTTTGCTAAAATTCCAAATTTTTCTAAATTCACCAAAAACCTATTTCATTTAACTTTGAGAGTAGAATCAACCTTCTTTCAACCTTCAAAAGCTTTCTCAAAGTCTTCCAAGAGAGTAGCCAAAAGAAATCAAGGTGAGGAAGTTTCTAAATTATTTTAAGTTTTCAATTTAATTAAGTTTTCAATTTTCTAAAAATTCTAGAATAATCTCAAAATATTTGTGTTCTAAAATTTATGAACTTATAATTATTATTGAAGTTTTAAAGTAATAAGAATTGTAAGAGAAGTTGCAATTTACTTAAATTTTCAAATACAAAAAATATATATATATATATATATATATATATGTAACTAAAAATGATGTGAGCATGACTTGAACCCAAGATCTTGGTGTTTCCAGTCATGTCTTAACCAACTAAGCTAATCCAGATTTCATTTATAATACTGCATATTTATATCTTTATATTTAAATATTTCCGCTTTCATTTGTTTATATTTCATATGATAATTTGTGATTTTAAAATTATGAGATCTAACTAGGAGGCTCTGCCACCTTTACTGATTTCATAATTTTAGTTATTGATATAATATTACAACAATTAATTTTTCTATACTTTGAATTTGGATGATCTTTGATTTGAACTTGAATGATTTTGGATGTGTATTTGGATCATGACTTGGATTATGCATGTTTACCTTTTCTTTGAACTTGGATGATGATTGAGATTGTGATTAATTACCTATGATATGCACGTTGAGGATTGTGATAAAAACTATGACTATTATACTATAAATTATTAATCCACAACGTAAAATATAATGATGGAGTGGATGTGTAATATCAATGAGTTGATGCTGTTTTAAATGAGATTTTTAGAAAGGGAGATAAGTTTTCATTCATTCATGCATGCCTCAAAAGAGGTGGCCTCGGTTAGAGGTGCAGATAATAACTTAATCCGTGCGTCTAGGTGGGATGCCAGACTTGGGGGATTTTTATAGTGAGAATTCATTTAATTCATGATGATCACATGATTGTTTATGAGATTCTGTGCACCACTGTGAAATCCCAACCTGGTCGATAAGTTTTACGATGATGATCTCGTATTATCTGATATGGTACCACATTGCATATTTTTGGAGTTGAGGATGGAGCATGCATCATATAGAAATTTCATTTAAGTCATAATTCATTCTTTATTTATTTGATTATGATATGTATTATATTGATAATTTTATATGATATGTATTTTTATTAAGATTTTTGGAACTTACCCTTGCGTGTTTGTGTCTGTGGTTTGACACCTGTGATGATCCTAAATTTTAATTGGGGGAGCAGATTAACAGGATAAATCTATTGGAGATGTGAACGAAGGATAAGCAAACATGAGGATTTTTGTGAATAATGTGTATATTATAATTATCACAATATTACGTACTATGTGACATTTTGTAAATAACTTTTGATGTATGATTACGATGTGATCTATGTGATGTGTTTTATTTTGGTGACATTTTTGTTAGCAAGGGAAATTATTTTAAAATTTTATTTAAAGAAATCTAAATGAAGGGAAACATTTTCAAATAATAATAATAAATAGATAAAAAGGAAAATATTTAAGCAATGAAAAATAGCGAGACGTTACACTAAATACACAAGCTCCTACTAGTTGGTCCATAAGATCATCTATCCTTGGTAAGGGGTACTTATTTTTAATGGTTACCTTATTTAGTTGTCTATAATCTACACATAGTCTCGTAGTTCCGTCTTTCTTCTTTACTAGGAGTACGGGTGCTCCCCAAGGTGATACACTAGGTCTAATAAACTGTTTCTTCAATAGTTCTTCTATTTGTTTCTTTAGCTCTGCTAGTTCTAAGGGTGACATCCTATAGGGCACAATAGAAATTGGTCCAGTCTCGGGTAGGTCTATCAAAATTTTGATTTCCCTTGTAGATGGTAGTTGGTTTACCTCTTTAGAGAATACTTCAGAGAAATCCTTTACTATGGGTATATTATCGAAGGTGACCTTTCATTCTACTTCAAGGTTAGAAAGGATCATATATACCTAATTGTGTTTTCTTCATGTCCTATTTCACTTGGTTAGTAGAAATTATCTCCATATCCTTTCTTATTTAGATTCGAAAAAGATTAAGGTTTTATCGAAGCATTTTATAAGGACATGGTTGGAAGATAACCAAAGTCCGTCCAAGGATAATATTAATTTGGTTTAAAGGTAGGCAAACTAGGTTAACTATGAAGGTTTTGTTACTTAGTTTTATCGGACAATCTAAACAAATATGGGTGGTTGTAACAAACTCATGGGTAGAGGTAGTTATTATTAAATCAATGTCTAGAAAAGATAGTGGAAGTTGTAACCTTTTAGCATAATCAAATGATATAAGGGAATGAGTGACACCAGAGTCAAATATCTAGGTAAAAGAATTCCATGTATGGAGCATGTACCTTATACTAGATTATTGGTATTGGATGGCTTAACTCCATCAAGGGTGAATATTCTTCCTACAACCTTTGATTTCCCTAGTTGATATGGTTGGTGCCTCTTTAAAATTATTGGTCATGCTATACAAAACTTAGTCTTCTCAAGTCAAGGTGGTTAATCCTTTAACATTAGGTAATCTTCCTAAGCGTATCAACTTTAATTCCTCCTTGGGTTACTACTTATTCCTCCTGTAACTAAAACTCTTTCTACCTTAAAAATACTAGTTACTCTTCGGATTTCGAATCCTTCTAGCTTCTCTAAGGTTTCTTTAACCATCAAAATGCATCAACCATTATTGTATCATCCTAGTATATCTTCTAAATACATCTTAGTGTTGTCAAAAGGTTTGTATTAGGATAAGAGGTAGGTAGTTACTAATCATTTCCAATAAAGTTATCTTAAGGTCTTTTAACTTTGGTGATATTCTTAGGTTTTTCTAATCCTTAGTACGACTTTTCCTTTGAAGGGGTCATTTCCTAAAATTGGCTTCCTTTAGGATTCACTTTCGATCCTCTTTATTTGCTTGTTACTTTCTAAGGAGAATTTCATATATTGATTTTAGTTCTAAAAGTTTCTATCTCTTTCTCTTCTAAGGTAGTTCTCTTTTATGGAAAATACTCTTAAAAGAGTTTTCTATTATAGGTAAGTTATCTATGATATCTTTTGATTTTATCCCCAGAGAGGGTTATCTTTATGTCTAATTTTCTCCTTAAATCTTTTTAGTCTTAGTTGGTAGGAACATCCTTTATAAGTTCAACAACAACTCCCTTCTCTAAATTCTTCATTTTTCTTCTTAGCCTACGCTTATCAAAACTTAGGTAAAAACTTATAGGACTTTAACTACAATTCTATAACTTCTTTCAACCACTACTTTCTATTCCTAATAGATTAAACTACATCTAATCCTAGGCTGTGTCACTATCCCTAAAACTAATTTTTTCATTAAGTGATCCAAGAAGCAATCAAGTAAACACCAATTAATCAATTCATTCACTAAAAGCATACCAATAATCAAACAAGCACACAAAGCACACAAGCACACAATCATTCACACAACAAAAACATAGTAGACACATAACTCACAAGTCGAACTGGTTCGACCTGCTCTGATACCACTACTGTAACACCCCCTCTTATTTACTTACTTATCTAATATTTTAATTAGTAATTTAAAGTGGTTAATGATATAGTAAAAGAAATTTTTAGGAAACAATACTTTTATTACATAATATTCAAAGGTCATTACATCTAGGTTACATAACTTTGTCATTTTATTATTTCTATCTTAATTTTCTCTGTACTTACTTAACAAATCTACCCTCAAAACATAACAAAAACATCTTCCCAGCAAGACAGTATCAACAATCATTGCAAAACATCCACCTCTTCTTAACCCTGCAAATCTGCTCCCCCGAACGTTGTTCGAGATCATCACAGGTGTTAAAAACACAAAGTGCAAGGGTGAGATTTCCTTAACCATAATTATAAACAATTGATTGTAGTTCAATGAAAACCTTTTCTTTTATGAAACTTCATCGAAAATATCATTTTTAGAATAATACTTCCATACTTATCCATGATCATCAAAATATCAATAACATAGTAAGGCAATCGACAACCATAAACCAAATCAAACAAACCATCAATCACAATCAATGATTCAGGCATGAATTCCATTCAATCAAACACACAATCACTAATGTATGCTTCTAAGCCTACATGATGCATGCACCTTCACCATGCATTTTCACTCTTCACTCGAAATGCAATGTGGCGCCCTCCACTGAAAATAGCCTGGGGCATCTGATTCTCCCACTCAATCAGACCCACCAGAGGTAGACACTCCGTAATTTGTCGAGTTTCCTCAGTGTCCGGCAGGACCTCCCCCGCAACATGTGATCATCATGAGCAGGGCAATTTCCCCACCAAGAGAACCCCCCAGTCCACGGCATTCCACTCACTCAGACGGGAATCCGTGACTTACGGACTTGGTCTACTACTATCCAGTCATCAATGCAGCATGTTCTTGGACCTTGAATTGTATAATGACCTTCATCATATTTTAAGTATTGACCTTTCCACCAGGTCATCTTCATCTCACCTCATTCTAAGTATTGCCCATTCACCAAGCAATCTTAGAATACTGCCTCTCCACTAGGCATTTCCAATCGGTCATTAAACAATTCAAGTCCATCTTCATTTCAATGCAACCATGCATGTCACCATTTACTCACATCCAATTCACCAAGTAATTGTATATCAATCACAAAACAAGTCATACTTTGATGTATAATCAAACAACCATATTTACCACCATCAATATGTGTTATATTAAATTATTAAGTATGTTAATATTCAAAAGAGGTTTCATCAAAAGAGGAAAGGTTGAAGTTGTTCATAGAAGTCAAAAGCTTAATATACATAAGAAAAGTTTCCATTTCATTTACTTTTTATAAAGTAGTTATAGTATTCAGAGAAATAGTTTAAAGAGGAAAACAACTTCAAAATAATCATTTAAAGGGTAAAGAAAACACAATCTTAAAGAATTGAAAGGAGTGTAAGAAAGATGAAGAAAAGAAACACCAAGAAACCAAAGAAAGATAATTGAAACACCAAAGAAAGAGAGTGGAAGTACTAAGAAAACAAAGAATAGAAAAAGAAGGATAAGGAAAGATCCCCTTACTGCAAGAAACTAAAGAAAGATAATGAAAGTACCAACAAACAAAGGATAGAAAAGGAGGATAAGGAAAGGTCCCCTTACTGCAAGAAACTAAAGAAAGATAATGAAAGTACCAACAAAACAAAGGATAGAAAAGAAGGATAAGGAAAGGTCCCCTTACTGGTTTCTCCTAGCTTCCTATTCTTCCTCTACTTACTGGCTCCTACTTTGGTTGGAGAGATTTCTTCCTAAGATGGAGAAAGTATAGAAAGGTTTTTTGTAGTGAAGATAGTTTGAGAGAATGTAGGAGTATTCTTTGAGTTATGTCTTCATTTGGCACCCCTAAGCCCTATTTATAGACTTCCCAAGACATTTCTAGAGAATTGGAGATTGATTCTAAAGAACAAGTCTTAGTTTCTATGAAAATATCTTAGATTCCATTAAAATATCTTAAAAGGTAAGAAAATATCTTAGTTTCCAAGAAAATATCTTAGTTTCCATCAAAATATCTTAAAAGGTAAGAAAATATCTTAGTTTCCAATAAAATATCTTAGTTTCCAAGAAAATATCTTAGTTTCCATCAAAATATCTTAATAGGTAAGAAAATATCTTAAAGAGAATTCTAGAATGGTTGAAAAGTCATTACTTTTGATCACTTTCGGTAAAATAGGCATAACTTCTTCCACAAATATCATTTTGGGCTCAGGTTTCTTGCAAATGAAAGAGGATTGACAGAGCTACAAATGTCATGAAGGCCCAAAGAGCCAATTCGGACTGAATCTAGTGTGAAATTAGCCTTGAAAGTGGGCCATGAAACAGTGACGTGAATTTACTATACATTTGACCACTCTCGGTAAAATAGGCATAACTCCCTCCACAGGCCTCCAATTGAGCTCCAATTTGTTTCTAATTAAAGAAGATTGAAATATCTAGAAATGTCATGAAGACATCAAGAGCCAGTTTGGACCGTTTCAACATGTAGAGTAAACTAGAAGTTTCTAGAAAAATTAGAATAATAAGGAATTTCTAAAATCAACAGGAATTTTCTGGAAACATGTAGAATAAGTAAGAGGTTTCCAAAAAAATAGAATGAATAAGAAGTTTCTAGAGTTAAGTAGAATAATCAAGATTTTTCTAGAAATAAGTAGAATAATCTAGAAGTTTCTAGAATAAGAAGTTTCTAGGACAAGGTAGAATATTCAAGATTTTTCTAGAAATAAGTAGAATAATCTAGAAGTTTCTAGAATGATCAAGAATTTTCTAGAAAGACATAGAATAAACAACAAGTTTTTAATTTAGATGTTTTACGTTGAATATCAAAACAGCAAAGGTAAAGAAAAATTCTAATATTAGACACAAAGGCAAGTGACCACAATTAAGAAATTAATCTAGCAAACACAACTAAATCACTTATGTCTTCCGTAAATTATTCTACATATTTTCTCTATTCTTTGCCCTCTGTTATAAAAAATCTCTCTTAAACCATATTTAAATTTTTGGGATGTTACAATACTCCCCTCCTTTTTTTAAAAATTTCGTCCTCGAAATTTCCATTCTTGTTACATATCTTATTCTTCTATTCTACTTTTCCAACTCTCAAAGTTTCTTTTCTTTCAACTACTTCCTCTTATAATTTTACCTTATGTTTTGAAATCTATCTGTTACCCTCAACCTTGCTATCCTTATATGCAGGACTATGATTTCCTCTTTTCCCACTTATAAATCCTCCTCATTTGTTTTCACTAGGATTTCTCTTTTTCTTAATTCTTAAGAATAGGATCCATTTCTTGTTTCTGTCTTATTTCATTCATAAATTCATACTGCAAGGTTGAAGTTCCTAAATTGCTCTATTAAATCCATCTCTTTGACCATTAAACTTGATATTGCTATGGTCTTCCTACTTAATGCATCAGCTACTACATTTGCCTTTCCTGGGTGGTACTTAAGATCAAAATCATAATCTTTTAGAAATTCCATCCACCTTCTTTGTCTCATGTTTAACTCCTTTTGGCTAAATAAATACTTAAGGCTTTTGTGATCACTAAATACCTCAAATCTTGTTCCAAAAAGATAGTGTCGCCATATTTTAAGCGCAAATACTACTGCGGCTAGTTCTAGGTCATGGGTTGGGTAGTTCCTTTCATGGTTTTTTAATTGTCTTGATGCATAGGCTACCACTTTTCCTCCTTGCATTAGCACTCCTCCTAAACCTAGTCTAGAGGCATCACAATAAACCTCAAACGATTCAGTTGGGTTTGGTAAGGTCAAAACAGGAGCAGTAGTTAGTTTTTTCTTAAGGGTTTGAAAACTTTGTTCAATAATCGTTATTCCATACAAAAGCTTGGCCTTTTCTAGTTAAGGTTGTGAGAGGCAAGGCTATCTTGGAGAAATCTTTTATAAATCTTCTATAATATCCAACTAATCCTAGAAAACTCTTTATTTCTGTCACATTTTTTGGTTTTTCCCATTTTAGAACTACGTTTACCTTATGTGGATCTACTGCAAATCCTCCTTGTGATATTACGTGTCCTAGGAAACTGACTTTTTCTAACCAAAATTCACATTTGGACCATTTCGCATATAACTATTGATCTTTCAAGATTTGTAATACCACTCTAAGATGTTTAGCATGATCCTCTTTGGTTCTCGACTATACCAAAATATCATCAATAAACACGACCACAAATTTATCCAAATATAGTTGGAAAATCCTATTCTTGTAATCTATAAATACTGCAGGTGCATTAGTTACACCAAAGGGCATAACCATGTACTCATAGTGTCCATATCGGGTACTAAAGGTCGTTTTAGGGATATCTTCAGCTTTTACCCTTATTTGGTGATATCCAGACCTTAGATCAATCTTGCTAAATACACAAGCTCCTACTAGTTGGTCCATAAGATCATCTATCCTTGGTAAGGGGTACTTATTTTTAATGGTTACCTTATTTAGTTGTCTATAATCTACACATAGTCTCGTAGTTCCGTCTTTCTTCTTTACTGGGAGTACGAGTGCTCCCCAAGGTGATACACTAGGTCTAATAAACTGTTTCTTCAATAGTTCTTCTATTTGTTTCTTTAGCTCTGCTAGTTCTAAGGGTGACATCCTATAGGGCACAATAGAAATTGGTCCAGTCTCGGGTAGGTCTATCAAAATTTTGATTTCCCTTGTAGATGGTAGTTGGTTTACCTCTTTAGAGAATACTTCAGAGAAATCCTTTACTATGGGTATATTATCGAAGGTGACCTTTCATTCTACTTCAAGGTTAGAAAGGATCATATATACCTAATTGTGTTTTCTTCATGTCCTATTTCACTTGGTTAGTAGAAATTATCTCCATATCCTTTCTTATTTAGATTCGAAAAAGATTAAGGTTTTATCGAAGCATTTTATAAGGACATGGTTGGAAGATAACCAGTCCGTTCCAAGGATAATATTAATTTGGTTTAAAGGTAGGCAAACTAGGTTAACTATGAAGGTTTTGTTACTTAGTTTTATCGGACAATCTAAACAAATATGGGTGGTTGTAACAAACTCATGGGTAGAGGTAGTTATTATTAAATCAATGTCTAGAAAAGATAGTGGAAGTTGTAACCTTTTAGCATAATCAAATGATATAAGGGAATGAGTGACACCAGAGTCAAATATCTAGGTAAAAGAATTCCATGTATGGAGCATGTACCTTATACTAGATTATTGGTATTGGATGGCTTAACTCCATCAAGGGTGAATATTCTTCCTACAACCTTTGATTTCCCTAGTTGATATTGTTGGTGCCTCTTTAAAATTATTGGTCATGCTATACAAAACTTAGTCTTCTCAAGTCAAGGTGGTTAATCCTTTAACATTTGGTAATCTTCCTAAGCGTATCAACTTTAATTCCTCCTTGGGTTACTACTTATTCCTCCTGTAACTAAAACTCTTTCTACCTTAAAAATACTAGTTACTCTTCGGATTTCGAATCCTTCTAGCTTCTCTAAGGTTTCTTTAACCATCAAAATGCATCAACCATTATTGTATCATCCTAGTATATCTTCTAAATACATCTTAGTGTTGTCAAAAGGTTTGTATTAGGATAAGAGGTAGGTAGTTACTAATCATTTCCAATAAAGTTATCTTAAGGTCTTTTAACTTTGGTGATATTCTTAGGTTTTTCTAATCCTTAGTACGACTTTTCCTTTGAAGGGGTCATTTCCTAAAATTGGCTTCCTTTAGGATTCACTTTCGATCCTCTTTATTTGCTTGTTACTTTCTAAGGAGAATTTCATATATTGATTTTAGTTCTAAAAGTTTCTATCTCTTTCTCTTCTAAGGTAGTTCTCTTTTATGGAAAATACTCTTAAAAGAGTTTTCTATTATAGGTAAGTTATCTATGATATCTTTTGATTTTATCCCCAGAGAGGGTTATCTTTATGTCTAATTTTCTCCTTAAATCTTTTTAGTCTTAGTTGGTAGGAACATCCTTTATAAGTTCAACAACAACTCCCTTCTCTAAATTCTTCATTTTTCTTCTTAGCCTACGCTTATCAAAACTTAGGTAAAAACTTATAGGGCTTTAACTACAATTCTATAACTTCTTTCAACCACTACTTTCTATTCCTAATAGATTAAACTACATCTAATCCTAGGCCGTGTCACTATCCCTAAAACTAATTTTTTCATTAAGTGATCCAAGAAGCAATCAAGTAAACACCAATTAATCAATTCATTCACTAAAAGCATACCAATAATCAAACAAGCACACAAAGCACACAAGCAAACAATCATTCACACAACAAAAACATAGTAGACACATAACTCACAAGTCGAACTGGTTCGACCTGCTCTGATACCACTACTGTAACACCCCCTCTTATTTACTTACTTATCTTATATTTTAATTAGTAATTTAAAGTGGTTAATGATATAGTAAAAGAGATTTTTAGGAAACAATACTTTTATTACATAATATTCAAAGGTCATTACATCTAGGTTACATAACTGATAAGTCAATATTTTGATTACTTTCTCTGCATCATTTTTATCCTAAAATAGCATTATTAGTGGTCAATTAGTATGATTTAATGTATTTATGAGTTTAGACTCATTTTAGCTTTAAATGATAAATTTGGTCTAATTCGTTATTTTTATCCAGATTTGACAAGGTTTACGAAACTGAGCATAACTTTTACTACAGACCTCTGATTGAGCTAAATTTTATGTCAAATTAAAGAGGACTCAAAGATCTACAACTTCTATGAAGACATAAAATTCCCAGTCGGAGTGCATCTAATGTGAAAATGTCTTTGAATGTAGCACACGAACTGTTCTGGAAATTCCAGCATTTAAGGATTTGACTAGTCTCAGTAAAACAGGCATAACTTCCTCCACAGATGTCCAATTGACAAGCGATTAATTTCCTCTTAAAGAAGAGAGATAGATCTACAAAAGTCATGAAGACATGAAAATCCAATTCGGATTGCATCTGGGGTGAATTTAGCCTTAAAAGAATTGAGCCCTGGACCTTACACTCTATTTTGACACGTGAAATATGGCTGCCAATGTGAAGAGAAAGTGAGAGGCAAGCTGGAGCACATTGGACAATTGGTGGGGTACATTCCAGCACTTGGTGGGGGGACATTCCAGATTTTAGGGAGAAACTTTGGGCTGATTTTAGGGCTTTTTCTCCCCACCTTCTCTTGTCATATTGACTTATTATGTAGTGTGTGGGGCATGTCCAGCTATTAGGTATTGGTAGTGAGAGTTTTCCTTTGAATGGAGATTGCAATTTTCGTTTTAAGAGGAGACTTGGTTCTTGGAGAAAAATCTGTTTTTGTTCAATCTATTTTCTCTACATTTTCCAATCTGCACTTTGTTCTATTTTTTTCTAGCTTTCAATTTTCGTTTATAATCATCTCACCTTGATCTTAACTTGCTGTAATTTCAATTTCTTGTTTGCAATTTCATTTTTTAATTAAGATGGAAGGCTAATTATCAAAAGGTTAATCTCTTGATTAAGGATTGTAATGATGCTTTGAGATTCGTGTAACTTGGTTTTCATTTGTAATTGTTGATTGTTCTTCATCATTCATGCTAATTCTTTATAATTTGGTTTATGCTTAGTATTCAGATTTGGTAACAACTTATATCTTGGTTTCATGCTTAATGAAGTGAAGTATAAAGTTGTTATAATTAGAATGAATGATGTATGTGTTTGCTTAATTCACATAAGGAAAACCATAATTAATTTTCGCTTAGTTGATTGATTTTGGTTTGATTGAGAACATCAGTAATTTGAGCATGATTTTCTATTATCAAGGATAAGTAAATTACAATCCAATCAAGAGGTTAACCTATTTTTATCAATTGAACTTGTTTAGTAAATCTGTTTTGACAATTTCTTTTTTTGAACTATCCAACCAAACCTCCCCCCCCCCACTTTTGTTATAAACTTGATAGAAATTTGAGTGATGGTCCTTGAGAGAGACGATCTAGGAGTCACTTCCTAGTACTACATATTTAAGTGTATTAATTTGTGCGAATGCGACCTCGTATCAAATTTTGGTAGATTCTTAAAGGGACTATCAATTTGTCAAAGCTTATTGTTTCATTTGTTAGTGTGCTTGTTGGTGTGTCATTTTATTGTCATTTGATGTTAATTTGGTGTGAGCATTGATGCCATTCTTTGAATAAAAGTTGCTGTATAATCTACGTTATGCATTTAGCATAGGAGTTCTTGTTTTACATCTGTTTTGCACATTTCTTTGCATTTTCGAAATGAATACAGTTGCTGTCATGTCATGTGTGTTTAGTGTGAATTTTCAGTTTTAGTGTGTTAGTAGTCTTAGTGTTAATTTTGTTGTTAGTCTTAGTGTTCTTAGTGTTCTGCATTCTGTTTTGTTGTTGAAAATCAGTTGATCTGTTCATGTAGTGTAATCTCTACTGCATAATAGCTTTCTCTCGCACATAGCTATCTCTACATCTGTTTCCATCTCTGCATACTAGGTCTGATCTTTGCATAATATGTCACTTTCTTTGTTTCTTTGGTATGAGTTTGCTACACTCTGGTTATATGGTATGCAATTTTAGTGAACAATCTGCATTTTGCATATTGCTGCATATTAGGTGCAATCTTTTGCTGCATAAGTGTTTAGTTGACTCGCTGCACTTGCTATCATTGTGCACATGAGTTGCTGTCATTGCTGCACTTGAAACTTGCTGAAATTGCTGTCATTTCTCAATATCAGCTACAACTTGCTGCACTTGAAATTGCATTGCATCTGTCATCTGTCAAAGCTGTTGATAATCCGCTGCACTGCACTTCAATTTGTTGCTCCACTTAATTTGTTGCACTGCATCTGCATATTTGGTTCTTGACGACACGAATTGGTGCATTGCATCTGCACATTCTTTGTCATTTGCTAGTGATAAATAGGTGCTTGTTCTTGTCCATGTCAATTCTGCATTCTTTTTCTGTTTTGTTGCACCTTGCATGATATTCGTTCTTTGCTTCAAGCCTTGCTGGATTTTCATTTTTTTTTCTCTCTGCAAATTCTGTTGTTGTTGTCATGTTGCCTCAAACTACAAGTTGTTGTTGCATTTTGTTGGTTTCAGTTTCAATACTTAAGTAGATTGTTGCATGTGAATTGATTACACACTGTTACTGCACATATCCTAGTTAATTTTAGTTCACTTCATTGCTGTTTTGGACCCTTAAGCAACTCAAATATGCTGCTGTTTTTACTGCATCATGGTGTGAATTGCTGCAACTTTCTGCACCATCAATTATAGCACTTGGTTATCTCAATACATGTGACTTGGTTTGTATGCTGTCATATCTGCATTCTGCAATGTGTTTTGAGTTTGCTGCATGTTAGTCTATTGCATGCTGTCATGAATTTCCAGTTTTGATACTAAATCTGCTGCACATTGCTGTCATACAAAATTGGCTGTCATTTTGCACTGTAATCTGCTGTCATTTTGCATCTGCACTATCTGCATACTGCTGCATATTAGTGCATTCTGTTTCTGCATATTAGGTGCATCATTAGGTTGTTGTACTCTGTTAGAATCTGTATACATCTGTTTGTTAGTTGCACTCTGTAAAATCTATAAAGTGTGTTTCCATCTTTGCATACAAAGAACATACAATTCTGCATCTTGCTGTTTCAGGTATAAGACTTGGCACACTTTGGTGATGTAGTATTCATTTTTGGTTCACATCTGTATCTGCATTTAATTGATGTTGCATCTGCTGTAAAATTTGTTTTCATTAACTTGAACAAATTCAAATCTGCTGCATCTGCATCTTGTTGAATTAATTTACAATGCAATATACACGATCTAACTGGCCTTGAAGCATCCATTTTCGTTTTCTGCAGTTTGCTACCATTTGTTCATGCATAATCTTACTGTCCACTGCTGTTTATGCGTGAATAGTAACTGTTTATGAATAGTGACTGATTGCAACAGTGCTGTGGGGCCAACATGAATAGTAAATAGTGAATAGTAAATAGTGAATAGTAAATAGTGAACAGTGCACCGTAGCATACTAGCATTTTCTAATTAATTGTCTCAAAAAAAAAAAAAAATTGCTTGTTGTGAAATACATGGTATATTGCATTTAGTGCATGACTAGAGGTAATCCAGGTGTTTTACAACCTTTTGACCCTGAGATAGATAGGACCTTTCATGAATTAGATAGGCAATTTAGGAATTTGTCTTTAGAGCCTGTACCGTTAGATATTGTTAGTTTGACTGATAGTGATCATTCCCCATCTGTAGCTACCAATTCTAATTTGGTTCATACAGATTCTTTTGGTAATTATACTGCTAAGAACATTATGGCTCAACCTAATCCTCGTGAGAGGACTCTTGAGAGTTGGCGCTTTCGACTTCACCTACGAAAGTTTGTGCATCCAGTATCCTGATGAGGATGTTCCATATGTTCTCAAGACTGGACTGATACATCTCTTGCCCAAGTTCCATGGACTTGCAGGAGAATGTCCTCATAAGCATCTGAAGGAATTTCATATTGTGTGTTCTACCATGAAGCCTCCAGACGTCTTAGAGGACCACATCTTCTTGAAGGCATTCCCACATTCTCTAGAGGGCGTGGCAAAGGATTGGTTGTACTACCTTGCGCCTAGATCTATTACTAGTTGGGATGACCTTAAGAGGATGTTTCTGGAAAAATTCTTTCCCGCGTCTAGGACCACTGCAATAAGAAAGGATATATCAGGCATTAGACAACTTGGTGGGGAAACAACTTGTATGAGTCGGGAGAGGTTTAAGAAACTTTGCGCGAGCTGTCCACATCACAGATTTACGAACAACTCCTTCTACAATATTTCTATGAAGGCTTGAATAGTATGGAAAGGAGTATGATAGACATTTGCTAGTGGTGGAGCGCTTGGTGATATGGCTAGCTTTGAAGCGGACTTTTGATTGAGAAAATGGCCTCAAATTCCCAACGGTTCGGTGCGAGAAATGATGCTATTGTTGTTAGAGGAGTTCATGACATAGCTCTTTGGATCATCTTCAGAGACCAAGATAGAGAGCAAGCTTGATGCTCTTGTCAATTTGATGACACAGATGGCTGTCAATCAAAAATCTACATCTGTTGCTAGAGTGTGTGGGGTATGCACCTCTAATGATCATCATACAGATTCATGTCCTTCTTTACATCAATCTGTTGGTTCTGACTCCCAATCTCCTCAAGCCTATGCTGCTAACATCTATAATAATAGACCCCAACAGCAGTAAAATTATGACTTGTCCAGCAACAGATACAATCCGGGTTGGAGAAATCACCCGAATTTGAGATGGTCCAATCCTCCACAACAACAACAGTCAGCACCACCTTTTTAAAATTCTTCTGGTAGTAGTAGACCTTATGTGCCTCCACCTATGCAACAACAGTATCAAAGACAACCTGAAGCACCTGCACCACCACCAGCCCCTCAACCTTCTAATTCTGAACCTTCACTTGAAGAGTTGGTCAGGCAGATGACTCTTCAGAATATGCAATTTCAGCAAGAGGCTAGAGCTTCTATTCAAGAGAATAGAGCCTCTATTCAAAGCTTGACTAATCAGATGGGGCAGATAGCTACTCAGTTGAATCAGGCACTGTCACAGAACTCAGACAAATTGCCTTCTCAGACAGTGCAGAATCCAAAGAATGTTAGTGCCATCACACTGAGGTCAGGTAAACAGATGAGTGACCCAATATCAAAATCTTCTTCTTCACCTGCACCTAATCCTACACATGTACCTGAACCATCCTCTATTCCTTCTTCAACTCCACATTCTACACCAGTTCCTAGTACTAGTTGTGACTTGCATCAGCTTCCTGTACCTCTTCCATTTCCTCCCAGATTGATTCCAAGCAAAAAGATGGAAGAAGTAGATAAGGAGATCTTGGATACCTTCAAAAAGGTAGAGGTGAACATACCTCTGCTTGATGCTATTAAGCAAATTCCAAGATATGCAAAATTCTTGAAGGAGCTATGTACACACAAGAGGAGGATGAAGGGTAATGAGCGAATTAGCATAGGCAGAAATGTATCCGCATTAATAGGAAAATCTGTTCCTCATATTCCTGAAAAATGTAAGGACCCAGGTACATTCTGCATACCTTGTGTTATTGGAAATAATAAGTTTGAAAATGCCATGCTTGATTTGGGTGCATCCATTAATGTCATGCCTCTGTCCATTTTTAAATCTTTATCTCTTGGACCTTTGCAACCTACGGGTGTGGTAATACAATTGGCAAATAGAAGTGTTGCCCACCCCACCGGTCTCATTGAAGATGTCTTAGTTAGGGTTGGAGAGCTTATTTTCCCTGCTGATTTTTATGTCCTTGATATGGAGGAGGGATTCTCCCATGGATCCGTTCCAATCATATTGGGCAGACCATTTTTGAAAACAGCCCGAACTAAGATAGATGTGCATGCAGTACCTTATCTATGGAGTTTGATGACAGTGTTGTCCATTTTAACATTCTTGAGGCAATGAAACATCCACGAGGATCATTTGTTTTTCGTCTTTGAGATTATAGATATTGTGGATGGGTACTATCTTGATATTAATTCTTTGCATCATATGAAACATTCTTTTGTTTCGACGTTGAATGTGATGATTATGCATCGAATCATGTTACGAGAATATTTGTGATGAACCTTTAGGTGTTGTACCTCTAGACATTAAATTCTTAAAGTCAGATTGCACTAACCATGTCACAGACAGTACATCTGAATATGACTTACAAGTTGAGGTACAAGCTGTGGAACCTGTTCTTCTTCCCTCTTTGGTCCACGATATTCACCACCACCCATT
This sequence comes from Hylodesmum podocarpum, assembly GCA_026586105.1. Taxonomy (NCBI): domain Eukaryota; kingdom Viridiplantae; phylum Streptophyta; class Magnoliopsida; order Fabales; family Fabaceae; genus Hylodesmum; species Hylodesmum podocarpum. The sequence continues at coordinate 6,270,470 of JALJEV010000623.1, forward strand.
CAATGAAACCTTTACCGAGAAAACCTCAAGTATGTTTACTTGGAGGATGATGAGAGATTTCTGTAATCATTTCCACCTCTCTTGATGTTATTCAGGAAGAGAAGTTGTTGCAAGTGCTTCGGAAGCATAAGAAAGCCATCGGTTGGACCTTGGCGGATATTCTGGTATCGGCCCATCCACATGTATGCATAGAATATTATTGGAGGATGGTGCCAAACCGGTGAGACACGGCCATGAAAGGAGGCGAACCCGATGATTTAGGATGTAGTGAAGAAGGAGGTGACCAAGCTTCTACAAGCTGGGATCATCTATCCTATCTCGACGGTAAGTGGGTTAGTCCGGTCCAAGTAGTCCCTAAGAAGACAGGCCTGACTGTTGTTAAGAATGAGAGGGACGAGCTTCTCCCAACTAGAATGCAGAACAGTTGGAGGGTCTGTATAGATTATCGAAGGCTTAATTTAGCAACACGGAAAGATCATTTCCCATTGCCTTTTATTGATCAGATGTTGGAGCGACTGGCAGGTAAATCCCATTATTGTTTTCTTGATGGTTTTCGGTTATTTTCAAGTCCACATTGCTCTCCCGAGGATCAAGAGAAAACTACATTCACCTGCCCCTTTGGCACTTTTGCCTATAGGAGGATGCCTTTCGATCCGTGCAATGCCCTGGTACCTTCCGGCGGTGCATGATGAGTATTTTTACCTGATTTTCTAGAAAATTGCATAGAGGTGTTTATGGATGATTTTCTTGTTTATGGATCCTCTTTTGATGCATGCTTAGATAGTTTGGATAAAGTACTTAATAGATGCATTGAAACTAATCTTGTTCTTAATTTTGAGAAATGTCACTTCATGGTAGAACAAGGTATAGTTTTAGGGCATATCATTTCTAGGAAGGGCATAGAGGTAGATCCTGCAAAAATATCAGTTATTTCACAGTTGCCTTACCCCTCTTGCGTGCGAGAGGTTCGATCTTTTCTTGGACATGCAGGTTTCTACAGGCGCTTTATCAAAGACTTCAGTAAGAAGGCCCTTCCACTATCCAAATTACTTCAAAAGGATGTCGACTTTGATTTTAATGATCAATGCAAAGAGGCTTTTGACTACCTCAAAAACCTGACCACCACTCCCATCATTCAGGCACCTGACTGGACGATTCCCTTTGAGCTTATGTGTGATGCATCAAATTATGCATTAGGAGCTGTCCTTGTACAAAGAGTAGATAAGCTGCCTCGGGTGATATATTATGCTTCCAGGACTTTGGATGCTGCCCAAGCAAATTACACTACTACAGAGAAAGAGCTTCTAGCCATTGTTTTTGCTCTTGATAAGTTTAGATCATATTTGCTTGGTTCTCTTGTTATTGTGTATACTGATCATGCAGCTCTGAAATACCTGTTGAAGAAGGCTGAGTCAAAGCCTAGGCTGATCAGATGGATGTTGTGGCTCCAAGAGTTTGATTTGGATATCCGTGATAGGAGTGGAGCACAAAATCTGGTAGCAGACCATCTAAGCCGGATTGAGAAACCTGAGGGTAAGGATGACAAATTGCCCATCAGAGATAACTTTCCAGATGAAAGTTTATTATCTATATCTGCTTCTTACCCCACCACCCCTTGGTTTGCGAACATTGTTAATTTCTTAGTTGCTTCTGTTTTTCCTCCCTTAGCATCTAGAGCTCAGATTGATAAAATTAAGAGTGATGCTAAGCATTATATTTGAGATGACCCCTATCTATGGAAGTTGTGCAGTGACCAGGTAATTAGGAGATGTATTCCAGATCACGAGATTGATTCGGTCCTGCAGTTTTGCCATTCTTCCGCACCAGGTGGTCATCTGGGCATTCAAAGGACAACTCGCAAGGTGCTAGACTGTGGTTTCTACTGGCCCACTATCTTCAGAGATGCGTGGAAGATATGTAGCACTTGTGAGCAATGCCAAAGAGCAGGAGGATCCCTTACATGGAGACAACAAATGCCTCAACAACCCATGCTGTTCTGTGAGGTATTTGACGTCTGGGGTATAGATTTCATGGGTCCCTTTCCTGTTTCTTTTGGTTTTATTTACATTCTCTTAGCTGTGGATTATGTTTCGAAATGGGTGGAAGCCAAAGCCACCAGAACTAATGATGCTCGGGTTGTTGTGGATTTTGTTAGATCTCACCTATTTTGCAGGTTTGGAGTACCCAGAGCTATTGTTAGTGATCAAGGCACCCATTTTTGCAACAGATCCATGCAGGCTCTGCTTAAGAAGTATGGGGTTGTGCACAAAGTTTCTACACCATACCACCCTCAGACAAACGGGCAGGCAGAAATCTCCAACAGGGAGATCAAGAGAATACTAGAGAAGATTATCCAACCCAATAGGAAAGATTGGACTCTCAGACTGGATGATGCTCTTTGGGCACATAGGATCGCCTACAAAGCCCATAGGGATGTCTCCTTATCGAGTCGTCTTTGGAAAGGCATGTCATTTACCTGTGGAAATAGAGCACAAAGCATATTGGGCTGTGAAGACCTGTAACTTCTCCATTGATGAGGCCGGAGAGGAGAGGAAGTTGCAACTAAATGAAGCGGATGAAATCCGCCCTGGAAGCATATGAGAATTCTAAGTTCTACAAAGAGAAAACCAAAAAGTTTCATGACAAACTTGATAGCCGAGAAAGGACTTTGTGGTTGGCCAGAGAGTTCTATTATATAATTCCAGACTCGGACTCATGGGTGGTAAGTTGCGTTCTAAGTGGATTGGACCTTTTGTTGTTACTAATGTTTATCCTTATGGTACAGTTGAAATCAAAAGTGAGTCCACAGACAAGAGCTTCAAGGTAAATGGGCACAGGCTAAAGCCATTCCTCAACAATCCATCTCTGCTGAACACAGTTGTGGAGGAGACTTCTCTGCTTGACCCCATTCCTCTACCATCTTCCACCACCATGACTTTGCCGCTTTGAGCGCCGAGGGAGTTTTCTTTTCTCCTCAACTCTTTTTCTTTTATTTTCATTCATTTCCTATCTATCCACCTTCTGTAATTAGGAAGTAATAATAAGTAATCAAGATTTTCTGTCTTGTTTACACTTGTGTTTAATACTTGGAGATTTTGTGACTCTGGTCTGACTATCAGTATATCTGCATCATGGTTTATATGTTGAGAATTTGAACTGAAATCTGAGCTAAGTTAATTTTTAGATTATTTTTGTGGTGTTGATACATTCCTATGATAAAATGTGGATTATTCTTTATGAATTGGTTTTGTACTGTTTCTGATAAGTAATTGGCAACTTGAACCTGTGAGTTATTTGGGCCTATTTTGAATGGATTCATCTGTATGCCATTCTCTTTCTTTCAGTGTGATATATGCCATTAGTGAATGTTGTTTTCCAGAACTTGCTTTTATTCTTTTCAAAGCTGCATTTTATCACATAATGCATGATTATGATTGAGGCAGTCATTTCTATTTTTCCCACTTGACCAGATAGCCTACCTTGCAATTGTATCCCTTGCTAGCCCCTTTGAGCCTGCAACCTTTTCTTTGATGATGACCTGCATTACACACCTTAAGAGTAAAACAATGTTGTCTGATTTTCTGAGATATTGATCGAATTGTTTATCTTTTGGTTATGTGAAGTAGATAAGTGTGGGGGTATCTGCTAGGGACTTGCAGAAAATTAAGTGTGGGGGAGTGGAGTATTTGAGTTATATGATTTGGGTCCGAGTTGTTAAGATGGTATAATGTGGTTAATCTAAAAAAAAAAAAACAGAAAAATAGAAAACTTTTAACAAAAATAAGTGTGGATAATAAGTTGAATACTTGAGCAGTGGTTGAATTGGAGACTTTACAGGTTTATTATGTAATTGTGATATCTTTTGTAATCTGTTGATGCTCATTTCAATATCGGTGAAATAGTAGTCACTGAACTATATTTACCAAACCTCATCCTTAGCCCCATTACAACCTCTGAAAGTCCTCTTGAATCATGCATGACTGTGATTGTTAGTGGTAGAGAATTAGAATAATTGCAAGCCTATGATAAAATAATTTTCATTTTAATGGTCTGAGATTAAACACTTGCCTGATACACTTGAGAGTTTGAGAGATACACTTCTGGTGAGACCAATGCTTATGATTGGCATGCATAATTAATTCAATATCTGATTGATCCTATCTGAAATAGGAATTGTTCAACACTGTGATATATAATCTCTAGATTGATTATGCTTTGATTGTTATGTTCATACCTGTTTTGAAAATAATATGAAATAGCTTAGACCAGATGATCTTTTATCCAAGTTCATGTTTTCTTAGGACTTAGTTTTGCCCAGGAGTGAAAAAGAATAAGTGTGGGGGAATTTGATAAGTCAATATTTTGATTACTTTCTCTGCATCATTTTTATCCTAAAATAGCATTATTAGTGGTCAATTAGTATGATTTAATGTATTTATGAGTTTAGACTCATTTTAGCTTTAAATGATAAATTTGGTCTAATTCGTTATTTTTATCCAGATTTGACAAGGTTTACAAAACTGAGCATAACTTTTACTACAGACCTCTGATTGAGCTAAATTTTATGTCAAATTAAAGAGGACTCAAAGATCTACAACTTCTATGAAGACATAAAATTCCCAGTCGGAGTGCATCTAATGTGAAAATGTCTTTGAATGTAGCACACGAACTGTTCTGGAAATTCCAGCATTTAAGGATTTGACTAGTCTCAGTAAAACAGGCATAACTTCCTCCACAGATGTCCAATTGACAAGCGATTAATTTCCTCTTAAAGAAGAGAGATAGATCTACAAAAGTCATGAAGACATGAAAATCCAATTCGGATTGCATCTGGGGTGAATTTAGCCTTAAAAGAATTGAGCCCTGGACCTTACACTCTATTTTGACACGTGAAATATGGCTGCCAATGTGAAGAGAAAGTGAGAGGCAAGCTGGAGCACATTGGACAATTGGTGGGGTACATTCCAGCACATGGTGGGGGAACATTCCAGATTTTAGGGAGAAACTTTGGGCTGATTTTAGGGCTTTTTCTCCCCCACCTTCTCTTGTCATATTGACTTATTATGTAGTGTGTGGGGCATGTCCAGCTATTAGGTATTGGTAGTGAGAGTTTTCCTTTGAATGGAGATTGCAATTTTCGTTTTAAGAGGAGACTTGGTTCTTGGAGAAAAATCTGTTTTTGTTCAATCTATTTTCTCTACATTTTCCAATCTGCACTTTGTTCTATTTTTTTCTAGCTTTCAATTTTCGTTTATAATCATCTCACCTTGATCTTAACTTGCTGTAATTTCAATTTCTTGTTTGCAATTTCATTTTTTAATTAAGATGGAAGGCTAATTATCAAAAGGTTAATCTCTTGATTAAGGATTGTAATGATGCTTTGAGATTCTGTGTAACTTGGTTTCTGCTGTAATTGTTGATTGTTCTTCATCATTCATGCTAATTCTTTATAATTTGGTTTATGCTTAGTATTCCAGATTTGGTAACAACTTATATCTTGGTTTCATGCTTAATGAAGTGAAGTATAAAGTTGTTATAATTAGAATGAATGATGTATGTGTTTGCTTAATTCACATAAGGAAAACCATAATTAATTTTCGCTTAGTTGATTGATTTTGGTTTGATTGAGAACATCAGTAATTTGAGCATGATTTTCTATTATCAAGGATAAGTAAATTACAATCCAATCAAGAGGTTAACCTATATTTATCAATTGAACTTGTTTAGTAAATCTGTTTTGACAATTTCTTTTTTTGAACTATCCAACCAAACCCCCCCCCCCCCCCACTTTTGTTATAAACTTGATAGAAATTTGAGTGATGGTCCTTGAGAGAGACGATCTAGGAGTCACTTCCTAGTACTACATATTTAAGTGTATTAATTTGTGCGAGTGCGACCTCGTATCAATAACTTTGTCATTTTATTATTTCTATCTTAATTTTTTCTGTACTTACTTAACAAATCTACCCCCAAAACATAACAAAAACATCTTCTCAGCAAGACAGTATCAACAATCATTTCAAAACATCCACCTCTTCTTAACCCTGCAAATATGCTCCCCCGAACGTTGTTCAAGATCATCACAGGTGTTAAAAACACAAAGTGCAAGGGTGAGATTTCCTTAACCATAATTATAAACAATTGATTGTAGTTCAATGAAAACCTTTTCTTTTATAAATTTAGAAACTTCATCGAAAATATCATTTTTAGAATAATACTTCCATACTTATCCATGATCATCAAAATATCAATAACATAGTAAGGCAATCGACAACCATAAACCAAATCAAACAAACCATCAATCACAATCAATGATTCAGGCATGAATTCCATTCAATCAAACACATAATCACTAATGTATGCTTCTAAGCCTACATGATGCATGCACCTTCACCATGCATTTTCACTCTTCACTCGAAATGCAATGTGGCGCCCTCCATTGAAAATAGCTGGGGGGCATCGATTCTCCCACTCAATCAGACCCACCAGAGGTAGACACTCCGTAATTTGTCGAGTTTCCTCAATGTCCGGCAGGACCTCCCCCGCAACATGTGATCATCATGAGCAGGGCAATTTCCCCACCAAGAGAACCCCCCATTCCACGGCATTCCACTCACTCAGACGGGAATCCGTGACTTACGGACTTGGTCTACTACTATCCAGTCATCAATGCAGCATGTTCTTAGACCTTGAATTGTATAATGACCTTCATCATATTTTAAGTATTGACCTTTCCACCAGGTCATCTTCATCTCACCTCATTCTAAGTATTGCCCATTCACCAAGCAATCTTAGAATACTGCCTCTCCACTAGGCATTTCCAATCGGTCATTAAACAATTCAAGTCCATCTTCATTTCAATGCAACCATGCATGTCACCATTTACTCACATCCAATTCACCAAGTAATTGTATATCAATCACAAAACAAGTCATACTTTGATGTATAATCAAACAACCATATTTACCACCATCAATATGTGTTATATTAAATTATTAAGTATGTTAATATTCAAAAGAGGTTTCATCAAAAGAGGAAAGGTTGAAGTTGTTCATAGAAGTCAAAAGCTTAATATACATAAGAAAGGTTTCCATTTCATTTACTTCTTATAAAGTAGTTATAGTATTCAGAGAAATAGTTGAAAGAGGAAAACAACTTCAAAATAATCATTTAAAGGGTAAAGAAAACACAATCTTAAAGAATTGAAAGGAGTGTAAGAAAGATGAAGAAAAGAAACACCAAGAAACCAAAGAAAGATAATTGAAACACCAAAGAAAGAGAGTGGAAGTACTAAGAAAACAAAGAATAGAAAAAGAAGGATAAGGAAAGATCCCCTTACTGCAAGAAACTAAAGAAAGATAATGAAAGTACCAACAAACAAAGGATAGAAAAGGAGGATAAGGAAAGGTCCCCTTACTGCAAGAAACTAAAGAAAGATAATGAAAGTACCAACAAAACAAAGGATAGAAAAGAAGGATAAGGAAAGGTCCCCTTACTGGTTTCTCCTAGCTTCCTATTCTTCCTCTACTTACTGGCTCCTACTTTGGTTGGAGAGATTTCTTCCTAAGATGGAGAAAGTATAGAAAGGTTTTTTGTAGTGAAGATAGTTTGAGAGAATGTAGGAGTATTCTTTGAGTTATGTCTTCATTTGGCACCCCTGAGCCCTATTTATAGACTTCCCAAGACATTTCTAGAGAATTGGAGATTGATTCTAAAGAAAAAATCTTAGTTTCTATGAAAATATCTTAGATTCCATTAAAATATCTTAAAAGGTAAGAAAATATCTTAGTTTCCAAGAAAATATCTTAGTTTCCATCAAAATATCTTAAAAGGTAAGAAAATATCTTAGTTTCCAATAAAATATCTTAGTTTCCAAGAAAATATCTTAGTTTCCATCAAAATATCTTAAAAGGTAAGAAAATATCTTAAAGAGAATTCTAGAATGGTTGAAAAGTCATTACTTTTGATCACTTTCGGTAAAATAGGCATAACTTCTTCCACAAATATCATTTTGGGCTCAGGTTTCTTGCAAATGAAAGAGGATTGACAGAGCTACAAATGTCATGAAGGCCCAAAGAGCCAATTCGGACTGAATCTAGTGTGAAATTAGCCTTGAAAGTGGGCCATGAAACAGTGACGTGAATTTACTATACATTTGACCACTCTCGGTAAAATAGGCATAACTCCCTCCACAGGCCTCCAATTGAGCTCCGGTTTGTTTCTAATTAAAGAAGATTGAAAGATCTAGAAATGTCATGAAGACATCAAGAGCCAGTTTGGACCGTTTCAACATGTAGAGTAAACTAGAAGTTTCTAGAAAAATTAGAATAATAAGGAATTTCTAAAATCAACAGGAATTTTCTAGAAACATGTAGAATAAGTAAGAGGTTTCCAAAAAAATAGAATGAATAAGAAGTTTCTAGAGTTAAGTAGAATAATCAAGATTTTTCTAGAAATAAGTAGAATAATCTAGAAGTTTCTAGAATAAGAAGTTTCTAGGACAAGGTAGAATATTCAAGATTTTTCTAGAAATAAGTAGAATAATCTAGAAGTTTCTAGAATGATCAAGAATTTTCTAGAAAGACATAGAATAAACAACAAGTTTTTAATTTAGAAGTTTTACGTTGAATATCAAAACAACAAAGGTAAAGAAAAATTCTAATATTAGACACAAAGGCAAGTGACCACAATTAAGAAATTAATCTAGCAAACACAACTAAATCAATTATGTCTTCCGTAAATTATTCTACATATTTTCTCTATTCTTTGCCCTCTGTTATAAAAAATCTTTCTTAAACCATATTTAAATTTTTGGGATGTTACAATACCACTACATCCATAACAAATCTGGTTTTATAGGTTCTGATTCTATTATGACGTCACTAGAGAGAAAGACGAAGAAGGCATAATAAACTTGAAAATAATTAAAAGTAATTTATTCATAATCATTTACATAATAAATTGTCCTACAATTTACCATAACAAAATTAATCTAACATAAATAATTTTTTTTACTAATTATATCAACACTTAAATTTAACTACTCTAACAAATTTTTTTTAATCTTCAAATTCTACAAAATTTTAAGTACGTCTCAAATTTAAAATTAGTCAATTTTTGTACTTACATTTAATCTAACCTACCATTTAAAAAATTTTTAACCTCCATTATCAACAACATTAAATTACAAACAAATATTCTAATTAATTCATCTATTAAAAGTTTTTATACACTAATTTTTTTCTTTTTTAACTACACTATCAACATAATTTCTACAATATCTTTTAACAATAACAAAATTATTTCTATACTAAAATTATAACAATTTAATTTTGTAAAAGATAAACACAAGAAGGGGGTTGAATTGTGTTAATTATAAAATTTTATCCCTTTCGTCTGTGGGTTTCCAAAGGGTTCAGACGAAACAACGTTTGTATTGAAAGATTGATTTTAATATGCAAACGTTAAAGTACTATTATCCCCAGTTAGTTAAACAGACGAAACAAATAAACACGAGTATTTTTATACTGGTTCGTCTATTCAAGACTACGTCCAGTTACCCAGCAACCACTGAGTTTTCACTACAAACCGTGAAAAGGTTTACAAGTATTGTTTGAACCCAGCCACTTCTGGCTATTACAAGATATTCTTTGCTCCCAGCCTTCTCAGGCTAAACTACCAAGGTATTCTTTGAACCCAGCCTCCACAGGCTAATACAAAAGGTATTCTTTGGAACACAGCCTCCTCAGGCTAAAGTACCACACAAGTGGATTTGTAAAGATATTTGAAAAACAAAGTTCTTCCTCTTCACGGAGAGGGTTTTTACAATATAGTTCTTAGTTGAATTGAGCGAATTCTCAGACGATTGAAGAAATAAGCGTATTCGCCAACTGATTCTTGATGCTGTGAAGTCCTTTTATAGGCATCTTCTTCAAATAGCCGTTAGACTCATTTGAATGCCGTTGAGAGTCGTTGAGAAATCTTCTTGAGAGCTTTCCAAAAAGGTTGTCAGTTGTACTTGATTGATTGATAAGAGTCGCAGCGGATATAACGGACTAGGTTGTGCGCATTACTATTTCTAACTTGTACAGAGATGTGACAAAAGGTGAAGACCTTTTTGACTTTGGTGTGTAAGCTCGAATCCCTATATTGATCTTGGATGCTTCTCATGAGTACTTCTTTTGATTTGAAATCTTGGCGCGAATGACTCCTCTTGACTTCAGCTTTTGGATAGACGATATGATTCTTCAGTCTTCAGTTGTTATTGTTTCGTCTTATCCTATCGTCTTAAGACTTCACTCTTTGGACAGACGAAGGACTTTAGCTTGAGTAGTCCTCTTTCGTCTGTGCATGTATCGTCTGATGACTTGGCTTTTGGACAGACGCAGAATTTCATCTTTGAAGGGTCACATTCCGTCTGTGCTGGTTTCGTCTTAGCAAGTCTTGGGTAGCTTGATTTCGTCTGTCTTGTAATTAAACAAAATCTTGAGACGTTAATCATCCTTGATCTAACAATCTCCCCCTTTTTGATGATTACAGACCATACCACGAAAAAATTGCACAAGACATGGTTAAACAGAAACAAACAGTCTTAAAAAGCCAGATTGACATCAAGACGATGTTTTCTGAATGATACCTCTTTATAAAGGATTGTTACATCAATGCGATGTAATCTTTGTACATTATTACATTGGTATAGACAGAAAACCAATAAAGATTTACAATGTATTTTCTACACTAAAAGTAATAAATAATAAAATGTATTGATACAACAAATATAATGCATGGCCCCTTATTGTATAACTTCCCTTCAGACGATACTCTTTGCTCTTGCTTGCTCGCTCCCCCTCAGACGAAGCTTTATCTTGTTTGCTCCCCCTCAGACAATGTTTTCCCCTTGTACCATTCTTACCAACAATGCTTTCCCCTTGTACTATTCTTCTTTCCCTTGGGCTATCTTCTTTTCTCTCCCCCTTGGGCTGTGAATCATCGAAATGTGATCACGAAGAAGGCTTCGGCTTCTTGTTGAGCAGGGTCATCACAATGTCTTTCAGCTGCTGCACTTCAGACGATAGAGAAGCTTGATTTTCTTCAAGTTCTCTATTCTTTACTTTCAAGTGCCCGCAATCCTCTTCCAAAGCATCATACTTACGCTTCAGAGTCTTATACTCCTCAGCTTCTTGAATATCAGCCTCTGCAACCTCAACTTTGTCAGCAACCTCCACCATATCATCAAAGTGTACCATTAGTGTTTGAGGTTCTTCCACAATAGGTGTAGTGTCATCAATGATGAGCATTGTTGGAGTCTTCTTCAGACGCAATGTGAAATATGGAAGAGTGAGGTAAGCCGTGAAGTTTCGTTCCCATTGCCATGTGTAGATGTTTGTTGGAACAGAGACTTCAAGATCTGGATGTTCCTCAGAAGGAAGTGTGTATGCATAAGCTCCACCAGGAAACATCCTGCCACAGACGGTAGAATCCTCATCAAATGAGGTTCCAGAGCAAAATTGTGAAGTGGCTTCATGATCTTCTATCATCCGTTGTATCTTTGGATTGATAGGGCTTGAGGCTTGAGCTTGTATTGCCTTGAGGTGCGCATAAGCAGTAGACGGAAGAAGCTTAGAGATGTGCTTTGCATATTTGAAGGTTCTGGGTACATACGATACTTTCTTTTCTTTGTCCTTAGCCAAAAACTTGACCAAGCATGGTCGTTTTCGGTCTAAGACGATTGTGTACTTCGTTTCGTCTATCACCAGTGAAGAGAACTGTGATCCCGGACAATATCTCTTATCCTTCTTTGCTTGACGATCAATATGATAGAAGGAGACCTCACGTTCCTTGGCTTCTCTTCTATAGGCACCAGCTATCAACTTGAAGGTCAAGTTGTAGTCTTCCGGTAGGGAGTGAGCGAACTCCTCAGGGTCTTCGTATTCGTTGAGGAGGATGGAGTAGCGAGGGTTGATCCCGGAGCAGTGGGGTCTCGTCCATGGGAGCACAATTCCAAGAGAGTGTCCTAGACCGACATACTCTGTTTTGTTGAGTGGAATTGTGAAGGGCATTGGGTCATGGCGATCTATGGCGTCAAGATGCCAATGTGTGCACTCTTTCGGCTCATAGATGGTAGAGTGTGCGTCTTCATATCTACAGTGATGGAATGCAGGCGCATTAACCTCATACCGAACCTTCCACCTTGGGTTTTCTCTGTGTGGGATGTGAGGTTCATAGCCAAGTGTTGGTCCTTCAATCACCGACGCAACAATATGATCCTTGTATGCTTGTATATTTTCCAATCCCTTGATGTCTAGGTTGGCCAGTGCGTCACAGGGCAGACACTTCAGCCAATTGCGTTGCTCCTCTGGGGTGTAGATGTTGTCTTCGTTGAAATCCACCAGCTTCAAGGATTTGTTGTGTAGAAAGGGATTTACAGATCTCCTTAGTTGAAAACCCTTCTTTCCTCTGTACAGATATGGGTTCTTCAACTCTATCTAAGGAGTATCCCTTATGTATAGGTCTTCATTGTCTGCCAAGATTTTTGTTGCAGACTCAGACGATTCAACTTCAGTGGAGAATTCTTCAATCTTCTCTCCAAAGATCCAGTCAGGTTTGACCGGTTTCTCAGCACAGGTGCTTGCAGCAAAGTTCCTCATGACTAATTTGTTTAGGAACGAATAGTCCACCTTGTGCTTTGGGGGTAAATCTTCTGGATTAATCACCTCGGCGTGTGATCTTCCCCATGTGGCATCCACCTTTATAATTTCAAGTTGTTCTTCATCAGACGAAGAATCAACTTCTTCAATCAGCACGTAGTCTTCAGACAGAATCTCCTTCGTCTGGTGGTGGAATGCTTCCTCGGACGCAGTAGATAGCGTCTGTGCAAGAGATGCGTTCAGCGGAGACGCAACTATAGGATCAGACGCATTTGTCCTATGTTGGTCTTGGAGTGTTGATGGAGATACTTCCATAGTAGAAACTTCTTCATTCAGCATAGTTTCCAACTCCTCCGCAAGCTGGGCATTATCTTTCTGGATCTGGGCAGTTTCTTCACTACTCATGCCCTCTAAGGTTGCTGGAGCAGATGCAGCCTCAGATGATCCAATGTCGCGGACGCTATTGAGAAAGATTCTTTCTCTCTCAGCTTGAAGCAAAATTGAGACTCTCTTGGCCTCTTCCAGCATTCTTTCTTCGTCTGTCTCACCAACTACGACAGACGCAAGTTTTTGCTTCATCTTCTCCTTGCCTTTAGCAGCCTTTTCAAGCGCAAGCTTTCTAGCTCTTGCCTTTTCTTCTGCTGCTATCTTCTGCTTCTCTTCGTTTGTGATTATCTTCACAGACGGAACAGCTTCAGACGATATGTTGACCCCTTCATCTTCACTAGGGGATATCGTCTGTCCTTTTGTCTTAGCACCAATGTGCTTGATTCTGATGGTCCTTTTCTTTTTCTTGAGGGGTTCTTCAAGAACGTCCTCAAAAGGAACCTCAGAGATGATCACAGGAGGAGAAGGTTGAGGTTGGTTTAGTGTTTGAGCTTGTGTTTGGGGTTCTGTTTGGGATGGTGTTTCGACTTGTGTTTGGGGTTGTGTTTTGGTTTGTGTTTCGGACGGTGTTTGGGCTTGTGTTTGTGGCTTAGCACGCTTGATGCTAGCTCTGTGTGGAGGGTCTTTGGTGATGGGTGAGAGAGGTACATCCTCTTTTTGTGAATGGAGGAGGGAGCCTGGCATCAGATGCATCTTCGCAAAAGTGCTGGCTTTAACCTCCTTTCCCTCAGGGTGATAAACCACACCAGCAGTATCAAACCCTTGATTGATGATGATCTTTGTGAAGAGGGTGGCGTAGGGAATGCTGCTCTTCCTACGTATGTTGCAGCTCTTCAACGCACTTATCCAGTGGTCAAAGATAATGTGCGGAAGGCTCATCCTAGCTTTCCTCAGACAGTAAAAGATAGAGAATCTGTCTCGAGTACTCACATTGTCCCTCGAGCCAGTCCTTGGCGTGAAGATATTGAAGAGGAGATTGTGGATGATTCTGGCGGTTGGACAGAGGTTCCCTGACCTGAAGAACTTGGGGTCTTCAGTGTCATGGATCTTCGTGTAGATGAGTTTATTCACATGCTCCTCGGACTCAATCTTCATCCAATCAAGGCTATAGAAACGCCCCTCGGCCTTGCAGTTGCCAGCCTCAGCAATGGAGTCCACCGTGATGATGTACTCTTTGTTGTCTATGGTACCAACAATACCATCTTCGAATTCTTTGGCGTCGCTCCAGAATTCGGCATAGGCCTCCATCAGCCATGAGCCTCTCATCTCAGCAAAACTCATCCATCCAGTGTGGGTCAAAATCTTGGCAACTCTTTCAGAGATGCCTTCAACAGTTTCCCTTGATATCCACTTGCTCAGCAAGAACAAGTCTTGAGCGAAGAAAGTGGCTTCAGCAGCTTTGGTGTTCTTGGCGGCCACTGTTGATATTTGAAAAAGAGAGAATAAGAACTTAGTGAGTATTTAGGTTTGGAAAGTTCAAAAGATTGCAAATTGCGGTAAAGAATAAAAGAGTGAACTTTCAAGAGTATTTATAGGCAAAGATAAAAACGGTTGTGATTCATCAGACGAAAGAGATTTCGAAAACTGCCCCTGATTTGACGTGTCCACATCATTTCCTTTTCAATGATTGATTTGACCTCTGCAATTCACAGTGCGTGCCTATCAATGTCCTAGAATAATGCAATAAATGACAGACACATTTATTGCTTCTTTTAATTTGTCCCTGCACACTTGAGATAAACTTGTTAAACAATAATGACTAAGCGTCATTGAATTTTACCACAAGTAACTATTCAACTTGATCACGGAATATAATGTTTCGTCTTAACACGAAATAATGTACAGACGGAATAAATAGCTCAGACAGAACAATTTTCAATCATTTAAAGAAATAATTCCACGATTTTCCTTGATGAAATTGAAACGTGTTTCTTCTAATGCTTTAGTAAATATATCTGCCCATTGAAAATCTGTTTTCACAAACTGTATATTGAAAATACCTTTTTGTACATAGTCTCTTATAAAATGAAAACGAATTTCAATATGTTTAGCTTTTGAATGCTGAATAGGATTTTTGCTAAGATTGATTGCACTAGTGTTATCACAAAATACTGGTATATGATTTTCAAACCTGGAGTAATCTTCAAGTTGATGTTTTATCCACAGTAATTATGAGCAACACCCTGCCGCAGCAATATACTCTGCTTCAGTTGTTGAGAGTGCAATGGAGTTTTGTTTCTTGCTTGACCAAGATATTAGTGATGATCCAAGAAATTGGCATCCACCACTTGTGCTTTTTCTCTCCACTTTGTCTCTAGCATAATCCGCATCACAAAAGCCTTTCAAACTAAAATCATTACTTTTCTTATAAAACAAAGAGAGATCAGTTGTTCCAACAAGATATCTAAGAATTCTCTTTACAGCTTGTAAGTGAGATTCTTTAAGGTCAGATTGAAATTTGGCACATAGACAGACACTAAACATAATGTCGTCCGTCATAGCGATTAAATAAAGGAGTGAGCCAATCATACCTCTGTATATCGTCTGATCAACAGACTTACCTGACTCATCCTTGTTGAGATTTGCTCCAGACGAATGCATTGGGGTCTTCATAGGCTTGGCATTCTCCATCTTGAACTTCTTAATAAGTTCCTTTGTGTATTTTTGTTGATGGATGTAGATTCCTTCTTTCGTCTGCTTGATTTGAAGTCCTAGAAAGAACTTCAATTCTCCCATCATGCTCATTTCAAACTCATCCTGCATTATCTTTGAAAAATCCTTGCACAGAGAATCATTAGTAGCCCCAAAGACTATATCGTCTATATAAATCTGAACTATAATAAAGTCTTTTGAAACGCTTTTCTTGAAGAGAGTTGTATCAACCTTTCCTCTTGAAAAACCATTTTTAAGAAGAAAAGAACTGAGTCTATCATACCAAGCTCTGGGAGCTTGTTTAAGACCATACAGTGCTTTCTTGAGTTTGAAAACATGATCAGGTTGAGATGAACTTTCAAAACCATGAGGTTGTTTTACATACACTTCTTCTTCAATAAAACCATTTAGAAAAGCACTTTTTACATCCATTTGATATAGGACGATATTCTTGTGAGCAGCAAAAGCAAGTAATATTCTAATTGCTTCTAATCTAGCTACAAGTGCAAAAGTTTCTGTAAAATCAATACCTTCTTGTTGATTATACCCTTGTGCTACTAACCTTGCTTTGTTTCTTACCACTTTTCCAGCTTCATCAAGCTTGTTTCTGAACACCCATCTGGTTCCAATGATGCTTTTGTTCTTTGGTCTTTCAACTAGGGTCCATACATCATTCCTTGTGAACTGACTAAGTTCTTCTTCCATAGCCAAGATCCAATCGTTATCTTGAAGAGCATCTTCAACATTCTTTGGCTCTATGTTAGATACAAGAGCATATCCAGATGATTCCTTTAGCTTCGATTTAGTTAGAACACCTTGATTCTTATCTCCAATGATAAGATCTTCAGTGTGGTTAGATGTAAACTTCCATGATCTTGCAGGTGCTTGATCTCTTTGATGATGAGTATCGACGAAGAGGGTTCGATCGTGCTCTATCATCTCGCTCTTGTTTTCGTCGACCCTTGTTTATCATGTTGACCAGAAGGGTTAATCTGCAAATTATCAAACAAGTTTTCTAGGTCTGATATTTCTTTATCAGCCTTTGAGTTATCTTGAAACTTTACATGAATTGATTCCTCTACAACTTGCGTCTTATAGTTAAAAACTCTATAGGCCTTAGATGTGTTGGAATATCCAAGAAAGATTCCTTTTACCACCTTTGAATCAAACTTGCCAAGTTGATCTTTGGTGTTTAAGATAAAACATTCACATCCAAAAGGATGAAAATAAGAGATGTTGGGTCTTCTTCCTTTCCATAGTTCATATGGAGTCTTATTCAGTATTGGTCTTATCAATATTCTGTTTTGAATATAACAGGAAGTATTAAGCTGTCGCCCTTGATAATATTTAGGGAGAGAGCTTTCATGCAACATAGTTCTAGCCATTTCTGTAAAGAAGCGATTTTTCCTTTCCACAACTCCATTTTGTTGGGGAGTTCTTTGAGATGAAAAATTGTGAAATATACCATTTTCAAAACAAAAGGCTTTGAACTCAGAATTTTCAAATTCTGTTCCATGATCACTCCTTACAGATGCAATACATATTCCTTTTTCTTTTTGAACACGTTTGCAGAATATTTCAAAAACCTTGAATGACTCATGTTTATAGGTTAGGAAGTATACCCATGTAAATCTAGTATAATCATCTACAATGACAAATCCATATCTCTTCCCTCCAAGACTTTCAGTCTGAGTGGGTCCAAAGAGATCAATGTGTAACAGTTCTAGCGGTCTTATCGTGGAAACAACATTTTTTGATTTGAAAGAAGCTTTGAGTTGTTTCCTATGCTGACAAGATTCACACAGACGATTGGTTTTCCAAGATATTTTTGGCAAACCTTTTACGAGATCCTTTTTATAAATTTTTGAAATATACTTGAGACTTAAATGTCCAAGCTTTTTGTGCCAAATATCTCGTTTCATCGTCTGCTTTGAAATCAAACATGTTACATTTCGATCACTCAGTCGGAAAGACAAACCTCATAAAGGTTATTCCTTCTTTTCCAAATAAAAAGAATGGATTTATCTTTGTTTCTGACTATACACTCATCAGAGTTAAAAGCTACTTCATATCCACTGTCACAAAATTGACTTATGCTAAGTAGATTGAAGTTAAGACCTTTAACATATGATACGTTCTGGATAAGAGTATTGGGTGTCTTACCAACAGTCCCAATGCCAAGAATTTTACCTTTTCTAGAACCGTAGGAGACAGACTCTTTACTTGGTCTGAGGTCTTGGAACATAGACAGGTCTCCCGTTATGTGTCGTGAGCAACCACTGTCCAGGTACCAGTTTGAAGTCTTGTCTCTTCCCATTAAGGATATCTGCAACAGGAATAATAAGTGACTTTGGTACCTAAATCTTTTTGGGTCCTTTCTTATTAGTTACAAAAGGCTTCTTTTTGTTTTTAGCCTTTTTGTAGATATTAGGAACCTTGTTGTGATTCCTCTTCTTTTGTTCAGACGAAACAGGTTTGTTTTTCTTTTCGTCTGTCTCTTTAACATAACCAAGTCCACTTTTATCATTAGGTGATCTCCTATATTTTAAAATATTTTCAAGAATGGAGGATCCCTTTGTAAACTTGGTTAAGTCATTGAGTAAGGACTCATTCTCTTTCTTTAATCTTTCGATTTCAAGAATGAAAATGTCCTTTTCAAATTCAGACGAAACATCATTTCAAATTTTAAAACTGCATTTTCTTCCAAGATTTGTCTTAGCTTGGTTTTGCAAGTTTTGTATTGCTGAGCAATAAAGTGGGAGTGAGCTAGAAGAGTATCATATGACATTTCTTCTTATTCTGATTCTGACTCAGAAGAAGAGGATGAAGAAGTTTCATTGTAATTTACCTCTGTTGAGACATGGTCTCCAGCCATGAGGCAGATGTTTGCTGTTTCTTCTCCTTCAGAGGATTCCTCTGAGCTTTCACTGTCAGGGTCTTCCCAAGTCAGTAAGCTCTTCTTTCCTTTATCTCTTCTAGAGCTCCATCTCTTTTTCAGTCTGGGACATTTTGACCTCATATGTTCCGGTTTTCTGCATTCATAGCACACAACCTTTGTGCTTTCTTCTTTGGATGATGACTTCTCCGGGAACTTCTTCTCATTTTTCTTGAAGAAGCGTTGGCCTCTGCCTTTCTTCATCATCATTCTTTTGAATCGTCTTGCCATGAGGGAGACTTCGTCTTTAGACGAACCATCAGACGATTCTGACTCGGTTGAATCAGCCTTCAAAATCTTTATTTTCTTTTTACTGTCCTTCTTGACAGACTCTTCTTTAGGGATGTCATTGACAGATGGAAGAGCTATAGGTTCTTGAACCTTGATCTTCTCCCTTTTACATAAGAGTACCTCATATACCCTTAGAGCTCCAATTAACTCGTCTAGAGTTAATGTCTTCATATTTCTTCCAACGAGAGATAATTTGTGGACATGGCTTCCCAAGGAGGTGGAGAGGCGTCCAAGATCTTCATGTTGTTTTGGGCCTTTGTGAAGGTGATTCCCAAAGCCGTGAGTCCATTCAATATTGTTTGGAATCTTCCAAACATCATATCGATTGACTCTCCTTTTTTCAAAGAGAACATTTCATATTCTCTTTGAAGAGTAGCTGCCTTCCTCATTCTGACATCTTCAGTGCCTTCATATGAGATTTTGAGAGCATCCCATAGTTCTTTAGCGGTTTTGTAGGCACAGAATCTGTTGTACTCAGTTCTGGAGAGAGCACACATAAGAGCATATCTTGCTTTGTTGTTCAGCTCTATCATAGAGTATTCTTCATTTCCCCATTCTCCTTCAGGCTTTGCAATGGGGATATCTCCTGTGGTGATTATGTTCCATAATCTATATTGGGTTGACTTGATGTACATCTCCATCCTGTCAGCCCAGTATGGATAATCATCTCTAGAGAAAGCTGGAGGTTTGTTCATAGAGGCTCCTCTGGATAGAAACGATGGCCCTTGTGAGTCCATGTTGGATCTTTTCCTCTAGCAGCTGTTAAGCGCTCAACCCTTAGAGGCTGAGCTCTGATACCAAACTGTAAAAGATAAACACAAGAAGGGGGGTTAAATTGTGTTAATTATAAAATTTTATCCCTTTCGTATGTGGGTTTCTAAAGGGTTCAGACGAAACAACGTTTGTATTGAAAGATTGATTTTAATATGCAAACGTTAAAGTACTATTATCCCCAGTTAGTTAAACAGACGAAACAAATAAACACGAGTATTTTTATACTGGTTTGTCTATTCAAGACTACGTCCAGTTACCCAGCAACCATTGAGTTTTCACTACAAACCGTGAAAAGGTTTACAAGTATTGTTTGAACCCAGCCACTTCTGGCTATTACAAGATATTCTTTGCTCCCAGCCTTCTCAGGCTAAACTACCAAGGTATTCTTTGAACCCAGCCTCCACAGGCTAATACAAAAGGTATTCTTTGGAACACAGCCTCCTCAGGCTAAAGTACCACACAAGTGGATTTGTAAAGATATTTGAAAAACAAAGTTCTTCCTCTTCGTAGAGAGGGTTTTTACAATATAGTTCTTAGTTGAATTGAGTGAATTCTCAGACGATTGAAGAGATAAGCGTATTCGCCAACTGATTCTTGATGCTGTGAAGTCCTTTTATAGGCATCTTCTTCAAATAGCCGTTAGACTCATTTGAATGCCGTTGAGAGTCGTTGAGAAATCTTCTTGAGAGCTTTCCAAAAAGGTTGTCAGTTGTACTTGATTGATTGATAAGAGTCGCAGCGGATATAGCGGACTAGGTTGTGCGCAGTACTATTTCTGACTTGTACAAAGATGTAACAAAAGGTGAAGACCTTTTTGACTTTGGTGTGTAAGCTCGAATCCCTATATTGATCTTGGATGCTTCTCATGAGTACTTCTTTAGATTTGAAATCTTGGCGCGAATGACTCCTCTTGACTTCAGCTTTTGGATAGACGATATGATTCTTCAGTCTTCAGTTGTTGTTGTTTCGTCTTATCCTATCGTCTTAAGACTTCACTCTTTGGACAGACGAAGGACTTTAGCTTGAGTAGTCCTCTTTCGTCTGTGCATGTATCGTCTGATGACTTGGCTTTTGGACAGACGCAGAATTTCATCTTTGAAGGGTCACATTCTGTCTGTGTTGGTTTCGTCTTAGCAAGTCTTGGGTAGCTTGATTTCGTCTGTCTTATAATTAAACAAAATCTTGAGACGTTAATCATCCTTGATCTAACAAATTTACTATAAATTCAATATTATTTATTATTATTCAAAATTAATTCTATATTTACACTAAGAGACACAACATTAACAAATTTAATTAACTACTAATGAAATACAACAAAATGGGACCACTACTAAATTACCTAAACTACCTAAAATAACTAAACTACTAAAAAACATAAAATATAACTAACTATAAAATATAAATACTAACCTGGAATGGGACCACCACAACACAAAGAGAGGAAACCATTACAGCAGCTGTCGGAGGAGATTCACGGAGGAAGAAGAGAGGGGAGGAGGAAGAATTTTTTACGGTTGTGAAATGGAAAGGTACAGGATGTAGGATAAAGGAAGGCTCAGGCGACACATCCACGTGTCACTCACAAAAGGTTGGACGCTTAGGGCAAAGACGTCACACTTATGTGGCAACACCCCCTGCACAGATCCCGTCACACACAAATGACCCTATGACATCACACCACATAGACTAATGACATGTTTGGTGCTCTGGTCGTGGGTGCTCAACCTAAGCAACCACTCCTACTCTTCCACATATCACGCTTTTAGATGTGGGCGTTCATCCCTCTGTCACATCTATTGCAAAACGAACCCCATAAATGAATCCAATTACAGATATAATGTCTATAACTTCTGTCATTTACAATCGAAGAATTGATAGGAATTGAGAGAAGTGAGTCCCTGACCATGATTAGAGTAATTAACATATCATAATATATATTATGATGGACTAGGTTACTGGGTTGTTGTGTTTGTCATTATTGTTCAATAAAAAGGCTTCTCACTTGCCAAAAACATTCATAGTCATTATTTAACAGGAACTATATTTGTTCTATGCTTTTTATTATTATTATTTTTATTTTATTAAATTATATTATTTATAATATTATATTTTTTCTTTAAATGCACAATAATCCTTTTCTAAAGAGTGTACAAATAAGAATTTACTAAACTCTAAAATGGAGAATATGATTTATCATGTTTAAATTAAGTTAAGTCTATTTCAATATTTTTAATAAGACTATTAAATTAAAATTTTTATAAAATTCTGTTTATTTAAATAAATAAAGTTTAGATTTATGGAAAAAAAAACTTATTAAACATGGCTTGTGTATATATATTAAAAAAATATCATATGAATATGATATGATATGATTATAATAATAATAATAATAATAATAATAATAATAATAATAATAATTATAATAATAATAATATTATGATATTCAATAATAAGAATTTAATTATTATTATAACTATAATAAAAATATGATGTGATAAAATCTTATATCTACACGGAGAACAAAAGTTAAAAATCTATATAGAAAAAATAAAAAAATACTTTACAAATTTAATATGATGTATAACTTATTTATATATAGTTTCTTCAAACAGAAAATTATTTATATAACCATACATATCCGTGCATATTATAAAATATTTTTTTTTAAAAGACTAATAGATCAATATAATTAAAAAAAAATCAATACATGCTTTTTAAGAAATTGATTCGTCATACTCTATTCAATAACACCTTTTCACCAATTAAAAAATTTATTTTATAATATATACCACTTTAAGTGTCTCTTTACTGCTTCAAAATCATATCTCATGATCAACTATATCTTTGTCATAATATTTCATTAGATTTTTTTTTTTTCGTTTTATACAATAAAATTGATCATATGGGTGAAAATAATTTTAAATGCGAGATGTTTTTTAATTATATGTTCCATTAATCCTAGTTATAAGATGTTAATTTAAAATTTCCATAACAATTATTTTTTTCTTAAAATACTTTTATGTAAAAAAAATATTTAAAATTATTAACCTATTTTCTGTTGATGAATAAATTCTTAGATTTTTATATATATTATCTTTATTTTTCTCTCTCCATATTAAAAAGTATTATTCCCTCTGTACATTCTTAAGAATACAGTTTTGAAGAAAAAAAATTATAATTCTAGACAAATTAAATGTTAGAAATATTTTAAGCAATTGTTTTAATAAGTATAATTTAATCACCAACATCTTACAATTAGGAAAGGAGGTAATATTTTATATTTTAAAATCATGAATTATTATTAATTATTGCTATATGTTTATTTATTTAATTTCAGTTTTTTAGATATTTGTTTAATTTTTAAAATTTTCATTTACTTGTATTTTTTATAATTTGTTTAAAAAAATTACTCCATTTTTTAAAAGAATTAATTTACAGTACTCATTCAAGTAAATTAATTTGTTGTTATTACACTTCTCTTTCTATTTATTTAATTTAGCTCTAAAGTGAAATCATTTATCATGTTTTTTTTTCAATCATTCAAATTATTTTTTCTTCACATTTAAAATTTTCAAAATACCGTTCAGCTTGCAGTAATTCAATTAGATCACTGAATGGGAAATATAATTTTAATGCCATATGCGGCGCAGTAACTTCTGGATGTATATTATGGATGTGAACTTTCAGAATAATTTGATGAATTTGTTTTTCTCATATTTTAATTATATACTTTTATTTAAACCAAATATTTAAAGAATTAGCTTACAATATTTATTCCAAGTTGGCCCAAGCTAATGGCTGAAAGATGCGCACACTAATTTTGTTATTATAATATATTCTAAATTATCATAATGAAATGACTATGTTGATGTTCCCTACACAGCCACATATTCTACACACAGAAATTTAGAGATCATTCATTGTTGGCAATGCAGAGTCTGCAACAGAAGGCTTCTGAATGGAGTGGAGTTTCCACAACGGATGCTTTTGCCATTGATGATGACCCTAATTTATTTCACACGCTCGGTCTTCAAACCTTCATTAACCTCTCTACTAATTTCTATAATAGGGTATATGAAGATGATCAAGAGTGGTTTCTTTCAATGTTTGCCAATTCTGACAAACAAAATGCAATTCAGAATCAATACGAGTTCCTTGTACAGAGAATGGGAGGTCCCCCTCTTTATTCTCAAAGAAGAGGTCACCTTTCATTATATATACAAAGCTTTATTTGTCTTTGGGACCAAGACCAGCATGAAAAAAATGAAATTTATTTTCTAAAAATTAAAATTAAGTTTTCATTAATTAATTAATAGAATTATATTCTTTTCTAGTTTTACATTTTAAAATATTAGAGTAAAATTTATTTTAATTTGTTTAGAATTAAATTTTATTTTTTAATTTAATTAGCCATGTATCAATATAGTCTTTTTTTTATCTCATCGAATTCATTATTTGTCCATTTATAGACATAGAGTCCCATATAGTCTTTTCATCAATTTAATACTTATTAACGTATTGATATACTCTATATAATATTTTCATTATTCATTACCTGCTTATATATCAATATAGTCTGATGTATTGGTTGCTTCATCTATTTATTACTTAGTCGATTCATCGTTTTCGCATATATTGATATAATTTGTTTTTGTCTATTCATTACTTTATTGTTTTCTGTGTTGTGTTGAGTCTAAAATATTTGCATGTCAGTGCACTCAACTTTAATTATTCACATCAACCATTTACTGTAATTCAAGTACTTACCAATAGTCAAGTACTTACCAATAGTCTGACATATCTTTTCATTATTCATCGTATGCCCATACATCGATATAGTCTGATGTATTCATTACTTTGTTGATTCATCGCTTCCTCGTATATTAATATAATTTTACAACACAGTCTCTTTGTCTATTCATTACTTCATTGTTTCATGTGTTGTGTTGTGTATCAAATATTTACATGTTAATGCACCCAACATTAATTACTCACATCGACCATTTCTTGTGACCCAAGTACTTACCAATGAATTGATAGTCTCCTCATCATTTATTACCTGCCCATATATTGATATAATTTGATGTATTCATTATCTATTCATTACTTCATTGTTTGTTGTGTTGTGTTGAGTCTAAAATATTTACATGCCAAAGCACTCAGTTTTGATTACTCACATCGACCATTTTCTATAACCCAAGTACTTGCCAACATATTGATATAAACGACATAATCTTTTCACCATTCATTACCTTCCCATATATCAATATAGTCTAATGTATTCATTGCTTCATCTATTCATTACTTCGTCGATTCATCCCTTCCTCATACATTGATATAATTTTACACAGTCTCTTTGTCTATTCATTACTTCATTGTTTTCTGTCTTGTGTTGTGTCTAAAATATTTCCATGACAGAGCATCCAACTTTGATTACTCACATCGACCATTCCTTGTAACCAAAGTACTTACCATCATATTGATATAGTCTGACATAATCTTTTTGTCATTCATTACCTTCCCATATATCAATATAGTCTGATGTATTCATTGCTTCATCTATTCATTACTTCGTCGATTCATCACTTCCTCGTATATCAATATAATTTTACATGGTCTCTGTCTATTCATTACTTCGTCGATTCATCACTTCCTCGTATATTGATATAATTTTACACGGTCTCTATCTATTCATTACTTCATTGTTTTCTGTGTTGTGTTGTGTTTAAAATATTTACATGCCAGAGCACTTAGCTTTAATTACTCACATGGACCATTCCCTATAACCCAAGTACTTACCAATGTATTAATATAGTCTGACATAATCTTTTCATCATTCATTATCTGGTCATATATCGATATAGTCTTGTGTATTCATTACTTTATCTATTCATTACTTCATCGATTCATCGTTTCCTCATACATTGATATGATTTTACACGATCTCTTTGTCTATTTATTACTTCATTGTTTTTCTGTGTTGTGTTGTGTCTAAAATATTTACATGCTAGGGCACCCAGCTTTAATTACTCCCATCGACCATTTCCTTTAACTTAAGTATTTACCAACTATTGATATAGTCTGACATAATTTTTTCATCATTCATTACTTGCCCCTATATCAAGTATAGTCGATGTATTCATTGTTTCATCTATCCATTACTTTGTCGATTCATATATCGATATGATTTTACGCGATCTCTTCCTTGTCTATTCATTACTTCATTGTTTTCTGTGTTGTGTTGTGTTTAAAATATTTACATGTTATAATACCTAGCTTTAATTACTCACATCAACCATTTCCTGTAACCCAAGTACTTACCAATGTATTGATATGATTTGACATAATCTTTTTATCATTCATTATCTGCCTATATATAGATATAGTTTGGTATATTCACTGCTTCATCTATTTATTACTTCATCACTTTCCTATGTATCGATATAATTCTACACGGTCTTTTTGTTTATTATTATTTCATTGTTTTGTGTGTTATATTGTGTCTAAAATATTTACATGACAGGGCACCCGACTTTAATTACTCGACATCGATCATTTCCTGTAACTCATGAAGCTGCAGAGAGATGGTTACATCATATGAGACAAGCATTGGATGCTACTTTAAACATAAATGATGATGCAAAGATCAAATTGATTAATTTCTTCAGGTTTATTTTCTTCTTCCTACCACCTCTTAATTAATTATTTATGTTCATAACAAACTTTTAATTTTCAGGCATACTGCATATTTCCTTGTGGCTGGAGTTGAGCAAAAAGATCAAAACTTTCATGTACCATGCAAGGACCTAAAGCAGCACCCATGTAAAAACTTTTAGCATTTTCTTTTTGTATCACATTCACAAGAATTAACAAGGTATCATGTTAGATGTTAAATTCACTTTTCAGTTTATATTTGTGGATGAATTGTGTTCACATCTTCTAAGATTAAGCATTATTATATTACATGCTCTCTCTTTTTTTATCCACAAACCTGGGTAATTAATGAATTAAGTTCAAGGGGTTGAATTTAGGTGAATTGTAAATGATCCAATTATATATACCACCAGCTTTTCTGAAATGATCCAAAAAGTCATGTACTGGGCTTCTTTTTTGTTTCACATTATATGGGCTGATCCTTGGTAAAGCCCGGAAAGTAGGGGCCTAGCCTTGTATTTACCTCTTTTTCCTCATGGACCCAGCAGAAGCATAAATTACCTTTGTTGCTGTAAATTTAATTGAAAGTGCTCTACTTTTTGCCTTTCATACTCCAATTCCAAAAAATATTAGACCCTTGGCTCAATAGTGAATATGGGACACTCGTTGCTTCTTTGCTAAAGAAAAAAAAAATAAAAACTGTTCAGGAATCAAATTATACAAAATTCAAATTCAATTTATTTATTCAACATGGTCAAAGTTTAACTTAAGTTCAACTTATTTAATTCATAAATCAAGTTTTAAGTTTTTTTTCAAATTGATTAGGTACATTGTGAGTTTTACATATTTTAATGGAATTGAATGGATCTGAAAACAGAGCGTCGTGTTTATTCCTTTATTTTCTAGTTCCATTGTCAAAACTATGTAGCTGTATTCACAAAAAAATAAAAAAATAAAAACAACTATGTGTCTGTTAAGATGCGAAATTCAATTTAAAGCATTAGCATTTTGTTTCATCTGAAATGTACCTTCAGCTTTCGGTGTTCATAAATTGTAAAATTGCCAATAAACTTACTAATATTTTGCCTTTTCAAAAAAGTATATATGATGATTATGTATCTAGTTCTCTAGTTCACGTGCAGTACGAGACAAAGTTTTGGACCTTTCGGTTATTGTCTTTCATCATGTGGTGGCAGCATGGTACAGAAACAGGGGTGATGAAATGAAACCATTTTCTTATCCTCCCTTTTCCCCCTCTCGAATCACCCTGTAAAATCATGAATTAGAAAGAATAGTTCTAATTTTTATCATAACATTTTTTGGGTTCAAATAAATTAAATATATCTGTACTCCCCCCAATTTGTTGTTTTATACATATATGATATACCACAAATCTAACCATTAGACCAGGTTTCCTTAATTTTAAAAGTACAATGATTTAATTTGAACAATTAAGAACTAAAATTAGTCATTTAATAAACTATAGGAACAAAAATCTATATTTTCATAAAATTCACCTTTTTAAGCTTGTTTTTTATGTAATAATATTAATATAAATAAATTACTCTATTAATCAATTTTAAATTATTATTAAAAAATTTTAGGGTAATGTTGGTTCGGTTGGAGGAAAAAATAGTGGAAAAGTTTTAATGAAGAGGAAGGGAGGAATTTTAAAGGGGTAAGGAGGATTTTAAAATTCATTTATTTATTTGTTCTTGTTGATAACAATAGTTTAATCAAATTAGATTAAAAAGAATTTACAACATTTCCTCCTATCTACATCATTCAAGTCAAAATTGGGTGCGAAACAATTTTACTCTTTTACCTTTCCAAACATTTGAATTAAATATAGAAAATTAACTATATTATCTTATAGTATATTTCTCTGTTCTCTTTCTATATCTCTTGATATAAAAATAAATGATATAAACATGATATACTGATACAATTTCTCTGTACAATTAAGTATGAGGCTCGGGAGCTTGATTAGCATCATGATATCATTAAAGTAAGGCACAAAATTTTGAAAGTTGAAACAAGCTTTGTGTTTTTATTTATTTTATATTATGGTCAGCTAAGGTTTCCCTTTCATAGATAATGAAGTCAATTATCAACAACAAGCTATTGAATTGTCAAAAATAACAAACGCAGAAACGAGAAGTTAAGATCAAAACAGAATAACAATGTCTTTGATGGTAAGAAACTCATAACACAGAATCCACAACCCAATTCTATTTTCCTAGGATGCAAATCAGTTCTTTGTGTAATTGTACTTGGAAGCCAGCTAAGAGAAACGAACGTTTAATGGATATCATAAATTGCACACATGAGTTGATTCAAGATTTTATCTAGAACAACATCAAAAGCCAAAAACAGTTGCAATCAACCCCTCAAGAGAAAGAGGTGGGAAGAGGGGGGGCAACATTTAGTCATGTGAAGCAAAGTTACACAGACAGGACTCTTATCAAGAAGAGCAAAATCAGTTCTTAAACCATCACCTAATTATAATCCCAAGTAATTTCTATATAATCCAGAAACTCCACCAAGTGGGATTTGGAGAGAATATATGCATGTAACTATATGGTATCAATCACGATTAAAATAAGAGTTTCCCTTTCAGTTTTAGTATTCTATTGAATAAAAATAAACTTCAATTCTTATTAGAGAATGATAAAAAAAAGACACATAATAAGTTGTATCTAAGTTTTGCTTTTGCATGAAGGCCACTCTCAATCTAAAAAATTTTTTGGTGGTAAGATCCTAGATGGATCAGCAAACCGAGCTGAGAAGGAACGAGGAAGATTGTCTGGCTCCATCCATCCTGTTCCTTGATCAAAGTTCATTGAGTATGTTTCTTGATCATAAACACCATCCGTTCCAGCTGGAGAACTAAACACTTTATTCTTATCTGATGATCTTTTCAGTTTTCTCCAAAGCTTCTGCCACACTGTTTTTGTTCCATCATAGTTCCTATCGTGGGGTTTTGTGTAGCTCCGACCTAACCGAATGTGTTGTGTCCTTTGACTTCTTGAACCCAACCAATACTTCTTCACATCCATTTGCTATGATCACCAAGTTTTCCTTTACACTAAAGCTTTATAGCATGTCACATGCAAAGTAATGCAGCTTCTGTGTATAAACCTATAAGGTTATACTATCTGGGACCAGAGGTAGGGCGTTTACTACCCTTTTGGTCCTTTTTTATATTATGAAGCTTTCAAAGATTAACTATAGTTTTTGAAGCTAAGTACCCCTTGTTTTAGATGTGGTATTCTTAATCTTATCCTTAATAATACTTTGTGTGAAATTTAGTCTAGACCGCCGCCGCCAACCATGACAAGAGGCAATTTGATTTCTAGAAGAGACGCATGTGGCAAAAATATGATTAAAATTAAGGTTCTAAGTGAGAAAAATAACACTGAATGAGTCATTGTTTTACTAGCCTCTATGTTCTCTCTCGGATCCTTTGAAATTGTCAGCTTTAAAATATTAACTTTATCAAGTAGTTTTGACACCTCATTTTGTGTTTCTGTCAACATGTGCGATCTGATTGTACCATCACGAGATGTAATTCCAAAAGATGTTATGACATATTCCTTTCATCAATTTCAGATGGACTATGCTAAGAGCATCATTTTAAAGTCATTTTACCACTTTCTATATAGCAAAAAAAAAACAGCACAAAAGTTGAGATTCCGTTTCCACCTTTATTTTTCACAAAGTCAAGGGTAATATACAGACTTATTGGACTATTCACCTGTGATTTAGATAAAAGTCAGTAACATGCCAAGTCATGCGACTAAAGTGAAGATAATAATCTTTTTGAACTTGGATGAAATGACTTAAATAAACTTGCGGGACCAAATAAATCACTATTTCATGACGCAACTACTTTAAGGCGCATAACACACACCTAAACAGTATTCTTACATCACTAAGGATGGTTAGAACTTAAAAAGCTAAGGCAAAATTTTCACACAAGATTCATGAATCTGCATAAGCTAAAATATGCATGCCTTCTTGTGTGAATACAACGGCAGATTACATAGGTTCGAAATACATAAAAACTTCACAAAAGTGAACAAAAAAATTCATGTGTCATGCCCCACCACTTCATGACTGTGTGATTGACTTCAGTTTCTCATAAGCATCAACACAGGCATGTGCATAGTCTGACAATGCACGAAAGAGTTCAGGCAAACGAGTTTTGAAGCTCTGTAGTGATTTCTCTCGCACTTGAACACACTGTTTTTGGTGAGACTCAACTTCCTCTTCTAATCTCTTCTTCAAACTCTCAACAACAAATTGTCTCTCTGAGACAGGATTGTTTGTGTTTACTTCCTCTCCTCTTTCATGCTCTGCTTCATCAGGCCCCTTCCGCAGTAAATGCTTCTGGTACCATTCCTCAAATGCTTGTTTTTTCTTCAAGTATTCCTTTCTGGTTTCCTCGCACCTCTCTTTTAACTTCATCTCTTCCTCCTGCTGAAATATGATTGTCTTTATCACTGCAGCAAATGAGGAGATAGCAGATTTGGCAAGCTCATCGGGAAGCTTGTCAACATAATCATGCCATGCGTGGAGAAGGGCTTGGATTGGCGGATTCGGGGCTTTTGGTGGTGATGAGATTTTCTCTTTTAGGTTGCTTTCGATGGGAATGAGATTTAACTTTAGCCAGCTGTTAAGAGCTTTGATGTAATGTTTCTGTTGTGTCACAAGCTTCTCAAATTGTAAATGCCATTCATGGACAACATTCAAAAGTTGCACAGTGCGTTCGTAATGATGCTTGGTTGTTTCCTTAGGGGCTTGAGAAATATCAAGAGATTTGAGGTCTGTAACTATTTTCAGCTGGCTGTCATGATGCATGCACATGCTTTCCCACATATTTGCCATCCTGAAGAGAAATCAAGTAGATTGATGATTAGGATCCATTCATGGTGCAAATAGCTCTTTTACACTACTGTTCAATCCCTTACACTTCACCTTTTACCAGAAGAAGAATCCAGTGGATTAGTAGCAAAGATAAAACAATCACACAGCACACATACAAAATGTTTGATCTAGTAGTAGTCAGCAGTAGAACAAATTGAAAACTAGGAAAGTTATACATGACAATGTCATTCTTATAATAGTAACTTGATCATTTTTGTAATATTAAAATGAACACCAGTATTTAAGGTCAGAATTCAAATGACACATAAATTGCCGGTACTAAACTGCAGCATAAAATGCTTTTTAAGGTTAAAACATCAATTATTAGTATTATAGATTATATTCTGTTCTAATGTTTCATATTTAAAACTACATTTGACTAACAAGCAAGAAGATCAAGACACTATCAACTGTGAAAGGAAGCTCAAAAAGATGTGGGGTTTCTTGCAAAACTCTTCATTCAGGCATAGCAACTTACAATACCACCAATAAAATATAAAATGTCATAAAACCATCAACTGAGGCAAAACCAATACCATTACATCACTTAAATTTCTTATCGGCAAATACTTACTCAATAACAAGAGTAACGAGTTTCGGATACAGCTGGGCATCTCGAATGTGGTTCACTTCTGAAACAGTCGAATCCATTGACTGCATATCAACAATATATTTTGTGTGCAAATGACTAACAGCTGCTTTAGTCTTTTCTAAAGATTCAGCACTTGCACCACGCTTCTTCTGCTTGTTTAGAATTGCAACTTTTCTCTGATACTCAAGCTTCATAAGCTCACCTTGCTGTAGAAAAGAAGTTGAGTGTCGCACACAATAAGCTCTAAACACTTAACGTGACCCAAAATCATAGATCAACAAAATAGAAACAAACATAATAATTGCAAAGCCAACAAGATGAATGAGCATTGACACCAACCTTAACCTCTTCATAAAGTTTCTTTTCCCAGGCCAACAACTTGTCCAAAACAGTGGCATGAGTTTCATACTCTTCAGAATCAAAATCATCTTTTGCACCATCCCCATTAGACACACCTCTGAATGACCTATTCCACGTTATAACACGCATAACCCTAGCAGAATGATCAATGTGCCCTGGTCACACCACACCACAAATTAAACAATCTCAACCATTCAACAAACTTAAACATCAACAAACAAAAAACCAAACAAACAAACAAATCACCCCTACCACGATTATCAGCGAAATTGGAATGATAATGCAACCTAGTAGCCTCAAGCATCTTAGTAACATCCTGAGCACTCTCCGAAGCCTTCAAAAAGTGATCATCAAGGACAGTGAGAATCTGCATAAGAGTAACAGAAGGAACCACCTTTATGGCTCTTCTAAACTCAGCAGGAGCAGTTTTAGAATGCTCAATGTGTTTCTTCGCCTCACTTATCTCATGCTCCTCCTCATGAATATTCACATTCTCATGCTCCACCACTTTCTCTGGTGTCTTAGGCTCAACCTCATCCTCAACCACATTCCCCATTTTACCCTCATCACCATCATCATTATTACCATCATGAATGTTATCATTATCATTATCATTATCAATTTCATCATCAGCACTAAGAGAGGGTCCAGGCATATTGTCCACATTGAAGAAATAGTCCCAAGCCAAGCCTTTTGACTCCGGAAACGGCGGCGGAGGTGGAGTCTTCATCTCCGGCGGAGATCCGGCGGTTTTCTTCGCCGGTTTCGGGGTTTCGCCTTCTTCACCCTCTTCGGAGATGGTGAGGGGGACGGGGCTGCGGTG
This sequence comes from Hylodesmum podocarpum, assembly GCA_026586105.1. Classification (NCBI taxonomy): domain Eukaryota; kingdom Viridiplantae; phylum Streptophyta; class Magnoliopsida; order Fabales; family Fabaceae; genus Hylodesmum; species Hylodesmum podocarpum. The sequence continues at coordinate 6,303,517 of JALJEV010000623.1, forward strand.
GAGCAAGGATACGACGGGCATGGTGGAGGCGCGTGTGAGCGACGCCGGGGAGAACTCCGGGAGAGGAGGCGGAGGAGGAGGGAGCGTGTCGTCGATGGGCGGCGGAGGCGGGGGAGGAGGGTCGGCGGCGGCGGAAGGAGGGTCGAGGGGAGGAGGGTGAGGGTCGTGAGTCTCGCCGTGAGCGTAGTCACTGAGGGCGGCGCCGGTGTTCTTAAGCGCGATGGCGTAGCCGGAGTGGCCGGCGGCGAAGGCGTTGCGAGCAACGACGGCGTCTTTCATTAAGTTTTTGCGGTCTTTGCAACGAGACACGGATTCCTCGTTTTCTATTCGGGACTGTGCGCAACCCATTTAGTAAAAATTGAAGCTTGTTTGAGAAAGTGAAAAATGTGTGTGAAGAAGAACCGAAGAAGAGAAGGTGAGTTTAAGAGCAAAACGATGTCGTTTTGAGGGAATGGGAGAGATGAGATCTCAGAGACAGGAGAGAAGAGAAGGCGGTGGGAAGTGGCAGAGTGGAGTGCAGAGTGACAGAGAGAGCAAAAGGACACAGATACGGTTATTCGCTGCGAGTGACAATTGCAATGCTACTACTCGCTTCGAGGTGTCCCTATCAACACAATTTTAAAATAACGGTCATATTTTATTTATTTTTCCTTCTAGATAACACACTCATTTACCCAAAAATTTGTTTCTAATTAAAAAGATTACAAGAAAAAATTAGGATACGTAGTTTTACTATGTAAACATCTTATCATAAACCACAAATTTATAAGCTTATTAGCTTTGCAAAAAATGACCCATTTGGATATTTTTAAAAAACTTTTTAGGATTGGAACTTATTAAAGTTGAAGGGCTAGTTGAAATTGAGTAGTTCAGTCGCTGAAAAAAAATTATTAATTTCTTTTTAATTTTAATTGTCATAAGTGGTATAAGGTTTAATGGAGTTGTTATAATTTTTAACAATTTTTTTACATAAATTTGAGTTATGACGGTTCCTGGTGACTTCGTCCACTTGAATTAAAATTGTCAGTTGATGTAGTAATTTCAACTCTTGCATTGTTCTTAGTGGCTTTAAATTCCTATTTATATATAGATGTAAAGTCAAAATTATCAAAGTTGATAATTGCGAGGTGATGAGTTATTATTTTGATCATTTTCTTTGCATCTTTTATATCCTAATACATCATGATTATGGTTCAATTAGCATGATTTGATGCATCTATGAGTTTAGATTCATTTGATCTTCAAATACTTAATTTGTTGTATTTCGCTATATTTTGTTCAAATTTGATCACTTTCACTAAAACAAACATTACTCCCTCTACAGATCTCTGTTTGAGCTCCACTTTATATTGAATTAAAGAGGATTGATAAAGCTACAAAAGTCATGAAGACATGAAGAGCCAATTCAGACTGTATCTGGAGTGAATTTGGCCTTGAAAGTGGACCAAGAAACTAGTGCAGGAATTTCCAGCGAATTGGGCTCATTTAAATGCATTTAATTCATTCACTTTATTTAGCTGTATATGAGATTCGAATTGGGGACCTTTCTCACTTAAAATGGCATGTGCCTTGCACATGAGGGGGTACCCATTTACATTGCAAAATCTGAAACAGCATTACGCACTTGCAGAATTACCAATTTACGTTAGGTTAGGTTTTAGTTTAGGTTTCTCTTCTCCTCTCTTCTCTTCTCTTCTCTTCTCCATTTCTGCATCTTCTTCCATTAATGTCCAATTTCATTTTTCAGCCAATGAATTGATCAAGTTTGTTTTCTTCTCCCTTATTCTAATTTCAATTGCTAATTGCTTTGTTGTTCCAATTCATTTTGATGTTCCAATTGGTTCACTGCACTTGCGTTTTTTATTTCTCTTACTGCACTTTTTGTTCGTTTTATAGTTAATTGGGTTTAATGCATTTGGGTTACTGCACTTTGGTTTACTGTATTTTCCTTTCAATTTCGTTTGAATAATGGAAGTCTAATTTTTAAGGGTTATCCTCTTGATTAAGGTTGTAATGTTGGTTTGAGGTTATGTTATGTATTATTTGTGCTCTAATTGTTCTTAATTCTTCATCAATTATTCCAATGCTTAACGTCCTTAATGTTTCAGTTCATAGAACAAATTGTATCTTTGTTCATGCTTAATGGATTTTGATTTATAAATTGTTGGAAATGGAAGGATTGATGTGTGTGGATGCTTAATTCACATAAGGAAAACTTGTATTAATTTTCGCTTAGTTAATTAATCTGGGTTTGACTGAGAGTTGAGTAATTTGAGCCTTTGATATGATTAATTTTCGCTTAGTTAATTGATCATGTAACCTAGGATAAGTGAAATTACAGTCTGATCAAGAGGCTAATCCCATTTCAGTTAGTTGTTAATTTCTCTGTTTGATAATTCTGTTTTAGTTATAATAACAACCCCCTTTGTGTCCCGTCTTTGATAGAAACACAGTGATGGTCCTTGAGAGACGACCTAGGAGTCATTCCTAGTAGACTGCATTTAATTGTTTTTTATTTTGACCGAGTACGGTCTCGATCAAAATTTGGCGTCATTGTCGGGGACCATCGATTTTTGTCAAAGATTAGTGTGTTTTGTCGTGAGTTGAGTTGTGTTGTGTAGTGTTATGCGTTGGGTTGTTATGATTTGTCATGTGTTGTGTTAGTGTGTTGTGTTAGTAAATATTTGTTCTGATTTAGTGCTCTGTGTGTTAGTTAGTATTAGTGTCAGTATAAACTCATATTTATACATGGATGTAAAGTCAAAATTATCAAAGTTGATCATTGCGAGGTAAGTATTTTTTATGATAATTTTAATTCTATGTATTTGAGACGTTTATTAATTAAGTATTTTATTTTGAGTGCAGGTATTTATTTTTGGTAAATAATTTGTGGAAAAATGGTTTATGCAGTTATTATTCATGTATACATTAATGATATGATTATTAAAAGTGACAAAGAAATAACATTTAAATGATTTTAAAAAGCTTTACAGATCAAAATGAAATAAGTTTTAATGAGTTAAAAAATGAAAAAATAGTAAATTTAAGTTAAATTCTAATGACATTGTTGGTTTTGTTACACCAAGATATTTGAAGGAAACAAATATGTCGCACTACAAATAGTTGATGATAAAAATAATAGAATTATGATTACTAATTTTTAACAAGAGGACGTGTGTCATATAAAATTATATGTAGAAGTAGTTGCAGGATGGTGTATCTACGTATAATGTAGATCCAATTGAAGTAAACAACGGTAGCTCTTAAGGCGAAGGAGATTGTATAAGTTTAAGCTCAAGCAAAAATGATGAAGATTATGTCATTTTTTTTGTATGTTGATTCTTCATCTGATGAAGAAGATTTTGATGATAATTTACCTAAATCGGATGATGACCATCTCAGTTTAAGCCTCTACATGCAACCTAATGTTGTTGATGAAACACAAGTAAGCTAGCATGAATTAAAATTAATTTTACTTTATATAATGAAAATATGAATTATTTATTTGATGTTAACTTAGGAGGAAGATAACAACCTTTTTGACAAGAGACACCACATTATACAAATATTAACTGAAATTACACTGATCAAAGAAGAGTTATGGGGTATAAGTGTTACTTGAAATTGGATTATTGAAAAAAAAATTATTTGTTGATTCAAAATTTGACAACAAACAAGAAGTGTAAAATTTTGTTAAACAATACATGATGAATGTATACCAAACGATGAGAGTGACTAAGTGCAAATTAACAAAGTATGTTGTTTATTGTCCTAAAAGTAATAATGATTTTTCGCGTCCATTTTATTTACGAGTTATAAGATCGAAAAAAACAGATATGTGAAAGTTCATGCAAGGATGTGGACTTAAACACCAATTTAATACAAGACAATGTTAATCTTATTTCAAATTTAATTAGTTCCTATATTTTAGGTATATGAAATTATGTTATTAATATTATAATTTATTGAATCAATGATTTGAGCTCGAAAGTTATCAGTTTATATTCCCCCACTTAGACTTGAATCATAAACCTTATACTTGATGGTCCAAAATTTGCAAAGGAGTAATTCAGGCAATTAAGAATAGGAAACAAGACGATTTGCATAGCCTTCCTTCCCAAGGTAATGAACATGACGGGAGAAATGGAATATCCTTGGATGGAAGCATGGACATGGCTGCGAAATAGAATATCATAAAAAAAAAAATGATATGATAAAAGTGTTAAACAAGAGAAAATGGAATACCTACCAACTTTAAGTGTGTACCTGTATTTATAGACAAGAGTGTACCTGTATATATTTCTCTACTTAAACTTGAACCATAAACCTTAAACTTCGATGGTCTAAAATTTATAAAAGAAAGCGTAATTTAGGCAATCAGGGATGGGACACAAGAGGATCCAAGAATTTGGTGCTTGGACCATAAACTTTCGCACAAGTTCTATGTAATCCTGTGAAGGATAGGCCTTTCTTCTCTTGTAAAATTTCTATTTACAAGTTCCTTTAAAGCAAAGAGTGAATTTGAAAATAAGATTTTCTGCAAAAGAAAGCTTACGACATTTAAGTGAATAATTATCTAGGATATTATACAATTAAATAATGTTTAAATCACGTAAATAACCTAGTTAAAAATATTAAATAACTTAATAATTATTTTAATTATCTACTTTAACAAACATTTATAGTTTGATATAGTTAATTATTTTAATTAATTACTTTATCAAACATTGATAATTTAATAGGCTGTTTTTTTAACTTCTATGTTTTTTAAACTTTTAACGACTGAATGATATTTTAACTTTTAACTTTGAGCTAGTTTTAGCTTATGTTTTAAGAAAAGAGAATGCTAATAAAATAATTCAAAAATAAAATGTTTTCATAGGAGAATTATTAATTTAATTTAACAATGCCTTAGGATATTTCATTTTTCAATTATGATAAATCTAAGAAAGAAAAAGAGTAATAGATTGTATGGTAAAAAAATGTTAATAAATAATATATGAAACTTTGACTTATTTTATATTTTTTCTTTTCCCTGATACGGTCGAGCTCCTTCCCTCCTATTAAAAACCCTTGCCGACTAAGTCGTCTCCCCAAACCATGGTTTGTAACCACTACAGCAAATTAATGACATCCAATACCGTCGTGCACCCCTCCTGTCACCATCATGAAGGCCGTCAAACCTATTAACCTAAATCCCATGGAAAAAACCGCCCAAAAATCAAGGTGGTAAAACCAGAGTGTTATAGCTTTTGCTAGGTCAATAGCCTCATAGAGACAATGAATCATAGCTGTTGTCAAAGTGGGAAGACATTTTCCCTCTTCGACATTGTGAAGGTGGTATCGTCATCATTGCCTTGGGTTCTCACAAACAGTTGTGGTGGTGATGACAGCAACATTCAAACTAAACCTGGGTCACTAGATTTGATAGCTTCGATGGTGGTGACAGGCAGCGGAGGTTGTAGGCATTGAGATGATGAATGGAAGCCAAAGGAAGGAGAAAAACAATAAGGTGTGGAAGTTTACAGTAATGATTTGAAAATGATATTCATCCCACAGTTAATACTTACGGATCAACATAACCCATATGAAAACTTGGATCACTGTATATTTTGTGATAAAAACATATTTTACCCTTTAAAAAGAAAATGCAAAACTTCGATATAACTGAACTTTTCACCGAAAGAAGTGTGTATATAGAACATTAGCAACAGCAAATTTATACCGGGCAACAAAATAACAGCTTGATCGGGAGGGAGTTGCAATGTAGTGAGGAACAAACGTTCATTCCCATTAACCCCCAACCCTAGGAAAATAATATTTACAACTGCCAAACCAAAATTCGCCCGATGCATGCCGCTGCCTCAGTCTATCAAGTCAACTCATGTTTCTGCGAATTAAATATCCAAAACAGATTAAAGTTTGAAAAGTGAAAACCCATAAGAAAATACTAACGACGCATGCAAGCTTCTGATCAAAACACAGTTCTTAAAATTCAGAAACCATGGGAAAAACAACAATAAGACCAAGCTCTCTTAATTTAGATCCAGACATAGACCTGTCCTTAAAAGTCACAATTTAAAAAAAAAAAAAAAAAAATTGATCAGTGTTAATGGAAGAAATTGAGAAGTTTAAGTAACACTATTTATTTAGCCCCAAGTAGATATTAAATAAAGCTAGCTACTTTTAACCTTTTGGATGCAAGGAAAACATCCTAGATACGGATAATGGAGTCAATCAAAACACATCCTAGCTACGGATACTGAAGTCCATCAAAGACATCCTAACTACGGATGATGAAGTCAATCAAAAAACAATCCCAGCGCTGTAAAACTATAGAAACAGATATAATGCAAGGAAGGAGAACTTTCTTTGAAGGAGAACTTACCAACAAAAAGGTGTATTGTCAATGGGATTCAGTTAAACTTAGACTTCAGCTTAGCTCTGAGTTTACTCAACTCCTGGCCTTGTCGCTTAAAGATAAAAATAAAAATGATAAATAATTAGCATGCAATAAATAAAACAAATTAAATTAATTTCTGGCACATTACTGAAAAATTATATACCTGATACAACATCCTCCAGGCTTTTTTAGATCTTTCTTGCAGTAAGCACCACTCTACGGCCATATCATATTCAATATTGTTGGGTTGAGAACAATGTGAAGTAGATAGAGCATCTTTCTGTACACATACAAATAAATGAAAATGAACCAACTATTTAACCAACGTTTACAAATTAAGGCCACAAATATGAAACAAAAAGATAGATCACATACCATCTCTCGTTGCATTTGCATCATTCGAACTTGATCGACAACATAATGACCATAAAATACTGGCTTCTTTTCTGGAAAACAAGGAACTCCCATGCTTCCAACAAGGGGTCTGCCAAGTAATAAAATTAAATGCTTGTAAAACACTGTTAGTTCATTTACTTAAACTTTAAAGCTGATAAAGTAATTTTACCATTCAGTGTCTAATCAACATAGTAAATTAGTTTATATAACACCCAAACTTAACCTATTAAGGTGTCAGTCTTGCAAGTACAGTAATCAGTGTTTCCCTCTTTTCCAGTGTTGTGAAAATTGAGACCTTACATGGGATTGGTAGGGGAGGGGGAGGAAAGGTAGAATAAGAGGGGACTTTTATATTACAGAGAACAAGAGAGGAGCCACAACAACTGAACAGAAGAGCAAGGCTTGGGCCCAGGCTATAGCCATATAGAGACAAACAGCAACAGCACAAGGAAAAGGTCAAAGTCATCATGAGGGCAGTTGTAGTGAAGTGACTGCCCCCACACCCAAAAGTGCACAAAAGAGAAGTTGCAGCGAAAGAGATGGCAAAAATGTGTGCAAGGGAAAAGACGCAGGTCAAAGTAGTCATTGTGAGAGATGAGACATGAAATAGGTATACACACTCGCATACTTGCGTAGATTTGACTCTTCTAAAGTAATAGATTCCCTTCAGAATAATGCTTCAAAACTAAGACCATTTATCAACTCGGTCAAAGTACAGGTCACTAGTCAAACCAATGGGTTACTCATTAAACTGCATGAATTAGTAGAAATAACATAAGGATAGATATTCAAGTATGGTAGCATTATGGGTTCATGCAGTGTGTCACTAATTGATCTGCAGAAGTTTACAGAACATCTACAGTAAGCATAGTGGTAAGGCATTGTGAAGGAGGCTTCATGACTGCATGTTCAATTCCATGGGGTATAATTTGTGTTAAAATTTTAATTTCACTGAAAGAAGGCTTGCACGAGACAACAACGTGACACCAACTTTCCATGTCATGGGTTGCATAACAACAACATTCACTCATCATTTTTCCATGTCTTGGACATAGTTGATAATAGAGGGTGGAGCAGCTATGATCACACCAGAGCTGTGCTATGCAGAATAGTAGTGTGATGAGACGGGCTGACACAAGTTGCCTTGCAGTTGCGGCCAAAGCGACCGCGCGGCTGAGCCGAGCAGCTGCGATCACGCGACAGTCTTTGGTTCACGTCCATGATAAACGTCGTTCGGAAATCCGACCAAAAAGTCTAAAATGCCCTTACTATTAAGGGTGACTTAGGCTTTTTTTTTATTAGATGATCTTTATAATTTTATATAAAATAGTTCCCTTCACTCACCTCCATTTTCCCTACTTCGAATTCACATAAATGACTTTCTTGCCTTATTGCATGTTCCATCTTTGTGTTTCCAATTCACGATCATCTGTCATTGTCTCCAACAGGGTCTCCAATAGTGTCTCTAGAGTCATCTCTGGCATCATTAATTATTGGAGGTTATTATCCTTTCTCATTTTCTTATTCACTTCTTTCGTTCTCAACTCCCTAATTTCATTTTTTTTCTATTCTTGCTGGCTAGCCATCAAGTATACCGATTTTTTTAATTTCTGCGTGTGATCTGCCCAACAGAACCATGGCCTCTACTTCTCAACCAAACCATCCGAACAGTAATCCACAGAAAAATAACAACACTACTGATGCTACAGCAACCCCACAACCAATAGGATCTTCTAATTGAATATTCAAGGCCACCAGTGACAGGATTGACACTTTTTGAAGGTGGAACAACTTAGATGACTAAAACAACAGGAAGAGTGTGACATGTGAAATGAAGGCATATGAAAAACTTGTAGAAGAATACCAAGAGACAATTCCTTGTAGAAAAAGACATCAACTGGGTGCTTATAGAAAAATACCAAAAGATACTATATTAGAAATGAAGGCTGAACGTGAGGCATATATGGAAAGGGAGCAGGAAAAGGAAGAGGTTGATGGGGTAAAAGAGATTGCAAGGCTTAAAAAAATGCAGGTAACGTTAAGTGAAGCCACTTCAACAGCTGCCAAGGAAAGGCTACAAATGTTTAGGGCCTTATGGATTCATACTTCTTCTAACCACTTGAAGCAACTATTAAATCTGGAAAAATCAAGACAAAAAAATATGACCAATTATAGCCAGAATAACTTACGAGAGAAGACAATTCATACTTCCTCTTTAGGAATTCCATTCCATTCCATTCAATGTCGCACAATCAAAAAGTTTCAAATTAATGATTAAGGCAACTGGCAACTATGGTGCTCATCTAAAGCTTCCAAGAATTGAGAGTTCCAGTCTTTAAAAAGGAGTTGGAATAAACAAAGAATTTGATGAATTATTTTTTTGGTAAATTGTTCATGAGGAACAATATTTGTGAATAGTGTTTATGTTTCTGAATATGTGAAATCCAAGGACAAAATACATGAGCTTTTGAATAAGCTTCATTGAGAAGATTCAAGAAAATAATGTTGTTCAAGTGATAACAAACAATTGGAGTAATAACATACTGGCAGATAAGAATTATTCTTAGAATCTTATTGTTCTTGCTTCTAACTTCTAAGTTTTAATTAATAATTGTAACGGACATTGTAAATTAATACTTGGTCTTTTTATTAGGTAAAATTTTACAAGCCACAAGACCAAAACTATTTTGGACTCCATGTGTTGCACATTGTCTTAACTAAATGCTTTAAGATGTTGGAAAGATAGTGAAAGTTAAAAAGGTTATACAGAAGGGCATCAAACTTGTAGGCTTCATTTAAAACTACTTATTGGCTTTGAATACCATGAGAAAATTCACAAACAAGGTTGAATTGATGAGGATTTGTTAGGAACCCACAGTTGAAATGAGATAGAAAAGAGAGATTTTTATTGATTAGGATAAAAGAACAAAGAAAATAGGAGAGAAAGCTCAATTTACAAAAATGATTAAGACTCTCCTTCCTTCTATCCTTCTGCCCCTATTTATATCTAATAAACCCCTCCAACTCATTAACTAATATCCTAACTGTCCTAACTAACTCCCTTATCCTAATATCCTAACACTACACCCCACCTACAAAACAACCTTGTCCTCAAGGTTGAAATCTGACAATGGAAAAATAGTAACAAATAAGTTTTTTTTTTATTTTTCCCAATTACTGGAACATAACAGCACCCATGGCTGTTCAACTGTTAGAAAAAAAACCCTGGCCTCCACATTTGCTGCCTGCATCCAGTGGCTTTGGTGGTGGTGAAGGGAGAGCTGGATTCTGTATAATTCCATTCTCCATTGATAATGTTTCAATATTTCGGCCCCACTGCTTTAACTGCATTGACAAGTTGACCAGATTTTCTGAAACCCATAATTTTTCCGCCACATCTTGTTCCAAGGCATTCATCAGTGAGTAGCTCATATGACAAAGTTTTGCAGTACCCATGGTGTAGTTTGATTCAACTAGTGTTGTACAGAAATTTGGATTCAGCAATTTTAATGCTGGAAATGATAGGTTAACCCAGTTGCTTAAGACCCAAGTTTTTCTGGCCATCGGAGGGTCCTTTAACCCATGCTTGATCACTGTACATGTGATGGAGGACCATCACAAGATAGAAGACTTACAAGAAGAATGCTTAGAAAATTAGAGGAAGAGTTGGAGAAAGAACTTCTTAAGATTGAATCAAGCATTGGGGACTCTACTCTAAAATCAAGACCTTGTAATCTTCTTATGTTTTTGTAAATTGATTTTGCTTGCAAGTTAAACTTTTGGCCAACTTGTGTGAGCACATGGTAGCTCATGGCCATTTAGAACCTTTTTTGTGTTAACCTATTGAACTTAGCATTTTCTTTATTTTATTTTTTTTAGTAAAAGAAAATAGGGAGAAGAGTGAATCTTAGCCATAGGATTAAATGAAAATCCATGGGTTAAGAATGCATTTTAATTCATATTTCAAGAATGAATGTAGACCCTTTATTTTAACTTGATCCAACGGGTAAGAGTCATTCTTGTTCAATGAATTATTTTTAGCCCTTGAATGTTCATGCTTGCTTGAACACCTTTGGATGGATTTACATTCTCATTTAGTTTTACTTATATGCTTTGGCTGAACACTAAGAGTGACTTTTGGAAATATATTGAAATTAGGTATTCCCATTGAGACTTTGCTCTCATAGAATTTCTTGATTGAACCTCAAATCTTATCAAAGGATCCTTCCTTTGTGGCGATTCCCCTTGGCTTATTGATTCCGATCATGGCGCCTTCCCCCTTCCTCATCTAATTCCATTTTATATTTTTCTTTGAAATGGTGACCTTGCAAGAATGATAGTGCAGCCCACAAGAATTGGGCGATCTTTCCAACCAAGAACGCGATAACCCCTCATCTTGATCATTGTCTTCTTTTTTCTTCTTGTTAAGACATTCCATAACTTGATCTTTGAGTTGCTGCAAATCTGGTATGTGTGCCTTGATGGTTTCCCCTTCACAAAGGGTTTCTCCTTTCACAAAGAGCTAAAACTCAATTTACAAAAATGATTAAGACTCTCCTTCCTTCTATCCTTCTGCCCCTATTTATATCTAATAAACCCCTCCAACTCATTAATATCCTAACTGTCCTAATTAACTTGAATCTAGTGCTAGCAAGAATGAAGAGGAAGAAGATGAAGACTTGAATCTTGAAGAGAATGAATGAGGAGAAAGCACATTGCTTTAGTCTAATGCTTTACTACTTAGTAGTTACTTAGTTTAGATTTTACTCTTTAAAGCATTTAAAACTTTGAACACCCCTTGTTTCTTTGACTTTTATCACTTTATTACTATTTACTTTATGTTTTGTTTAGGTACTCGTGACTTTATTTTATTAATGATGATTGGTGCAAGAATTTTAGGTATTTTTCTTTTTGAGGTTACATATGTGTGTAACTATAATATTATCCATATTATTGATTATTAAAAAGAATATTAGATTAGCGGTTATCCTGCTATCCCATTTTTTGAGGCAGTTGTTCCGCTGCTATCTAATATTGATAACTATGGTCTTGGACCATATAAGACATCATTGAACAACTTTTCTCCTTGGCCCATGCACAATTGGTTCAATCGACCCGCAAACTCAACTAATTTAATCCAGTTAAACACCAAGCAAATGATGCCTACACCAGACTACTTACATATCCTGGCTAATACACCAGGCCACCTACATATCCTATCAAATAAAGAGGAGACAGATGAATTCAAGTTATTTCACAACGTAGTTATCTTTCAACATGGAGATGAGTACATACCGCCCATTTGACATTAAGAAACAGCCCTCGTCTAATTTTCTAACAACCGACTCCGCTGCATCCCTTTTTTCAAATATAACAAAAGCATGACCTGTATCGTGAATAAAATAATACACCATTGTCATATTCATGCTCATGAACAGCAGAGGGAGGGTTAACAATCTGTAAAAAAGTAAATAAACAAAGACTCAAGTTCTAACCAGAATGAGGGCTAGGGTATGCAGTTTTCTGGATCACCTTGGCAGTGCATCGTTCTTTAAAGCCCATCCAAATAATATCCTGTTATTTAGAACAATAAGTCAACCATATCAGTGACAGGGAGCATATGAAGTAAACAGTAAACATTACTGGACACACAACACATTGCACAATCAAAAGTCTTTTATTTTGCTTCCAGCATAGTTGCCACCATAGCCCACCATACTATAACACAAGGCACCTTGCTGAAAAACTGTCGTGCCATACTGCCATGGCACAGCCATAAGGATTTAAATCACACATTAATCATTGGACAGCAGGATTAAACATATTAATTCTAAATGGCCCTCTCATGGGATGATCGATTAGTATTCTAGTCCGCCATATAATCCATAAGAATCAATAAATTTGGAATGATTATTACCTGTACTTCTGATGAAGATAAAGATGGATCCAAATTTTGAAGTAGCACAAGTTTCTGTTGCTCATAAGCAGCTTTAATTTTTTCTTCCCAAGGCTGAAAATGTATCAAAACATCCATTATAGTCAAGCTAATTCCACTTGATGCTGGTCAAATACATTATCAACCTAAGCAGGCAACATCTACGCCATACGTTTAGTTCATTACAACATCCTAAAAGCAAATTCAATTAAAGAAAAGGATTGAAAGAGAAGAAAGGGAGAAAATAACTTACAACTTTCTTACTAAACCATTTGCTTCTATCCTGTGACAAAGTGGAGCAGAAAATTGTATAAGATCACCAAAGTACCAAATTAATTGTATTGATGTTAAGAAGCATGGAGCAAGATCAACTAAATAATTGACACAAATGACTAAAATCTAATGCCATTATCTATTAAAACATTTAAAAGCAAAAAATTGTAAGATCAACATAATTGCCCACTAAAATAAGCCATTAAATAGAAATCATAAAGGATTTGGTCAAGAGTTTCTTCAATTCCTTTACATTAAGAATTTAAGTTCATTTGTTTTTTTATTTCATCAAGACTAATTGGTTAGATCATGTCTTTAACTGAGTCAATAATGAGAATTGACCATGTGATCCATGTATGTAACCTCACCAAGTGAGATAAGACTTCGGTCATATTAATGAGAATTGGTGAAAGAAAAAAATTAATGAAGTTAAAACAAGCAAATCCTATCAACAACAAAGGAAGCCAGATCCATAGTTGTCAGTCGTGCACTTAGTGTTATTGCATCATCACAGCTATAGGCCCCTCCGTTGAAGGCCCATCATGTTGCAATTCCTTGTCACACTGCTGCTGCTGATGCTGTAACATCAGCAGGTGAAAGCCCATTTTGACCCTAAGAGGTATCATTTGAAGGTTTTAGGGGGCCAATAATGGGACCCTTGTACCTTGAACCTATTTTGGAGACCCTGCCAAGATCATTGGTGCATTGAAAACCCTTGTTGAGATCATTTCTAGCCCTCCCTACTGAAACCTTAATCTAGTCCAACCTATTCTTTCAAAACCGGATTGATCATTAAACCAAATTTTTCCACATTCCTAAATTGGAAATCGTTTGAAAGTTGTCAAATGGGTTGAGCACTTAAGCCAACCAGATTAAATATGGACACACCTAGCTACACAACGTAACTAAATACATATTTAACATAAGTTTATTGAATGAAATCTTATGTCATAGCACTAAATTCAATAAGCTTATTTTGATAAATCTCACCAAAAAACTATTAGAATCCAATCGCAAGGCATGGGACTTAAGTGCCACCTCAAAAGTGTAGGATTCTAGTGTGAGGTTTGTAAGTGTAGAAGTCTTACTTGGATTAATGTGTCAAGGATGACCACAATGCTCTTTATTTGTAATGGTTAAACAGAATCAATATCATTATGGAGAAACAACACGAGACTTTTTTGTAGTTGAAGAATATCGAAAGGTTTGCGTTTGAGTAGGAGCAAGACAGAGTATATGCATTGTAAGTTCAGTAAGGTGCAGGTCGATAGCGATTTGGTAGTCAAATTAGGAGAAGATATCATACCACAGGTTACTAAATTTAGGTATTTGGGGTCTATAGTGCAGAGTGATGGGGAAATTAATGAAGATATTACACATAGGATACAAGCTGGGTGGTTAAAATGGAGAAATGCTTCAGGGGTTATTTGTGATCGCAAGATACCTAAGAAGCTGAAGGGAAAATTTTATTGCACTGCGATTCGGCCAGCGATACTCTATGGTAGTGAGTGCTGGGCTTTGAAGGGACAACAAGAGAAGAAGTTGGGGGTTGCAGAGATGAGGATGTTGAGATGGATGAGTGGGTACACGAGACTAGATAAGAAGAGAAATGAATATATCAGAAATGAAATGGGAGTGGCCCCTATTGAAGCAAAGATGGTAGAAAATCGTTTAAGATGGTTTGGGCATGTGCAAAGACGGCCACTAGACGCACCAGTGAGGAGAGTGGAGTGCATGCCTCTTAGTCTTGTGAGACGGGGTAGGGGGAGACCTAAGAGGACACTAGGGACTTTGATAAAGGATGACCTTAGACTTAACAATATATCAGAAACCTTGGTTTATGATCGCGCAGTATGGCGTCGTGTGATCCATGTAGCCGACCCCACCTAGTGGGAAAAGGCTCAGTTGTTGTTGTTGTTGTTGTTGTTGAAGAATGACGCAATGAAGTCATAATACTGTTTATCACAAGGCTACAAGAAATGGTGGCGCTTGGACAACATTCAACACTTTAGAAAGATGCAGTTCCAATCAAAAAGGCTCACTAGAGGAAAAGCCTCATGGTGGCAAATGACAGTGTGTCGAACGATGTTCAACTCTTTGAAGGGACATAATCACCTAGGCTCGCTGAATGAAAGGCATCATGGCAGCATTGAGCTCATTGGAGAAAGAAGCAACAATTTTTTTTACATAGGCTTGCCAAAAAAAAGTGTCATGGGAACATTGGGCATGGAAGAGAAGTATCACAACATCAATTTTTTGTTTTATGAAGGCTCACCGGAGTAAAATCATCAAAACAGCATTAGGCTTACTAGATAAAAAATCATCGCAACAATTTGGCAAGAGGTTTCCCTACCTTTGCCTAAAAATGAGGCGAAGGTGATAATTTGCTATTGGGGATAGTGGCTCACCAAGAAAGCAAACTTTTAGGGTTGCCTCTATGAAGCTCTTAGAATGTGGGCTTGGGCGTATATTGATGCAAACCCATGAGGAAATTGGAAGGGATCTTCATGGATAAGCAAGGAGTTGCCCCAATCTTCATTCACCAACTTCAATCACTCTTGAATCAACTTTGAAAACAAGGAATTAAGCATGAAAACTTGCGGAATAAATGGTGAAGTTCACGGTTTCACTCAAAGGTAGAAGATAGAAGAAAAGATAAAATGGAGAAGATTAAGAAGATGGGAGCGCCATGAATGGTGGATTCAATAAGCTCAATGATGAACCGCCACTTGGATGCATAGATCCATGATAAGATTCAAGGTTTCTATGAAGAAAAACCTATGAGAGTACTCTCCTTTCCAAAGAGAACAAGTCTCAATTCTATTTCCAAAATATTGACCAAAGTGAGTACAAATGAAAGTGTTGACCAATATAAATGGCAAGGCCTTTTCCCAAGCACTAGGCTGTGAATAATCCAGCACCCTTAGATCCTTGATTGATCTATATCAACCACGAAAGTCAGCTCAAAAGGTGAGGATTCTCCCCTACGTATAAACTCTAAATTGTCCTTATCAAGAATAGTGGGTCACCAGGAAAGCAAGCTTCTAGGGTTGCCATTACTAACCTCTTAGAATATGGATTTAGGCACAACTCAACCATAAAAGTTAGCTCAAGAAATGAGGTTTTCCCCAATAGTAAGGCTCCATGCTCTCCAACTACAACAACTAGCTTTTATGCCATGGTTCTCCTGAAGTTCTTATCCTCAACTACAAAAGAACAACATGGGTAATGATGTCGGCATTGCATCAAAAGGGTAATGAACAACTAACCCGTATGAACATTAAGGCTACATAGCATGGTGAGATGTTAGAATCCAATTTCAAGGTATAGAAATTGAGTCTTGCATCAAAAGTATAGGATTCTAATGTGGGGTTTATAAGGCCTTGAGCTCCTCATCTGCAACACTTAGTTTTTATTGTGTGGTTTCTCCTAGGGTTCTTATCAAAAACTTATCGAAATAAGCTAAAAAACTATAGAAAAGCAACTAGGTACCATTTTCATAGCTAAGCAAAGCACTTTTTATTTTTCAACTTAAAAGAAATGTACACACTACCAAAGGCTCCTCACTTCCCGATGGTATGAAATAAGGTAATTGTACATAATCTTTCCCTTGCATATGCAAAAAGGTGATTTTTGGATTCAAGCCCATAACCACCTAGTCACCAACACACGACTTTACCTTTGTGCCAAGGCTTGCCCTTAATTTTCAGCTTGAGCGATTATGTAATGCAAAAGCACGGCCAAATAAGCTCCATGAATAAGGGCATTGTTTTATGTTGGGAAAATTAGGACATTCACAATGAATCATATTTTATGGGTTTAAAAACCTCATTAACCCCACAAAAGGCAACATTGTTTAAGGAAAAAACATTTACGGCATAGTAAGGCTAGCTCTTCCAAAGGACATTTTTCCATACAAAGGACTCAAGTTTGACATTTTGCTTAAAGGCAATTGAGTATGTATCCTTGACCCGATAACTCGTTGGTAAAGAGTTATGTTTGTATGAAGACATGAAAGTTTTATGAGATCCCATTTTAAGAAAAAAGAAGACAATACATTAAATGAAACTAAACAATTCCTTATTGTGTTCCACAATAAGTTGGAACACAATAACTTATGCGAAAATCAAATCCAAATTTCATGGGTGTGTTTCGGAACCGAGTGTTGAACTGACATTTTCCACATTCCAATGCAAAATGTAAAAGAATGGTGTTTGATTAACAATGAACTGAGCGTAACTACAATACAAACGCATAATATATTTTTTACTCAAACACACTATATTTAAAAATGATAAATTAAAATAATAAATAAATCAATAAAGACGAGTAGTTTTTTACTCCTTTAAGTGTTAATAAATTGATGGCAACAATAAATAAATCATTAAAGACAAATAGTTTGATATCAACTTAAAAAATAGGATCAAAACTCAAAATAAATGTTGTCTAACTTTTCACATAACTTAATAAACTTTTTTATTGCAAAGTATAGTTGGACAAAATACCGACCTTTGGTTCACATTATCTTGACAACTCTATGTTGTTCATTTAGTCATGAGGTGAAGTAGTAAGGTATAAGAAATGTCAAGAGAATAAGAACTACGAAGACAGAGATAAAGGCTTGTAATGCAACTTACAACATCTAGTCTTTGAGAAACTTCCACTGGATGAAAATCTAGCATGTGTTCCATATTCGGCGAAATCGTCGAAGATTCTTTGCACAATTGACCATCGGTGAGTTTTGTCAACCTATTTTCAATCTTTGACTTCTTGGAACGGAGTTCCTCCGCATCACAAGAATCCATTGGTGATTGACGCTTATATTTATCCTTTGACGAAGATGGAGCTATAGTTTTCTCATCATCATCATCATAGGTAATAAGCCTTTGATTTTGCCCATCCTTAT
The DNA here is from genome assembly GCA_026586105.1 of Hylodesmum podocarpum. Lineage (NCBI taxonomy): Eukaryota > Viridiplantae > Streptophyta > Magnoliopsida > Fabales > Fabaceae > Hylodesmum > Hylodesmum podocarpum. The sequence continues at coordinate 6,321,430 of JALJEV010000623.1, forward strand.
TCATCTTTGCACTAGAAACCTTGCCAAAACCGCCACGTCTTTCCTTCTGGGGAAATTTTTCCTCGACTAATCCTTTGTTATTCTGCCCAGCAAGGACACTGACATCCACGCGATCATCCCTTTTTGAATCAATCCTAGACGTCAGATTCTTCTTCTCCATAAAGACATTCCCACGCCCATCTTCCATTTTAGCAACTTCCAACCCAACTTTAGAACCATGTGATAGTTTACTAAATGATTTTTGTTTAACCAAGGGAGCCTTACAACCCCTGATTTCTTCAATTTTAGCTTGGGGCACAATCTTCTTGTTGGAAATAGTGTGCAATGTATTGGTAGGTTTACTTGCTTCCTTTACACCAATGATACAAGTAGGCTTTTTTCCCAACAATAACTTAGAACTAGCATTTTCTCTAACTAATGAGTCAAAACTCTTGCCACCTGGTTTTTCAATCAATGGTTGACTATTTTGTTTACTCAAAAGAGCCACACCATTACTTGCCATGAAGTTCCCGCTAACTCGTTTCTCGTCTAAACCAGGTTTCACAAGACCAACAAACTTTTGACTATCTAAATTGTTGAAAATATTTTTAACTGCAACAATTAGAGAAACAATTTCACAAGATATTCAAAGATTTAAAACTAAGTAGAATTCTACTTATTGCACATGATTTAGGTCAAGAACATCAATGAAAAGTTTAGTACAGTAACAACAAAAACAGTGTCATCTGTCAACAGAAGCATTTAAAATTATTTGAAGGCTGAATTTACAAATACAAATAACTAAACACACATATCCATCTAATGACAAATATGGCATTAAAAAAACTCAAAATGAATATGGAAAAAATTCAGTTTTCAAGCTTCTCGATATTTGAAGACTACACCAAATTCCATCTAATGAATTACATTCAATATTCAAATATTATAACTTAAGCTTAAGTTGTAAAAGAGAAAGAGGTTGTCGGGTGGCAATCTTCTCTTCTCTCTTTTTTGTTATTTTTTGAACAGAAGTATGATTTTGCTGCTCTGTCAAAGCATGATATGAGTGCATTAAAAACAATTCCCAACAATAGTATATGATATTCCCCTAAACCCAAAGAAGCAAGTGAAACTTCATCTTAAAACTAAGAAATTTTTGAGGAATAATTTCAAATGAGCACAGGATGACATACCTTCAATTCCAGCAATCTTATCATCTATATTGTCCAATATTTCACACTTCCCAACATCAAAGAAACGGTAGAATACAAATTCGGCCATTTGAACTTCTTCATCTGATGGATATGGGTTCCTGCTGTCCTTCGAAATGCAAACAACATTGCATTTTCCAGCAATAGCTTCCTGAAACAATATACAAAATGTACAAAAAAATAGTCAGTTACTTAGATGTTGCCAGTCAGCTCCAAACTAAAATAATGTCTGCAATAGTTTCATTGTTAAACGGAAACACTAGTTCAAATTGAAAACAGACACACATAATTAAGTGATTATAAATTAGCTTCAACCCCACCCCCACCCCCTAAAAAAGAAAGTATTGTGCCTTCCTCTTACAAAATTCAATTCTAACCATGCTTCCAATACTTTGGTGAAAATAGGATACTATGTTTACATTGATGAAAAGGGTAAAATGGAGTGGAGTGGAATTCCATGAAAAGTTACTGGATTCTACATTATAGATATAAAAAAAAAACAGACTAGAACATTTTGATCCATTCCATTCCATCAACACCCCTTTTAGTCCTCCAGGTGTACTAGATTATTTTAAGTGAATATCAAAAGGATCAACCCAGAAACATCTGAGGAACGATATACAAGAAAAGTCTGTTCTAAGAGCATCACAAATCAAATCAGGAGCTACATCAATTATCTGAAAACAATTAAAATTACTCACTCCGTAATCTGCTAATAGATCAGCAACCTGGTTTGAGATGGTCCTAGTATTTCATTCAATTCCATTTTATTTCCATCAAAATATATCCGAACAATACAATGCTATCTTAATTCCACTTCACTTCATTTTGCTTTACATTATTCTATTTCACTCCTATAACCATAAAACATCTACATACAGCCTAAAAGTTCACGATGAAATAATTTAAAGGACAGACCACAAAATAATGCATCACGTTTAAATCAATGAACCATGACAACATTATTAAAGCCCTAGTAATAACAACCAAACACTTCAATACCATTTCATACGCACACCATAATCCAATCAAACAGATTGCAGAAACAAATTACATTTCATCCTACATGTAATAGAACAATTTTCCAACACCGGAAGAGCAGAGCAAAACCCTAGTTTTATAAAAAACCTTACAAAGATGAACTAAGACTATTACCAGAGGATTAACGTTTACAAGCCCTCTGCCTTCACCAGATGCTAGAAACAACTCATTGCGGAGTGTCTCACTTCCTCTCAAGAAGTTTAGAATCTCCGAAGGACGAAAATACCACAGAATCCTAACCCTTTTGCTTTTATCAGAGGTTTCCCATATTTTAACGATTTTACCGATATAAGGTTCGGGTTCACCTTCCTTGTAGAGAAACACAGAGTCATATAAAGAGTAATCCACACCATCGTAAGAAAACGATTCATAAAAACGCACATCCTTCTTCTTGCCGCCAAACGCTTTAAATTTGCCCCACTTGAATTCAAGAACCTCCTCTTCCTCTGGTTCTACCATGTCCTGAGAAAGCGAAAACCAAGAGCGAAGAAAGAACAGTGAGAAAGATCAAGAACCGGTAAAACCTAACACGATGAGTTCAATTTCGAAGTACAGCACCAATGCAGTGTAACAGAGAAAGAGAATACGGTACCGTATTGTAACGCGAGACACTCACTGTGACGGAGCGCGTCAGAAAACGCGATGAGACCACAACTCCGCAAAACCCTAACAGAATGTGAAGGGAACAATGTAACAGGTATATCTCGTGACTCCTGGTTTTATAGTGAAGATTTTACTCGAGTGTAATTTAGAGACCCGTTTTGTTTGAACGGAAAATTTTTATCGATAAAAATCACCATTTATTCATGATTGCTGGAAATCATCATGAATTCATATGTTTGAAGGGTGGTTTTCATTTTTGCTCTAGTGAGTACATTTTATTGTATCATTAGACGTGTAAATAATATATATCATGTGACACTTTTTTTTTAATAAATGCCCACAAAAACACGTTTCTGACTTTTTGTATTTTTGTACCATTAAATAGCAGATTTAATCAATTTTATTTTTTCAAATAGACTTCGAAACGAATCGAAATGTGAATTTTGAGAAATAAAATTAAAATATGAAAATGTAATACATAATTTTATAAGTTTAAAACAGTAAATTATCTAATAAAGAGACAACAGCAATTAAAAAAAGAATTCGCTTTATTTATAATTATTATTATAATGCATATATATCTTACGAATAACTAAATATCAAAAAAAATATTTATCGTGTTTATTATCTAAAAAGCAGGAGTCATGACAATTTTTTATTATTTAACAATAATTTTTAAATTACAAAGGCTATAAATTGACAGTTTATTGTTATTTTATGTCACGGGTTACCGGGATAAATTGTTATATCATTGTTTAATGGTGATTTTGATAGACATGAATTAGAAGAAATTAAATATACGATGCAATGTCATGATAGACAAATGACTACTACTTCCTCTAATCATAAAGTTGCATTATCTTTATTTTGAGGTAATTTAAATAGTACTGTGACAAATTCGTTATGATATTTTGCAAGTTTTTGAATACCGTGAGATTTTAATATTTTTTTAATGTAATTAAATTTGTCTGCGTAACCGAAACAATATATACTATTGTATTATTAGGAGGCAAATTTATTTTTGTTGATATTTAAGTTTATTTTGTTAATATAAATTTGCGTAAATAATTTTTTGATATATAACATTATTTTATATTTATAATTTATGAAGGGATGGTTTCTGTAATTATAATATTTGATTTTGTAGAGTTTTATAAATAGGCAAAAGAGAAATAAGTTAAATATTACAAATTACGTGAGGAATAATTTTTGATAAATTGAAAATGTAATAAGTTAGTGTTTGATTTTAACGAAATTGTTAATTTTATTACCACTATATTTTTTAACAAATAAATATGTTATATTATAGGTAGATGGCGATGAAGACATAAAAATTATGATTATTAATGTTTAAAAAAATAATATAAATATTATATAATCATGTGTTAAAGTAATCATTAATCATTAATCATTATTAATGGTTTAATTTATCACATGACAAATTTTATTATTAAATGATAATAATTTTGATTTCAGCATCATCTAAATTTACTAAACTCATTTTTACTCGTTAACACCGTTTGCTAAAATAAATGTAATATTATATTTAGCCTTTCAATTTTTAGTAATTGATACGTTTCCAAAAAAATTGTTAAATTGACACATTCACAATGGCAAATTGACACACCATGATATTAGTTCTGCCAGCAGTTCTTGTGTGTTGCCCCTTTTTAGGTGGATGCGTCAACTTCTTTGATGCTTTTAACCTAACAAAATAGACTTATGGTACTAATTATATTTCAAGGAGTTTTATTAACATAAAAATGTTATAAAGAGACTCCATTTTGGTCAATTAGTGCCATCCTTATCTTTGTTCTCGTCCCCTTATATATAATTTTTAATTATATATACATAGTAGATTTGTGATTTTATTTTGTTCTTATTTTAAAATTATTTATTTATTTTGATATTTAGATTAGAATAATAATTAAATAAAAAACTTATGTAACCAAAAATATAATTTCATTCTTAATCTTTTGTTTTAAAATCTTCTGGTACCTATTATCTATTGCTTAATGAATAATAACTTTAATAAGTTAATGTATAATTAATCGTATAATCGAATAAAATATATCAATATTTATAGAAATACAAATTATCTGTGAATTTACTTAAATCCGATAAAATCTAAAAAGTTTGACATAATTCTAAAATTATAAGCTCAATTTCTTACTCAAACTCATCCCATCTTCTGGAGGAATGAGAACGGAAGAGTCAATCTCGATTTCAGTCTTGACCTACCATTCTATCGTACTTACTCAAACTATTTATAAAATCATGTCGTACTAGTGAAATTTCATTTCATAGTGTAATATTGATTATTTTCATAACATTCTTATTTAATTTGATATTTTCTCCTTTATTTTTTATGCACATATTTACTTATTTTGAGATACGTAGTGCTCAGACCACATAATTTCTATCGATGCATTGATTTTGATGGTCACATATCTCTAAAGAGATATTGATTGAGATAATCATTAAAGAAATAAAATCACACAAAATGAGTTACTAAGAATTGAAAAACTTAATATCAAATTATTATGTAGAGATGTTCATGGGACTAAGTTTTCATTCAAAAGCAAAAATAGTAATTATTTTTAAAAAGAGAACATTAACTCAAATTTAAAATTAAATATTAAAATATATTTCTAAAAGAAAACTAAGGACAGAAAAAAATTTTATAAGATAAAAAACAGAAATATATTTTAGCATATTACTTACTATTAAAACCACATATATGATACACTGCATCATAGGAAAATATACATAGGAAGCCACGACTAAATAAACTTCAGAAAGTATACATATGTAGATAACTACGTACGTACTTACTACAATTACATATGCGATCCGAGTTCTGTAGCTGATGCTACCACCCAAAACTAGTTATTGAACAATGACACTGTAAAAGGAATTCAACAACACAAATCTACTTGGGAACCCATACAACATGATCCTCAGGAAGGAAGTGGCAAACAGGAACAGTTCCTGGCTTAACTTTGAGCACTTGAAATGCCAAATGTTTGGGGTTCCATTCTGACGTGTCAGTGTGACACACTGCTACTGCTTTAACTCTGATCCCATTTTCACCCTCCAAAGGCACAGAGTAAGCCTCAGTGGTCTCGGTTTTGTGACAGTAAAAAACAGCATAAGGGTAATTCTGTTTGTGACACACAACAGCTTTGTCCCCCGCTAACTTCTTCACTCCAGGTGCTATAGTGTATTTTTGCAATTCTGTTTCTTTGTCAACTTCAGTGGAAACAACCTCAACATTTTTGCCAAGTCTGGAAGTGGTGAAATCAACCATGGACTCTAGTGAAGTTGCACAATACTTCTCTTCCCCTTTAATGCCAACCTCTTCACACTCATTGATAGTTTTTCTTATTTCCTGAGCCTCCTCTGACTCGGGTTTGACAGAGAACTTGTTGAATACATCTTCCACCTTGTTGGATGAAAAGGGTATTGACTCCGCAAATTGGCGTGGCAAGAAAGTGGCTTCATTTGAAGTTTTAGTGAAGAGCAAGTTCAATTTTGTTCCAGGATGCAAGTCTTTTTCCAACAAGAAAAGTGCCACATTGGGATCATCACGTAATTGGGTCTCAGTGGCTGCGTATCTGTATTGAAATGGAGTTCCAGCTGAAACATATACTGGTTTTCCCTTATGGCCTGTACTCACCGAAACACCTCCACCTTTTCCACCAACTCTGACATTAGTGCCACCTCCTTTTCCTGCATGCACATTGACCCCTCCATTTCCAACGTTCACTGCAGTGCTTTTCTCTTCCACCAAATCTGCAATGTTATAAATTAACTTACTGTTAGTTGATCAAGGCCAAATTAGATTTTGCAACACCTAAAATGTCCTATGCTACCCTCTTATTAATTACTCTCCTATTACTCTCTTTCTGCATAACTTTATGTATTAACATTTACACGACTAGTTGTGTATATATTCTCTCTGCATCAAATTTATGGAACTTACAAACGTGTATGTGAATGTTATAAGCTTAATTACAAGTTTATTCACTCAATTTTTGTGATTTGTGAATTTTATCAGCTAACAATATTATTTGTAATTTTTAATACCTAACTTTCACAATTTTGTAAATTTTACTATCCAGCTATTCTGTTCGTAATTTTTTTCCACCGAAATTTTAATATTTTAAAATTTTGAAAGTTAGATAATAAAATTTGTGGAAAAAATTACAAATATAATGATTGAATAAAAAATATACAAATATAAAAGTTTAGGTGACATAATTCATGAAAATATAAAATTGGGTGGAAAATATACAATTAAATTTATGTTACAAGATAAATCTGAAGAACATTTTCAGAATATTATTGTTTTATTATGTATTAATTTCATGTACCAAAGTAACCAAACTTATTCACCCCAAGGAGGTACCAAATTATAGATTATAAATACCATTAAATTTCAACTCATTCTTCGGTTTCGTCTGTATTAATTCAACTCATGTTTGTCAGTATTAATTCTGTTGTAAATCTATGAAACAGTTATCTCACCAACTATGACATGAGTGAACAATGGCTACATAAATAGTTGTCAGAGTATCAGCGAAATCATCTCTTTAATAGTGTTATTTCACTTTAAATAAATTTTAAAAAAATTATTTCTATGCAAAAGATACTCAAGAATATAAATTTATTATTATCTAATAAATACAAGAATAAACATTCTCCTCTCATATTTTTAGGAATATAAGAAATATGATCTAAACTTGAATTATAATAAGAAGAGTTAAGTGTATTTTTGTGTACACTAAAGTATTTTTTTTCTATGAACATAATTTTAATAAATATTAATTCTTAATTTTTTTTATATCATGTTTTTAACTTCTAAACATGACTTTCAATTATTTTTGTTTCCAAACATTTCTTATGCTAATATTTTTAGTTTTAATTTGTAAACTAATATCAATTAAAATTTTCAACATATGGAATAAAAATATCAAAAAATAAATAATTAGAAACTAGGAAAGATTGACTGTGATAAACTATGTACTTATACATTGGAATGTGCAAAAGATAGACAAAATACTAAGGAAAGACGGAGGATTTTTACAAATATTTTTTACTTATGGAAAGGGAAGAGATAAGACTTTCATAAATTCTAATGATTTATAACGTGAGACTCGTTCTAATATTAATAATTATTATTAAGCACCTATTTAAGTATTTCTCGTTACACATACTTTATGACCGATTAAAATTTTGTTTGCAAATTAAAATCATAATGTTAAAGAAACTAAGAACTAAATAACATTTTTCTTAGAAATTAAAACCATATAACACTAATAAAAGTTAGCAACTAAAAACATATCTAACTTTATAGTTAGTATTTCTCAAATGAAACAATGAACTTTTTCTGTACGAGAAAAAATAAGCTTGAAACCCGAGCATATAAATTTTTGGCAAAAAAAACAGTTTCTATTTGTAATGGTAAACGTGATATCAAAATTAAGAAGTGTCACACGCCACATGACATGTGTCAAGTGAAATGCTTTATTATTAACATGATTTAAAATTGAATTTTCATTGACACTTTTTTATACAATTTTTTTTATATATAGTTCCCCAGTAATTTTGTTCTTACCACTCTACTAAATATTTCCTTTAAATACTAAAATATATAGGTTTTATATTTAAACATCTTCACTAAATTTTTCGCCAAACACTGACGGTCACGTACGGCTGGACCTTTCCATTCCAAAATACCGGTGGGGTAGCCTATTTAAGTTGAGATGACTTGAAAGTATATTTTAAGGTTTAAATATATTTTTTCCAGTTATTTTTTTATTTTTAAGTTAATATTATAATTTAATATTTTTACTCTTTTTAAGTCTTTGTAATTTTTTTTATTTTATTCATTTTTATAATTCTTATTTATTTTATTTTAATTATTATAATTATCTTTCATTTTAAATTCTTATAAATTCTTTTTATAAAGAATAAAAATAAAAAAATATCTTGTAAAGACTAAATATTAAAAATAAATTAATTACAAGGATAAAGTGAAATAAAATTTATAAGAATTAAAGATAAAAAATTCTAAATTATAAGAATTAAAAGTGAAACAAAAAAATTATAAAGACTGAACGTTAAATTTCAGAAGAAAAAAAATTAAAACCTATTTTCAAACCTAGATTAAATAATACATATATGATTTTTAAATACTGCATTAATATATGAATCAGAGTGAGTTTGAAATTTAGCAGTATGTACTAACTGGGGTAAAGGATGTCACTGATTGCTTTTGGCATGGACGTAGTAGGAAGCACCGACTTCCAGTAAACTTCTGGAGGTAAGGCAGCATGGGTTGTCACCAGCATAAGCTGCAAGTTATACAAAAATTAAGAAACTTGTTACTAGCTTGTAAAGCATGCATCAATATTCATAATTAATCATTTAATATACGTTCCAAAAGATTGTGGACTACCGTCGTTATTCTTTTCATTAAGATAATATGTAGGATAAAGTGTCAAATATTAATTGCTAGTAGATATTTACAACTTGAGTAAAACAAAACAAGAAGAAGTTCCAAATAGTAGAGGAAGAAATAGAACTTTTATATATTAGTCTATGAAGAAAAAGAAATCACAACTTCAAAGTAAAGTAATAAGCATGCATGCTTTAAGTTGTTTGAATGTTGAAGGCTCACATTGAGGAAAGTGAAAATGGGTAGGAGACGATACTCCATGCTGAGAAGTAAAGTTGCAGAGCTGGGTGATCACAGTATAAAAATTAATGAAGTTATTATAGGAACTAAAAGCAAGGCAGAGGAAATGTTGTTCTCTTGTAGAGGGTGGTCTCATAGCATATTTATATGCCAAATGTAGGCATGTATTAAGTAAGAATAGGTTCCTTCAACATATTAACTTATCACCAATATTATCATACATTAATTTTAAAACCCCAACTGCCCCGGTCCTGATGGGGATAGTCATAGTGTCTTTATATAAGAAGGTAGAGATAAAGAATCAAGCATACATATAAAAGTCACTCATAGTGCATGTGCATCTAAGAAAATGTAGGCCACACTTATAAGGGTGTATTACATATTTTTTTTCTTTAATGGATGGTTAAGAGTTTAGAGCTAGATATATATATATATATATATATAATATTAAAGAATTATACATGTTGAAAGATGTTGGCTCTTCAGGTAAATTTTCATTATCTTGGAGAGTTAACTTTTTATTTTCAATGGAAGAATATTTCTTGTAAAAGAAGAAAAAGAAAGTGAAAGGATAAACGATGGGACTGATTATAAATGTTTTTTTAGGTTGATCAATTGAGTTTTAAGTTTTACCACGCTACAATGTAGCGCATTTTCGTACGGTTGTTTGATTACAAATCAAATTTTGTATTTTTTTTAAGGATTTTGTTATAAATTAATAAATTTATCATGTATAATAAATTATAATTAATTAATTTTATTATATTAAATTTCGTTGATATTTAATTAATACTTTTCATAATTTAAAAAAAATGTATTAAAAATATCTAAATTTTAAAAAAAGTTTTTTATATCATAAAATTTATAAAAAAAATTAATAAAAAATATAAATAATACATTCATTTGACAAATTTACTCTGTCTTTTAAGTTTTCCTAAAACCTTTTTTTTTCCCATCATATATGCAATTTATATTTTTGTTCAAGGTGACAGAAGTATTATTATAGGATTAATTAAATTTTTGTCACTCTAAATCTTATTGTTCTAACTCACTCTAAAAAAAATTAATAATTTTTAATTTCTTATTTATTTCAAGATTTTTAATTATCGTTATTGAATTATAACAGTTAATGATCACAGAAGAAAGTACTACATGACACGGTCATGTCAACATTTAAAAATTAACTTAAAGTCGATAACTATTTTTGCTAACGAAAACTTAATTGAAGACCAATTGTTATAAAAAAATTTACAATAACTAAAAATAGAACCTTATAAACTAAAACGACAAATACAAAAACACAAAAATAATGGTTAAATTGTATTAAATAAAAGGTTTTTTTTTTTACAAGGTTTTACAAAATATTTTTTTATATCATCATAGTTTATGTACAAAATTTTTAAAAATAAATGGAGTATATGTCTAGTCAGTCTTTTAAAACAAGAATTTTTAAAGATTTTTTTCATAAAGAATGATGTTTTAATCAAATTAACCTTGATAAGTAAAAATAATAATAAACAAATAAAGATATAACGGGAGAATTTTCATACTAGGTTGTTTTATCTTAATACTATATTTATTTCCTTAAAATAATTAAAGTTTTATTATTTTTAACTATATATAAATATTATTTGAATCTCATATCTATATATATACACGAAGAAATACGCAATTAGAAAAAGCTATTGTAAGTGTATTGAAATATTTGATATACCATATTGTTTTACTGTTTTGACAAATGATTTTATGTAAATGTGTAGTGTCTTATGTTGGATTAGCGGGATGGAAAGTGATGGAGAGCAAAAGTACAGGTTTAAATTTTTTTAGTATCGGTTGAAAAAATATGGAAATAAAATAGAGAAAATTTTAATTTATAGAAATGAAAATTCAAATATTCTTTTCTTCTATTTCACTTGTAATTTGAATTTTATATTTAAAGGTCTTCGGGTCCAAATGTTCAACTCCAAGCATCTTGTAGGAAAAAAAAAGGAAAGTATTAGATGGAATTTTTGAAAGATTATTTTAATTTAAATAAATCTTGTTTTGTGTGAATATAATAAATTTATAAGATATTATTAAAAAAATATTTTTTATTATATAAGAATATTGATTTCTAAAATTTTTGTAATATGAATTTTATTGAATTTATTAAAAAAAAATTGTAATATTTTACGGGATTTTTTGAATTTACAAGAATGTTTGGATTATAATTAAAAAAATTCTATAATTGAGATTAAAATCTTATTAAAAAATTCATATATTCCTGACACTTTTATCATTATTTATCGTAATCGTTATCACAAAGTGTCCCATATCATGTCTTATTACCATATTTATTGATAATAATAATTATAATAGCAATGAAATAATACTAACACTAAGGAAGATGACAAGGAGAATAATAACTACACTGTAATATTATATAAATGTAATAATAATAATGATAATACGGTGGTGAGGACAATAATGCATGTGATATCAGATTAATAGATATAAAAAGCTATATATTATAAAACGATAAAAAAGTTTGTAAAATCCTAAAAGTTTTAGTATAATTAATAAATAAATAAGACACAAGGACTATTTAATTTGAACATTTTTTATCTTACTTTTAAAGAAAATATAAATCAAATTAAAATAATAAAAATGTAGAGACATAAATGTAATTTTAAACATTTCTTAATATTTTCTTAATTTTTAAAATTTAAAAATAAAAACAGACATAGAAATTAGACATAATTTTATATTTTTTTACTTAAAAGAATTTCACAAAACCCGTTAAATAAAATAATCAGACGAAACCCATGTACTCTTAAATACCCGTGACTTTATTTAAGTGGTAAAAAATTTAATTTAAGTATTACTATACTTTAATAAATTTTTTAAAATTATAATTTATTAATTAAATATTACAAAACTTTTGTAATTTTTAAAATATAATTATCTTAATTAATTAGTATGAAAAATTTTATATCATTTCAAAATATGGATAAATACTATCAGAATTTTTATAATTTTTTTAAAATTCTATAAAATTATGATTAAATGCCCTCCTAAATAAATTAAAAAAAAAAAAAAAGAAGCAAAAGCATAGGGCAAATGGAGAAGGAAAAGAAATAAAAGAGACGCGGGAGACACCGCTTGTTGGCCACGGGATCCAATCATTCAAGTCCCTTGTTGACTTTTAAGTGTTTATTAGTTAATATTTCTAGAATACTCACCAAGTGCTTTTAATTGTTCATAATTAGTATTAGCATTTTAACGATTTTTACGTTTTAATATAAAAATATATTTATTATTATTTTTTTGTCAATGATGTTTGAAAAATACTTGTTGTTGATATTTTTCCCATTGATATCGAAAAGGACATTGCATTATTAATTCATTTTCCTTCTTTCTCTTTTTTATTCAACTAGAAGAATATAGAGAAAGTTTAATTTATTTATTTTTCTCCCCAGTTAAACAACCTAAAGATCTATCTATATTTAACTCACTTTATTATAATTTATTTCCTAAGTATTATTTCTAATATCCAAATATAACATAAGGGTATTCAAATTAGAGCTTTAGTTGATGATACTAATTATAATTTGATTCACTTTCTCACCTATTTAGTTTAATTAATTATAACAGTCAAATGAGAACTTATTGACTTGCCTTTTTTGGTTGAAGATTCATTGCCTTCGCCGCCACCGTGTACAAATATTTTCGAGTAATCACATTCGGTTAATTAAAAATTGTAAGGATGGGATAAATTTGATATTAGAAAATAATTTTAAAATAATAATATCATAATAAAATTAAAATGATAATTGATTCTTTCATAAATCAAAATATAAATACATAATATTTTTTAAGAATATTTTATTATTTTTCACCTCTTAAAATTCGAATATTACAATTTTAAGAATCAAAATGTTGGTTTGCTAAAATCTTTTATATTCATCATCTAAAAATTAAAAGATACTACTATTCTAGTAAAAAATTGTGATATAAAATTTATTTACAAATTAAATATTATTATTTTTATTTATTCTTGAAAATAACAATTAACAAAACCTATTTATATCAATGGACCAATTTTATTTGATTTGACGCCACTCTCAATTATTAAAGCATGGTTTAATTTTGTTGACTTTTTTACAATATAAGGATGGAATAGATAACAGACAACTACTAAAATTTATTAGAGATACACCGCGGGTTGTGTGTCAATATTTTCAAAGTGTGGCTTTCTTCTCTCACACTACTACTATTTTTTATCTATTACTTCAATCGCTCATCATGTTTGTGATTCAAATAAAGTTAATATATGTTTGTGAGTCAAATAAAACACAGTTCATACTTTTCTTCTAATCAAAGTAAGATATTCATTCAGTAACGCACTAGAATTATAACTACTCAGTGAAGAATGTCTACATTGTGAAAAATTTTGTACACGGAAAAATAATATCAAAAGATGGTAATGTTACGATATTACGTGGAAGGATTTTTAGGAAAAAAATAAAAAGAAAAAATGAAATTTATTTTTTTCAAAGTTATCATTGGTTAATTTTAAAAGATGCAAGATTTCATGTAAATTTTTTCAAAAGATGTAAGAATTCATCTGAATTAATTAATGAGAAGTTAATTTCAATTTTTAAAAAAGTATTCTTTTTTTACTTTTTCTTCTATAAGTCATTTTAGAAAAAAAAAATTCTAGTTGATTTCGTAATGCATATATGTTAATTAGTAATTGATATAATAAAAAAACTCCTAACTATAAAAAAAAATATAGAATTATATATTAAATATAAACTACCAAATCATATTTAAATCACATTTAAATTGTTAAAGTTAATTATCTACATATGATTACATTGCAACAATGTATATTTATTGTTTTTCTTAACAACACATAACCGATCATTATCATATGATTTACCACTACCGTACAAAGAGACAGATGTATTATTAAGAGGCAGACAGATCAAACATTACTTCTTACGTACACACATCATGTCCCCTTAATTATAAGCTCTAAAGGAGGCATTATATTTTTAATATTGAAACTACAATAACTATTAAAATTAGGTCTTTATGCACTATGTCCATATTCTAGTTGAGCAATACTTATTATTTACATAGTAAAAGATTTTGCGCCAACTTGATTTATGAGCATGTCTTTTTGTACGTTTATTATAAGGTATGTATGGTGTAAGAGTAATACTTTTCTGTTCATTTTTAATCATAGGTTATATAAACAACAAGTTGCTCTTTTTATGTTTGAAAATTCAATGTAACATTAATAATTTATTTATTGATTATATCCTTATTTATTTAATAATATACATATTTAACGTGTTTATTGTAGAGTACAAAATATAGATGGTATAGTAGAAACTTCAAAATTATTCTATGAAAAATAATTGAAAAGGAAAGGATCATGGAGTATTTAGTTATATACGTGTTTAATGGAGAACGAAGGTCTTGGTTCATTAATGGGAGAGTATGTATGAAAAAACATATTTTGTTAACAAACACTTATTTTAAATAAAATAATATTTAGTGCAGCTTAATTACAAATAGTTTTATATTTAATTAAAAAACAATGCAAAAAGAATTAACACGTGTACTATAAGTTTTTAAAACTTTGAAGAGATGACGTGCACTCCTTGTCCTGCAAATTAAGGTGAAGTTTCCATGGACATGAAGTGACGGACGTGGCTATAGAGAAAACCAATAACTTGATATTGTGATATATTTTTGATAATGGCTATTCAACCACCTGCTAATTAATAGCTATATATGTGTTGTCTTGTTGATATGAACAAAACATTTTGGGGGCAACATTTTTGTAATACTAAATTCGAAGTGTTCAACTTAACTTTAACATAATTTGATACCAAACCATTACTCCTGTCAAATATTTCTTCTCCCTTTTCTAGAGCATTGCACTTTCTGTACTCATGGTTGACTCAGAGGAACTCGTTTATTGTTATTTTTCTTAAACTAGAATAAAGTAACATTGATTTTTAAAAAATAGTGTTACTTTGGTTTTTGAATTTAAAAATAAATAAATAATTTTTTGACTTTTTTATTTATTGTTTAATATACTCAAGTGTTATAGATAATTCTTATTAATAAGTTTATCTATCACTTTGAACAATAAACATAAAAGTTAAAAGTTTATTTGTTTATTTTATAAAAGCCAATGATCGATAAGTGTTATTTATATCATTTTAATTATTAAATTAAATAATGAATGTAAAATTTAAAGATTTATTTGTTTATTTCTTAGAGTAAATAATTAAAATAATATAGATCCAACAAATTTTAAAAACTAAAATATACTTTTCTGATATAAGATTTATTCTACCTTAAATAAATTTGACCTTGAGCACCTGTTTTTCAACCATTTTCAATTTTGAATTCTACCATTTCTTCCGTTAAATCTAACACCTTTAAAAGAAATTTACTACTAGGGGATGTTCTTTTAAGTTGTTTTGAAAATGTTAAACTTTTCATGTATGGTATGAAAAATTAAAAAATATGTTTACAACAATTCTTTTAAGTTGTTTGAAACTCTTAAATTGGGCAGTCATACTAACAGAAATAGTTGTCTAAAAATTTTTGACACCTTTTCAAGAAAAAAGATGTCAAATGTAGATGATTTAAATAAACACAATTTTTTTTTAAAGTTTATAGAAATGAAAATTACATTTAATCCTTGAGACTATGTAATTTTAGAAGAGTTATATCATAAATGGCATTTGAGTATAATTGAAGATTGCTCAATTAAACTTTGGGTTTCAGCCAACGAATTTCCTTACTCTATATCTTGGTTCTTCTTTCTAATAAAAAAAAATTATTTTTCACTCCTAAACCTTCATTAACATAGACCGGTTAAAACATGGACAACTAGTCCAAGTACTATTTGCACTGCCTATGACTTGAAAATGGCCTACCCCTATACTTGAATTTAAAGCAATTATATAATCACTTCAACCTTTCTTGGGTCATAACATTTAGGAATTACACGACAGTTGGCCCATGAACCGTTTCCTTGTTTGGGCCCACAATCAAAAGATGTATTTATCAATGCAAGTTTCAGTACTCTCATGGAAAACATCACCAATATTAGGTAAAATCACAGCACTGGCAAATGTACTTTTGAAACATGTTGTCTTCAAACATACTAAGCACATGTCTAAAATTGTTTCTGTATAAATAATTATTTTTTAAGAAATTAGTAAAAACTGATAACTAAACACGCTGAACTTAAATAACGGAAATATATAAGTTCAATGAACTTATTTCCCACCTCTCTTTTGGTTTATTCGTGTTGTATTAATAAATAATTGATAACTTTATCCTTTTATTAATTTTTAGCTTTTTTATTAAGATGATATTTAAAAAAACTTCCATGAAAGATGAAAAAAAATGTATATTAATTGTTTTTTTTTGCTACTTTTAATTCTATTAATTCTATTGTCGAAACACTCTACGATAAAACAAAGTAATTAAAAGAAAAAATCTCATCTATTAGAGGTGATTCGAGTTGCACTAATTGGTGTTACATATCATCACTATATTAGGAAGAAGCTCTTATATATACAACATACACTATCAACCAAATAATGTGTAGGTTTCTTGAGTATAGAAAATCTCTTGAATCACTTATGGATGTAATAGTAAACCCAAAAATTGTTGAATTAACTCAGAGAGTCTTTCATTGTTGCTTATGTTCACTTGCATAAGAATTAGAGAAGTTGTCTCATAAAGGTGAAAAACGTGTGTTTCTTGGCTATGTTGCCATTGAAAAGGGTATAGTGTTATCATTCACAAACCAAACAAATGTTTGCCATTATAGATGTTGTTTTTTATGAGACATTGACATATTTTTCCTCTAAGTCTAAAATTCAGGAGGAAAATTGTGAAGAAATTCAGACTTTGGTCATTAAATAAGTTGATATTAAGGTACATCATGGAGTTCAAGACATTATAACAAGTAGTGATGAGAGTGTGCAACAACCTGATGATCAACTAACGTAGAATGAGGAAGAGATACATCATGGAGCTCTTGAGCATGCCGAGATTGAAACTCTGTCTATTGGTGCTGACACTACAGTTGACGTAAAAAAATATACCACATCCATCATCTCCTCAAGAACCTATCATAGACAAAAGAATTCTACCAAATCGTGTCACCAAAGGTATTCCTTAACTTACTTTTGATCCTTCACTAGTAAAATGAGATACACTATGAGTAATTAAATTTCTAACCATAACATATCTAGCTCAGATAGTGCATTAATAAGTTAATTATCTAGTGTATCTATTTTTAATAGTGTGACTCTAAATGTAAGGATGTCATGAATGAAGATATGAGATCCCTAAAAAAAATTAAACATAAAAACTGGTGGATTATTTAGTTGGAAAGAAACTAGTGAAATGTCAATGTGTGTATATAGTGAAGTTTAATGCAAATGGTAAAGTTGAGAGATTCAAAGCTAGATTGGTGGCAAAAGGGTATGCACAAGCATACAAAGTAGATTATACTGAACTGTTTGCTCCCATAGCAAAAATGAGCACTGTTTGAGTATTATTATCTCTAACTATAAATCTTGATTGGTCCTTACAATAATTTGATGTAAAAAATGTCTTCTTAAGCCGAGAGTTATTGAAGAAGTTTACATGGAGCTACCGGAAGAATGTAAAATTCCTAATACACATGGCAAGAAGGTATGCAAGCTAAAGAAGTCATTGTACGGACTAAAGCAATCACGCATGGTTTGAAATATTAACCAAGTCAATGATTATTTTTGGATATCAACAAGGCAGTCAAGATCATAAATTATTTTAAGAAAAATATTTGGTAGACAACTACAATACGCAGACAACCAGTTATAAAATGTGAAGAGAGAAAAATACGTATATGTATAAAGTGTGAAGAAAGAAAAATGCGCAAATATCCTATGAGTGGGTTGGCTGGTTGGCTGCGTATTGCAGTTGTTAGCGTAGTAAAGTTGTTATTTTAAAAAGGAAAGGAGGAAATATTATAATTCTTATTATTTATGTTGATGACATGATGGTCACGAGAGATGATCAAGAGGAACACAATTCATTGAAAGAATACTTGGTAAGAGAACTCGAGATGAAAAGTCTTGGTTCTTTGAAGTATTTTCTTGGAATTGAGATCTCAAGATCAGAATTAGGTATTTTGTTGTCTTAGTGAAAATATGCATTGAATATGTTAAAAGAAAGTGGGATGACAATATGAAAATCAATAAATTCTCCAACTGAAAAGGAGGATTGAAGTTGTGTATTGAAGAAAATCAACCTCCAAGCAAACAAAGGAATATATCGAGACTTGTAGGGAGATTGATGTATCTCGCACCGACCTGACCAGACTTAGCTTATCATCTTGGTATGGTGAGTCAGATAATGCACAATCCAGTCATACAAATCTTAAGGTACATAAAAACTACTCTCGTGAAAAGGGAATTCTATTCAAGAAGGACTCTAACGACCAAGATGTAATGGTTTATACTGATGCAAATTGGGCAGGTGCTCTTTATGATAAAAGATCAACCTCTAGATACTTAACATTTGTAGGAGGTAATCTTGTCACATGGAAAAGAATGTTGTAGCTCGTTCTACCGTTGAAATTGAACTCAGAGGAATGATTCTTGGACTATGTGAAAGTTTATGGCTCAGATTGTTTCTCCAAGATCTAGGGTGTGTATATACACATCTCTAAGTTGTATTGTGATAACAAAGCTGCGCACGACATTGCTCATAACCTTATCCAAACATGATTGTATGAAACATGTAGATATTGACATATTTTTTATCAAGGAAAAGCTCAACACAAATATTCTAGAATGGCCAAATATAAATTTTAGGAGATTGTTAGACAAATTGAAAATGTATGACATCTATTTACCAACTCGAGGAAGAATGTTAAAAAAAAAAAGAACATTTGATTAGTCAAAATTATGTTTGTATAACCGTAAATAATATTTCATAATTAGGACAACCATTTTTTAGTTTCTATTTTCTTATTTAATTCTTATTTCTTTATTTAGCCCGTAAATTATGCAAAAAAGAATAATATAAATAAGTATAAATTAAACTATGAATTATATTAATTTTTCACTATCATACTAAACATTTTTATAGGAAAATATGCATAGGAAGCCGCCTCTAAGAAACTTCAGAAATTATACATATGTAGATAACTACGTACACAGTACACATACATATGCGATCTGAGTTCTGTAGCTGATGCTACCACCCAAAACTAGTTATTGAACAATGACATCGCAAAAGGAATTCAACAACACAAATCTACTTGGGAACCCATACAACATGATCCTCAGGAAGGAAGTGGCAAACAGGAACAGTTCCTGGCTTAACTTTGAGCACTTGAAATGCCAAATGTTTGGGGTTCCATTCTGACGTGTCAGTGTGACACACTGCTACTGCTTTAACTCTGATCCCATTTTCACCCTCCAAAGGCACAGAGTAAGCCTTAGTGGTCTCGGTCTTGTGACAGTAAAAAACAGCATAAGGGTAAGTCTGTTTGTGGCACACAACAGCTTTGTCCCCCGCTAACTTCTTCACTCCAGGTGCTATAGCGTATTGTTGCAATTCTGTTTTTTTGTCCACTTCAGTGGAAACAACCTCAACATTTTTGCCAAGTTTGGAAGTGGTGAAATCAACCATGGACTCTAGTGAAGTTGCACAATACTTCTCTTCCCCTTTAATGCCAACCTCTTCACACTCATTGATAGTTTTTTCTATTTCCTGAGCCTCCTCTGACTCGGGTATGACAGAGAACTTGTTGAATACATCTTCCACCTTGTTGGATGAAAAGGGTATTGAGTCCGCGGATTGGCGTGGCAAGAAAGTGGCTCCATTTGAAGTTTTAGTGAAGAGCAAGTTCAATTTTGTTCCAGGATGCAAGTCTTTTTCCAACAAGAAAAGTGCCACGTTGGGATCATCATGTAATTGGGTCTCAGTGGCAGCGTAGTTGTATGCAAATGGATTTCCAACTGAAACATGTACTGGTTTTCCCTTATGGCCTTTATTCACCGAAACACCTCCACCTTTTCCACCAAATCTAAAATGTTATAAATTAACTTACTGTTAGTTGATCAAGGCCAAACTAGATTTTGCAACACTTAAAATGTCCTATGTAACCCTCTTATTAATTACTCTCCTACTACTCTCTTTCTGCATAACTTTATGTATAACATTGACACAACTAGTCGTGTATATATTCTCTCTATACCAAATTTATGGAACTCACAACCGAGTATGTGAATGTTATAAGCTTATTTGTTTTTATTTTAATTTTCATTTTTTGATAACGGTTTTATTGTTTTCAATATTTTAAGTAATAAGTTTGTTTTAATTGTTGTTTTTAGTTTTTAAAAAATAAAAATACTAAAATTATGTTTGATTTGAATATTTTTAGTATATAATTTTTTTTTTAAAATAATACAAATTTTTTTATAGTTTTTGTTTCTATTTTTTCTTTTTAATTTGTATGCATGATTCAAGGAGCGACATTTTATATAAATGTGTCACCATGATTTTACAAAAATAAACTACAATTTTCTTAGTTTTACCAAATTTTAAATATGTTTTTATTAAAATATTTTTTAAAAATCAATCCAACACAATTTTACTAATATTTTTTATTTAAAATAAAAATAAAAATAAAAAACACACTAAATGCGACTAAAGTTTTAAGATGAATAGTTATAATTTTAAAAATTAACTTTATTTCGAACTAACTGTGTATATGTATTTTCTTCACGTTATATAACTCGCTGTTTGATTGTATTACATTTATTTATTAAATAATATTTTATCAAAACTTAATATATGAACATGGGTCAAGTGAAATGCTTTATTATTAATATGATTAAAAATTAAATTTTCATTGACACTTTCTTGTACAATCTTTTATATATATGCAGCCATTTTTCTCTTGCCACTCTATTATGTTTTTTCTTTAAATACTAAAAATATCTTCACTAAATTTTTCGCCAAACACCTCCTTACGTGTGACTGGACCTTTCTCTCCAAAATACCGGTGGGGTAGCCTAATTAAGTTGAGATGACCTGAAAGTCTAGTATTTTTCTATTTTTAAGTCAATCTTATAATTTAATATTTTTACTCGTCTTAAGTCTATAAATTTTTTATATTTTTATTCATACTTGTAATTATTACTTATTTTATTTTATTTTTATTCTTATAATTATTTTTTCATTTTAAATTCTTATAAATTATATTTTATAAAGAATAAAAATTAAAATATATAACTTATAAAGACTAAGTTTTAAAATTAAATTAATTACAAGGATAAAAAAATGAAATAAAATTTATAATAACTAAAAAAAAAAATCTAAATTATAAGAATTAAAAATGAAACAAAAAATTATAAAGAATAAAAATAGAAGAACGTTAAATTTCAGAAAAAAAAATGAAAACCTATTTTTAAACTAACTAGGGTAAAGGATGTCAATGATTGCTTTTGGCACCAACGTTGTAGGAAGCACCGATTTTCAGTAACTTCTGGAGGTAAGGCAGCATGGGTTGTCACCAGCGCAAGCTTCAAGTTATACAAAAATTAAGAAACTTGTTACTAGCCAGTAAAGCATCATTATTCATAATTAAACATTTATTACCTTGCAGAAAAAAGATCGTGAATTACCGTTTTCTTTCCATTAAGATAATACGATAGGATGAATTGTCAAATATTATTTTTTCATCGATATATATATATATATATATATATATATATATATATATATATATATATATATATATATATATATATATATAATGAAAAATGTCGGGTGACTAATACTGATAAGTTAGTTAACTATCTCGTGAAATATAAAGAAAAATTAATAAAAAATTTTTTTGTATGTATAAACATGAAGTAGTTTAGTGGTTGATTTATATTATTATTAATTATCAAATATTTTACATATTTAATAGCCAGTAGATATTTGCACCTTCAGTTAAAAATAAAAGAAAAAAGTTCCAAAATAGTAGAGGAAGAAATAGAACTTCTATATATTAGTTTACGAAGAAAAAAGAAATCACAACTTCAAAAGAGAAAAATATCCAAACAAAAAAAAAAAAAGTTCCAAATAGTAGAGGAAGAAATAGAACTTTTATATATTAGTCTATGAAGAAAAAAGAAATCACAACTTCAAAGTAAAGTAATAAGCATGCATGCTTTAAGTTGTTTGAATGTTGAAGGCTCACATTGAGGAAAGTGAAAATGGGTAGGAGACGATACTCCATGCTGAGAAGTAAAGTTGCAGAGCTGGGTGATCACAGTATAAAAATTAATGAAGTTATTATAGGAACTAAAAGCAAGGCAGAGGAAATGTTGTTCTCTTGTAGAGGGTGGCCTCATAGCATATTTATATGCCGAATGTAGGTACCCATTAATTAGCAGGTGGTTGAGTAGCCATCATAAAAAATATGTCACAATAACAAGTTGCAGGTGGTTGAATAGCCATTATCAAAAATATGTTACCATAACAAGTTTAAAAAACTTCATCTTAAAGGAGTGCACGTCATCTCTTCAAAGTTTAAAAACTTATAGTACACGTGTTAATTCTTTTTGCATCGTTTGTTAATTAAATATAAAATTATTTGTAATTAAGCTGCACTAAATATTATTTGATTTAAAATAACTGTTTGTTAATAAAATATGTTTTCTCATGATTTATTTAAACTCATACAGACTCTCTGATTAGTGAACCAAGACCCTCTCGGTTAAACACGTACATAACTAAATACTCCATCCTTTCCTTTTCAATTATTTTTCATAAAATAATTTTGAAGTTTTTACTATACCATCATATATTTTGTACTCTACAATAAACACGTTAAATATGTAAATTAATTAAGTAAATAAGGATATAATTAATAAATAAATTATTAATGTTACGTTGAATTTTCAAACTTAAAAAGAACAACTTGTTGTTTATATAACCTATAATTAAAAATGAACAGAAAAGTATTACTCTTACACCTAACATTCCTTATAATAAACGTACAAAAGGACCAAACAAAAAGACATGCTCATAAACAAGGCAATACTATCTAAACAATAAATAAGTATTGCTCAACTCGAATTTGCACGTAGAATATAGTTAAGACCTAATTCTAATAGTTATTGTAGTTTAATGCCTCCTCTAGAGGTTAGTGATAAATTAGGGGAACATGATGTGTGTACGTGTGTGAAGTAATGTTTGATAATGATTGGTTATATATTATTATGAAAAATAATAAATATATATTGTCGCTACATAATATACATATGTAGATAATTAAAATTTTAAATTAAAAAATTGAAGGCAAGTATTTTTTTAGTAATTTTAATAATTTAAATGTGATTTAAATATGATTTGATAGTTTATATTTAATATATAATTGTATATTCTTATTTTTATATAGTTAGGAGTTTTTTATTATAACAATTAATAATGAACATATTATAAAATTAACCAAACATTTTTTTTTAAAAATACCCGTAGTGAAAAAAGTTGCTTTTTTAAAAATTAAAATTAATTTTTCATCGGTCAATTTGCACGAAGTTTTATGCCTTTAGAAAAGAAAAAAATTTTCTTTTTTTTCTTCTTAAAGATCATTCTACCTAATCTCGTTCAAACGTACCAATGTTTTGATACTAATTTTTCGTCTACAAAATTTTTCACAATGTAGACATTCTTCACTGAGTAATTATAATATAGTGTGTTACTGAATATCTTACTTTTTGAAAAGAAAAGTATGAACTTTGTGCTTTATTTGAATCGCAAACATATATTTGAATACCCTTATGTTGTATTTGGATATTAGAAATAATATTTAGGAAATAAATCAGGTAAGAAAGTGAGTTAAATATAGATAGATCTTTAGGTTGTTTAACCGGAGAGAATGAGGTGAAATAATAATAAAAAAAATTTATTTTAATTTTTTTTCAAACTTTTATTAATAAATTAATCTTATAATATTAGTTAAAATTAGTTATTTCAAATAAAAATGTAAGTTAGACAGATCATTTCCGAGGGCCCTAAAAGAGTTTTGCTTGAAAACAATTTGGGCCTGACTCAAATGGGCAGTTTTATATAAAAACACATTCCAACACTAAAATATGTTTTCATTTATAAGAACAAACAACATTACAGTTAGGCTATTTTTTGGGCCGTTTTGTTAGTTGCTAAGATTCACTTGTGGCCCAGTTACAAAAAATAATAACAACAAAAAGTAAAGTATAATTTTGGTAACGAAAATATAAAGCTCTATCACTTTCATATCCAAAGATAAAAATTTTCGAAAAATATCTCTAAAAGTATAGTAATTACTTACTTCAGTCTCTAAAAGTTTCTATTCTTAACTATTTAATGTCATTTTGATTTTGAAACTCAGCTACGAAATTTTATTTTAATCCATAAACTTGATTACATATTTTTATTTTAAGTTCATGCACCAAAATAACAATATAACAAAAAGTATTTGAATACATGGATTAAAATAATAACATAAAACTAAAATAAATAACTAACTAAACATTATTAATTTTTTAAGTTTTATTATTTTGAGAACTCAAGGGACAACACTTCACACTTTTATGCAATAAAAAGAAAACAAAAAATCCAACTATGTGGCACCGGCGTAGGAATGAAAAGTTGATTTTGATTATTCCCAATTGGATTGAAAAAAGTGATATATTGAGTTGGGTGGTTAATAGTAGCACCCTAGATAAGACCAAACAAATTATAGATATAACTCATGATTTACCTCAAATGAAATCCAAAGCACATGGTGAAGCAATGAGTTAGGCAATTTGTGTCTATTTTTTAATTTTGTTTCTTTTTCTTTTACTTTAAATTTACTCAACTTACTCCTCATCCTATTCCAATGCACAATAGCTAGGTAGCGCACTATCCTTGCTGGTAGCTATGTATCTAATTTTACTCATAAAAAGGGCAAAGCTAATAACTAAGTATCTAGCTAAAAATAACACTTTAGTGCACTAATGTGTCCTTTTGTTAGGCTTTAGTAAAACCCTATACTTTAATTGGTAGTCTTTGGTGGGGAAAAGTGGTATCCACTAAATGAAACTAATTTTGGTTTGTTCATGTTTAATAAGTTGATTGTGGTGTGGGTCATTAAAGAATAAGGAAGGTCTATTTCTAATTCTAAAGAGGTTTAGATTACACTTGGCAGACCAAGAGTCGTGGGGCGGTTTGGCTCCTCTGGGTTTTAATTTTTAAGCTTCTACTGAGAGCATTAATTTGTAGAGAATCAATAGTGGAAATTTTCAATTGAATATTATGTTGATTAGGATAAACAAATATTATGTATTACAATTATATTGTAACAAGTTAAATAAAATTGTATCAAAATTTATATTTTTATTTGTAGAATATATTTTTTTGGAAACATATTTTTATATAAAATTAATTGAGTGACATAATTGAAAAAACAAAAAAAAAACTCTAAGAAATTACCTGACAAAGATAATAATATATTTATTATTAATTTTTTAAAGGACCAGGTAATTAAACTTTTTCATTAAAAGTTGCATCATTTAATAGTTAATTAATAATAAAAAATGTTATAAACAATCAAATATTAAAAGGTGAGGGAGAAGAATGATACATATGAACGTGAAATTAAAGTAGGTGAAAATTATAATATAAAAAAAGACGATAAAGAGATGATTAAATCTCACAGACTAATTCTGAGTATATGTTCCGAGTATATTAAAATTTGGTTGTTTATAACAAATTTTTTTAATTAACTAGAATTTATTTAAAAGCAATAATTTTGATACATTAATAGTTATTAAATAATGAAAGCTTTCAATAGAAAATTTTAATGAAAGTTTAATTATCTATTTGATCCTTATAGTATTTTCTAAGGTTTAAAAACTAGAATATACGGTTACGGTTAGTGAATTTAATGTTTCATGAAAATTTTTACAAGATGTCTTTTGGGCATTGGCATATTAAAGAAAATATTAACTGAAAGTTGATTAAAAATTATAATGTAAAATTAATATTAAGAATATAATTAATATTATGATTTTTTATTTATAGTCCGTGAGTGACTCGAAAAAAGGTTATTGCAAAAAAAAAATAAAAATACCGTGTTAATAATGTTAATTTGTTCTAAAATTAGAAAACTATTAAAATTTAATTAAAATTTTTGAATTATAAAAACTAATTAATTTTTTTTTATAAAACTGTAATCAAATTACTCAAAAAAGTAAATTAAGTAATCCAGCATAAAAAGAATAATCTTAGTAAATCAACTATTAGTATTCAATTTGTACATGGGCCTCAGGATCGGATTAACCAATAATTGATGAGACCTAAATAAATTGAAGGAAAAATAAATTAAAATAAAAAATTATATAATAAATTTTTGGGGCCTTTTTATATTGTATAAGAATATTTTGTGAGTCCTTTACTTTAGAAATATTAATAATAATTTCTTTTTATTAATGAATCTAAGATTTAAGTTTTACTTGTTTTATCATTATGCCAGTCCTAATGAGTTTTCTTAATTACCTTGGACTGGGTATCATTCCTTCATCTTAAATTTTATCCGAAAAAAGAAAAGTATATACACGAGTCAATTTAAAAAAGTTAAATCTTAAAATTATAAAGATGTATTTATTAATGTAAATATTAAGTAAGGTTTTATTTGAGTTAATAGCCTGGAACAGTTTTTTTTTTTTTTTTCTAAGTCAATGATTTTTTTAAAGATGTATTCATTGGTTTCAGTCCCAATGCTTCTAAGTTCTAATTAACTTTGATGATTATATTAATTGAAAAAAAGGTTAGCATAATACCCTTTTTCATTGGGACAATATTTATAAGTTGTCTTCGAACACACTAAGCACGTGTCTAAAATTATTTCTTTATAAATAATTATTTTTTAAAAAATTAGTAAAAACTGATTATTTTATAGAATAAATTAAACTAAACACGCTGAACTTGAATAAAGGAAAGATATAAGTTCAGTGCACTTATTTCCCTCCTCTCTTTTGGTTTATTCGGGTTGTACTATAACTTTATCCTTTTATTAATTTTTAGCTCTTTCTTTTTGTGAAGATGATATTAAATCCTAGTTGGTTATACTGTATTATCCACCATCAATTTATTAACAGTAATGGGAAAAAAATTCCATAAAAGATAAAAAAAAAAAAAAGATATATTAATTGGCCACTTTTTTTTCTTTGAAAATGGTGGCCACTTCTAATTCCATTAATTGCCCATCCTCCACACATTTGCTGAGAACTTTCAACGTCCAGTTGTCACCAATAACTTTCCTACAACCTCAATTTTTGCATTTTTATGCTTTGTTTTATGATAATTTACTCTTTCTTTATTTAAAAAAAAAAATTGAACAAGGTTATATATATATATATATATATATATATATATATATATAGAGAGAGAGAGAGAGAGAGAGAGAGAGAGAGGAGGGATCATTATAATTAAATCTATTATTATATCATTTAATAAAACCAAAAAACAATTTTATCGATCCAACTTATATAATTAGATATTGTTAAAATTGCTTAGATCATATTTTTTCAAAATTAAAAAATAAAAAAAAAATAATAAAGTGATTTGTATTTTAAATCATATATATTTTGACAATATATTAACATTCCTCTAATCATAGAATATAACAAGGAAATTTCCACGGTATAAGATTAAAATATAGAAGTTTTGATACAGTTATTATGTAAACTAATAAAAATACAAACTTTTTCCTTGACATTTTCTTTATTATTTAGTGTAACAAAACTTGTTTATTATAATTTGATCATTGATTAATTTAAATATTTTTCTTTCGAATTTACTAACTTCCATTGTGTAACTTCTACTTTACACTATAGCAGCTATGGAACAAATCTATTGCATTTCTGATAGAATGTTTTTCCATCACGTTCAACGAATCCGGGTGTTTTCTTTATATTTAATCCTAATATTGCATCATAGTACAAAAGCAACATATAGTATTATAAAACAAGAGACCATGTTAATGGTGATTGTCCCTTTCAAAACTAATTGAAAACTTTCAACAAGTATAAATAAAATTGTAAACATAATTTTATGTATATATACTGTAATTTTATTTCAATGTCAAAAAGATATCAAATACAAATTACAAAGACATGACCCACTGGTGGGCCGAACTAAAATCAAGAACCTTCCTTAAAAAACACAACTGTTTTACTCTCTAATTGCTACCTGTAGTTGGAGAAGATGCACAATGAAAAAAAGGAGAAAGTTGACTGTGGAAAATAAAGTAGGGTTTAGAATTAATTAAAAAATAAAACACTATTTATCAAGATACCGTAACTCTCGTATAAAAAATAATCAGAGAATCTTCAAAAAGATAAACGGCATTATATTATTACAAGTATGCATGTACCTTATTTCTCAATTCAAATTGAGAAAAGTTTGAATATAAGATAGAAGAAATTAATGAATCGATAGAAGTTCATTAAATTTGTTTAGGGGTGGTAAAGTAGGTTAATATGCCCAA
Organism: Hylodesmum podocarpum; assembly: GCA_026586105.1. Classification (NCBI taxonomy): domain Eukaryota; kingdom Viridiplantae; phylum Streptophyta; class Magnoliopsida; order Fabales; family Fabaceae; genus Hylodesmum; species Hylodesmum podocarpum. The sequence goes on from JALJEV010000623.1 coordinate 6,350,558, forward strand.
CCATGTTAGGATGATAAGTAGGTTATTATCCTCACAAACCATGTTTAATTCCAACAAAAAAGATACTCTAATTAATATATATATATATATGTATATGTATATATGTATGTATGTATACGTATATATGACACAAACTTTAATATATACGAGTGTTTATCAATACACTAGAATTAATTATAATTTTAATAAAAACCTTTTTTATTTATTATTTTCTTAATAACTTTGAGGTGTTTAGTTGAAATAAATAAAATAAATATTTTCTTAATAATATTTTTTTCTTGATAATTAAATAAATAAAAAAACTTGTGGAGGATGGTTTAAAAGAGCTTGACAAGTGATTTAGCCTTCGATTTTCACCATTATGCGAATTGTGTGAAATACCATTACGTTCAGAGTTAAGTTTGAAGGGAGAGAAGAAAATCAATGAAAATAACATGTGCAATGAAATACAAGGAAAGTAACACTTTGTTTAGAGAGAAAGAGATCAGTAAAAATAATATATACAATAAAATATAGAAAAGATGACACTTTCTCTGTTTGGGTAATTGGAATAAGTAAAGAAATATTTAAAATATTAGTGAGTTTTACATGCTTATGACAAACAAGGTAAAATAAACATCATATTTTCAATATTGTTTCTTATATTAGTGTTGTTTCAATAATTATATATATATATATATATATATTTTATTTATAAAATTACTTAAACCATCATGTCGTCTTTCTTTATTCATTGAATCTTGTTCAAGTTAGTGTTATACATAGATTTTTTTTTTTTTATAAATCTAGTGAATAATTCCTTTTCAAATTTTCAAATTGGTGTAAAGCTAGCACCTTTAGTATGCTTTTGCATAATGCTTTTTAGACTAATTTGTTGTTTTGTTTGTTTTTGTTTTTGATTTTTTAGTTAACGGGTTCTTAACAGACTCTTAAATTGTTCTTTACACACGGTTTCCTTTGCTTTATCAATAAATTTTTGGCTTATGTGTAAAAGATAGAGCATAAAGTTCTAAACTTATATTTTAGTCCCATACAGAATAGGAATTAAAAAGTAATTGGCATATGAAAAAGCATGAAAAATATTAATTAACAAATATCTTATAAACTCTTCTGAATATATTCTCTATAATTACTTAAAATTCATTGAATTCTGAGGTCTCATTTATTATTTAATGATTATTTTTTAAATTTTCTAATTTTTAATAAATTTTAACAAATCATAACAAATTTTAAAATATGTATCAGATAATATATCGCTATTTTCAGTACATATACTTTGTTCTCATTACATTTTTATTTTGAAGGAAAGAGGCTGGGATTAAACTATTTTGGACTTAGTATATATTATAATATTAATCATATTTGATTATTTGTATAATTGAGAAGTTGAAGCTAGGGAAAGTGGAACCAAATACTAGAGAAAGAGAGATATAGGGTGATAGGATTCTAAACTAATGTTGAGAAGACAACTCTTTATAGTTGCCTTACTTAGCAAGAATGAATGGCACCATGACACCAAGCTTGTTTCAAATTAAATATCTAATCTTTATATATGATACCATCTCTTTATTTAGTAATTCAATATCTGAAACCCTTTATTCTCTCTCTCATATTATTAATTGGATGAATGTGCTTCAAATCATAGGAAAGTAGCATCCCACGCCTGTCTAATCAAACCTTTGAGAGCTTATAGTATAGTAGTAATGATTAAAGTTGTTGATATTTAATATGTACTTGAGAAGTGGTGAAGAATATGACCCATGCTGATTCTGTGTGTTAGTATATATACATAAAACAAATCAAACCAACCTAACTAATAATTCTATTCAAGTACTTAGCTTTTTCTTTCAACTTTTCATTCTTTGTGTGTAATCTTATTCATTGTGATATTTTTAAATAAGTAAACTTTTTTTATTGTATTTTGGATTGAAAGAATAATAAAATACATGAATTGACATTTATATATGTAAAAATTAGAATAATATAAAATTAAAATGTTATATAAAATAATTTATAAATGAAGATAAATCTTAAAAAATATAATAATTTAATTTTGAATAAATTACACTCCCACAATTCTGTATTTTTGTAAATTTACATTTAACATCCTTCAGCATTACTTTTACATGAGTGTTTAATGAAGAAGTTTTATGTTAAAAGAAGTAAAAGAAATCCAGCAAAAATACAGAAAATATCATAGTTACATTTCTTGTCTCCTAAATCAATTCAAATAAATATGATTAGTTAATTCAAATTTAAACCCAACAAATCTAACACAAAAACACTCATAATAAATGAGTTATTTCATGTCAAAATGTCCTTGTATCATAAATATTATGAGTTATTTCATGTCAAAATGTCTTTGTATCATAAAGATACAGGTAATATGGGCAAAATGATATGCAAAAAATGGATTATTTCATGTAAAAAATCCCTTATATCATAAAGAGATACATAATATGAGCAAAATGATATCCTGATTTTGTTGTGTGAAAAAAGGTTCAACTTCCACCAGATTAATTAATTGAGTTGAGATTTTTAGCTCACTCTAAAAACGAGTTCGATTCAACCTCTCTCTCTCTTTTCGAGTTGAGAACGAATTTAGTTGGCTTAAACTTTTTTATTATTTTAAACATTAATACTTATTTATAGTTATAAACAATTTGGTATTAATGAAAAAAAGTATTGATGTTCTAGTTAGGCCTTTTTTCAGGTAATTGATGGATATATTTGATATTTGAAGTATTAGAAAATTTTGATGAATGAATTAATCATAATGACGGTTACATTACATTGTTTATATAATAATTATGTTAAGGTTATTTATGTTTTCTTTATTTATTATTTATTTAATAAGTTATTTCAAGGATAACCTTTCTAATTACATGCTTATTTTTTAAAATTCAAATCCAACCCGCTGTATATTAAAATTTTTGCTGAATTGGTACTTTTGTGTTCTTATTAATGATCTGTTTTGTAGAGAATGGGATAATAAAATAAAAAAGAAAATATTTACATTAATTAAAAAGATAAGACCCGGATAAAACCCACTTAATCAATATTAAAAGCTATCATTTAAATTTTAAGTCTATTCTAAGACAGGTTCATACTTGTATTTTAGTGGAAAAGATACGAAGGGATAGTTTGTTTTTTTTTTTTCTATAAATTTTAAATTTCTGAATTTTAGGAATATTCTAAAATGTGATTAAAATACGTGAATCTCACAGCACCTTCATTGAATTTAAAATTGGTGTCCATTCGAGACATCATAAAGATTTTTTTAAAAAAGGGGAAAATAGAAAAGCATGGAAAAGGAAAAGGCTAACCAAGACGAAGACATATTAATTCTTTGTGGCTTAAACTATGCACAAAAGCCATGAGCTTAAAAAAGCGACATATTATACCTTTCATGTTTCTTAACTCAATCAAATATCAAAATCAAACGTTCCCTCTACTTTAATTTGGCTATGAAAAAAGCATCTTCTAAAACCTTTACAAAAAATAACTCAAACTAATAATAATATGATAAATAGCAAAAAAATATTACTAGCTAGTGCTAGAAAGTGTTCTACATCCCTTGGTTCTTTTAAGAAACTTCAGAGTGAAGTTATTACTTTCGTCTCGTATCTTCGAACTTTTCTGGCTTCTTGTTACACTGGATGGACGCCACATTTTGCGTCTTAATTATCATTGGTTTAAATAACTTTTTATATATTCTTATGATTCTTTTCTACGCTTTTAATTTTTTAGTTTGTATTATTATTATTTTTTAATTTACCTAACACAGATTTAGGGTTGAGCAAAGATGTGATTAATAGATATTGCTCAATAGAAATGATGTTTATTAACAAAAATATTAATTTAATGTAAAAGAAACATATATAAGATTTTTTGTTTTATAAAAACTAATAAAATAAAGAGATAAATATTTATTAGGTTTCATAATTGTTTTGTTTAAGTTATTATCATAATCACGTGTGCTCAACCCAATCAAATTTGGTAGTTAAATTACGTAGATTTGTAATCTTATTTATTAATTAAATATGTAAGTACCCTACTCATCATAAATATTTTGAAAGAGTGTTCATTGAATTCATTATTGATTGTCACCCTAGTGACATTTTCTTTAACACTCTTCTTATAACATTTTCTCAATAATTAATTAAAATTTACTGAAAATCATTAATTTTGATGGATATCATATATACATTTAGATAAAGAATCACTAAATGATAAATAGAACCTTTAAAATTGGTGGATTTCAATGAATTCAAAAAACACAGAAAAGATGTTAAGAAAGAATGACCGAAAATGCATTCATGAATAAATATATTCTAAAAAATTCATATATAAATGCCCCCCCCCCCCCCCCCATTCTTGATGCGAAAAATGAAAATTCTTTAAATGAATGAAAATATTGCAATTGAAATATCTATAATTAAAAACATTCAAGTGCTTAGACCCGTTTAGAAATACTTTCTGCAGCCACCGACTTTACTTTTTAACCTTTTGCTCACGTCCCCACTAAATACTATGATGATTAGATGAAATTTGTTATGATGTTTCATTAATAAGATATAAATAGGATAATCTCCTTATGCTTTCGGTTTATTAATGCATAAGCAAAGTGAAATGCATAACAAATTCAACCCAACAACAATATAAAATTTACTTAAACTCTCTTTAAGTACAAGTATCAGGTATGCGTACGCGGGCTTCTGATTTCTATTCATAATTATTGCCATAATCACTTTTAACCTCCACGTTTAATTATAATAGGAGGAGTATGTTAGTGTTTAGAGTGAAATCATTAAAAAAGACAAAGAAATTTTTATATGTTATTTGAAAATTTTACATTTTGTTAGAGAAAAGAAAAAACAAATAAAATTTTCATCGATTTAATTCTTTCACATAATATCGAAATAAATCATTTTATTCATCCAAACACCATAATATAAGCAAATCTAATTATTGATCTATATTCTTTCTTTTCCCTCATAATATAAACAAATGATAGTTAATACCATCAGAAATAATGCAGCCATCAGTGATTTAAAGTCTCAGAGCAATAAATCAGGTTGACAATGGGTTTTGACTTTTGATTTAATTCTATCCTAATAAAACCTTAGTACTCGACCTAATTCAATATTTGTTGGATGACAACACCCGCATGAACATTCAAAGTAATGATGGCTTTTAAACATCATTAAATGTGTACTATGTATCTGGATGTGCATTTTTGGGACGACCTAAAAAGGTTGTATATGAAAATTTTCAAAATGCTTTAAGGGTACTCAAAACTACCATTTGTCGTAAATAAAGTTACCCGACAACATTAATTGCTCTTAGGTTAAGTAGGCAGGGTCTGTATATAACCCAAAATTTAGTTAAATAATTATTAGTTCAGGTAAGAAGATTTCATCCAACAGTCCCTTGTCATAGATACTTTAACTTTTAAAAATAAGAAGAAAAATTATTCACACATTTTGAATTTTAAGGTTTATTTTAACAACAAAAAACTAGGTGGATTTTTAAATATATCATTTTATTTTTTATTCTTTTTAGTACTGCTGGTTAAAAATTTAGTTAGCTTAAATTCAAATATAAAATTAACTCTGAATTCACTATCATACAAAATCAACGATGTCTTCTCTAAATAAATTATTTAACATTATTTTAATTTTATTCAGTTTTGGTTTTTGAGACATTATGTGCATACAAATGATGTGTTTTAATTCAAATAATGTATTTGCTTGACCTTCTGTTTCTTCTTAATTTCACAGTTTTTCTCTTTAATTTATTTATACCCAATAAAATAAATATTCTTTTGTTAAATATGAAATTATCTTCTATTCTCTTTTAATTATTCATGCATAGCACACAAAAAAAACTTGTTCTTTTTAAATTAAACTATTGAATTTACGAACTGTTATGAATATACATGAAAAGTTTGACAACATAGTTGGATAAATTGAGATTTATCTTTAAGTAATAAAATTTGAAAAAGTAAAAATAAATAAATTGTTATTGCGTGACTTAAATTCTCTTTTTTTTAATCTTTCATTCATATTTTTATAAAGTTTAAATCTGATATTTTCAAAACCCATTTTACGTATAATATGATATTTTAGTACTCTCACATTACTTAAAAATCATTATAAAAAATAATTAATAAATTATTTTTTTTAATTTACTGAGATATCTGTTAAAGATAAAAATGGTGAAACTTACTGCGATCAAACTCAGAATGATTATTGATAGAGAGTAATGATTTAATAAAAATATAGAGGGTATAGACTTGCACGCGCTAGAGTCGGCGTAGGATTTTCCTTTATGGGGTGGGAAACAGAAATACCAAAGTAATTAACAAATAAAATTTTAGTCACTATGTTGGAGCCCACCTTAGTCATTCATGGTCCCTGCTAGCTAGCCCGCGTGGTTGAGAAAGCCCAATATATTGGCTGATTTGGGCTTTTGGAGCTAACTTTTTGAGGGGCCCACGTTAGAAGCTAAAATCCCCCTCTTACCTTTCTCCCTAACTGTTTTATAAGTAAATAGAAAATCTTCTATCAAAAAGGAATTCCAAAATAATACTAATAGAAGACCACTTGGGTTGATTCTAATCTAGGGGTATAGGCTTATAGGTTAGGGTTGATTCTAATTTCAGTTCCCATTGAGAGGGACTAACTCCTATTATAGATCATGCTTATTGTATTGTTAGGATCAACTTTTTCATTTTCAAAGTTGGTCCCTTGGTTTAGTTTGTGAGGTTTAATCAATCTCTTTAAGCTATCGCCTTCTTTGCATTATAGTTCTTGGCTACTTTAATTTCACCACTTATGTGTATTATTTTTCTCCCTCTTCTTTTTGATATTTAGTTGTTTAGAATTTGAGAAATATTATTAATATTTTCTCTAACTCTTTATCTATAACATTTTTTTATTAACTAAAATTTATTTAAAAGCAATGATTTTGATATGTTAGTAGTTATTAAATGATGCAAACTTCGAATAGAAAATTTTAATGAAGATTTAATTATTTATTTCACAAATTTTATCTTTTAGTTTTTATAATTTAAAATTGACTATTTTAGTCCTAATTTTTTTCCCTTTAATTTAATTATTTTTCTCCCTTTAGCCCTTGTACTTTTAATGTCGGGACTAAAAGGTAATTAAAGTTTAAATTATAAGAATTAAAAATGTCCCTTTGGAAATTAAAGTGACTAAAATAGTCACTTCTAAACCATAGAGATTAAAAGCTAATGTTTATGAATAAATAGATGATTAAACCTTTAATTAACAACATATTTTTTTCCCAAAACAACTAATATTCAAAATATTGAACCTTTAAAAATGCTTTTTATCTCTTAAAAATTTTCATTTATTAACAAAATTTGATTAACTATCAATGTGAGAGATTTTTAATTTTTTTAAAGTAACTGTTCTATATCACTTTGGAGAATTGGTTGGTGTATAGAAAAATAAACCTATATGCTTATTCGATAATTAGAGTCCTACAAAGAAAAATCATGCATAGACTCATTGATTAAAAACAAGTATTGGGTATAATAATCATGTAACTATGTGACTATGTCAAGTCCAAAGCTAGGGTGGCCCTCCCTTTTCCATGTCATTTATTTTATATGGCCTTCAAATGCGTATGTTTATTCTCTTGATATCATTTTCAATGATTATGCCACTCATTGACGATTCCGGGGGAGTTCAGGGGAATGAGGCAACTCCTATTTAATGACATTCTCAATTCACAATAAACTCAAATTATTGCTTTCTCCTGATCCTATATAAGTTTTAGCTTTAGTTTGAAAACTGAAAAACCTAATTTTAACTGGATCAATAATATCTCCCAATTTAACAAAACATTAACTCACAAACTAAAAAATACTAATAATTATCTTTTTTATTAAGTTTTCTCTGAAAACAATGTAATACAGTACTATTAATAAAGATATAAATGAAATAAAATGATTAATGTCACATTGAAAAATTAAAATAATATTTATTTTAAGACTTGATTTTTTATCTCACACGACACTAGTCAATGGAACAGGGAAAGTAATATTTATGTATATGTTAATTAATTTTAAAAAAAAATATTTATATACATTTACTATAATTTTTACAACAATTTTTTTTTTCATATCTACCTCTTCTATGTATTATTTACCGCAGCTTATAATAACGGAGAAAGATAAACATATAAAATAAATTTTCATATTGTTGTAATAGCATGATTTTATTTAATTCACCCATTATATGGATATTTTATTTTCTAAAAAGTATGTCCTCGTTTAAAAGGACTAAAGGAGAAGTATATGTAATTTTAAAACTGACTTTGATTATGTTTTTAAAATATACTAATATTTTATAGAGAAAAAATATATTAATATTAGCAAGTAAGTTATATAAAAAAATATTTTTATACGACTAAAGTTTACTAAAATTAAGTATTTTGAAATATATCAACTATATTATAAGTAAAATCATGATAATAAATAAATATATAAATGTTATTTTACATTCATAATAAACTGGTATTTTAGTCCCGGCATGCAATGTAAAGGTTATGTCTAATTGTACAATTTTATAATTATAATTAATTATCTTAAAATATGTATAATAATATTTATATCATATAATTAACATAAATAAATGTACAATGAGTTAGGTAAATATAGTTTAATATTTTTATCTGTGGAGTAAACATTTTTTATCAATTTTTTATGTAGAATATATTTGACTAAAAATATTTTTTTAATTAATTAAAAATAAATATAGTTTAAAAAAATGAATCAAACGGTATGATTGAATCGCAAACTAATAAACTGATAATTAGTTAGTTTAAAAATAATCAAAATATATATATAAAAAAATCAATAAAACCTGAACCACTTCGTTGTGGTCCAAGCAAAAATACATTTTTTTTTAAAAAAAAGTAAAAGATGCATATAAAAATATCATCATAATCGAGATTTCACATAGCTAATAAAAGAAAACCTTAACATTAAATCATTTTGATTTTTTTTTTTTGCTCTTAAGAAAAGAACTCCAAACTAAAGTTTTCATGCTTTACTTTCTATTCTTAGTAAATTCAAAGTTGTTATTGTTGAATAGATATTATTGTGATAAATTAAAAAGAACAAAAAATAATATTTGACTAAAATTGAAAGTGGAAAATATAACCCTAAAATAGTGATTTAGTTACAAATTGGATAGAATTAACAAACTACCCAACCCAAGCTGAGTCACTCTAGTCCACAGTCCACATTGCCCAACGGTAACTGTAACCACCGGCTATGTGCTAGATTATTGTCTGCTGAAACTACTTTCTTTTAATTGTAGTTCATATCATGTAGGATTTGTTAATCCTTAATATATTGACGAACACAGTGACGTTTCCACACGGGTTAAATTTGTAAAATGCCAAACTTCAATTTAGTTAGCCAACAAACAAAACTATATATGATGATACATATCTATCTCTGTGCATTTATTTAGTTTAAATCAATAACAAAACATTCTTAAATATTATATAATAAAATAAAAATGTCCCCACCAGAGTGTTGCTTCTGTTTTTACCACTTGGATTTGGTCCATATAAATTCCTTGTATGATGGAATAGAAATATATATTAAAGAGATATCTCCCATCCTTCTCAGTCTCTCTCTCTGTGATCAATGCTGATTTAGTCCCGTAGTTGGTGCTCATCCTCCCGCTTAACCCTCCCTCCACATTCAACCATACCATACACACGCTACAACATACACACTCTCACACACAACAAAATTTATCTTTCTTGTTATTGGATAACACCCTCTTAATCCACTCCATTTTTTACGCTAATATTTTTCAAACACTAGCCTAATCCTAATCTCCCTTTAGATAAGGAACCAAAAGATTACCACACTCACCTCACCCTAATACTCCTTCAACAAAGTGATACTAGAGAGAACCAAAAACTAAAAAAAAAAAAAAAAAAGGTTTTCCTTTTCTTTTTCTCTTTCTCTCCAACGTGGTTTCTTCTTACCCGGTTTCTCTGTCTCGAGCTGAAACTTATATGTTTCTTTTGTATTAGACTGCCTCTAGCCATAAAAAATTAATCTGCTGAGATATAAAGAAAATAAAGAATTTATTTGTTTGTGTTATTAGATTATTTGTTTTTGGTATTTGGTCATTATTGCATTCTTGATGGACTATTGTAGCCTGAGAGAAATAGAAGGAAAACAAGCACATGACCCGTTATTCATGAATAACAAGGACAACAAGAAGAACAAGTTATCATCTTTCTCCAACACCGTGTGGATTCCAGGGCCGGTGATAGTAGGAGCAGGACCTTCAGGGCTAGCAGTAGCAGCGTGTCTCAAAGAGAAAAACGTTCCAAGCGTGATTCTAGAGAGATCTAACTGCATAGCTTCTCTATGGCAGCTTAAGACCTACGATCGCTTAAGCCTTCACTTGCCAAAGCAATTCTGCGAACTACCCTTCATGGGGTTCCCTTCACACTTCCCAACGTACCCTTCAAAGCACCAATTCATAGAGTACTTAGAGACTTATGCTGATAGATTCGGTATTAGGCCACGGTTCAATGAGACTGTAAAGTACGCAGAGTTTGATGTTAAACTCGGGTTGTGGCGGCTGAAGACCACTAACAAGGCTGAAACCACCACGGAGTACTTGTGCCGGTGGCTCATCGTGGCCACCGGCGAGAATGCGGAGGCGGTGGTGCCGGATATTGAAGGGGTACAAGAGTTTGGTGCGCCTATAAGACACACGAGTTTGTATAAAAGTGGACAAGAGTTTAGAGGAAAAAGGGTTTTGGTTGTTGGGTGTGGGAATTCAGGGATGGAAGTGTGCTTGGATCTTTGCAACCATAATGCAACTCCTTCTCTTGTGGTTAGAGACACAGTAAGAACTTTCTTTCTTCTTCTTCTCTGTCTTTTGAAAAAATGGTTATTCATAAAAAATAAAAGAAAAAAAAAAGATAAAATCTGTGAGATTTTTCTTTTTCCCCTTCTTTGTAAAAAGTTCATGTCTCTCCTGATTTGGAATTTTTTATTTAATATCAAAAAGGTTAATTTGCAACGAGACGCCCACTTTTTTAATTTCTACTTTTTTTAATTGGGGACTTTTGTCATGTTTCGAAATATACACTTGCTTTGTAAAACCATAGATGAGGTTTTTTTTCTCCCTTCGTTCTCATGCAAAATTTGAAAAACTTTGGTATATTATATAAGGATCAACGTTCATATATAAACATGTAATTTCGCATCACACAGAAAAACAAAGTTGCAACCGTTTTTTTGTGTGTGAAATCTAAAAGAAATTAATCAACCAGTCAAGTAGTAAGATTCATAATTTCATAAGTCCAAAAGATTGGCTTTTGTAGACTCACTCACGCACAAACTTGATACAAATTACAAAACCCTTGTTTCATTCTTGCATCGACCGGCTTCAAGTTCCAATGGATTGTTAAAAACAAAGATTCAGAAGCCTTTTAATTTTAATATTCTTTTTATTCAGCAAACTATTAATATTCTTTTTAAGGAACACAAGTCTAAAAACTTGATCTTGCACTTTCTTGGATTTTCAATTAAGCATGCGCAACATGGGTGTGTGAGTGTGTGATATTTTCATTATTCTGAACCCAAAAATCTTCTTTTTCTCTTGTTCCCATTTTCTAAGTGTTTTCCCAAAAAAATAGGAAGCCAAAGTCCTCGTGCATCATCAACTCATACCCTCTACTCCTGCCCAATTTCGTTTTTTTTTTCAGTGAACAAGAACCCAATTTTTATTAATTTAATTTGGGTTAATATTTGGTTTGGTTAAGGTACACGTCCTACCACGAGAGATGCTGGGAAAATCAACTTTCGGGTTGTCCATGTGGTTACTAAAGTGGTTACCCATGCGACTTGTCGATCGGTTTCTGTTAATGGTGTCATGGCTTATGCTGGGTGACACTTCTCAATTCGGATTGGATCGGCCACGTTTGGGTCCCCTTGAACTCAAAAACCTTTCAGGAAAGACCCCTGTGCTAGATGTGGGTACCCTTGCAAAGATTAAAGGTGGAGACATTAAGGTACTTCCCCCCTTACCTTTTATCAAATCAAATTTACCTTTCTTTTTTAATCTTATAGGGTCACAAAGATCTTATATATATTTACACCATGCTATGCTTTTTCTAAATGGTGCTACCTAATTATTTTTTAATTTTTTTATCTTTTGCTAGCTTTTTCATCAAGTGCTAAATAAAATTTTCATTATATCCTCTCCTTTGTTTTATATTTAATGAAATGACCCCTTATTGTGTGATTTTCCATCATTGTGTGTATATAATCAAATCGTGGGCGGAAAGCATTAGGTTTAATTAGAGTTTTCTTTAGGTTGTTTAATGAAAAATATCCAAAAGCTAATCGACAAAAGACGTTCACTAATGATTGTTTTGATCATGTTTGGTGGTGGGGTTAATTATTTTTGTTGTTTGAAATCAACGCACACATGAAATCTAAATATGTCAAACTCAAAATTGATGTAGGTACGTCCAGGCATTAAGCGGCTTAAACGTCATACAGTGGAATTTGTGGATGGAAGGACAGAGAATTATGATGCAATCATATTGGCAACTGGTTACAAAAGCAATGTACCCTATTGGCTTAAGGTATGTGACACATGACACTTACCCGTTTTTTTCTTCTTCTTAAAATTAAATTAAATTCATATATTAAATCCAACAAGATTTTAGCTGGTTTATTTTTTGAATGTCTCTGAATTTTGAAATTGATATATACAATGTTTATGATGTGATTTTTCATATCTTGGAATATAATTAGTAGTTATAAATTTTCCATAGATCGATCTCCATTCTATTCTTTCAACAAATTTCTAAACGTGCTAAAAAAGCAAAAACCATATTATTGTACTACAGGGTCTAGCTGAATTTTTTAGTGGGGGCATGAGTTATTGTTAATTTTTCATCATCCGTCTTTGGTTTGTGCGAGTTCAATTGGTTAATAGAGGATTGTAAATTCTTCGATATTTTTAAAAAATACTAATACACTTGAATGGTTGAAATTTATGCAGGATGAAGATATGTTTTCTAAGGAAGATGGGTATCCTAGGAGACCATTTCCAAATGGGTGGAAAGGTAAAAATGGGCTCTATGCAGTGGGATTTACCAAAAAAGGTTTACTTGGTGCATCTATGGATGCTAAGAGAATAGCTGAAGACATCGAACAGTGTTGGGAAAATGAGGCAAATCATAGAACTGCTTTTGCTCGCTCACACTTGCCTCAACCAAATTCATAATTGATGCACTAATTTGGTTTAATTTGGCTAAGTGCAAGCACACCCAAATTAAAAGAGAAGAGGTTCATAAAAAAAAATCATGATTGATGTTTGGGTTTGGCTAAGGGGAAAGCAAAGGAGAAGAGATTTATTGATGAAATTGAAGTTGGTTCATAAATGGAAATAGAGGCTTTTGGTGGTACTACGCTATCATACGTGTTCAATGCTAGTACCAAAATGGTGTTCCTCCAATATCCAAATATGCATGGGAGAAGTGGGCAGAAGCCAAAAAATGAGGAAATTACTAGGGTGCCCTTCAGCTTAATTTTGATGGAATCATCGGTTTTGGGGTAGTGAGTGAGAATTGAAGATATTGAATTGAAGTTGAAGGAAAGAAAGATGGTGGATTTTTCTTGGGGGGTGGGGCTAGTTTAGGTCCTTGGTTCTGTGTACCTTTTGTACATTGCATTTTTTTTTTTCCTGAGTAGGTTTGACTTACACAAGAGAGTGTGTGAGAGAGAAACAGAGTTAAAAAGGACATGGTTTGGAGAGAAAGCTGAGATTTAAGTTTAACCTATATTTCCTTTTTCTTTTTTATTAAGAATAGAGCATAACATTTTGATGTTTTTTGGGTTGCCTGTTTGGCTCTCTTTATGCTTAAATAGTTTGGTTTGGGGTTTTTATCTTTCCTTATTTTGTAAACAATCTATGGAGAAAAAAGCAAATGTTATGAGAGGGAAAAAAATAAAAAATAAAGTTATAGCTTGGGATGAAGTGCTAGACTGTGTACCATTTTGATTACCACTTCCATGCAATTTCATTGTCGAAATGATTTCATTCCAAGTAGGAATCAGGACCACACCCACTTTTCAGTAGAAGCTTGAGAATGTGCGTTTGGAATCAGCCAGAAGCAATTAATTTCAGGGAATTGCAGTAGAACTGTTATCACATTTATTACCTACTCACCAACTTCATTAAATTGACACCGCGCTATTACAATCCAAGCAAAGGGAAATATGACTTGGACAAACCATATGTGGTGCTTTTGCATCCATGCTAACCACTGCACCCTTTTACAATTACCCTTCATACTGTTTTTCAATTATACTGTGTTTATATTAGGTTTTAATTTTGTTAAAATAATTCGAAAATCATTGTGAAAGCCAACATAATAAATAATTGTTCACCATAACTTTTTAGTCTAAAATTGATTCCACGATATCTAAACATACTAACTAGTTCCGATTTCAGATTTTAGGCATCACTCGTGATTTTTTTATTTTTTTTATGCTAATCTGTAAAATTTCTGTTAAACATGACTTTGACAAATTTTCAAACACAATGGATTTGATCATATTTTGGATTTTTGATAATATGCTAATCCATATCCATTAAACGTGATTCTAACAATTTTTCCAGCATATTTATTAATTTGATTCTATTTTGATAACATAATAATCTATGTCACATTAACATATATGTTGAACTATTATGATGTTTATTAACATTATATAAATAAATTTTTGTTAAATGTTTAAAAATAAACAACTCATAAAAAGATTAAAATAATATAATTATAATAATTCAAAAAATAAAATTTTGCTCTATTAAAATATAGAACCAAGATTATATAGTTTCAACATTAAAAAACTAAGTAACTAAGTCAAAATAATTCAGAAATATCTTCTTGTATTTTTCCCAATAATCATTTTTTATTCTTAAAATTAAACAAAAACATTATAAAAGTTACTCCCCTTGACTTTCCTAATAGGCATCTAGTTACTCCCTTTGACTTTCCTAAGAACTGTGAAACAATCTTACAAACTAATGTTAAAAGTGATTTTATGACTTTACCTTGTTTTGTCAGAAAGATAGCAGTGTACAAAGTGATACAACCCCACCTGGTACGTGGAAGTTGAGGAAGATATGTAGTAGAAGTGATAAAACTGAAGCTAGTCACGTTGATTTGATATGATCTGAGTGATTGCAATGATAATAAGAAAAAGGGTTCTAAAATATTTATCCAGAAAAAGAAAAAAGTGTAACAGTGTTTGAGGGGGTCAACGTCATTGTAATGTCAAACTGTCAATTGTGGGAGGTTAGAATAGCAATGGATGATTATGTTTATTCCTTTCAAGGAGTGGCTGATAGTGCCCAAATATATGCTTCTAAAATAGCTAAGGTTAATTATACAGCACAAGTTTGATTTTGCTCCAAATTTAGCACAACACTTGTGATCTCAATGTGAGGCCACAAAAAGGACTAGTCCTATCCCTGCTTTCCTTTTTTTCTTCAGTAATGTTACTGTTATTTAATCATAACATCACTTGCATAATTCATAGCTAGGTGCCTCATGAGTCATGACGGTGAAAAGGATATAAAAAAGTAGTGAAAAAAGGTTATGTAAATTTTGCCATAACAATGACTGTGACAGTTGTAAAAATGGAGTTAATGATAATGATAATTATTATAGTAAATATTTTGTAAGATTACTAGTAGTTTATTTGATTAATTTTATATAATATATCTCGTGTTAAATGTTTCACTTTCTCCTCTCGTATTATTTTCGTTCGATTTTTTCTTTTTTTAAAATATCAAAGTACAGTTTATCCTAATTCAATTGAAGTCTAATGTTCTTTTTCGTGAATGTACTGTTTATCTTGAGCGTTTATATTTTTTTTAAATTTTTTTAAACATTATTTCATGTTTATATCTTCTATTTTACACTAATATTTATAATTATTATGAAAATATTTTAAATAAAAAATATTTTAAAATAATAATTTGTTTATAATTGACTTAAATTAATTAAATTATAAAACTAATTTGAAACTAGAAATAGATATACTCTTTTCTTTTTAGATTAATTTTTAAGAATTTTTCTATTTTCATCTTATTTATATTGCTCAATCAATTTTTTATCTGACGAAAATAATTTTCAATAAAAATATATTTTTACAAATGAAAATACAAAATTTTATCCAAATATTTTAACTTGTCACAAAAGAATTTAAAATCCTACTACTAGCTATGTCTAAAGCTTACTTTTAGTTTTTTTTTGGTTCAGTGTATTCTACATAAAAAAATTGTAACACTGTAAAAATTGTGATTTCTTAATGTGATCCTAAAATCCAGGCGATTAGTCACTCCAAAAATAATTCATGTGATTTTATAGGTGATAGATTTAATAGGTGATGGATAAAATCCCAAACAACTACGAAAAGGATAAGCAGAAATTCTTGGGAGGAAAATTAATATATGAAGCTTTTTACTGTCTGTATTTTGAGTCAAAGTTGAAAAACTTATGAAATTTAAAAGAGACGTTTAAACATTAAAATTTAAAATCTCTTTATTTTATATTAATATTTTTTTATTTATTTTTTACGTAATTATTTAAATAACATTTTTAATTTAAACGTCTTCTTAGTTAAATATAATATTCACATTTCAAATTAATATATTTTTTTTATTATTTAAATAATTGTTCTAATAATATTTTCTTTTACATCTCCTTTTTCAATCATTTGATTGTGTTTAGTTTTTTATCAGAATAAATGATTATATTTTTAATGTAAATTATTAAAACAAATAATACTATTTATTGACTTCACAATAATAAAAAAATATATACTATTATTTGAAAAATAAAAAAATATTAATTTAAAATAAAATTGACGTTTAGATTTTAAACGTCTTAATAAAGGAAAGGAAAGGAAGACAAAACAACAAATTTAATTTTTCAACATCTACCTCAATTAACCTCCACTAACAGAGAAAGACAAAATAATATGTTTGATTTTCCAACGTCTACCTCAATTAACCTCAACTTTAACTTCGCACAACAGGATTAATATTTGGTTAATTAATAATAATAATTAAAAAGTAATTAATCTTTAACCCTTTTACGTTCCTGCAGTACTTGAGACTAACATTTATTATGTTAAAAAATGTTTAACTCTTAACCAAAAATTTATAATGTTAAAAGAATTTTATAATTAAGATTTTCATGTTTAATTTGTAAACTAAAATGGAAAAGAAAAAATGTGTCATTTCTAAGCTTGTTCGGAACCTTGTTGCAAACATGAAATGCTGCTAAAATTTAATGATGAATGATTGATGGCTTGTTGCATGCATGCAATGCAGTGTGAAGTGGGCAATGGGTATGTAATGATGTGTACTAATCATACAAGAGAATGTTCGAGAATTTGACAATGCATGTAGCCATATACTTCTGTCATGTATAGTATGACATAACATGGATCTTTAGATAGGATTTTTATTTTATTTAAAAATATTATGTGTGCGTAGATATTTATTTATTAATTTAAATGAAACCAAACAGAAGGTATTGATCCAAAGAAAGAAATAAAAAAGAGAAAGAGAGAGATTACCGAATACCAATTGACATGTCGCCTATATAATCACTGAGGCATTCATATTGGGCCCATCTCTGGGCCTTAAATGCCATCACTTGTCCTTTCTCTCCCTCTTACCATGTCTCACACGGCATCTATTTTCCAATTCCAATCTTCATAAACTAATAACCATTAATAGTGTCATATTTGTAACGAATAAAACAAAAAAACAAAATAAAATATTATGTGTGGGATAATATTGTTTCTGAATTTTTTTGTATAATTTAATTTTTAATTATGAGTTTAAGTTTTTTTGTTTTAATTATAGATCTTAGAATTCTTTATTAGTTTAGTTTGTTTCACGTTTCTAGATTTTTTTTTATAAAGTCTATGGATTAAACTAATCTGATCCAGAATGAATTGATTTAATTTAGTTGATTTATTTAAATGTAATATTTTTTAAAAATATAAAATTTATATTATTTTTTAAAAATTCTTGCATGTTATTTATTATTAAAAAATAGATATTTTATGATAACGTACTCACGCAAACAAATAGTAACAAAAAAATGTGATTATTTTATAAAAATTTATTATTAATAGTAAAATAATAAACAATATATATTTGATTTTATTAGAATTTCTAAACCACATATTCAATACTCAAACCATTTATATTATCAAATTTGATTTGTTTAATTTAGATTAAATCTAATTAACTTTCAAATCAAAATTAATTTAATTAATTTTAGATCTCATATGAATTTTGTGTAAATCTCACGGTATGTTTTATTTTAAAAGTAGATTCCCACGTGAGAGTTGCAATTAAAGAATCGTTTCTTGTAATGATTATAAATTCATACTTGATATATCATCTTATATAATATATATTCTCGTATCACTATACTTGTTTGAAAACATGAAGAATATTGGTTATGAAAAAACCCAGAGTATTGTGTCATTTTTAATAGTTGCGAATACAAATAATATCCTTCACATTCACAATAGAGCTATAGTATGACAAGTGGAAACTCATCCAAATATTTGTCTCTTTAATTAAAATTAAATATAGTTCCACACAAACCAAAAAAAGAAATTGATATCTAACCTCTTTGAATAAAAATCGAGAAAAGGTCTCGCGTATTTATGATATATTTTATACTATTGTTCAATTACAAATTATTATGTACAATTTAAGATTTTTATGATGCTTTAATAAAAATTTTATCAACAATAATGTATAACTGAATGATAGTAAAACGGTTTTGTAATATTAATATATCATCACCGTTAAAATCATAAAGAAAAGCCAAAATAAAAATTTACAGAAAAAATAAAATTAATCTCACGTCTTCAGTTAACAAGAACAAAAAACTTCAGTTAAGTCGTGACATTAGTCTTTCTAACCAAAATTATTTTACCAAAATTACTTTCTAATCAAACCTCTATCCCTGCCTAGACTTTTTATTTTATTTTTTTGCCTAATTTATAAAAAACGTTGAGGTTCCTTTTGATTAGTGATCAGTTAGTATAAAAATATTTTAGTTCAAAATATTGATTTTAAATTTAACTATAAATATGTAGTTAATTTCATTTAATATATAGACAAAAAAAATTATGGTACATAATAATGTTATCAGATCAATAAGATTATCTGATGTGAAAGATATTTTTGGTATCTTTAAAAAATGTAACTTTTGTCAATCAATATAAAAAAATCATCTTTGGGAGGAATCGATGATAAAAAGAAACTGAAAAATTAACAAATATATCTTCCCTGATGATTTATAATTAGATAGCTATATAAAAGTTGTTTACATTACCAGTGTGCATAGATTATTTACTTTTTGAATTTTATGTAATTACAGTATATCATTGGGCTATCATCAGTTAGATAACTTAATAAAACTTTAACAGGAAAATAGTATTTCGTTTAAGTTAAAAACTATTAAATTAGTATATATTGAATTAAAAGTATACAATAAAATTATTTATTAAATTACTCTGTAAATATAAAATCATATGAAAGACATAATTTTTTTATTTTTAATATGTATCTTATTATTTAGTAAAAAAATATATGTTTAGGTAATTACAATTTTAAAATTTTTAGTTAATTTTAAAGTTTCATTATTTTTTATTTTAAGGATCAATTGTCTGTTAAAAAAAATAACGAACACTGTAATAATTATAATAAATAAGACTATTAGAGAAAACGACAAACAAGAAATATTTTGAAATATTAATAATAAAAGAAAACAATATATATTCCCTCTATAATTTCTTTTTTATTTTAAGTGTTTGTATATGTCATTTTTAAATTTGAAGATAATATTAATTACTCATTAATTAACTATACTCTGACATTTTAAATTTAATTAATTCACACTTTTACGATTAGTATGCCTTTATTATTAAGTAAATATATATATATATATATATATATATATATATACATATATGCCTTTATTATTAAGTAAATATATATATATATAATAGAAAATTGAAAACTTCCTTTATAAAGAACAAGAAATTTATTACATTTCTTAACTTATATATAACAATATTAAAAACACAAGGGAAAAAAAAAGGGAAGGAGTAATAACTCAAATGCCGTGAGTTGAAGCACTATTATGGTAATGTGTGACGCATCTCTAAGTTCATTTATCAAACATCCCTTTCAAAAATAAACTTAATCATAAGCTAGTCAAAGTTATGCTTTAATTCACTTCACTGCCATAATCAATTAGTTGAAACCAAATCAACAATTGGCATAGAGGAATTGCAGAATTTGTACGTACCTTACCCATTTGTGTTAGTCCTTGTCTTCTTCATATATGCCAATAGTATCACTTCACCCAAACCTCTATTCTTAAATGTTTAATTTGATTTCTATATTTTAAAATGTTTTAATTTAGTTCTTATATTTTAAAAAATACTCAACATTATTTCGTCTGTTTGATGCGTTGACACGTTATAAGTACTTTAATTAACATATGAATTTATTAAAAAGACTTATATTGAGTATTTTAAAAAAAGTATAGAGATTAAATTGATTTTTTTAATAAAAAAACAAAATAATTATAAAAACTACAATTAAACTTCAAATTTGTATTGATACAAATCCTTTGTGTGTTTGTTATTTATAATGTCAGTTATAGTAAATATTCGAAACTTCGATAAATTCTCTGTCGTAAAAATATATAGAGTGAAAGAAATTATAAGAATTTAAGAGAAAGTCACAACGTGAACTGTTTCTAATTAATGATAAATGTTATATGCACTAATGTATGCAGTTGAGACATTCCAATAGATCGATAGACTCAAATTTTATTCCCACATAATCCAATCTATTCAATTAGGTACTTATCATATTCAAAAATTGATCTTAATTTCACTTATAACATCAATTATATTAAAAACTAACATTAATTTTAAAATTATAATGTCAGTTATATTAAGAATTGACATTAATTTCAAAATAATGTTAGCTAAGTCTCCCATTTTTCGTTATAGATAACGTTAAAAGTAATATCTGCATTAGTGTTGGGTCTATCAGCCAGCTTTAATAGAAATTGGTTTTGAAAAAAATTGCAACTGGATGAAGTTGTTCACTTAGGAATTAAGCTCACAATAACTAAGGTGTGGTCCTAGTATGGTGTATAGCATCCACAAGCTTGATAGGGCAATTCAGAATGTACGTACGTACACATGGTGCACATGGAAACTAATCAGTTTATTCAGGATTTCAGGACCATCATATAGTTTGAGGGGTTAAAAGTCTTTATTGTTTGTGGTCCTAAACTTCAAATTATTGATTATCATAACGGTTTTGATCAACACGTCTTGCAGCACATTTCGCTGCACTATGGACCATTTTAAATATATGCATTATATATATATATATATATATATATATATATATATATATATATATTTATACACTTCTTTATTCTTAGCAACTAATTTTAATTTCTCCATTTTTCATACATAAACCAGGCTTCCGTGTTAAAACCAAATTCCCTCTCTCATGGTGTCACATCTTATAGTACCGGGAATTATGATTAAAATTAACACATGCTATATTAACTAGTTTAAGAATTAATTTCGTTTAATTTTAGCAATATACTATTTTATTAGAGCCAAGAGAAGGAGAGATTTTTTAATTTTACCTAATTGAGAAAGAGAAATGAATGAACTAAAATCTTTCTTCTCAAATATTTTTATTCTCTTCCCAAGAATGGAGAGATTTTAAAAAGATGATAAAATAGATTATATATATAAAATAGAAAGAGAAGAGAAGAGAGAAAGAATGGTGGCTGGAAACAGTCAGCATCAGAGTCAGAAGGTAAGCAATATAATTATGAGTCAACGAAAAGGGCATATATGAATAGTCCAAATCTATGATTAGGGTTGGATCAAATGATTGGCTTTTCATGGAATGTTTGTCAAGGAAAATCACCTCTTATGCAAGATCTCAGACACAAGATATAATCTTATACATTATTTTTATTTGACAAATTGACTTGCAAAGATCTAAAACTTCCTACTTGCCCAAAATTAAGTACCTTATTTTGTTTTTTTCAAACTCTTGGTGGCATTTGCAAATTAAGTAGTTTCTTCACTTCTTACTAATTACTTTATTTAATATGAAAGAGATATTTAGTTGGAAGAATTGTTTTCTGTTTTTGTTTTTTAATTTTCATCTTTCAAAAAATAATATTTTAAAAATTATAGAACGGAATTATAGTATTTCTTTATTTTTATATCATTTTAAAAATATTTTTTAAAAAATCAACTAAACATGTTTTCATTTCTATTTTCTATTTGTATTGACAATGAAAATAGAAAACACTCAAACTAAGATCACCTTAACTTTTTATTTTATTTTATTTTATTTTTTAAAAAAGAATACTTAGCTTAACTTTTCATTTTATTTATTTTTATTTAAAAAGGAATACTTGGCTTTTCAGCTCTGTTTGGTTTGGTCAAATTCAATTTTGTGTTTGAAATAATCGAATTTAGAAAAAAAGTTAACGTTTTTTATTGGATAAAATTAATTCTGGATGTATAATATATAAATCATATATTATTTACACTTTAAAAGTAAATTTATTTAACTAACTAATTATAATATATTTTTTCTTAATTTAATTTTATTCAAATGCATAGTAATAAACTTCTTAAGATTAAATTTTATTAAAAAATAATTATTTAATTCTAAAAATATTGTTATTAAAATCCTCAATGATATGTCTCTACACGGCATATAAAATATATTAACAATTTAATCATTAAAGTTATTTGTCTTTTCAGGAAAAAATCTAATGAAATTGGTTGTGAATGATTGTATCATGCTAATATATCTAATACAATTTGAAATCAAATTAGAGATGCTAAGAGGGTGTGGCTTTCTCATGCCAACCATGTCACTTGCCTACTATACACTGACAGGTCGGTCACGCACTTATCCCATTAAATTGACTAGCTCAAAATATTAGTTCAAACCATCTTGATCAGTAATGAAACAAAAGTTTTGAAAATTAAATAGAAATCATTATAAACTTAGTTAACAAGTGATTCAATAGCTTAATACATACACATTAAACCCCCTTATATGTTCTGTTCTGAGTCGTGTATTTGAAATGAGTTTTTGAAACAACAAAAAGTTACTTTAGATTGTGAATAATTTTGTACTCAACATTATTTTTAACATCCAAATGACCAAAAACACTGGAATACTCTGAGCTGGGTATTTAAGCAAACGTGTTGGTGTAAAAGAAATAACAAACGTATGTTTATCAATAACCCATAATTTGCTTTTTACTCTTGCTTTATGCAATATCATCACCAGAGGGAGTCGTTTTTTTTTTTTTTGTTGTTTCAGCATTTTCTTCTTACAATTGTCCCTTGGATGAGTTTTTCAGCAAGTGGGGCAACCAAAGTTATCACATTGATAATGTGAGCGTAATAATGAGATAAAGTAAAATGTATTGATGTAAAACCCGCAAAATAGGGAACACGTAATTGTTTACTTTTTGGGTTGAGGACAAACATGCGAAAAAGAAATTAAAGGGCAGAACAGTTACTAAGACACTAGTTGTGTTGTGCTTGTTAATTATAAGCTTTATATTGGTGTCTCTAGTCCCACCCGACACTGAATCTTGAAGCAAATATTAGATCTTTTAGTACCATCACTCACTCTGTTCCATGTGAATCCAACAAGATCTGTCGAAAGTTACCCGCGACTTGCATGAATTTTTCTCCTTTTGAAGGATTATTTGCAAAAAAAAAAATAAAAAAAATAAAAAATATGAAAAAAAAATTATAAAATTATAAAATATGAAAAAAAAAATATTTTATTTGGGGAAAAAAAAACATGCATATGAAAATCAAATAGATTATTTGGGAAAAAAATAAAAAACCATGCATATGAAAAATAAATAAAGTAAAAAATGTTATGCGGTGAGCGTGGATCGAACACGCGACCTTCAGATATTCAGTCTGACGCTCTCCCAACTGAGCTATCCCCGCTGATGTTTCTTAAGTTGCATCCAATACCTTAAGTAACTTTCTAAATATAACATTTATTACTAAATTGTATGAAAAAGAAAATTTGTGATGAATTGTATTAAATCAAAGGATAATTTGATACTCGGGATCGAACATACAACTAAAACAATTCAATATGGTAAAGTGATTTTCACCTTGAAATTTATGAAAAGAAAATAACGTCGAATATTTTAAATTTGTTTGAAATTTGTCAAAAGGACAAGAATTGAAATAATCCAAAAAGTTTCATTATTAATAAATTATGAAGAAAAGGATAATATATTTTGAACACACTATTAACACACTATTTATTATTGACTAACTTGTTAAAAGAACTGTGTATCTGATTCTTCATTTCAACTCACTCACAATTTTGTATATTTCTAATAAAATTTAGTCTGAAAAAATGAATGTTAGAAATGCGTACTAGTATATATTCCTAGCAATCCTCGTGAAGAAAATGCTATTTGTTTTCGGCTTGACATGCGGAAGAAGCCAACTAATATTTTCATGGAAAAATAACTAAGGATTAAATATGTTTTTATCTATAATTTTTTTTTAAAAAAAATCACATTTAGTCCATCATTTTTAAATCATCCATTTTTTATCTTTTTTTTTTCTAAAAAATATATCAAAATTTTCAAGCACATAATACATAATACATATTTGTACATAAACATTTATTAGTTAAAGCATTGCCGTAGTAGACAAAATTACATGGATAAACTATGAGGAACTGTGCCACTTTTTCTTAAATAAATTAAAGAGTAAATCATCATTTTAATTAATATTGTTACTTTAGTCTAATAAAATTCAAAAAAGTTCCGAAAAGTACAATTAGTTTTCATTTATAGAACTGAAATATTTGTTAGACATTTTCAGAGATATGAAAAACTAATTACACTGATAGATACCAATATATATATATATATATATATATATATATATATATATATTTTTAAGTGAGATGGACAAGATATATACTGAAGAAAATAGAAAATTTCTTTACCTCAAGATCGGAAATTTAATTTGTGTTCTTTCTAAAACTGCAAAAACGTTTCGAACAATATATGATGAAACTTAACGCAACTGTGAATACATCTACAGCTTTTACTCAAACCAAGATTCCAATTGATAGAGATATCTCAGTGGTAGATAAAACTTTTATTTGGCCAAAAAAATCATTCATTGAGTAGCGGATAAAACAACACTTCTCATTTTTTACTATCCTTTTGAAGGCTTGAGAGCGAGAGTTTGTAAATTGAATGCGCCTAAAAGGAGTGACGGGTACGATGCCTCATAAAAAGTGAGGAAAAACATAAATCAAAAGGAAACTTCCTAAACTACTGTTCCTTTTGCGTTTACGTACGAAAGGTTAAATACAAGTAAAATTCCATAGCTAATGTTCACAAGTAATGCATTTGGGAAACTGTCTTCCAATTCTTGGTATGTAAGAGATTCAATGGAAGACAGCCAAAACCACTGAACTCACCATGTTGGTGTGTCCATTACAGCAGATACTTCTCAACTACAGTCCTGCCAAACTTCTCTTGTACATCCCTTGGCGTTTCAATCTGGAAAAAACAAGAAATGCCGCATAAGATATCAGGAGAAGTTGTGAAATACTTGGATTGCGACAGCAGCAAGATGAGTTACTAACCGCATTAAGTGCTTTGAAGACAGCCTTAACTGTATTATGAGAATTTCTGGAACCAATGACCTATCAAGACAATAAAAATTAGAGCAAACACTAAAATTGCAGGACCATGTTCAAGCTTTTAGGCATCAGTTACCTTCGACTTCACATTCTTTAAACCGGCTAAATGGAGTATGGCTTCAACTGATCTGCCAGCTTTCATGCCAGTTGTAGTGGGAGCAGGCCAGAGATACACCTATGGAATAATGCAAATGGCATGAAATCTTTAATATAATATACAGGATGAATATAGCCAGTATAAACTGGTCACTACTCGTCAAAGACAAGTAAAATGAAGCATTTTATTTTTCCTAAAAGAAGATAAACTTTCATGAGATGAAAGGGAGAAATATTACTAGAAGGATAAGAAATTGACTACCTTGGTCTTTTTATAAGACGTTTGTATCGCATGGGCAATTGTATGCTCCTCATGTCGCTCTATATAATGCAAATTCTGAAAGCATTTCTCATACGCCTGATTGCAGTCAAACCAACCATTAATAACTATGCTGTCAGAATCCTAAAATATTGAACTGCATTAAACAAAATGCAGAGCAGATAGTTTTTTTTTATTTTTTATTTTTTATTTTGAAATAAGATAGATATACTTTTATACTGATACTTGTTCTAGCAATGTTTCAAAGGCATGCTCGAGAACAATGTTAATACATTATTACAAAATTTAGAACATTAAGAATTAGATGTCAGATTATAGACCGGTAAAGTACACTTAGTGAACATTAAAAACAATCATTACTAGCTAATAGAAAATCTACAATAACAATTGGCCAAAATCTGCATTTCAGTTACACTAGAAAAAAAAAAAAAAAAACAGTTAATACACCTTCTGCAACTCAACATGAACAATATATAATGAAAAATAGGAAATTATGTGGATGCTCTTGATAATAATCAAACCAGATATATAAATGAAATTAGTACCTCTCTTGGTGGAACACAGAAAATTTGAAAGAAAATTTTGCATGGTGAATAAGACGTGAGGTTTGTGGAATATTATGCAGATGTTTTCTATTGAACATTTCTAGTGACAGAACAGAAGTCACAATCACCAATATCAGCTCCTGCAACTAATTATGACCCAAATTTTTCATGGATTTACCAAAACCTATGTCAATTCAACATAAGAACGTAGAACAGAGCCCAGGTATGACTGCCAACAAAAATACTCAAGATTTGTGACAAATCAAAATTTTGATAAGCTTGAAACTACAAGAAACTGAAACAAAAGCAAATCTACATCTCTACATATCTATGTCGGGTAACAAAACTATGAAACTTGTCTACACCAAACACAGAACAATTGGAAACAATCCACTGCCAAACCACTAATATATTGTGAATACCTTCTGAAGGGCAACTGCGACTGCAGGGCCTTTGGCTTTTGCAAAACCAATAACTCCATTATAGTTGCCACAAGCTACCATAGCAGTATACTTCACAACTTGTCCTCCCTAGATCAAGTGACACAAACCAAACTAAGAATAAATAAAAGACATGGGAAGGAAAGCACAGCAGGAAGCACAGATTTATAAAATACCTTGGTGACTTTACAAGTTCGGTTCATGTCTATCAATCTAGTATCGAAACCCTGGTAACATATACAAAAACCCAAACAAAAAACAAAATCATAAGTCAGCTTTATTATAAGCAAAATATGGGAGAAAAACAAAATTTATATAGACAAGCAGGGCAATGAAAGCTCACACCATAAAAATCAATTAGAACTTCAAAAAACATTAAACTACAAGAATGCAGTATCTCTGAAAAAGGTCATAATAATATTTTGTACTTGATAAAAGAAAAAACAAATTCCATGAACAACTGAAAAAAGTATCCAAATTCATATAAATAAAATCAAAACCAATAAGGTTTGGAGAAACAAACAAGTATGTAAATTTACACGAGCAGTTGCCTATGTGTTAGAAAGGTAGGTTATGGGCCTAACTCAACCCTACAAAACCAGCTTATACGGTGGAAGTCATATATCTAGGCGATGTGGGATCTCCAACACAACCCCCTCACGCGAGTAATGGACATCTCAAGCGTGAAGATTAAACAAACGGGTGGTCTAATATCGACCCAACATCGGGTGGCACGATAAACCCATGTTAGAAAGGTGGGTTATGGACCTAACTCAACCCTACAAAACCGGCTTGTAAGGTGAGAATTATCATATCTCTAGGCGATGTGGGCCCCACGCTGAGGAGTGGACTTCTCAAGCGTGGAGACTAAACAAACAGGTGGTTCAATATCGGCCCGACAACGGGTGGTCAATAGGCCCAAAATTTACAAACAATACTAGGATAGACTCTGATACCATATTAGAAAGGTGGGTTATGGGCCTGACTCAACCCTATAAAACCGGCTTATAAGGTGAGGTTTGTTCCCCACTTATATACATATATATAATAGGACATATCTCTAGACAATGTGAGATCTCCAACACTATGAATACATAATGTTGCCCACTTACCCAAGTCTCACATCATAAAAGTGGATAAAAAATTAAGAAAACAGGACACTTGTTATATTAAGGAGAAAAGGAAATACAATACTTAAAAACTAACCAGTTGAACTTATATACTTCTTATTTTTAGGAGTTCTTTAATAACTTGAAGGTTTTTCTAATTATTGAATATTAAAATTAGTATTGTTACTAGTTCAAACCTTGAAGCTCCTCACTCAGTCAAATTTGTTTTGAACATCAATTTATTTCACTTCGATTCACCCCAACTAATCCTTCCATAAAATGATTCCAGAACCAATCATACCATGAAGTCAACTAATTTATTCACCAGGCCAAATTTTTTTTCTTAGTTGGTCAAAGAGTCAGGTGGAGAAGTTCCTTGCAAATGTGTTATCCAATACTTCTAACTGACATGTGTAAAGATAAATAAATTTTCTTTCTATGAAGAGTACAATAAAAAATTCACTAGGCTAATAAGTAAAACAAAAGGCAATGACACAAGTAAAAACTTAGATTCAGTTCCTAAGATGCTTTTGAAGTTGTTTTCAAATTAAAAACAAGATTTTTTTCACTTCAGTAATCCATATAATAGAGGTTTGCATAAAATGTCAACATAGATTACCCAGGTTCCTGAGCCTTGGGCTTTTAACTGAGTTGAATGTAGTCAACCTCACTATATAGATTATGAAGGAAAAACTTCATAATTCTAATTATATATAGAACAATAAAAAAAGCATTTGAGGAACTAAACATGTATAAAAGAGTAAGCTCCTATTAATTGAATTCATCTCTAAGACGAGCTAGTAAATCCTTAATGCACTGTAATCTAAACCTACTAAAATCCATACACTCTTCGCTTGCTCACCTCAGAGAATACATGGCATAAAAGTTGAATATCTAAGTATTGCACACAACAATGCAAAACTTGATAGAGTCCAAAATGGCAAAACATAATAAGAGAACTATGCAAGTATGAAACTAAAACTACCTTGCGATAAAGCGGCTTTCTTTTCTGTTCAGTCAATTCATTTCTCTCCTCAGCAAGATCCTTGATGTCTTCCTCCAAAGCCTTCCCCTTCCTACCAAACGTGTACTCAAGCTCAGCCAACTTCTCCTCAAGCTTCCTATCAATAGCCTCAAGCTTAGCCAGCAATATATTATCCTTCTCCTTCATGTCATCAAACTCATCATCATCATCATCATTATCACCATCATCACCTTCCTCAATGAGCTTCTCCTTCTCCTTCTCCTTCTCCTTGTCCTCAGCATATTCCTTCGCATCGGCAGCCGCTGCCAACGCCGCCTGCTGTTCACGTTCAAAGACACCATAATTGGCAGGGTTATTAGGATCATAAGCTTCCCTCCACCGCACCAACCTCAACGCCCTATTAAGCTTGTTCTGCAAAAGAAACTTATCCTTAACCTCAGTCGCGACCTTGAGTCTATTCACAAGCTCACCAATAACCCTATACTCACTCCGGAGCTTGAAGTGCTTGTTCTCAAAGCTATCTATTTTTCCCATCCATTTGAAAGCCTCGTCTAGGGTTTCGGCGTCAGTGAAGCTCTGGAGAAGCTTCTGGTGCTTGTCAAACTTCTTCTCGAAGTCACGCACCCGTTTATCGACCTCTTCCCTTTTCTCGTCATCGGAGTCCGAGTCAGAATCGGTTGGTTCCTCGTAGCGGAGTAAGTCCGGCGAGTCTTTGAGTTTTTCCTTCTCCAGCTTCTCGATGAGGGGGCCCACGCCCATGTAGTCTTGTTCCGGTTCGGCGTCGATGTCGGCGGTGTCGAGACCGAGTCTTAATCTCTCGTTTCGTTCTCTGAGACGGTCGCGTTCCACCTCGGCGAGTAGGTCCTGCACGATTCGTGCGTCGGAGGATGTGCTGAAGAGAGCGTTGTTGTTGTTGAGAAAAGGAGATTGAGAGGATAATGCAGTGCGCGATTGCGATTGGGATTGCGATCTCGCCACGCTGGTGAAGGTTTTGAATCTGAAAATGCAGTGCCTGAGGCCGTGTCTTCCATAGTGAAAGTAACCCATTCAGATTGACGCCACTCTCTGAGTGTGACCAGAGCAAATGGAGATTACTGAAAAGAACACCAATTCGTGCAAAGAAAAAGAAAGTGTAGAATCGTAATTTGTTCAATGTACCTCGATAAGAAGAGGACGGCGCGTGATACAATTTAATTTCGGGCCGCGTCACTGGCGGCAATGGAGTTCTGTTCTCTATTGATTCTCTCCGGTCTGCAGCGGGCTGCTAACAGGGGAAGAGGGTTAAGGTAGTGGGTTCAGGGTTTTTACTTCTTTTTTTTTTTTTTTTTGCTTTGGCGTGGATATTTAAGTAATTTCGTATATTTAGTGCGACTACTGATAACAGTACCTCGAAAAACATTAGTGTAAGAAAATTCATTATATCAATTTTTTTAAAAGGGAAATTTATTGTATCTAGATAATTTTATGTTGTTAGCATAAAATATTTTTATATATATAGATATTTAAATAAAATGATATAATAAAATTAACCAAGTTTTATTTAATGTCTATATAAGCTATTTTTTTTATTAACGATGTATATACATTAAATTATTGGATGAGAAAGTAAAAGAATTATTTTATATTTATTTTTAAGTAATTTATAAGTATTTCTATATTGTACAAATAATTTCAATTAAATAATTTTTTTTAAAAAAAATTATGAGATAAAATAATTTTTATAATATAATTAATTTATTTAAATAAGTAAAAATGTCATTAACTAAAATTCAACATAGAAGAGAATAATTCAGCGGGAGTTTTGCACCCTGTTCACATCTAATATGTCATAAATCATGTCCTAGTGGTATTCAGCAACGATTAAGGCATGTTGCTCAAACAAAATAAACTCTTCTCTTGTCCTAATCGTCAATCCTTTTAATCTTAAATTATATAAAATTTTTAGTTTAATCCTTAACTTCACAAAGCATTTCTCCTTAACATCAATGAAAGATGTAACAAAAAGAATAAAAGAAAAATTAACAAATGCAAAGTGTAAAACAAAGGTTTTAATGAAAAAAAACAACGTTGGGACTAAAATAGAGGATAATTGATAGATCTGATAAAAGCATAGGAAAAGCAAAAGTGATATCTGCCCTCTCAGTATGGTATAAAGAGAAAAATGTTACAAGTTTTAACATGGGTGCTCTTCTCCGGGCTGCATCCTAGCATGGTATTTTGATTCTTCAGCTCATCTCCAGCCACGGGTTCTTTAAAATCAATCACAATAGAGCTTTGGAAGTATACGAGATTCATAGCTTTGTTCTAAATGGTTTCCTTTATCCAACTTTCATGAGTCTCAACACTAGCTTCAGGCCTTGTAGGTTGTACATACTTGGGCAATACAGAAATGGCACACCATGGAATATTTATATAAATTGAGAACCGTGTTATAGCTGGTAATCAAGCAAGACTATCTGGAAAGGCGTATCTGCGATGATAAATATGAAATAAGTAATCATTTTTGTGGACATAAAAAGCATTCCATTTGATTTTATATACAATAAAAAAATGCTAATTAATTTAGAGCCGTTTCTCTATTACTTTAGCCACGAGATATTAGATGAATTTAGAACTTAAATCATCAGTTAGATACAAAATATGACACCATGAAGGAAGACATAAAGCAACTTAAATCAATAGTCACTCAAAGGATGCAAGACTGACATACTTGCTCCAAAGACGGGATGTCATGTTTCTCAAAACTAGTGCTTGAGCCAGTAGTTCCGAAGCTGGGCCATATGGAGGAGTATCTCATCACGACCCTGATTGGTGACACTACTGGTCATGATCCACGGAGGCACAGATTGGAAGAAGCCTCGAATCAAGTCCTGAAAATCATTGACATTTTCTTCTGGTCTTTTGCCTCCATTCTTTTTCTTCTTGCGCTTGTCACATTTAGTGAAGATCAATGTCATTGGGATCTGAAAGAAAAGCTATATTAAAAAACCATGTCTTGTTACCAAAAGAAATTATTAACTCTGCTCTGTTAACACAGCAACACAAGTCCCATATGAACAGAGATGGCTAGGTGTGAGATGGGAACTACTTTATGATGCTCTCATTTGAAGTAGAGGACTAACAGCTATCCTTGCTTAATGACCCTTTAGGAGTGGACTCTCTTATACATCAAGTGTACTGGAGCTTGGTTGTCCATCTTGGTGTAAATGGGCTACTTCCGCTACTCATTATAACATGACTAACATAAGAGATTAAGGTTGTGACGCAAGAGACAGCTCCTATTTGAATTGAGGGAAAATATCAGCAACAGACTATTACTGGGTAAAATTCAAGTGGGAACCATTATATGGATGCCCCTCCCCCTTCTAATTGAATTAGTGCCAGGGTAATTTCACCTGAGTAAAAAGTGTGTAGAAAGGAGTAAACGTTAAGAAATGTACTGCTAGCGTTCCTCTTAAATACATACCCTACTCTTGACTGCCTGGCATTTAGAAGTGGGCTCTTCTATATATTCTTTACATTAAATTTTCTTCTAAGTCTATATTAACCTCAGTCCATGACAACATTTAAACTGCAAAAACTATGTTATGTTGTGACTGTATTCTTACTTGTCCTCATATCATATAGATGAGTTCTTAATATAAGTCGTTACTGAATTTTATTTGTCCTCCATATAGATGACCCAATACTCGCTAAGCCAAGCCAATTGCCCTTATAGATATTATCAGTTATCAAATTAAAATCATTTCAGTGTTTTCGGCTTTCATAACTTAAGTGTAATATTCCCAGTATCACAATTCTCACGTGCACCTTATCTACAGGACATGAAGAGGAAGTTGCAGTAACTCAGATATGCCAGTCAATTATTATCCACAAGGAATTCTACAAGGAAAATATGTAGTTTGAAGATGCAACTAAACAGAAAAAGGCCGGAAGACAAAAGTGAGTCAGACTTCCACACAAGCTATACCATGACAATTAGATCGGGTAGTATATGCAGGATTGATGTTGAGTAGTATAAAGCATATAGTTTCATTGAATTATTAGCTAATGAAGAAAAATTTATACATTACCTGATTCTGACCCAACCAACTGGCATAATCAAGATCAATTTTTTTAGCAGGAATGCTAGCATCTATTAGAAGGAACACTGAAACTAATGTTGACCGGTTAAGGAAATAGTCCTGAGTGAATTTTTCCCAATCCATTCTAAGTTCATGCGGTGCAGACGCATACCTAATGAAAAGAACAAAATGGCATATAATATTCGTCAGCTCAAGAATGGTTAACAGGATCAAATTATTCATCATTGGTGATCCTAAAAACAAAATAATATACCACTAAAAAAAGAAAAACTACTTCCAATCTTTTATAATTAATCCATCAACCCAAGTGAAGTAAAAATCACAACAGAATCCTAATGCTCTAGACTCTGCCACTCAAATTTCACCAATAACATTTGCACCACATACTAGTCCATTGATATAAAATATATTAGTTAAAATTTCCAATCTTCAAGACGTAGTAGAGGTCACAATCTTTAGCATATAGTGGGAGCTTAAGAGTACATCAAAAGTGAGCATGTATGGTAGTAAGTCATACCCATATCCAGGCAAATCAACCAGGTACCAGCTATCATTAATCCGAAAATGGTTTATGCACTGTGTTTTGCCTGCAAAAAATCGAAAACAAACAATTCAATACTGTCACTAAACGTGTAGAACAAAGAAAAGGTCAATCGTCAATAAGTTAAAAAAAAAAACTCCATTGAATTCCTTTATCATGTCTCAATTCTCAATGCAAATACACTACTTCTATTCACTTTATCCAGCACCTTAACAGCCCCTACTTGATTCTTTATACAACATCGCCTGATCCCAGCAAATCATCCTTATTCCCTTTGTCTACATTCAATTTCAATCAATCAATTTCTAAAGCTTCAACAACAATAAAGCCAACTTAAAACTCATTGATATACCAAACAATTTCTAAACCTTCTTCTCTAAAAAAATATCCTAACCCTAATTTAGGATATCTCAGAGCCTCTGCTGTCCAGCTTCACAAATCCTCTCTCCTACCACGTCACATATACAATTCAAATGCCTAAATACACGTAAATCTCAAATCTAAGTATATAACACGTTATTTTCAAATACGTCGTCGTATTCAACCTTTCAAAGCAGCAGAAAGTAACAGAAGTAAGTCTGAAATGGAGAACACAAATTTTCGTTGTAAAGGCTTACCAGGTTTCTTTGAAGTTAAGGCGAGCTTCTTCCGACGAACGAGAGAATTAAGAAGCGACGATTTTCCGACGTTGGAACGGCCAACGAGAGCGAACTCGGGGAGGCCATCGGAGGGGCAATCTTCGGTTCTAACACTGCTTTTAACGAATTCGGCTTGCGAGACGAGAGCGTCGTTGGCGTAGTTACTCAGCACAATGTTGGAACCGTTCAAAACTCTGGCACTTTCTAGAGACACAGTGGTGTTCGGTGGAACAAAGAGTTTCTCGAGTGAAAGCACTGAAGGGTTTACCGTTACGGGTTCTGAGGTGGTGAGAATGGATTTGGGTGGGCGTAAGAGTGTGGTTTTGGAGGAAGTGGTGTACACGCGAAGAGGAAGCGAGTGTGATGAGGTGGCTAAGTAGAGAGGGAACCTTGGGAGGTGAAGAAGGACCATTTCACGGTGTTTTTCTTATCAGGTCACTGCGGTGCGGTGTGTTGTGTTTGGGTGTTCTAGTTACGAAGGCGTCGGGGCAATGATGGAAAAGGAAAATATCTTGCCAATTGAATAAACGACGTTCCCGTTTAGTTTCTTACCACATTCCAATCCTGTTAAACCAAACCAATGTGGCTGCGGGTGGCAAATTGGTAACTAAATCCCAGATAAAAAAAATAAAAATGAAAAGGGATTAAGGATATTTTTATTTCATGTAAAATTGTTAATTTGTTCCGTTTTTCTTTTATTTTTGTTTCGATATAATATAAAATGAATTTATCTTTTTACTTTTTTTTATTTCTAGTTTTTTATTTTTTTAATTATAAATTTTTATCTTGTTTTTATTTGCTTCTTTTTAAACATTTATATAGAAAATAGATAAAATGGAAGACAAAATAAAAAAGTGAAAATTTTATAATCAAAAAATAAAAACAAAAAATGAAAATATAATATAAAAATACAAGTAAACAGACCTAAATTATCTATATTTTTGTCTTTCAATCTAATTTTGTTAAGTTGTTCTACAATTATTTGGTGAATCTTTTAGTCATAGAATACATGAATTTTGATTATTTGTTTGGTTTTGTTTCGGTGCTATTGATAGTAATTGTTTTATGATTTGTACTGTTTTTCTTCTTTTTCTAGCTCACTTAGTGTCTCACTTTTACATGTACTTTTTATATCAAAGTAACTGATGATCATGCAACGCAAGCATTAACTCATGACACCCTTTATTTGCATCAAGCCTCTTAGAATATGCATTAATTTCCTCCTCCGTGTTTGCACAGTTTCTAAGCCAAAACCCGTTTATCTTTGAACAGGTTTAATAAACATTCTTCTTCCATCTGGTGTTAGTTTTGTATTGAATCTCCAAATTTGAGCAATTTGCAACTAGTATATATACAGAGAGAGAGAGAGGTGTGTTTTTTTGCAACATTAGCTCTTCGTGATGTTAACTCTAACTGTCTGAATAAAAAATATGGAACCTGAATAGAAATGATAATTTATAAATTATTTGTATTAGTGTATTGCCTAAAAATTATCATTATTTTGCAGTGAATCAATTAATTCATTAAAATAATATATACCTATTTTAATATCTATTTTACTTTAAAAATTATAATGGAGATTTTCAAGCCACACACCATAGATTGATACAAATAAGCAGATTGATATTTTGATCCATTAACATCTCATGCGTAGTGATCAACCTTTGCGTTTGGATTGTAATTATATGGAAGATTGATGTTATACTATTATCATATTAGCCCCTTATAATGTTAACTCTGATGGTACAAACGAAAAATACTGAGAGGAAAATAATAATGTACAAAAGTTATAAAATTTTTCCATTGCTTTGGTATCCTAAAATTACGAAGAAGAATTTTAAAATTCTTGTGAGATCTTTTCATGTTATAATGATACAAAAATATTTGATAAACAATTAAAATAAGCAGAAAATTTGATAATCTTTTATAAAATATAAAAAAAATATGTATATATATAAAATATAAATATATATATATATATATATATATATATATATATATATATATTCGTTAACAAATTGATTACGTATTATAATTATTAATGAATAAAATTATAATGATAACTAATTATGAAGGTGACATGGTAGTAGAACGATGTTTTGTGTATTTTTTTTTTTTGACTGTTGTGATGCTAACTCTAATAGGACGAGTAAAAAATGCGTGAAAAAAATGGGCAGAAATTATAAATTATTTCCATCGATTTGGTACCCAAAAATTATGGACAAAAATTTTAAATTTTTTATGGGATCTTTACAACAAGACATACAATAGTTGGTTACTAGGATTACAAATGAATAAATTGATATTTTAAAGTTTTTTTTTTTATCAATCCTATACGCAATGACCAACCTTTGCTTTTAAGGTTATAATTGTGAGCAAAGTGATATTCTATTACTACCACATTAACCCGTGTGATGCTTATTCTAATGGTACAAGAGAAAAATACGTTAGGTGAGATTAAACTGTGCGTAAGTTATAAATTATTTCCATCAATTTGTTACCAGAAAAATTATGACGTAGAATTTTAAATTTTTTGTGGGATATTTTTAAACCACGCCATACATAAGAGTTACAAAAGAGTGTATTGATATTTTGAGTCATTTTTTATTTCAATACCATACTTTTAGGATTGTAATTACAGGGAAGAGTGACTTTATATTATAATATCGCATTAGTCACCGCTGATTATAATGGTACAAGCTACTCAGAGAATAGTTAGAAATGTGCAAAAGTTATAAATTATTTTAAAATTTCTTAGAGATCTTTCCAAATCACACAATAGTTGGTCAGGGGACTTAGAAATAAGTGAATTGATATTTTAGTTATTTTTAATCAATACCCAATATAAAGTGATCAACCTTTGCTTTCTGAGGTTATAATTATAAGGAAACGTTATATATTATTACCCCTTTACTGAGTTATTTTGATATTAAAAAATATTATATCAAACAACACAAAAATTACTGTCTTGTGCTTAACGTGAACAAAGATCATAACTCACGAAACAACACCAAAATCATGATACTAGAAAAGATAAAAAATACAATTTAATTTTTTTTACTTGATAAACTATGGGACAACTTTTTATTATAAACTATCAAAAAGAAAAAAAATATTTATTATTATTTTTCATTTAATAATTATAATTTCATTTTTTTTATTTATTTCATTACCAATAATAATTATTAATGTGTCATAAATTTTTATTATCATTCATTATAATCATTATTATTATCTTGACATATAGTATTATTATTATTATTAATATCAAACTATTATTATCATTGTTATGCACTCACCGTATAAATCACTCTTACCTTTTAAATATTATTACGTACTCTTTATTATCTATTATCTAATAAAACTAAACCACGTGGATGATAAAATTTTCTCAAAGTAACTTCACAATTGATTGCACTATTTAACTTATGATACATACTTATATATATAACTATAAAACTATAAATAATTGGAAATTTTATTAAAATTTTTAATAATGTAAATGAACATAGATCGTAAAGTCCACCATACGGGACACAAGTTACCTCTCTAGTTTAAGTTATGCATCAATGTGGATAAGTTTTAACATGCATAAAAGCACATATAAAGATAACTTCATGTGAATAAATATCAATACTCACATTTTTTAAATATCTACCATGCAATTTTTTTACTATAATATTAATATGAATTATTCACCATCGTATATAATAACAGTTAATTTTTTCAACCACTTTAAACTCAAACATTATATATTAGATATAAAATATCTAACATGTACATTTATTAACAAGTTAACAAGATAATAATACAAACCATCACGACCCTAAAAAAAATACAAAGAATTATGTTAACACTCAATCTGAAGACAGAAATTAATTCACTAATATATTTAACAAAAATAGTAACACAAGTGAGTTTGTTTCAAAGTACAATAAAAAATTATATTTTCATAAATTATATTCACGAAAATACGACGTTAAGAATAATTTGCGGTTTTAGAAATTAACCATTCTCAAAATTAATTTTCATAAACTTAAAACAAATCTAAGTAATAATATTCTATTTTCCCTTTATTCACAAAACAAACCCTAACAAGTCAACAATGGTCCATGGATGTGCAACACTCTAAAATAATAAAGTTAATTTATTCAAACAATATAACCATTTTCTGAAAGGTAATAAAATGTGATGTTATTTATTTATTTATTTTACTTTTTATCATGAAATAAACATGCCGAGAAGTAGACGAGAAACAAGAGAAAAGCAATAAGATCTCGCCACTTCAGCTTCTCATACGTCGAAAGTGTATCCACCAGCTCCATTTTTTTTTTTTCTTCTACCGTTTCTACTCTTAATTTCTAATTTCAATCTCACAAAAAAATTCGGACTCTATTTTTTTTTTTTTCAATAAAAAAAATTCACAAGCTCATTCACCCCTTAGCTACAATCACCGATCACTCTTCAATCTTCGTTCAGATCTCACTTTCTCCGAAGAAACAAAACCGCGATCTATTCAACAACTCTCAGTGGCCATGGCTCCGCCACCACCGCACTCTCATCGATCCCCTTCACCGTCGCAACCGTCCGGGTCAGTTTTCAATTCCACTTTCCTTGTATCTACTTTTCTTTCTTTTTTTAATTTTCTTCTTTATTTCATTGTTCCACTCTTCAATTTGGACTCGTTTTCGGAAGCAACTACATAGCAATTGCCGCCCTACGCTTTTAGACAAACACGAACTTTCGTATATTTTGGTTTTATCTCACAACACGTTCTCGAATATTTGAACGCGCACTTCGCTAGGTTTTATCATTAACAATAGAGATCCAATGCCGTTGAATTTTGTCCTATTTCCCGTGCAATTATGAAATCCACTGTGCTTTTTGTTATAACTTATTAGTAGTTAAGT
The DNA here is from genome assembly GCA_026586105.1 of Hylodesmum podocarpum. NCBI lineage: Eukaryota > Viridiplantae > Streptophyta > Magnoliopsida > Fabales > Fabaceae > Hylodesmum > Hylodesmum podocarpum. The sequence continues at coordinate 6,390,109 of JALJEV010000623.1, forward strand.
TCTGTATACCTAGCCATAGGGCATAGCATTATAGCTTAGTGTCTCGCGGATACATCAACGTTGCGATACTTTTTTCGTTTCAGAAACTTGTTTCTGGAATAAGAAAAAGGACTATGTTAACTACATTGAATTGGTGCATTACTTCATTAGCTTTTTCTGTTCTTATTTTTTATTTTTAACCTCCAATGTGCTATTGATTATTAATTATTAATATGACAATTAATTACCTAGTGTTCATGTGGTTGATTATTATTTTTATTTTTTTGTAATGGTGTGATATCTTTGTTCTTTACTTAAAGTACCGAGTACTTACTTAATGTTTAATTTAACCAGGAAGAGTGAAGTGTCTGATCTGAAATCGCAGCTACGGCAACTTGCTGGGAGCCGAGCGCCGGGTGCGGATGATTCTAAGAGGGATCTTTTTAAGAAGGTGATTTCCAACATGACTATTGGCATTGATGTTTCGTCTCTCTTTGGCGAGATGGTAATGTGCTCTGCAACATCTGACATTGTTCTGAAAAAGATGTGTTACCTATATGTTGGGAACTATGCAAAGGGCAATCCTGATCTTGCGCTTTTGACAATTAATTTTCTGCAAAGAGATTGCAAGGATGAGGATCCGATGATTCGGGGGCTGGCGTTGAGGAGTTTGTGTTCTCTACGAGTGGCGAACTTGGTGGAGTATTTGGTTGGGCCATTAGGGTCTGGGTTGAAGGACAATAATAGTTATGTCAGGATGGTGGCAGTTATTGGGGTTTTGAAACTATATCATATATCAGCCGCTACGTGTATTGATGCAGATTTTCCAACAATACTGAAGCATTTGTTGCTTAATGACCCTGATACTCAGGTGAGGGTTCCATTTGTGTGGAAATTTCATCCTCAACCTATGATAAAGAACTAAGAGTTTCACTTAGAACCAAGCTAATCTAAATTCTCCAATGATTAATGAATTGCAAGCAAACAGGCTGTTTAAAAACTAAAATAGTATTATGCTTGACTTTGTTTTGCTTCTTATTTGATAAAAAATTCATTCATTTTCTGTTTTCCAAATGATTATTAGCGTAAATTATGTTAGTGTTCCTGGATGATGTCTTTGGACATCTACATGTACATATGTCATGTTGATAAGAGAAGCAGTTTGCACTGATTACAGTTTGATTAGGATACCCGTTTGATAATAAATTTGAAGACAGGACTTTTTTATTTTATCAATTTGATTCAAATTTGTGTTTTGATTATTTTCAAATTGAAAACAGTACAAAATTTCCTTGAGTACTCACACTTTAACGTTTTGGTCCTTGAGGTCCCATTTTAATAACTTTTTGCTTGCTTAAGAAGTTGAATGTGCGGCCCTTCGTGTAATGCATGTATTTGTATCTTACAAAAAAAGTCAATTCATTTTATTTATTTTTCTTGGTTAAAATGCTTTGATGCTTTATTATGATGGGCATGTCAGCTATGTAAGCTATCATGAGTATTATTATTATCAAACTCTGCAACTATATGTGCATATGCATTAATTTTCTTGTTATTGTTATTTTCTTTCAATTGTTATTCACCTATATATCAGAATGACAACGCCCTCCTTTTTCATAAAAATAAAACAACAGCAGCAGTCTCTGAAAAAATTGTACTCCACGTATATTTATGGTCATGTTTTCTTCATCAGGTAGTTGCAAACTGTTTGTCTGCTTTACAAGAAATTTGGACTTTAGAATCATCCACGTCAGAGGAAGCGGCCAGGGAGAGAGAAGCTCTACTTAGCAAGCCACTTGTATATTACCTTTTGAATCGGTAATCTTTTCTCAAGTAATTCCTTGCTCTCTGATACTTCAATGAACTCCACTTGGGAAAGTTGCGGTGCTGAAGTTGTCTTTCCCTAAAGGACAGCACTGTTATGTTCTTTCATTGACATTTTTTAGGGAAAGCTAGCATTCATATAAACTCAATCTTCTCAACCCTCCTCTAGGATTTCCTTTCATGGGAATTTCATCTCTTTCCATTTCTTGTCAGAGAAACGGGTTATAGCTACCCTCTAATTTGGCAGTATGTCCTTGTGTTTTGTGTACATTATAAATCAATGATATGTAGTATGATTGGGGAGTAAATGGTTGACTGAATAGTATCTTCACAAGGGTTAACAAGAACGTGTTGTTACTTTATTATGAGTGCTAACTGTGGTTTTATTAGACTATAAAATGTACTGATAATTGTGGCAGTCATTAGATATAAAAATAGCATCTGCAATATCTTGCAAAAATACCAGTTTTAAGAAAACTTATTAGTTCCTTATATTTTCCACCTGCAGTATTAAGGAATTTAGTGAATGGGCACAATGTCTTGTGCTGGAATTGGTGGCCAAGTACATTCCTTCTGATAACAGTGAAATATTTGATATAATGAATCTCCTTGAAGATAGACTCCAGCATGCAAATGGTGCTGTTGTCTTAGCAACTATTAAAGTATTTCTACAGTTGACTTTGTCTATGGCTGATGTTCATCAGCAGGTATGTCTTGATTTTTGTGTCTCTGTGTGAGAACATCTTGAAGCTATTTTGACTTTATCTTGTCAGCTTTGATTGCTTCCCTGTAATTTCTGTTACAAATTCTTCTTATTTAGGTATATGAGCGTATCAAAGCCCCTCTTTTAACTCAAGTGAGCTCAGGAAGTCCGGAACAATCTTATGCAGTTTTAAGTCACTTGCATCTTTTGGTCATGCGTGCACCTTATATATTTTCCTCAGACTACAAACACTTCTATTGCCAGTATAATGAACCATCATATGTTAAAAAGTTGAAGCTTGAAATGCTGACTGCAGTTGCAAATGAAAGTAACACATATGAGATAGGTAAGTACCTCTAATTTGCTCTGGAGAAATATTGTTGGGGGAGGGAGTTATTGATGTAGATGACTGCATTTTTGCATTTGATGTTCTATTCAGTGGTCTGATTTATGACGTATTCACGAACTTCTTGGATCTCATTTCAGTGACAGAATTATGTGAATATGCTGCAAATGTTGACATTCCCATTGCAAGGGAATCAATTCGAGCTGTTGGGAAGATAGCATTGCAGCAGTATGATGTCAATGCTATTGTTGATCGACTTCTCCAGTTTCTTGAGATGGAAAAGGACTATGTTACTTCTGAAGCTCTGGTAAACACTACAATTGCCTGCTAGATACCTTGTGCCCAAGAGAAGTATTGTGTTGTTTCATATTACTATTTTGCAACCATGTGTGCAAAATATGTCATTTGATTTGACTTAACTAGATTGGGTAGACTAATGCGAAGTTTGAATGTTCTCTTGTGCAGGTCCTTGTGAAGGATCTGCTAAGAAAATATCCACAATGGAGTCAGGATTGTATTGCTGTTGTTGGAAATATCAGTAGCAAAAATGTCCAAGAACCCAAGGCTAAGGCAGCTCTTATATGGATGTTGGGGGAATATTCTCAGGACATGCATGATGCTCCATATGTCTTGGAGAGTTTAGTTGAAAATTGGGATGAGGAGCATTCTGCTGAGGTGTTGTACTTAACTTTTTATGCTTTACAATCTTGCAATTTCTGCATTTTAGATTTAGATATTTATATCGAATGCCAACTTATGCTCAACCCAATGTGGGGTAGTTTAATCTTTGTTATGAACAACTGCTGTCTCACAATGCAGGTTCGACTACATCTCCTTACTGCAGTTATGAAGTGTTTCTTTAAGCGACCACCTGAAACTCAAAAGGCATTAGGAGCTGCATTGGCTGCTGGTCTTGCTGATTTTCACCAGGTTTGAGTTGTTGTTACTACTTGCTACTCTGAATTGTCTAAACAATGAAATATTTGAATATTTGCTTGGGTGATATGTTAAATGAGTTTTTTTGTTGACCGCAGGATGTTCACGATAGGGCCTTATTTTATTACAGGCTTCTGCAATACAATGTATCAGTGGCAGAGAGTGTGGTTAACCCTCCAAAGCAAGCAGTTTCAGTATTTGCTGATACCCAGAGCAGTGAAATCAAAGATCGCATATTTGATGAATTTAACAGTTTGTCTGTTGTATACCAAAAGGTAACTGATCTACCCTCTTCTCCCCTGGCTTTAATGAGACATTATTTGTCTGAGTTTGGACCAATTTCAAGTACTTGATGCCATTTCTAATTTAATACACTAAAATAGTTGTCTATTTTGAAAATTTGAAAGATAAAATATGGAAAAAAAAAATTTCACATTACCATTTGTAGTGTGTTTTTCTGTGTTCTGTTGCTGTAAGATGCATCTGACTGTTTAATGTTTCATGTTTAGTCTTGCCTCAACTACCCCGAATTTTCTAAATAGCTTGCTGCAATTTGTTATTTTCATTAGAATTCATTAACATTTTAAAATAAAAAACATTGTACCTAAACTCTGTGCCTCAATGATAGGTTAAATTACACACCGTGTTTTGCAGTAACATGAAACATGTTAAAATGATCATTGTGTATATAAAAATATGTCAAACTAACGATGGCAAATTCATGCAGCCTTCTTATATGTTCACTGATAAGGAACACCGAGGGACATTTGAGTTTGCAGATGAACTTGGAAATCTATCTATTAGTGCAGAATCTGTAGAATCTGTTGTCCCAGCTCAGAGAGTGGAAGCAAATGACAAGGATCTGCTTCTAAGTACTTCAGAAAAAGAGGAAGGAAGAGATCCTGGTAGCAATGGCTCTGCCTATAATGCTCCTTCCTATAATGGTTCATCTGCCCCTTCTACAACTTCACAACCACTTGCAGATTTGTCATTTCCAAGTACTGGCACATCTGGTCAAGCTCCAGCTTCTAGCTTTGCAATTGATGATCTTCTTGGTTTAGATTTTCCAGTTGGGACTGCAGCCACACCTGCACCTCCTCCATTAAACCTTAACCCAAAAGCTGTGCTGGATCCTGGGACATTTCAGCAGAAATGGCGTCAATTACCAATATCTACATCAGAGGTTTGCTTTAATGCGATAACTCTGGTTTACTGATATGTTCTTAATTTGAATGCATTGTTATTATAACAAAGTTTTACGATACCATCCAATGACATGTTACCACATTTAATGAATTTGAAATCTTATAAGTTGTTAGCTTATTAGATAATAGGGTATAATCGTAATCTATTTTTTTCATTGATAATGCATAACTTCAAATTTAAACGTAGTATGTTTTAATATGCACTCTTTTCTTTCCTCTTCCATTTTTGCTTTCCTCGACCAACAAAAAATGAGGGGCACTTTGGTTTATATGTGATATATAATTCATAATCTGGTGCAGGAATATTCTCTAAGTCCTCAAGGAGTTGCGTCGTTGACAACTCCCCATGCGCTCCTGCGGCACATGCAAAGTCATTCGATACAGTGCATTGCATCCGGTGGTCAGTCTCCCAACTTCAAGTTCTTTTTCTTTGCTCAGAAAGCAGATGCGGCATCTATGTACCTTGTAGAGTGTATAATCAACACATCCTCAGCCAAGTCACAGATTAAAATAAAAGCTGATGACCAAAGTTCATCCCAGGCATTCTCAACATTATTCCAATCTGCCTTGTCCAAATTTGGTTTACCTTGAAACTGTATGATGCATCCTTCAGATCTCTGGAATAGCCAATCATGAAATTTTGGAATCCTAGATTGAGTATACAAGGAAATGGAGGATATAGGCTCCATTACCCCCTCACCCGCCCCAGGAAAAAAATAAAAAATAAAATTCAGATCGGTGTATTACAGAAAATGCAGGGGGATTCCATTGGCTAAAAAGATTTTGTATTTCCGTTTCCAAATGATGGTCCATCAAATATTCAGTTATAGAAAACCTAGTTTGGGTGGTAAGTTTGTAGAGGTTTTATGTTGATTTTCTGATGTTTATTCAAGTGTTCTTTGTGTTCTAGGTTATGTCATTGTTTGACTAGTGGTTAATTTCTGTGCTGGGTTGGGGATTGGACCCTTGATCAATTGATTGTTTTATACACAATTATGATCGATGCTTTTAGTCTTGTTGCTTGTTGATTTGCACAAGGCGATTTTCGTAGTCTTTCATTCATTATACCCAAGAATATTACATGACGCCTGTTCAATGGAAGCGTGATTTTTCATAGATGTTAAACTTACACTGTTAGATTAATTTCAAAATGATTTTAATCATGAATCAGTTAAATGAAAATTTTCTTTCAGTTGAAGGAGATATGTACCCGAAAATAAGAATTTCGTTACATATTTTAAGATATTGGTTCAAATGTCTAATAAGATTTTGTATTGATATAGTTTCACTATTCTAATTAATGAAATTTCAATTTATTTGTTAATCAAATAATAAAATATCCAAATGAATCTAAATTTCAAAAGGTTATATTGATTTGGCTTTTTATCCGCTTTATATTATAATATTATTACGCTAGAATGAAACAAATGTTAGTGGCTTGTACTTCTTAATCTTAACTAAAATGGTCTAAGAATTAAAATTTGATTAGCTTAGATACCTAATAAACTATGTTAGGAGTGAAATCTTGTTTAGTTTGGTATCGAATAGGCTATATTAGGAAATGCTTATTTACATTAGAATGTATATAAATTAATGAGTGAAATATTGATTTTTTTCTTTTAATTAGACATTGTCAATATTTGTTTTCTCTTGTAACCTTTGAAGTATGTTTAATCTTTTATTTACTTATCTCTTTCAATATATCTCTTTTATCACTTTTTCTAAATTGTCAATATTTTTGTGAAAGAAATGATCAAATATCATAATCTAAATTATTTATTCCAAATCTAAAATATTTAAATATATAAATTTATTATAGAAATCATAGTAAAGTAATATTTATCCGGTACGATATTTAAATTTTAATTATTCAAACGAAAGATAAGTGATTTATTATTTTCGTCATTACTTCTAGTAAAAATAGTTTAGATCAAACTGGAAATATATTTTTTAATTCAACTTTATTATGCTAATAACTATAATATGCGCTAACCAGTCAACTCATTCATTAAAATTTGTGTATTTCTCTCTTTTCACATTTTATATGTATACATATTTCTCTTTATTCACATTTTAAACTGGTTGTCTTATTGTAATTGTTTACCAAATATTTTTTTTTTAATTTATTAATTGTTCCGCTGAAACTTTGCACGTTAAGATGTTGGATGCTTTTAAACAGAACTGCAAGTGCAAAGTTTTCTGAGGTAATCAAGGGTGAAATGAATATAGGCAAGACACCTTGAGAGAGAATCGGGATAAAAGAGAGAGGATGGAATAAATATACATAGATATTCCTATGTTATTTCACAACCTACAAGAGGAAAAAATAAAGATAAATATAATAAGTAATATAATTTAATAAAAGAAGTGTACCGCCGGATTCGGGCCCCGTCGAGGTTCCTTCGCGTGTGCGGATGAGAACACCTTTCTCCTCGGCCGAGTCCGATCAGGTAGGACATATTCACGATGAGGGGGAGGTACCTACAAAAGGCTCTCTGATGCTTAAGTTAGAATTAGTCTTTTCCTAAATGGGGAATTTAAGCAAAATCAACAGTGAAAGATCACCTAGCCTTTTCACCTTTGGGGAGGCCTTTTTATACCTCATCAGTGGCGGTTGGTAGGTGAGGGGGAAGCCCCGAAATACCGGTTATGCGTGGCTCGAGACACACGTGTCAGTCTAGGGATAGCTTTACGAGTTCCAACCATCATCATTACATGGAGGGAAAACGTCACATCGACTCGTCACGTCTCTGATCACAATCGGCTCTTGATAAGACTGCCCTCCGACCGTGGTTCCTTCCGCCGAGTTAGGCCGGGCTCGGCCCATAGAGTTCTGCCGAGCTCAGACCATCTCGATATGTACATAAGCCCCCAAAATCCGAGGACGAGACATGTGTTTAGTCTCAGAAGAGGATTTTTCTATTGAAAACCCCCTCAACAAGCTGGGGTTTTTGCCGAGCTCGCCTTTAGCGGTGTGGTAGGCGAAGCGTTTTTAAATCTGCCTTATATATTGGCGGGAACGGTTATAGGCACGCAACGGTTGGCATTCCATAACTTTGTCTTTAAATACCCCATCGTAAGCCTTTGTGACCTTCCTTCTTCTTTTCAAAAACTTTTTGCTTCATTCTCCGTCGCACTTCCTCTTTTTCTTCCCTCTCGCTGTCCTTACTTTTTGCTTCTCCGGCCGCCGCTTTCCTTATTCAGGGGCCAGTTCGTCGTGTGTTTGAATCAACTCCTTACCGGAAACAACCTCATTCTCTAGGTACGCAACCATGTCTCTTCCTTCTTCTTCTGACTCTTCAAAGGTTAAACCTTTGATCTCGAGGGAAGCGTCCCCCATAGGGGGGTCTTTATCTTCAGAGGGGACTCCGAGCCCCGCCGCCGTGCCCGCCGGTAGGTTGGGCGAAGGCTCGTCTCGTGCGGCCGCCATAGCCGCGGGGGCCGCCACAACAGCTACTGGGGCCGCTGTTGTAACTGCATCCTCTAAGAAGGATAAGGCCCCCAGGCCCAAGAAGGCATATCCTCCGGCTTCGGCCGAGTATTCTTGGGTCTCGAACGAGGCGAATTTCTACTCTTCCGACCTGACGTCAGATCAGGTGGGTGACCTAATAAGGATAATTCCGCCCATTATCCCAAGCTTAGAGCGTTTTGTGAGGATAGAACTTTGCTTTCCCTTCGAGAGGATATTTATGAAGCCCCCTATTGATGGAGATGACTTTGTTTACGTGTATGAGCACATGTTTCGGGATTTCGGTGTCACCTTTCCCCCGAGTGACTTTATTTGTCAAGTCCTCAGACTCCTTAACGTAGCCCCTTCCCAACTTCATCCGCATAGCTGGGCCTTTGAAATTTTGAGCCCTTTTCTTGGCATTACTTGTTCGGCCAAGGTGTTCCTCTACTTTCACCAGTTGAAGCTAGGTCGGAAGGTTGGCTGGTGTTCCCTCAATGGAGCTCAATATGGGTCGGTCTTCACCTTGTATCACCAATCTTTTAAAAACTTTAAGAGCAATTTTTTTAAATTGAAACCGATACCACATACTGAGGGTAGGCGCCTTCTTTTTGACGAGCGTCAAGTCCCCTTATTCCCTCTTTACTGGAGCGAGCGTCCCATAAAGTTTACTTCTTGGAAAGGTAGCGACCTCCTCCCTGAAGAAAAAGAGAGTGTTGAAAAGCTTATGGCTATTGACCGTCCCTTAGATGTCCGACGTGTCTTGAGGTTGTTAGATGTTGAGGATCCCCAGGCCGACTTCTTAGGTATATTTATTATGCATACAGTTTTATTCTCATTTCTGTTAAGTATTCTTCTAACTAATTCTGGTGCCTTATTTCAGATTTGATGGCCGATCAGGGGAGGTCAGCGCGCGGGAAGTTGATCCAAGCTCCTCCTTCCCAGAACAAACCACCCATCAAGAGACTGAAAAGGGCTTCCCGCCCTAGCACCATAGTTCTCTCCGACCCGACGATTGTTGGCGAGGTGGAAAAGACCCGACCTGGCCCCTCCGGGACTCCCCAAATTCCTCCTCCAGCAGTCGAGGATGTCAATCTTGATAGGGGTGCCCCGCTCCCTGTTGGGATCACGAGGGCTTCTCCTATCACCGTGGTTCCTCCCGCCACTGCTGAGGTGCCCCAAGTTCAGCCTACCTTCACTTCTACTGTAGGGGACTCTGCCCCTGCTCCAGATAATCCTCCCCCGGAGAACTCGACGAGCATTGGTCGCTTGGCTCCTAGGGGGTCGATCTTCCACGGGTGTTCCTCAACTGCTCCGAGGTTGGAGCACCTATCTTGTCGCCAACCCGGACCTCCCTCTCTGTGGGGCACCGAGGTGCGCATGGGGGATGTATCTATCGAGGGAGCCTTTCCTACTCGGTATGACACGGAGCTCATTCGCTACGTCGGCACAACCGAGACAGTGGAAGGTGCCTATCTGATGATGCTACGGAGTGTCGCAGTTTTTCATCATTTGAGGTATGAAGCTATCATTTCTTTTTCTGTTTTCTAGGTGCGTTTTATGGTTTGTAACTTTGATATTCCTTTGGTTTTCAGGGACGAGGTGATTGGTGGGATCGAAGCCCGCCGCCAACTGTCTGAGCTACAAACCGCCAACCAGAGCCTCCGAGAAGCTCTGCATGAGGCTCAGTCCTCCCACCGCACTCTTCATGCCTCTCAGCAAGAACTTTTGAAAAACAAGGTAGAATCCGACCAGGCTCTCCATACCCTGGGGCTGGAGGTCGAGCAGTCCCGGGCCTTACTGAGGATGGCCAATGAGCAGAGGGAGGCCACTGATGAATTTGTTAAAGAACTGCGCCAGAAACATGAAGAGGGACAAGCCATCGTAGCCTCCAGTCTAGCTCGGGAGGACACTTTAAAGAAGTTGCTGGAGGCCTCTAAAGTCCAATGTGAAGGCCTTGGTAAGACTATTCAGGACCGAGACGCCGAGATTGTTGTGCTTAAAGAGGAATCAGCCAAGCTCCAATCTTCCTTGACCGAGGCGGAGGACTGTAACGAATTATTGGCAGACAGGGCGGAAGAGGCCGAGGCCGAAGTCGAGAGACGCACCCAGATCAGCTTGGAGGCATTTTCAGAAGGCTTCGCTCGTGCTCTAGAACAGATCAAGCTTTTCCACCCCGACCTCAACACTTCTCAGCTTGACGAGAAAAAGATGGTGGTGGATGGGAAACTTGTTGATGAATGAGATTTTTGGTGCTTTAAACGCACTTGTAACTAGCTTGCCTTAGACTTTTGTCTCCAAAACTCTATTATTTTATACTATCATTTCATTTCCTTTGCTATTCGGCTTTTTTATCGTAATGTGTGGCTTTGATATGACTCTTTGGTTACTTTATCGTAACTTGTGGTTTTGATATGACTCTACTGCCCCTATCTCGGGACTTGATGTTTGTCCGGTAGTGCTAGCTTGCATTATCTGCCCCGTTTATTCGCTTAGCTTTTGTTTGCCTATAAATATCGTTCCGATGCTTTTCTTCTAGCCTTAGCGCGCTCCTCTCTTTTGTTGCTGAATTGGCTGTGAATCATGATCCCCTTTCTTTGGGTGTGGGAGAGCTTTCTTCTTCCCAAGTCTTGGTTCGTATCCGCTGGTGGGCAACCTTCATGGTTAGATGATGTTTGGAATGAGAAGTTCTGGTATCGCGGCTTTTCAAATGTGCTACGATCAGTCAAGGTATTTTCGATGAGCGCTTTCCCTGAGGGTCTCAATCTCTTTGTGTATCCCTTTGTGCTACCTCCCTTAGCTCGTGGCCCAGTGTTCGGGGTTTGCTTTCGCCTTACCGATCTTCCCGGCTACTCCCTCTTTTGAAGCCGTGTTGTTTTATTTGAACGACGTCCAAATATTCTGATTAATGTCGTAACATTTTTCCGAGCTTATTTTAGAGAATGTCGGAATGTTTTCTGGTTACGTATTAATTTTTGAACGTTTTTGAGCTCATTCTAGAGCATTTCTTGTATGATGCCGGGATAATCTTCGGCTGTATATTACTCTTTTAATATTTTTCGAGCTCATTTTAGAGCTTTTTTAACACGATGCCGGAATGTCCTTCGGTCGTATGTTAATTTTTAGCATCTTCCGAGCTCTTTTTAGAGCTTTTTTGACATAATGCCTGGATGTTCTTCGGCTGTATATTACTCTTTTAATATTTTTCGAGCTCATTTTAGAGCTTTTTTAACACGATGCCGGAATGTCCTTCGGTCGTATGTTAATTTTTAGCATCTTCCGAGCTCTTTTTAAAGCTTTTTTGACATAATGTCGGGATGTTCTTCGGTTGTATATTACTCTTTTAATATTTTTCGAGCTCATTTTAGAGCTTTTTTAACACGATGCCGGAATGTCCTTCGGTCATATGTTAATTTTTAGCATCTTCCGAGCTCTTTTTAGAGCTTTTTTGACATAATGCCGGGATGTTCTTCGACTGTATATTAACTGTATTTAACTCGAAGTAACAAGGCACATTCCATTTCCGAAAACGAAAAGCATTTCACATGGGTATTGAATGTTTCGTAGTTTAAACAATAATGTTAAATATCAAACACTATATTTAATCTATCCGAGATACTACGGTTAATTCCTCCAAAACACTAAGATGAAACCCTTCCGAGGCTTTGTTACTTCCTACTGTGTATAGTCTTTACCTGGATTAGCTACAGTAGGCCTTTAGGTGGGTGACGTTCCATGTTCTAGGGACAAGTCTCCCTTCCAAGGTTTCTATACGGTACGCTCCGTTTTTCAATGCTTCGATTATGCGGAACGGTCCTTCCCAATTGGGAGCCAGCTTGCCTTCTCCTCTATCCCTCCGGGCTACTCCGACCTTGCGCCAAACTAGGTCTCCTTGGAGGAAAGATACAAAAGTTGCCCTGAGTTGCGCTGTTTCGTTCTGAATCCTTGCCGTGTCTCTAACTTCTCCCACTAGATCAAGCTCTGCCTTCAAATTACGTTCTTGGTTAACATCGGGGGCCAGCTTTCTTCTTAGAGATGGCTCGCCTATCTCGACTGGTATCATCGCGTCGACGCCGTAAGTCAAACGATAAGGGGTTTCCTTGGTGGATGTTTGCGGGGTACAATGGTATCCCCAAAGGATGCTTGGAAGCTCCTCGGCCCACCACCCCTTGGCCTCGCCCAATCTCTTCCTTAACTCTCGTAGGACCACTCGGTTTACGGCCTCGGTTTGACCATTAGTTTGAGGATGTTCCACCGAAGCAACTTTGTGCTAGATGTTCAGATTTTTTAGGAAAGTCCTAAACTTGGCATCAGTGAACTGGCGACCATTGTCGGTAACGACCGAGTAAGGAACTCCGTGGCGACATACAATGTTCTTCCAGCAAAACTTCTCAATTTGCTGAGCCGTTATCCTGGGCACAGGTTCTGCCTCGATCCATTTAGTAAAGTAATCCACTGCTACTATCAAAAACTTGACTTGTCCTCTGCCCTGAGGGAAAGGTCCGAGAATATCAATTCCCACTCATGAAAGCGAGGGATGTCATGGTGTGAAGCTGTTCTTGAGGGACGTGAGGGATCGGCCCATACTTTTGACATTGTTCGCATCTTCGTGTTGTTTCCTCAGCATCCCTTTTCAAGGTTGGCCAGAAATATCCTGCTCGTAGGGCTCGGTGCACCAAAGTTCGCCCCCCGGTGTGCATCCCACATATCCCCTGATGTAACTCTCTTAGGACATATTCAGCTTGTTGGGGGTCAAGACATTTGAGCAGCGGTGTTGAGAATCCCCTTTTAAATAATTCCCCATTGACCAAGGTGAAGGTGGCGGCTTGGCGATGTACCTTCTTAGCTTGGACGTCGTCCCCGGGTAAATCTCCTTTTTCTAAATATGCCCTAACCTGATCATACCAAGGTGAGGGAGTCTGGGTCGGACGAGGCTGGGCAACGCACATGACTTCTTCTTCAATGGATGGTTTCGTCATCGTTTCTTGGATCAGAGTTCGGTACTGCCCGGTCTTCTTTGTACTAGCCAGCTTTGATAGTACATCGGCTCTCTCATTTGCTGCCCTAGGGACATGAATCATGCTGAATTGTGGAAAGGAGATTATGCACTTTTTTACCAACCCGAGATATTGGGCGAGTAGGGGCTCTTTTGCTTGGTAAATTCCATTAACATGGCCAGTGACGAGTTGGGAATCACTATGACATCTTAACTTTTTCAGACCTATTTCTTGAGCTAATCGTAAACCTGCCAAAAGGGCCTCGTATTCTGCTTGGTTGTTCGAGGTTGAAAACTCGAATCTAACAGCTTGTTCCAAGATTAAATTTGAGGGTCCTTCAAGTATGAACCCAGCCCCGCTCCCTTTTTTGTTGGAGGACCCATCTACACTGAGTGTCCAAAGTTGATCATCTTTATTGCCATCATCATTCGCAACTGGAGGGAGCTCGGTCAAGAAATCAGCCAGGAATTGAGCTTTCATGGGTCCCCTACTTTGGAAGGTCAAACCAAACTCTGACAATTCAATGGACCAAGCCGTCATTCGTCCCGCTAGGTCGGGCTTTTGAAGCACCTGCCTGAGTGGATAGTTTGTTTTGACAATGATCTTATGGCTTCTGAAGTAATGTCTCAACCGTCGGGCCGAGAATACTAACGCCAACACAAGTTTCTCCACGACTTGGTATCTTTCCTCCGCAGGTTGCAAAGTTCTGTTAACGAAATAGATGGGGTGCTGCTTCCCATCAACTTCGGAGGCTAGGACTGAACTTATGGTCGAGTGCGCGGCGGATAGATATAGGCTCAACTCGGCGGTCCTAGAGGGGGTTTTTAGGACCGGTACATTTGTTATTACCTCTTTCAAGTCTGCGAACGCCCTTTCACTTTCTGGGTTCCACTCGAACTTAGAAGCTTGCTTTAACAGTTTGAACAATGGCCTAGCTTTTTCAGCCTAATCTCTAAGAAAACCGAGATAAAGCACCCAAACTCCCACTCAACCTTTGCAGCCTCCTTCAAGGTCGTCGGACTTTTCATGCTCGAGATTGCTTTACACTTATCAAAGGTTGGCTTCAATCCCTCCTCGGTCGTGATCGAAATCCTAGAACTTTCCGCCCCGAACCCCCAAAAAACACACTTTTCTCGGATTCAACCGCAAGTCAGGCCGCCTAACCTTGCCGAACGACCTTTCAAGGTTAACCAAATGATCGTCTACTCCCAGACCTTACTACCATGTCATCAACATAGACTTCCATTATTTCCCCTATCTCCTCTTTGAAGACTCGGTCCATCAATCTTTGGTATGTGGCTCCAGCGTTTTTTAACCCAAATGGCATGACCTTGTAGCAATAGTTATGCACATCGGACATGAATGTCGTCTTGTCTTCATCGGGAGGGTACATGGGGATCTGGTTGTATCCTGAGTATGCGTCAAGAAAACTCAGCATCCCACTGCCCGATGTGGAGTCCACCAGGCGATCTATGCTTGGCAACGGGTAAGTATCCTTTGAACAAGCTTTATTTAAATCTGTGTAGTCAGTACACATCCTTCATCTTCCATTTGCCTTCTTGACCATCACCACATTAGCCAACCAAGTGGTATATTTGATTTCGCGGATGAAACCTGCTTGCAGAAGTTTGGTCACCTCTTGTCGGACTGCGGACAATCTTTTTTCTCCCAGCTTTCTTTTTCACAGGCTCTGGTGACGAGCACCGTGCACGATGGCCAGCTTGTGGCATAGAAAATCGGGATCGACTCCGGGCATATTGGCGGCGCCCCACGCGAATAGATTTGCATTTTCGAGCAATACCTTCTCCATATTCTGACGGGAATGCCCCTCCATTGTTTCTCCAATCTGGACGTCCTGCCCTGTTCTGCAGCCTATCTGGAACGGAGTAGTCTTCTCGGCAGGTGCCGGTCGGAGCTCTTCGAAATCTGCCCTGGGATCCAGGTCCAACGCTTCTGGCTCTATGCTCAAACACTGAGACGAAGTCTCCTTGGTTGTGCTTGTCTTTAGTGTGTATGGCTGAATCTTTAAGCTCTGAGCGTAGCATTGTCGGGCCATTTTAGGATCGGCCTTGATAGTAACAATCTTGGCCTCCACTGGGAATTTCATCGCAAGATGTAGTGTTGAAACTATCGCCCCTAGTTGGTTTAGTGTTCTTCTACCAAGGATGACATTATACGAAGTCCGAGCTTCGACCAATAAATATCTAACCAAAATAGTCTTCCCCTCCTCCTCATTTCCAAGAGTAGTGAGGAGGTCAACGTACCCACGTGTGTGGACCCGCTCCCCAGCAAATCCGAGGAGGGGCTCGGAATGATCCTTTACTACGCCGGGAGGTAAGTCGAGTTTGAGGAATGTTTCCCAATAAAGGATGTCTGCCGAGCTTCCTTGGTCGACCAGTACCTTTTTTAGTCTCCAATTGGCGATAATGGCAGTGAACGTTATCGGCGGAAAGCTTCTTGAGGAAGGGTAGTTGGTCACCACATTTATGCTTCGCAAGTATCGCTTCCGAGCTCTAGACGTTACTCCTCCGCCACCAAATCCTCCAGCTATAGTGTTGATCGTTCCTCTTACTTCTTGCATTTTGTTCTTGTAGGAGGCTTCTTTTCTACTCGAGCGAAACTTGTCATTGCTTTTATAAGAATGGCTGCCCTGCCTTTTTTGGCACTCCTCCAAATGGTCTCCCCCTTTTCCTCCTTCCTTTCTTACGAACTTTGAAAGGGCTCCCGACTGTATCAGCTCTTCTATAATGTCTCTTACTTTGTAGCATTCCTCGGTTGTATGACTGTGATTTTGGTGGAAACTATAATAGCGATTCACATCGGCATTACGAGGGGTAGGGCAAGGTTTGGGTGGGCGGATTAAATCCGAGTTGAAGACTTCCCTCAAGACAACTTCCCTACTTGCGCTTAAGGGTGTGTATCGACTATGTTTTGAAGATCCTCTCCCCCTAGGCTCATAATCCTTCTGCCTAGGTGGCGAATGATGGTCATACCGACTGCGTTGTTCCTTTCCCTTCCTCTAGGCTTTGTCGTTCTCCTCCATGTTTATAAATCGGGCCGCCCGTTCTCTGAGCTCGTCCATGTTGCATGGCGGTTCAGAAAAAAATGATCTGGAGAAGGGCCCCGACCTTAAACCAGCTTTGATGGCATGCATGGCTACGGCCGGGTGGAGATCGGGAATTGTCATACTTGCTTGTGCGAATTTTGTCATGTAACTTCTGAGTGACTCTCCCTGACCTTGTCGGACTCTAGTGAGGGAAATGGAATCTGTCACTACGGGCTTGCAATCGACAAATCTAGCCACAAACTTAGCGCACAAAGACTCAAAGGAATCTATGGAAAGTGGTGGCAAAGCATAATACCAATCCAAGGCTACTCCCTTCAGGGTGGTGGGAAAAAGGCGGCAATGTACTCGTAGGTCATCGGATACCAAACTGGCCTGGGTAAGGTAGGCTTTTACATGTGAAGTTGGGTCAGTTCCACCTTCGTATTTCTTAGTGGTTATTCCCTTGATATTCTCAGGGAATTTGCACTTCATAATTTCCGGTACAAAAGGATGAAAAGTAGTCAACCTCTGCAAATCTGGATTTCCCGGAATGGGAGGAGAATTTTGCAGGTCTTTACCTCCCTTATTTTGTCCTTGGCTTGACCCTTCTCCTTCGCGATTATCATCTTCCTTTTCCCCACCATTGTTGTGTTCTTCTGGCGCTGGTCCGCTATGAACTGATTCAGCATGCTCTCCTCCACCGGTATTGCCTTCATGGGCAGTCTTTTGCTTTTTCAGGGCTGCCATTTCTTCCTTGTGCTGCTCCCGAAGCTTTCTCATCTCCTCCTCTTGCCTCTGCCTCCATCGGTCCATATCTTCCTACATTTGTTGTTTCAATGCCGCCATGGAGCTTTGCATTTGACTCTTTAAGATATCTATTAACATCGGATCCATTGGTATTCCTTCAGAGATCGATTGCGCTTGACTCCGCGTCTTTACCATGTACCTTGCGGTCCCGGGAAAATGATTTACCGGGGCCCCACGGTGGGCGCCAAAATGTTCCGCCGGATTCTGGGCCCTGCCGAACTCCTTCGCGTGTGCGGATGAGAACACCTTTCTCCTCGGCCGAGTCCGATCAGGTAGGACACATTCACGATGAGGGGGAGGTACCTGCAAAAGACTCTCTGATGCTTAAGTTAGAATTAGTCTTTTCCTAAATGGGGAATTTAAGCAAAATCAACAGTGAAAGATCACCTAGCCTTTTCACCTTTGGGGAGGCCTTTTATACCTCATCAGTGGCAGTTGGTAGGTGAGGGGAAGCCCCGAAATACCGGTTATGCGTGGCTCGAGACACACGTGTCGGTCTAGGGATAGCTTTACGAATTCCAACGATTATCATTACATGGAGGGAAAACGTCACATCGACTCGTCACGTCTCTGATCACAATCGGCTCTTGATAAAACTGTCCTCCAACCTTGATTCCTTCCGCCGAGTTAGGCCGGGCTCGGCCCATAGAATTCTGCCGAGCTCAGACCATCTCGGTATGTACAAGAAGAAATAGAGAGAAAATGAGACATAAACTAATCATTTAAAATTTACGAGTATTAAAATATCAGTGGGAAGGAAATTACTTCAACCTTGAAAAATGTCGAGAATTAAACCAACATGTTAGACCCAGCAAGGGGTTAATCGGGTTGGTGGCTCGACACATTTGCCTTCATTTATTTAACTATTATTTTTTATTTTGAGCGGCTGTTCCGATATACATGTGACATCTTATTTTGAAGATTACATGTGACATCTGGGACACAGTGAGGAAATATTGACCTTGCATCAAGTTAAGTGTTTCCATCTTTGTTCTGTCTATATTTTGTCTCTTTCTAAGCAAATGCAGCTTTATTCGAGTGTTTACTGTTTAGCAACTAAAAATGAAGATAAGGGTGCTTCATTGCCACTCTGCCATACATTATTTCTCCCATCACTATACAACCATGATTCCTCCCGTGCATTCCTTCGTTTATTTATTTTCTATTTCAACCACTCTTGTCTGTGCCTCTCACTCTCTTTTTAAGATTTTGAAAATGCCAAAAAGGTCACTCTACGGGCACCCCTACAATACTACTATATTCTTCGTACAGGTCAACCACCACATGCACCTCACTGTCTCTATTCTCTACTATGATACCAAAATTAAATAATAAAAACCAACATATTATACCCAAAAAATACTACCAGAGTATAACTCATTTTCTTCTGTAACCATTGATATATCTTAGATGGAATTTCATCATAGAAAAAAATACTCTTTGGCCAGAGTTGGACTGCACTAGCCAATGAAGCCATAGGTGGACCACTACGTGCTATAGCACCTTAGCATTGGTACCTCTTCGGTGTTCACCGAAAATTGCTACATTTTTAATATAATAATTATAAAATATAAATTGTATCACTGCTTCATGTGCATGAAATTAAGCTTCACCACCGTTTTATAGAAACAAAACGAAACCAAACACATTATCATGTTTACAATTGCACCGTATTCCCCTGTGACCACACCCTCACTCCCGCCGCCGCTGCCGTCACCGGAACCAGCACCGCCTCCATTTTACTCCTCTCCTTCACCGTCGATGTCTCAAACTCCTCCAGCACCTCTACTCATCCCGCCGGCGACATCATCTCCGCCGTCGCCGGAAGTTATACTCGTTCCAGATTCACCACCCTCGCCAGTTACACCACTTCCTCTGACAATGCCGTTGTTACCGTCTCCGTCTCCGTCTCCGTCTCCGGCACCGCCATTTCCACCTTCGCTTCCAACTCCAACCGTCGAATCTCAGCCACCGCCGTTAATTCCATTTGCCACAGCGCCAGCAACAACAACGTTTCCACCGTTAGCAGTTACACCATCGCCTCCAACTCCAACCGTCACTCCTTCACCGTTTCCATTCTCACAGGAAATGCCTCCGCCGCCTATAGCTACTGCATTTACGGAACCTACATTGGCAACGCCGGCGGAGCCTGCGTTGCCGGCTCCGGAAGTGAATTTTCCGTCGAGAACACCGAGTAGAAGTTTGCCGGTGGCTGTGGATGTTAAGAAAGTTTCAACTTTCCACGTGTCAAGTGGACATGTGATTGAGCTTGTAGTTGGTGCTATCGTTTTGGTGTTTGTTTTTGCCGTTGGATCAATTCTATGGAGGAATAGGAAGAAAAACAAACACAAGAATCTGTTCACCCGTTACTACAAGGAATCTCCACCCTATGTTGGATCCAAGGGTTAGAATATCTTATCCTTTTTCCTTCTTATATTTCTCATACATTTAAGGACAAAACTTGACATTCATAATAACTTTTTGTACTATTATCCGATCACAAATAATTTTACTTTGATAGAAAAAGAAAATATATCAATCAATCTCTTATGAAAATATTTATTACATGAATTATCCAGATAAAATTTTAATTTCAATTAAGAAAACGTAGTTACTTTTAATGATATTAGCCGATCAAAATTAAGATTTCATTTAATTACGTTAACCTTTAGTATAAATCTTCATTATATATGAGTCACTAAATTGAAATCTCAAATTTTAACGAGAAGTATAATTAATTACTTTTAATGATGTTATCTAATCAAATTAAAATTTTATTAACCTATGTTAATCTTTAATATAAATTTTTATTACTAAGAGGTACAAAAATAAACACATTTTTAAAAAACGATTAGATATGTTTGGTTATAGGAATTCTTTTCTACTTTATTTTGAAAATTTTGATCACATTTATAAATTTTGAAAATTAAGAAAATATATTATATTCATTATAATTATATTTTTACTGTCAGTATTTTTTTTATTTTTACTTCTCGTTTTCCAAGTTCATGTGAAAATGATTTATTTTTCTGTTTTCAAATTTAATCTTTTTCTAAAAAAAAATTAAAAATATTTTTAAAATTACAACCAAACATATTTTTTTATCATTTTCTATTTGTAATTAAAATGAAAATAAAAAATGGATAAGCCAAAGGTTCTTTTAAAACTTCATTTTAATAATTAACATCATTCTAATGTAAACTTTCATTAAGTGACTGCAAGAAACTCTGATTCTAACATAACAATATAAAAAGAATTTAAAGGTTGCATCCAAATTTTGTTCCTTCTAAATTTAAAGGCATAGTTTATACTTTATATGATCTCTTCTATTTGTATTTATAAAAAAGTGTGATATAATGAGAATTCTATGCAAATTTCATGTTTCATTAGATTGGTTAGACAATTATTGTATTACTTGAACTGTACATCATCAGGGTCTCATGTTATTCAAGTGCTATCAAATCCAACGCTGCCTCCATATCTCACTGAAAGCTCTAGAGCTTCTGGCTCTTTCAATTCGGTGTCAGTGAAAGCAATTTCAAACCATGCTCCAATTTCTGCCTTTGGTCCCGTAAATGGTACTTTCACATATGATGAATTATTAGTTGCCACTAACTGTTTCTCTGAGTCAAAACTTCTCGGAGAAGGTGGTTTTGGATATGTGTACAAAGGAGTTCTCCCATGTGGAAAGGAAATTGCAGTTAAACAGTTAAAATTAGGAAGCCAACAAGGAGAACGAGAGTTTCAAGCTGAGGTTGAGACCATTAACCGAGTGCATCATAAACATCTTGTTGAATTGGTTGGACACTGTGTTACAGGGGCAGAAAGATTACTAGTTTATGAATTTGTTCCAAATAACACTTTGGAATTTCACTTACATGGTAAAGTCTATAATTTAATTATGCTTTACAACTTAACATTCCATTGTATAGTTTTTACGTACCATTCATTTGTTCTGTTCTATCTAGAGTGGACAAGTTTTCATGTTGTTCCATTGTATTGCCGCATGGTCTTGAATATGACATAAAAATGCATTGCATTGCAGGGGAGGGGAAGACATTCTTAGAATGGACAACAAGAATTAAAATTGCCTTGGGGTCTGCAAAAGGACTGGCATATCTACACGAAGATTGTGAGAATTCTTCACTTTTAAAATAGAAACAGATTCAGCATTATATCATGCCTAGTCTTTGATTTCTTCGATTTTTCTAAAGCCTATATCTACTAAAAATATGTTGCTACATATCTCATTTGTATGACATTAAAAAAAAACTCATTTCTCATAGTTATATCTCTCACAAACAAACTGTGATTAGGGGCATTAGCAATGGTATTTGGTTTTGATTAAAATCATCATGTTTACAGGTAATCCAGCAATTATTCACCGTGATATTAAAGCATCTAATATTCTTCTTGATTTCAAGTTTGAACCCAAGGTAAGTCCAATCTTGTTCCCTCAAATATTACATGATAATATTATTTTTATAAAGTTTTCCACGCTTTCATGTATGCATCTTATTCATATATAGCTTAGCACTCTTTTAGATAGAACTCAGTTTGTTCTCTTCGTATGCTTTTCTTAAAATAAAAAAAAAAAACAGTTAAATATATTTTTATTATATAAATTTTGTTAGTATCTTGTTTATTAGTTTTCAATAAATATTTGACTGACTTAGTCTTTGAACTGTTCTAATCTATTTTTAGTTTTTAAATAAAATTTTGACCGTTCTTCAATATTTATTACATCAAATGCCTTTAACATCTGAACATTTGTTATCACAAGAAATTAAAAATATTAATATAATAACATTCAAGAATTAATACTAGTCAACATTTTATCTTGAAATTAGAAACAGAATATTGAAAACATCGGATAACGACTGAGACCAATCAAAATTTGGCTTAGAAACTAAAAGTATAACACGGAAAAAGTTTAAGGAACAAAGACTAAGAACATATTACTTCCTGATTTTGTTCTCTACCACTTCATACAGCACATGAAGTATTCCTGTGTTAACAACTGATGCTTTGCGATATCTATATATTTATCATTTACATTAGAGATATACTGATGATGAGGTTTTGTTTGCATTAGGTCTCTGACTTTGGCCTGGCAAAAATCTTTCATAACACCGATAGTTGCATTAGTCATCTCACCACCCGAGTGATGGGAACCTTTGGGTAAGGACACTTCTCATCTTACTGCACCTATCTCAAGTGCAACTTGGGAATTCCTTAAAATCCCATTTTGAGTACACTTTAGAATTTCGATAATAATTGTTATAGGTATCTGGCTCCAGAGTATGCATCAAGTGGTAAATTGACAGATAAATCAGATGTATATTCCTATGGCGTCATGCTTTTAGAACTTATAACCGGACGTGAACCAATCACCAGAGCAGGATCAAGGAATGAGAGCCTTGTTGACTGGGTAAGTTGACTGAGTTCTTTCCTATAACATCTATGGCATTAGTTATCATGTTAAAAAATGTAATTTTGGGTTTTCATCAGTTTGTGTGGATAATTATTAGGACGATAGAGTAGATATTTACCAACTCAAAGCAATAGTGAAATTGAAGAAAAATCATTAGCTGGTCCAAATGCATACTTCATAATCTTAACTTGTGACACATTTAAGTTTTTTCAATTTATAAAAAAGAATTAATAATACTTGATAGCATGTTTATATAGATTAATGATGACACTGTGATGATTCTGAACTCCCTCATATTTCTTCGAATTTGAGGGACACCCTCAGAGTATTAAAATGATCTTGCTATATGTTTTGTGTGTTGGCACTACAGGCTAGGCCATTGCTTGCTCAAGCCCTACAAGATGGTGACTTCAATAATCTTATTGATCCAAGGTTGCAGCAAAACTACAAAGCTGATGAGATGCTTATAATGATTACCTGTGCAGCTGCTTGTGTGCGCCACTCAGCCAGGCTTCGACCTCGTATGAGCCAAGTAATAATTTGTTCCTTGTTTTTCTTTTCCTCGTAAGAATAGAAGAAAAATATTTGACAGCCAACTACAACTGCGACGACAATGACATATGAAGAGAGAAATATGTATATGTTTTATGAGTGACTTAGTTGGTTAACTGTATATTGTAGTTGACTGTAAGATAAAGATAAGAATAGAAAGATTAAAGAATGAAGCTAAGTAGAACATTTTCTAGAAGGAGCTTTAGAAACATTAGCCTGTGATGACAAAGTTCATAATTTGTAACAGATAGTTGGAGCTTTAGAAGGAGTGGTTTCTCTACCTGATCTTGTTGGAGATATTACACCGGGGCATACCACAATATACAGTTGGTCAAATAGTTCAGATTATGATGCCAACCAATACCAGCAGGACATGAGAAACTTCAATTTTGCATTATCATGTCAGGAATATAGCTCCAACGGGTACAGTGAAACCACCAGTGCTTATGGTCTTCACTCACCAGGCTCAAGTAGTGAGGCTCAGCAATCATCCAGATACATATTATAAAGTGGTCGAAGACAGTGGAATGTGATGTGAACTCAGAACTATGGTAATTATGTTATATTCAAGATGTAAAGATTGTATTCTCCAGACCAGCTAGAATCAGTTTTAATTTTTTTTTAAATAACTTATTATTGAAAGCTTCCTTGACTCATTGAATTAGAGTTCATTTTTGCATAATGTTGTGCATTGATGCCTCTAACGGTGGCCCCACAAGTGCACTAAGAACATGGGAACATACTATTTTTTAAGAAAAATATAAAAAGAAAAATATTTAATAGGAAATTAACTAATTATAAAATATGTAGAAAAAGAAAAAAGAATAAAAATAAAATAAATAAATAATATATATATACACGTTGTGATCGATTAAGATGGAAAGTTGATTTTTTAATGCTTAACATATTTTCTTTTAGAGTAAATTTATTTCACTAATATGTTTTCAATTAAAAATGAAAAACTATATTATAATTAATTAAAAAGATAAAATTGTAATGTAATTAATTTATTATTATCAAAATTGGTTAATTTATATTGTAATTAAATTAATTAATATTAAAAAATAATTTGTATCTTAATTAATTTCATTAGTATTAAAAATGGTAACTTGAAAAAAAGTTAAATCGATTAGTATTGAAAATAATAATTAAAATGGTAAATCATATTGTAATTAATTTTATTACTATTATAAAAGATAAATTATTTTATAATAAATTTGATTATTATTAGAAATGGTAACGTGTAACGTAAGTAAATTAAACAATATTAAAAACAATAATTACATAACAATTAATTTCATTACTCGTAATTTCTCCATTGATTATTTAATAAAACGGAACGTAGTTTTTGCATTGTGCCTTAACTGATGAACAAAGGGATTTTTTTTAAAAATAAAAAAATGTAAAGAGGTAAACTTAGTTGAAAAAGGAGTAAATATAACATCTTCCCTCAAGTATTGGTTTGGGCTAAACACGGGAAGGAAGTATAACACAGTGTTTTAGATGAGAAATTCAAAATCTTCAAGAAATTTAAATATTTAGTATTTTAATTGTTTTGATTTAAATTTCTTTTATTTTATATTCGTCTTGTTTGGATGAATCAATTTAATTTCTTGTATTTTAATTTCTTTATTTAGATAAAATAATTTAATTTTCAAGAAATTCAAATTTTCAATTTTAAATATTTATTTAAAAATTAAATTTTAATACTTGAATAAAAATAAATATTAACCATTTTTAAATACTTAAATATTCAAAATAATTTTTATGTTACATGATAAATTTTAATGTTTCAAAATATTTAATAATTAATTTTTTAATATTGAATAATTAAAAACATAATAAATAATTAAATGTAACTTAATTAAAAATTTTGAATTACGTTAGTCTCGCAATAATTTTAAAAATTATTAGAAATAAATAATTGATAATCATGAAATAATTTTAAATTATTAGAAAATGTGCGAAAGAGTTGAAAAGTTTGAAGAGTTGAGAGAGAATCGTGAAATGACTCAAAAGGAATTGAAATGCCTCACTTTTATATAGAATTTAAAATTCCCCAAATTTATTCATTTGAAATTCTTTTTTTTTAGCCTTAACCCTCCCTTTTATTAAAATGACTAAAATGCCCTTGTCTCATGAGAGGTAAGATTTTTATTATTATTTTTTTTTATTTCTGTATTCCGAAACTCTGGAAATACGTCAAATTATAACATATTTTGTACTTCTAAATTAGCTTTTTTTTGGGAAGGTAATTTCAAAAATTCAAAAAAATTCAAAATTTTTAAAAATTTGTATTATGAATTTGAAAAATCTTGAAGGATTCGGATATGTGAATTCTGGAAAGTCATGAATTTATAAAATCCAGAAGCTTATGGAAAATTAGTACATATTTATGATTTCTGAGAGAGATTTAATGAAAGGTAAGATAAGAGTGAAAGTGAGGCGCAGAAAGAAGCAATGTAGACCGTAAACGAGAGAAACATGAAATATGAACATATGATAAAGCCCAAAATTAAAATTTTAGGTTCGGGTAGACGATCAATTTATTGTCACTTAATTTTATTTTCTTACTCTCTTCCCTTTTCTTTTTTTTAATATGTTGAGATATGTAATAAAGAAAAGGAGAAATTTAAATATCTTAAATTTTAGATTTATATAAATAGACATGTTTAACCTTAATCCAAAAAAAGTTAAATTTTATCCTATTAGCAAGTAATGACGACGAATTTCAATTTTATGGTATCTATTTGTAAATAGAATAAAATTTAAGAATTAATTACAACAAAATTAAAATTTAGAATATATATTTGTAAAAGGGATAAAATTTAATATATTTAAATATTTTTTCCGATGAAAAGATAGTACGTACTAAAAACGATTTACATTTAATGATAAACATAGGATTTTTCATATTTATATTTATTTATGCATCGAGTTTAGGCACTCGATTTACTTATGATTATAGAATATAGTAATTATAAAATTATATTCAAATAGTCTTCTGGTATATTTAATGATTTGACTTCACATTATACTTAATAAATATAAAATTGAATTTTATTCAACGGTCAAACTTCTCTATCATATATTAAATACAATATTTATTACAGATAATAAACCTATCTATTAAATTAAATTTAATAGATATAATATATATTTTAACACAAACTTTTTACTACTGTTTGACGATTAAAAAAATTCTTTCATAAATCATATTTTACAATAGAAAAATTGAAAGTAAAGTTTTCCTTTTTCAGTTTTTCACATATCTAAATCATAATTTTTCGTATTCAATTGAATTAGGACAAATACCGGAATTTCAACCAATTTAAATAAAGGCTAACTATTATTTTTTCTATAAATAAATAAAATAAGTTTAATCTAAAAATGCATAATATCTGGAATTCTCGTTTTTAACCCGCAGTCAACGTGATACGGATTTCACAAAGAAAAAAGTGTGAAATGAAACGTGGCAAGTCTCGAATATTTGATTGGTTGAAATAGCTCAAAATACGTGGGTCGGTTTAGCAGAGTGAAGTTTCATCCATCGTGACCGTAACTGAAACACATTCAATCCACCGTTTGCCACGTACCCAAACACCTTCTTTCATTTGCACTAACTTCATTACGTTAACCTTTCTCTTTCTCTCTCTCTTTCTCTGTCTTTGACTCTTCGGGTAAATCTTAAAACCCTAACCCTTCAATTTTTTTCTAATTTCATTTTCTCGTATCAATTTTTTTTTTCTCTCTCTCTCTCCGATCTGCTTCACTGCTGGGGCCAACCGCTCCTGCAATTTTCTCTTGCGATTGGAGGTTTTTCTTCCCTCTTTTCGAATTTGATCGGCAATTTTTATTTTTTTTAATTCTTGTTTATGATTCTTGATCGCAGTGGAGGCCATTCTCGTAACGCTTGAGTTCAGTAGATCCATAATTGTTCAGAAAAGAGGTTAAGGACGATGAAGAATATCGAACGAATTGCCAATTTGGCTTTAGCAGGTTTAATACTGTTAAATCTTAATTACTACTAAAACCTTCAAAGTTACTGTGAGATTATTCTAGGATAATGTAGCTGCTATATCATGCTTTTTTTTCGAACAGAAGATGAATTCAATGTTTTTCGAAATTCTGTTCTACAATACTACGCGTCTACAGTTTTGGTTCTGAAACATTTGTTGAACATTTTCTATGTTTAATAATATCAGTTTATGTTTGAGTGGTAGGGAGATTCCGTAGGTCTGTTTTTGTTCCTCAATTGCTCATTCGTGAATGTTGATGCATTTTACTGTAATCACAGGTTTATCCTTAGCGCCGCTTGTTGTGAAAGTAAATCCGAATGCAAATGTTATTTTGACTGCTTGTCTCACTGTGTTCGTCGGCTGTTACCGTTCTGTTAAGCCAACCCCACCAACTGTATGTAGTGACACTGCTTATCTTCTGTATATTGTGTTTTTCAAGATTCAAGATCTGATTTATGTGAACTGTCTTTGCTAATGATTTTGCAGGAGACAATGTCCAATGAACATGCCATGCGTTTTCCCTTCGTTGGGAGTGCAATGTTGTTGTCGCTCTTCTTACTCTTCAAGTTTCTATCCAAGGACTTGGTGAACACTGTTTTGACAGGCTACTTCTTTGTACTTGGGATTGTTGCGCTTTCGTATGTTCTTTTCCTCATGTGCAATGTGCTTGTGATAGTGTCAATAGAATCTTTTTCTTGTTAACATAATTGCTATCTTATCAAACATTTTCTATTCTGCTGTCTACAGGGCAACACTATTACCATTTATTAAACGTTTTCTGCCCAAGCAATGGAATGATGATGTCATAGTCTGGCGATTTCCATATTTCCGTTGTATGTGATACCCTGGCTCCTTATTTTTGTTAATGTTGCTGACCTAGGAAGCTTGGACAGGACGGACATGGGGCTGACACTTGTTTGTAATGTCCTTCCTTTTTTAGTTTGGACGCAGCCCGTTGAAATGGGTGGACACGTTTTGAAACCAGACACTGATCTCTGTATTAAAATCAATTTTTTTTGAAAAAATTCCTGATCCGTTCTCAAAATAAGATTTCATGAAAAATCTTAAGATAAAAGATTAGATTTCGGTACTTATTGTCACATAAAAATTATAAAATTTAACTGGTCTTAACATGAATATATAAACCTTCATTACCAATTTAACATCATGCCAGGTTCATCATATGATATATATGTTGTGTTTCCATGTCTGTCTCGTATCCCATGTCCTTGTCTGAATCCAAGTTTCTTAGTTGCTTGCAATATTCTTGCTCTGAAATGTGGTACTAATAATGCTCCTTGCACAACATTAGCTTCTCTCATGCAGAATGATATATTTTTGCTTACACTTTTCTTACACAGCGTTGGAGATTGACTTTACAAGGTCACAGATCGTTGCTGGAATCCCTGGGACATTTTTTTGTGCCTGGTATGCTTTACGGAAGCATTGGCTGGCAAATAATATATTGGGTCTTGCTTTCTGTATTCAGGTTTGTCTCTTTTCCTGTAAATAAATGGGCCTGCCAAGTGCCAACCATTTCTAAAATAAAGTTATTTTGTCTATTGAACCAATCAATTGATTATTGCTTAGAAAATGATTTTGAAAAATAAATGAAACCATTCTTTTATTTATGCCATTAATGTTTGTTTAACATTGTGAATCTGTTTTAGTTACTACACAGTATTTGACACAAATGACTACATATTTATCACTTCCAGGGAATTGAAATGCTTTCTCTGGGGTCTTTCAAGACCGGTGCTATTCTCTTGGTAGGTGTTTTTCTTCCTTTTTTTTTGGTAATTAATGGTGCCCAGCGTTTTTGGTTCTAATGAAATACAATAAAATGTCCTTGACTTCAATGTTTTTGGTTCTAATAAAATACAAACAGAAGGCCTTGACCTTGACTCTCTTGCTCTCTCTCATCTGTTTTCTTCAGTATCTTTCGACCTTTTAAATCAAATCCACGCTCATAAAATGCATCTGATTGCAAATTATATTTTTTTGCCTGCAGATATAGTCTAGTCTTAGTTTCAAAAAGATCAAACATTCTTTTTGTTGTATAATTATTTCCCTTTTTAATATGGTGTTTAACTCTCTTACATATATGTATTTTACAGGCTGGTCTATTTGTATATGACATTTTCTGGGTTTTCTTCACTCCAGTGATGGTTAGCGTTGCAAAATCATTTGATGCACCAATAAAGGTTGTTATAATTTTAGCTTAATGAAATGGAAATTCCTGTTTGACAATCTTCATGTGAATTCTAATTGTTTATCTACTGTGATATCAGATGAAAATTGTAATAAATTTCTTCCTGATATTGTCATCTGAATTATTTTGCAGCTTTTGTTCCCCACAGCAGATTCTGCAAGGCCATTTTCAATGCTTGGACTTGGTGATATTGTTATTCCTGGTAGGATAACTCTTCATTGGTGTATTTCTTTTGTAAAGTTGCTCTCTAATAATACAGTCCAGTTCTTAGTTTGTATCTGGTACCAGAATTTGTTAGCCTGTGTATGGAAGTTTTTGAGAATATGGTATAGAAAGGAAAATCACTAAATTATTTAAACTAATGGGAATCAAGTCTGCATTTGAACTTGCTGTCAAGTCACAAGTTTAAATTTTTTGGATGTACAGTCACCATGAATTTGCATGGCTTGGTATGAAAATCCCTGTTTGAACATTGGGGCTGAAGGGATTGTAATAATGCTAACTTAAAATGGAAAGGCAGGGGGTGGAAAATGGAAAAGAGATTTGATTTCTTGTTCCTCCGGCTTGGATGATTAAATGAGGTAGAGGAAGGTAAAAAGATCATGAGTGCTATTGGTGTTAAGTTTTACTATAACTCTCAAATTCTCTTCCCCTCCACTTTTTTTAAACTCCCATATAAGGATGTTTATTCCCTTTTCTATCTTCTTACTTCAATGCCCCAATCACTCTTCATCCAAATAATAACCAACTCCTAAAGCTAAATTTCAAAATGAAAACTATCGAGTTGATACTACCCCACTCCTCAATTACAAAGAGCTTTCAAGTTCTTTTTTAAGAGACTAATGTTTTTAACTCATTCGGTTGTCACTTCTATTTATTTTGGCTACATTTTTTTCCTTCAGGTATTTTTGTAGCATTGGCTTTGCGGTTTGACGTGTCTAGAGGAAAACCGCCCCAGTATTTCATGAGTGCATTTATAGGATACACTTTTGGCTTGGTCCTTACAATTATTGTGATGAACTGGTTTCAGGCTGCACAGGTAACTGATCTGTTCATCTTTTGGTTTTGTTGGTAGTTTTGATGAGGATGGTGTGGGGTTGGTAGTCATTAATGCCAAATATTCTGTTCTAGTACATGGCTACCTGAGCACTATCATGGATTTTTTTATGATCAACCTTCTCCATTAATTTTTCCCTTTTAATCGTACTCCTTTTGCCAGCCTGCTCTTTTGTATATTGTACCTGCTGTGATTGGATTTTTGGCTGCTCATTGCTTATGGAATGGTGATGTCAAACAGGTTTGTTTGATTGCTCAATTTTTCTATTTCTTCGTTCTATTGTCAACGTTAATTCATCCTTTTTTATTTCATCTAGCTTGCTTTTAATCAGTTTTACTCGAGTGTATTGCTTCTTTTTTTCTATTAGATACTACTTATAATGAAAATTTAGAAGTGTGTAAATTTGTGTTTATTACGTGTAAACTCTTTGCTCTGTCAATAAACAATAAGTTGCCACATAATTATAATATTACTGTTGAAACTTTGATAATTTTTTAGGAGACATGAAATAGTCACTAATATTGGAGAGTGAGCATTGACAATTGACTGAAATTAAATACTAAAGAATATCAAATTGACATGATCATTAGCATCAGTGTACCTCTGATAGTATTTAATCTATTTACCTTCAACTAGATTAATGTTTATATTATGTATGTTTATGAAGAATACCATCAATATTATATGTACTTGTTAAAACAGAAAACAGATTTACTTACTTCTAAAAGACTTTGCTTGTTATGAACAGTTCTAAAAGGTTCCATGCAACAATATCTTTTGTTGCAACGGAATATATGTTACACGTTAAGACTAGAAGATTGTTAGGATTTATGCATACCATGTATGCTTCCAACATGTGGTTTATAGCTTAAGTTCTAATAGCTTCTTCTATCTATCAATGCAGTTGTTGGAGTTCGATGAATCAAAGAATGCTAATTCATCTTCAGAGAGTGATGACAAACCTACCAAAAAGGTTGAGTAAGTTGAGGCATTCCCTATACCAATTCTTCCAAGGCACAGAAGAAATACTGCTATTTTCTGAGAACACCGTTACTTTTAAAGCTAACTTATTCAGTAGCACACCCCCTTTGTAACAGATTGTGATTAAAAAAATGTATTAGTCTTACTTTTCAAATTGGCATTTTGTTTTTTACTGCCTGACTTTTGCCCATTCTGGGTTTCCATAGCAAACTTCCAAGGATTTTCTTAACTCGCCTGTGCAAATTCTCTGCCTGACTGAGTTTAATGTTCTTTCGGAAATACCAAAACTGATGTGTTGAAATTGCGTCAAAGAAGAGTTTTGGTTAAAATTTATTGAAAATCATAAGACACTTGTTAATATAAGTAGTGAGATTTACGGAAGTTTATAATCGTTTTAGTTTATTCAGTATTTACTATGTTCAATATACATGGTTTGTCTCATAAAGTTTTACACATCTTTCTTATTTGCAGCGCAACTTCTTTCTACTGTGATACCTTTGTACGTCTTTAAAATATGAAACTCTGGTAACTCGCTAGTGCAATTCCCAGTATAAGCCGCAGAATATATGACGTTAATTTTAGGTCAAGCTATTGCTTTTAGTTCCTGTAGTCATATGATATTGACGTATAATTTAAACTAAATAAAATGAAATATCTTACATAATATGTATGAAGGTGACACAGGAAGCAAAGAGAGGAAATTGGAAGTTTTCATTGTTATTTTTAATTTCCCTAATTTAAAGATAGGTAAACAATAATTATAAAATGTGTTATAAGAATATATTACTTATTAGCATTATTTTCTTTTTTGACCTTATTAGCATTATAATTCAAAGAGAGATGGTTTTTTTTTTTTTTTTTGTTAACATAGATAGACATATATTAAAAAAAGAAGTACATGATGATTTGCATGATGAATGTAAAAATTATCCTTCTTTCAAAGGTCACAAGTTATGTATTTATGCCTGTCTGCAATAGTTAGAGAAAATGGTGCTCCAATTCAAAGTGCAAAAGTTTTTAAAGTCAAAAGGCACTTAAAAAATTACATTTATCTTTACCTTTTGAAGCCGAAACTTGCATCTTGTGAGATAAGCCTCTTTCTTTATTAATATTTACGAGAGTATAATAATTCTATCGTATATCACTCTCTTTTTTCTCTTCTTTGTTTTCCTAAACTATTTCTTTTATCCCACTTCATCTTTTTTATTAAAATGCCTTCTAACTAAACCAAACACGTCACCGATTTTATTTATTTTTTTCTGAATGCCAAACACATCATCAGTGATTAGACACCAAGCATTTAATATGGAAGATTATATGTGTAAGACAAACGTTAACTATTCCAGAAAAATATATATTGAATTTTGTCAATGATGGACCTTTATCATAATTTTTAATATATCTCTAACGTGACTTTATATAATTTTTTATTAATTTATCAATAAGTATCTTAAAGCCACTGTTTAACTACATTCTGACTATAAATATCTGTGGAATTAGCAGCACTTGTTTTGCAACTCGCAACTCAATAATTAATGGGAATTATTTGGTAGATGCGTCAGTAGATTATTATAATGTCAACGACGCAACAAAAGTACTAATTTAATATTCCTAATAAGCTGGTGTAAGTAACGTTGTCGATACGTATATAAATAGAGTGAGAGATGGAATGAATTAAAATAGAATAATTTTTTAAAAATATTTAAATTAAAATAGAGTATAAAAAGTAAAATTTATGTATACTTATTTTTATTATTTTATTTTTAGAATATTAGTTAAAATAGATCATTTATAAAAATTATTAGGAATGTGTTTAAAATCATAATATATATTGATAATATATTTTTTATACATTTCTACTATTTGAGAGTTGTTTGAATTAGACATACAGCATGGTATGAATGTTCTCTCCAACACCCCCACACATTCTTAATATTATGTTTTATTTTTATCTATAAATTACATTTTAATGATTAATTTTAAAATATCGATAATTAATAATAATACTATAATTTAAATTATTCATTATAAATTATAATAGGTTAAAATTATCCTAACTCTAGTAAGTTCCTGCAAGTCAAATCACCTAAATTTAATTGATAAAAATACTTTAAAATTACATAATGAAAAAAATTATCTACAAAAGCCAATATTTATACGTAATTAAAACTGCCCCAGTTTTCAACTTTTAATAAACAAATTCAGAACAGCCAGTGGACCACTTGCGATTCAGAGATTCCTGCATATTATCATTCTATTTTAATTGTATGTAATTAAATGTAATTATGTTAAATTACTGTTAGAAACTTTGTTTTTAATGAAAAGCCGAAACCAAAAAAGAATAAGATTTAAATTTAAAAATTCATATGAAAAATATTCATAACTTAAACATTAAAAAATGATTAATAATTTATTTTAAATAACGAAATATTAAAAAAAGTTGAAAATATGTACCGCTAAAAAGTATAATTACAGAAATATCATCTTATTCAAAATTAAAAATAAACTTGCAAAATAGTAATTAATTTACACTCCTATTTTCCACATATTTTCTTTATTATGAAGTATTTACTCTGGTTTTCAATTTTAGCTATTGATAATTTTTTTTAACAATTTTTAGTTTTTATTTATTTTTATTAATATTTTAGTCCCTATAATTAAACTGAAACCGTCAAATATTGATGTGTTCATGTAAAAAGAAGTAAATATTATTTTTAAAATAATATTAATATTTAATTTATTGTTAGGATTAAAAATATTAATGAAAAATTAAAAAAAAAACTAAAAAAAACTTATTAAAAACTAAAAGTTAAATACTACATTGAAGATTTGATACTTCATATCGTATTCCCAACAAACTTATATACACTTCTAATAAGATTTGATACTTCATAGAATTAATTTTGATCCTCAAAATCATACTTAAAATTTAAAATAATTATTTGTTACTTTAACCTTTTCACCATAATATTATAATTAATTTTAGTAAAACTAGAAATTAATCGAAGCGCACACTAATTTAAATGCATTGTTGAGTCAAAGATGCTCTTATTTTTTGCTGTGTCGCAGCGCAGATAGTGCCAAATGGCAAGATAGAATGCGATACTTTACTAACAATATCTTTTATCAGGTTAGAATAACACGCGAGCCTCGCATGAATCACGTTTGATTATTACTTTAAACCAAAAAAATAAAAAACCAAGGTGATGATTGATTGTATATTTGTTTGATTCATCATATACTAAATTGATTTCAAATAATTTTAATTTAAGTTGAGAATCATTCAAACTAACATTATTATGTAACAACTATAATGTGGTATCTTATTTTGGGTTTCACTTTTAGTTATCTATTTTCAACAACAATTATTATATATTTTTTTGAGTAAGTTATGCTTATATTAAATATTAAGGAGTCAACTATATTAATTATCTATACGCCGTGCGAATAATTGTTAACTATTACATTTTTAGAAAATCATATGATAATTATTGTATGGAGTTATTTATACTTAAAAGTGTTCATTAACAATTTCATTGAATAATATTGTCGTATTTTTTAATAAAAAATTTGTTTTAGAAAATAATTATTAATCAAAACATAAATATAATATATAAATATCAACTTATAAATATACTTTATCAATAAAATATTAATTACATTTTTTCATCTTTAAAACATAAAATAATATTTCTATAATTAAATATAGATCATGACTTTAGCTTGAAACAATAAATTATGTTTATCAAACCCCGATTAAATTCCAAAATCGAAATGTAAAGTGAGTAACTATTTGGAATAAGTTAACAAATGAAAAGCTGCATCTAACTCAATGTTATTAAGGTGTTTGGTTCCATATTCCATACGTAGTTTTTCAAGTTTATAAAAAACTTAATGATTATAACTTTCAACATGTTTCTTATTTCTTAATTAAGTAGTTTTCGAACACGCGTAAACAAAA
The DNA here is from genome assembly GCA_026586105.1 of Hylodesmum podocarpum. Taxonomy (NCBI): domain Eukaryota; kingdom Viridiplantae; phylum Streptophyta; class Magnoliopsida; order Fabales; family Fabaceae; genus Hylodesmum; species Hylodesmum podocarpum. Next base: position 6,425,616 of record JALJEV010000623.1, read on the forward strand.
ATAAAAAAATAACTGAAGTATCTTTTTAGTCATGTGATATAAGAGTGTTTTGTTTTCGATTTTTTTTTTGTCATCTTATGGTATATTTTTGTTTGATATGGACTTTTTTCGGTTGTCATTAGATTTTATCATTAAATTTCACATAAAAAATTATTTTCACTAAAATAAAAAAATAAAAATTATAAGAACAAAAAATTAAGATGATTAAAATAAAAATATCAAAATAAAAATATTTTAAATGAAAATAACCTTGTATTTGTTACGAACGGGTGAAGAGTCTAACTCAACCCTACAAAAAACCCTTATACGGTGAGGACTACTATTTACTTATATATGCGATGTGAGATTTCCAACATTTCCAACACCCCCTCATGTCAAGCGTGACAGCAGGACACGATAAATTTTACAACAACCAAACAATCAATCCCCAACAATGGATGCAAAGGGTCTCAACAACGGGGTGTACAAAAAGAAGAATCTCAGCAACGGGGTACAAAGGGTCCTAGGATTGACTTTGATACCATGTTAAATTTAGGTGATGAAACCTAACTCAACCCGGTGAGGACTAGATTTATAATATTTCTAATAATATAGTTATTTCTTTTTGTGTGTATACAACCTTCTATTATAAGAACAGACTGCTATTTAACTAAATTTTAAATAATCAGACATTAAATCATCATGGAGAAAAAAAATAAAAAAAATTCTTAACTATTGTTTAATCCTTATAATATAATTTTTATTTTATTTTGGCTCTTTTAATTTTTTATTTCTATAATTATTCTTAAAATTTTAACTATTCCATAAATTTTGACAATTAAATCTAACAACAAAACTAAAATCAAACAATACTATTTTGATACGAATGAAAAACGAAGAGAAAGACCAAAACTAAACCTATTGTACTGCATAGACTAAAAAATTATTTAAGAAAAACACTAATTTTCAAACACGCTATGAATATTGTAATTTTAGCTTGAAACGTTGATAAATTGGATCTTTGACACAACAACACGCTGAATAATCATAAGGTGGCAAAAGCAACTTGTTATATAATAAATATTTGGTTTGCAATTAAAATCATTCTGAAATTATTTTAATTGAAAAAATTACGTGTTCTGACGAAGAATTTCTAAATCTTCACCGACGTTGAATCCAAAACGAAACGTACCAATATATATAATTAAAATGGGTAACTCAATATTTTAATCCTGAAAGTGTACATGCCTGATATTTAATTTTTAAATAAAAACAATAAAATTAATTTTAAAAATAAACATATTTATTATTTTTGTTTTTAAAAAACATGAATCATAATTTTGATCTTATTTAAATTATTTATTGTTATTTTAATCTTTAATTAATGAGATTAAAATACAAATAAATAATTAAATTGAGAGAACAACAAATAAATTATATAATTTCAAAATTAAAATAATTATATTTTTAAAATTATTTTATTGTTTTTTAGAACTAAATGATTCAAAATAACGATAATTTAGCCTAATTAAAATGTTAGTGTCGAAGGCTAGACAAAATTAGAGGGTGATGTTAATTGTTACTAAGCTCACTTTCTAAAATTGGGAAAAGACGACGATAACTTTAAATGCAAAACTGGAAAAGTGACTTTCGCTGTATCATATGGACATTTACCTTTTGAGTTATACAAGGGACAACCAAACGCTTTTTCACATTTCCACTTTTCAAATTTCATTCTTGTGTCTAACAATTATTTCTTATTATTTTTCTTCTTATTACATCCACCTTATTGTGTCATTCTTGAATTCAAATGTCTATCACAATCTGAAAATTGATTGTTCATGTTATGAAACAGACACCCTCATCAATATTATTGATATTATCATCTTGATGGGAAATTAATTAATTTTACAATTCATTTTTCAGTCAAAAAGAAGTAATTGATCTATATTGTTTGTAATTTAGAAAATAACCAATTGTCTATGCATGAAAGTGTGAAAAATATATGAACATATTCAAGAAGCAATGTTATGAAATATAGAAAAGAAAATATGATAATTCCTGTTCTCTCCTTGATTATTCCTTAATTAGATTTGAGTTGTTTAATATGACAAATATATATCATAGATTTTTGAATCTGTGGTATATTTTATTCTGTGCTATTTTTTTAAAATAATAAATAACAGCTTGGTTGAAATTTATCCTTTTCATGAATATTCGTTATTCACGTGGAGATTCGAATCTGAAAGAAAACATTAAATATGTCAAACAACTGCAAGATAGAGACAAAGATACTATGGCCATCTTAACGTATTCCAATAAACTTTCATATGTATTATAATAAGAGTCGTGCTCTCCTGTGTATATTTTATTATAAATTATATATTTAATTTTTGAATTATTATTTCCACTCGTTTTTAAATTAATAAAATTATTTAGATTATTTTAAAGTATTTAAAGTCCAACAAGTTAATCCGTACATTAAAGAATATTTTATTACATGAAAGATTAAGTAAACAATCTTTAATACTTTGAAAAATATTTTTATAAACGATTATGTAAGTAATTATATAATTATCATTTCTTGTAGTGCTATATTTTGATTAAAGAAAAAATAGATGTAAAGAAAGAAAAAGAAATATAAAGTAAAAGAAATAAGTGAGGAGAGTGAGTAACAATCCATTAAATGTTAAAAGAATTATCCAAGCATTTCCAAATTTTTAATAAATAATTTTTTGTAGTAAAAGTTTTTTTTTTAAAATTAATTTATTTTTATTCATAAATTTTATTCAAATTTGATTTTGTTAATTATTTTCTGTTCAGTTTTATAAAACCAAAATCTAAATATATTTCACACTTCAGCTATATATTTTTCACTTCCATGAATTTTCTTTTTAGATATACTTCCATGATTTAAATTAACAAGTTTAGATAGTTTGTAGAATTGATTTTAATTCCAAAATTATAATAAAAGAGTAAAATAACTATCTATTATCTTAACTTCATCATAATATTATTATAATCGTAACAAAATTAGAAATTAATTCAAAACACGCTAATTTAAATGGATTGAATCTGTTTTTACTTTTGGCTGTATTAGCGGTGCCTATAGTGGCAAAACAAAAGGCAATACTTTATTGATAGTATTTCGTTTAGTAAATTATATTAATATCTAATTTATTTTTAGTATTATTTTTATAATATTTATGATAAATTTTACTGTAATATTTTTTTTGAAATTAAGATAGGTCAGTATAATACATAAAAGAAATATTAGAGTAAATTTTAAAATAATTAAGAAGTTTTATATAAAAATAAAAAATAAGAGATATTTATAAAATGTCAAACACTATAAGAGATATTATTGTATATTATTTTATGTTTTATAAAATTATTGACGATAAAATAACATGCGGAGTCCAGCATGAATCACGTTTGATTGTTACTTTATAAAAAAAAACAGAAGCGATACTTGATTGAATATTTGTTTGATCTATCACCTACAAAATTAATTTCAAGGAATTTAAATTTTAGCTAAGATAATTTAAAATAGCATTAGCATATAAAAACTATTATTTGATACACACATTTTAATAAAAAGTCCTGTCCTTAAATTATTATTTAAACTTCCATATTTTCTTCTGATTTATAATAATTGTCAACTACTTTGATATGGTTAGTTTTTTCTTTTACGTAATTTCTTTTTATAACTTAAAAAATTCAGAGAAGCATGTTAACAATAATACTGATTGATTCTATTCAACTCATCACAAAATTAGTAATTTATTCCGTCTATTTAAAAAAAGAACATATGTTTATATGAAATATTAAGGAGTCAATTATATTAATTATCTATATGCTGCGCGAGTACTTGTTAACCATTACATTTTTAAAAACTATTACGATAAATATAGTGAGTAGTTATTCACACTTAAAAATGTTAATCGAAAATCCCATTAAAATAATATCACTGTATTTGTTAATGAAAAATTAATTTGTTTTAGCAAATAATTATAATCAAAACACAAATAAATATAATAATGTAAATACCAACTTATAAATATACTTTATTAATAAAAAATAAAAAACGTGAGTGCCTATTTGGAATAAATTCACAGATGAAAAACGTGCATCTATGATCTATCTCAATGTCAGCGAGGTGTTTGGTTCCGTATTTCATACGTAGTTTTTCACGTTTATTAAAAATTTAATAATTATAACTTTCAACTTATTTCTTATTTGTTTTCAGACATTGCGTAAAAAAAATTAAGTAACTTTTTAGTCATGTAATATAGCAATGTTTTATTTGTGGTCATTTTTTTATACCTTTTTTTTATGATAAATTTTTGTTTTATTTTTATTCTTTATTTTTTTATAGTTAATTTTACTCTTAAATCCAACCGAAAAAATTACCAAGACTAAAATAGAAAATAATGTTATAAGAACTAAAAATTAAAATGATCAAAATAAAAACATCAAAATTAAAAAGACTAAAACGTAAAAAACTTTATATTATATAAAGTAAACAACTATTTAACTAATTTTTTAATAAATAACCTTCAAACATCAAATATGTCACGAATGGATAATTTTTTTTTAATATTTACTTAAATATTTCAAATTGCATGAAAACATAGTTGAAATAAGAACTAAAATATAGATAATAAAAGCACTATTGACTAAAAACAATTAAACTTTAAATATAATACTTCTTAAAATTTTATGATACATGAAATAGTGAAAAATTGATCACTGTTTATTTATACTTCCATTTTTTTTCACCTTTTAATTACAAAGCTATCACGTTATTTTCATTTTATCTTTTCTTTTAACAAAATTTATAAGAAGTAGAGAACACAATATTTAACTTATTTGACTTATATAATTCTTTAATCTCTGTAATAAAGAATAATTTTCATTGTGATTCTTTTATTTTTGTTTGGTTAATTTTTTTAGTTTTTGATTTCTACAATTTCTTTTATCTTTCTATTAAATTTAATTAAACCCAATAACAAAGACCAAAACCAAATTAAAAAATAAAAAATATAAAAGTCAAAAAAAAAAACATTATATTACGTAGGCTAAAAACCATTTAAGAAAAAAAGAAGTTTTCAAAACGTATAATTTATAATGCAATTTGATTCAACTTGACCATCTGAATTTTTTTTTATCGTGGTATGATTTTATTTGATTTTAATTAATTATAAAATTTAAACCAAACTAATTCAATATTTTATAATTTGATTTAAATTGATTTTTGTGTTTTTTTAAATTATTTTTTGAAGTATTAAAAATATATATATTTAAATATTACTAAAGAGTAGTTTAATTACATAAGTTATACTCAAATTATAAAAATATATAAAATAAAATTTATTTATTATTATATAGTTAAAAAAATATGAAATAAATAAATAATTATTAATATTAAAAAATACATAAAATATAAAAATTATTAGTTTATTATATTAAAAAATAAAAGTGGTATAGATATAAAATATAATAAACATGAATCGCATATTTTAGTAAAATTTCAATTTAAACATGAATAATATAAAATTTATTCAGATTTTATTTTTTTAAAACAATTTTCTTTTATTTTTATTGGATTGTTTCATATACTGGTTTAGCTTGTAGCGTGGATAAACTGAATCTTCGACGCAACAACACACTGAATAATCGTAATCTGACAAAAGCAATACGCGAACGTTGATATTAATTGTTACCATCCCCACTTTCTAAAAACGACACAAGATCTTCGCGTACAAGAAAAATGTTTGATGTATAATTCTGATAGTCACAATTAATAAGTCAATTATTTATAAAATGTAAAGAAAAAATTTATTACTAAAAGATATATATATATATATATATATATATATATATATATAATATAAAAGAAAAAATATTAATAAAAAATACATATACTTTTTATAAGTTACTCTATTGCGTATGGGAGCATTCCTCTGGTTTTAAATGGCAAAAAAGCTGGATATGTGACTAACAGGATGCAATGTACCTTTACCTTTACCATAGTCAAACTTATATCCACCTTTCATATTTCATCCTTTTGTCCCAAATTATTTCTAAATGTCTCAATATCGAATTCAATTATTCTCTTCTTATTACATCGAGTTTATTGTGTCATTGTTGAATTAAAATGCGTGTCACAACATAAAAAATTGATTGTCCTTGTTATCGAAACAAACACCGCATCAATATTATTGATATTAATTAGTTATCATCTTAACGGAGTATTCATTTTACGCTGCATATTTAGTTAAAAAAGACAACTGATCTATAATGTTTTTAACTCTTAATTACGGAAAATTATTTAGACATTATTAACCTATTGTCTATGCACAAGAAGTGTGAAAATTATATAAACATAATCAAGATGCAATGTTATGAAATTTAGGAAAAAAAAAATTATAGTGATCTTAGTTGTTTGATAGGATGGATATATATCATAGATTTTTTAATCTATGGTAGGTATATTTTATTCTATGCTATGTTTTCTTTGGTATAGTTAAAAAAAAAAAATAAAAAAAAAACTAAATAAAGTAGGTAAGGCATGCATATATAGAAACCTTGGGCAACAAAGGGGAGACTTGATCTCCCCAATCTTAATTAGCCTAATAAATTAAAAGAATGAAAACCTAACAAAGTTGGTTAGGAAGTTATAGCTGGACCATTTGCATCACTTCCAATATAGGGTTATAACTACTTGCACTGTCCAATATTGACTTTTGATAATTTCTTTGATCTAATCAAAATGTGTGGGCATAGATCGTCGATGGAATTCATTAATTATCAGAATCACCTTAAGTTAAAATAAATTCACTTTTAAAGCATCAGATTCCAAAGAAAACAATTCTAATTCCAAAGGCACATCATACGAATAAGTTTTGTTTAGAGAGAATAAGAATTCACAAATACACATCGATAAATCAAGATTTTTTTTTACTATTCAGCTTTCATTTCTTGTTAAATTTATATTGGAATACATGCATAATATTTTTAACTATATTTCAAATATATATTAATTTTGTGGGTTATAGTCGATTCACGATTTTGGCATGATATAACAACAAAATGTAATTTTTTTAAGACACATTTTTGTTTGTTATTATTTGCTACTTAATAAATAAGTTATTTTCATTTTTCACCACTTAAATTTATCAAACAGTACATAACCTTTTGTTTATTTTTTTTGTCAAATTTTAGTTAATTATTATATGTAAAAAAGATTGGCCAATATGAGGTTAATCTTAATTTAAGAAATTTCTTTTGTTTTAGAAAGCTTGCTTCTTATTTTGTGTTTTTACTTCAACCATGAGTTAACTAATACCTAGAGTTTTGTTATATCCTTTAGTAGCATCATTTATTATTTTTAACATGATCCAGATTATATGCGCACACAATTATTGTCGAATTCATACTTAAAAATTTTACGAGAAAAATGTGTGACTCAACAATAAATTATCATGTATAATACATTTATAAACTTTTATTAAAAACTACATCAATAGAAATGTATGATTGAAAGAATAGTACAAAACAATACATAATTGTTAAAACTCTAATTTTATACAATCAATAATGACAGAAATAAAACAATAATTATGTGAAAGCCTCGTGGACGTAATAATAAAGAAATATATAATTTGTTATTCAGAAAACATCAATGATTGTGATGAAATTTGTATGCAGGGTTACAATCATTATTAAAAAAAAAAAAAACTAAGAATAAAAGACAATGGTGTGCTGTCACTATCAGATGTCACAGTGACAGTACATGTATATTATAAATTTTGTAATGTGCTGGGTATTTATCGATTCACGCACTTATAGCATTTGATAGGCACGTTAGTTTATCATTAATCTAAGTCTTGGTCCTACATCCAATTATAATATGTACTGGTATTAGCTGTATGAATTAAAAGAATGGAAATATGTACGTCAAAAAAAGAATGAAAATAAATTTTTAATTATTATACCAACCTGTTGTTAAGTTTAAACTTTCACTTGAACTAAAAAACATACCCTTTTATTTGGTTTTTTTCATTTTTTATATGTATTTTATTTAAAAATTATAGCTATCAGTGACTTTATAATAATTCATATATTTTATTTAATAATATTTTTACTAGTATTTGTTTGAAATTATCTTTTGACAATTATCACATCCAGTAAGGATGGTAACATATATTATAATTACTTAACGATCTGAGCTACACTCTTTCATTTTATTTATGTGTTCATTAAAAAAATTGTTTAAACTATTGTTTTTAGTATAATCAGATCACACCATCAATAAGCCACGTGCTCAGTTTTAAGTTATTTATTTTAATCTGTTTTTCCCTTAATATTCTACACTTTTTATGGTTAAAGCTTCTTTTCTAATATTCTACACAACTTTATGAGTTAGTACTATCGGGTAACAATTCAATGTTTTTTCTTAAAATCATTTATAAATCTTCCTAGCATTTCAATACCAATACACATCGATATAAATTTATAATGATTTATCGAATCATGATAATTTCAGCTTGAGTATGTACTATATTAAAAAATACATATTTATATTATGTATGTTTAGAATTCTCGATAAAATTAAGATTAAGGTTATATTCGATTGTGAATAGTTTATACCAGTACAGTGAAAAAAAAACCTGGAATTTCAATATGAATCAGGATCATATATTTGCCAACAATTTATGATTCGTGTAGAATTAGTGTCTACAAATTTGCTTTGTTTAGAATATCATTCCCTTTCAACGATAGCAGGTAAAAGAATATCATTTTCAAATATGAACTTCGTTAAAAACGTGTTCAAGAGAACGATGAAGGATTTATTTATTTTTTTGGTACGCGGTAACTTGTATTGAAATAAAATCATGGATGAATTTTGTAGAGAGGAGGGCTATGCTGAACTTCAATAGAGGTATGATGTATTCAATTTTAAACTTACAATTTTTTATTTAAATATAATAATTATTTATTTGCTCGTATAAATGTTGGTCTTCAAAACATCAGTTAATTGATGCATTTGTCCCACATAAGAAAAAAAAGGGCAAAATATATTTTTGTTTTTCTAAATTAAAAAATATTTTTCTAGTTTTTTTTTTTAATTTCGTTTTGATTTTTTTGAGTTCTTCTTATCTAAAATTATATCATTTTAAATTCTAAAAAATAGATTAAATAATATTCTATAACAATTAAAAAAATATCATCTAAACTACATTAAATATGAAAAGGGGGTATATATATATATATAAATTAAAACAGGATAAAATATTTTGAATATATTAAAAATAAAATGTTTCAAATTTTACAGATATTAAAAATATAATTTTCCCATATAAAAATAAGGCCACTGGAATGTCATGTATCTATAAAAAATATAATGATTCCTTGCAACAGTTATTCATTTTTTTCTGACATCTGTATTTTTTTCTGTAATTGTATACCAGTTATTTTATATATATATATATATATATATATATATATATATTGTAACATACGTTGAATATTCTTGTTAGAGCGAATAATAATTGAATATTCCTGACATTCGTTCTTAACTACCGGAGGAGGAATCTTTAAGCTCTCTTGTTTGAACGAAGAAAAAAAAAAGAAGAAATATTAGTATGTCCTTAAGTCATTTTTTTATTTATTCTTATAAAGATATATACACTCAATTCGTAAAGAATAAGGCAGAAAATAAAGTGGGTCGATTTCATGCCTCGTAGCTCCATGTCACGAGCGTTATAGATTCAATGATCCAAAATAAAGTAAGAAAACCAAAGTTGACCCATGCCTCTACAATTCTTCATTCGTCCCTCTGGTTTGTGGTTTTCTTTAATCCAATATAAACGTGTTCGGGTGTTGACGTGATCAAATCCTCTTGCTTTTTTACTCATATTATATTGCGTACGGATGTGGATTCAATCAATGTGATCTGATATGACATGTGATGAGAGAATTTATCTCTGGAAAATCAGTGTTTATTAGAATTTTTTTAAAAAATTTCTTAATAAACACTGATTTTTTTTTTTTTTTAATGTGCTGGTCTAGTAAAGAAGTGCTTAAAAGAAGCAACAAATGGAGCTTAATGCAATAGTGCATGCCTCACACCAGATTGAACCTTATTACCATATTAGTAATGGTTAAGATTATGATCTCAATCAAAACTAAAGAAAGGAAAATATTGAAATGCATTTTGTGGATAAGAACTAAGAAGCAAAGTGTTGCAATTTTTGCCACGTCAAATTGAATAGTCAGTATCGTATGGCACCGAAAAAGAAAGGCCTGATCTGGTGGTGACAAGACGGGTACAAATATTGGTGCTGTTTCGTGAGCGAGTGGTGTGTTTTCAGATGTTTCTGGTTAAACGAGTCAGTGAGTGCGGGTCTTCATAATGCAACACTTCTTTTTTCTTTTTTTTTTTTTTTTTTTTTTTTTTTTTTTTTTATAGAATTTTTTTTCCTTTGTTAATATCCGACTATGTTGATTTTTTTATTAATTAATCTATTTACGTTAATTATTTTATATTTAGTTTTTGGTTTGTACTTTTTGCATGCTAATAACTTGTGTTTGACTAACATATTTATCAAATTTATGAAATTACTCAATTATTAATAATTCATAGTTTTAAAAAAATACTAGACTTGAATTCGGTTTGTCTATAACTTAGTTATTTTTGTTTTAATGGAATTTTGCTTAAATTATTTTTTAATATTAGGTAATTAAAAAATGATTTTAACAAGTGAAATGTGAAAATTTAAATTTTTATAAAATAGTAAACATAGAAAATAATTAATTTAACTTTTTAATATATATATATATATTATTGGAATGTATAGCTTTTAATAAAATTTGGATTTTTTTTATTCAAATAATCAAGCTTTATATCAAATTTAAATTTGTTTATTTAGTTAAACAAACAAGTTTCGAGCGAATTTGTATAGTTTATAAGTAATTTAACTTATTTACACCCTTATTTTTTTAGGTGCATGCAGAAAATAAGAACAAATAGAAAGATACAAAGAAAAAAAACAAAGAAAGTATTAACAATGATAAATGATGTGATGAAAAATAAATATTAAAATATAAAATGAAGTGAAATATGAAAAAATAGAGTAAATAAAAAACAAGGATTACTCATTATTGATATAACTTTAATATTTTTTTTATTAATTGAAAATGATTAAAGATTATAAACTATGACCGATTTTCATTAAATAAAGAGAAGGACTTTTAACAAATTTCAAATTAACACTAAAGAGTAAGCTGAAAAAAGCATATTAAAGAACATTCCTATTATTTTTTTATATTAATAAGACATTCCTAAAAAAATTGAACTCACAAAACACGTTTAAATAAAGTAGGTGAACGAGGTATTAATATCATGAACAATTTTGGGCTAGGATAAATTATTATATAATTTAGAATTATTAATCGATTATAAGTTTAATTAATTTTTATGTCATATATAATTTTTTTAATTTTAAAATTAAAAAAACTTAATTACCTACTATGTAGAGAATGATTAATACCTTTTAAAATTAGATAATGATTTCTTGAGTCAGAGTACATTGACTATGAAATACTTGTTATGTTTTTCAATTTTTTTGAAAAATATTAATTGATTAATATATTTTTTATTCTGTACATATTATGGTCAGCATATAAGTATTCTTAATATTAATTTTTTTGAATCTCAATTTATTACAGATCATAAAACATGGTAAATGAGATTTTAACTTATTATTATTATTATTATTATTTTATCAACAAATACATTGATGAATGTGAATAATTTTGGTTCTTTATAATTTGTCGCTACCATGGCAAAGATGACATATAAGAATATCACAAGCGAGAGAGCCAGCGCACACTTCGCCTCTGACATACCCACTCTCTACAAATTCTTGTGATCCGTACTCATCTCCTCTTTTTCATTTCCATTCAAAAATTCTATTTGCTCTTATTAATTGGTCTTTTCTTGGCAAAAATATTCCAATCATGCAAAACTGAACTTTTTAGAGGTTTGCTCATTCATTTTGCTCTGAAAAAATAAATCACCTTTCTTTAGTTCTTTGGTTTTCATATAATATCATCAACACCACATTTTTCTTCGGTTCTTCTTGAGTCTTTTTCCCGATCAAACACAACCTTTGTTGATCAGAGAAGAGATTTAATCACCAAAAGGTGAAAGATTTGGAAGATTTTTATTAAATAAAGATATAATAGCATGATGGGTATGTTTGGAATGAAAATGGGATCTATATGGATGGTGTTGTTTGGTTTTGCATCGGTTTTGGTGATGGTTTCTTCCGAAAACGGTATTGTGAAAATTGAGGTACCAAGATTTAATGTTACCCTTGAGCCTGAACAGAGTTTTCTTACACAAGCTATGAATTTCCTATGGCAATCTGGGGAATCTGGTTACAAACACGTGTGGCCGGTAAGTTCTAACTTTCGTGTTGAATTTTAAGTTTTGTTTTTCTTTAAGTCAGAGAAGGCAAAGAAAAGCAAAGGCTATCTTTGCTTTTACTATATTCTTATGTTTTTCTTTTTTTTGGTTATCAATTCTTGTTCTTGTGTTTAGAGATTGGCGAGTTCGAATTTGCATGTGTTTTTGTTTATTCTCTTTGTGATCGATATGTTTTGGTAACTAATGCTTCGACCCGATCGGAGGAGCAACAACGTTAAAGAGAGGTCGTTAACGCTTCAATTGGATCGGAGGAATAAGAATGCAAGTCAGAGAATATTTGAATAAACTAGCACCATATTTTAAAATATTCTCTGTCTTCTGTCTGGATAAATTTCCGTAAAAGAAAAAAATATATAGTTATTATTTTAAAAATTAAGATTAGCCTTTGGATTTTTTTAAACTTTTTAAAAAGATGCGAAAATTTCTAAAAATTAATGAATGAAAAGTCAATTTTAACTTTTTTTTTAAAAAAATATATATTTTTATTCTTCTATAATTCTATATAGAGAAATTTACCAAAAAAAAATCCTCTTATTGCTACTTAAAATGTATTGAAATTAAAATTTTGTCGTAAATTTTATTTTTCATTTAATAATTTTATTTTTAAAATTATTTAGATTTTAATAGAGAACTTATTGTTCACATTCAGCTACAAATTTTTGTGGATCTATAACTTCTATTTAAAGGTTTTTTGAAGTTATTTTTATTTTTTTAAGTAATAAAGTTATCTATGTAAAGTGATTTTCAAATTATTAATCATTGATAATTTTAGTTCTAAATTGATATTTCGGTAAAAATTTAGAGACTAATTTGAAGAGTTTTTAGAATATGGGACTTACTTTAATTTATAATATTTCTAAAGGTATTCAATAGATTCCTTTTTTAATTTAGGAAAGTGAATAATATTTTAGGAATGCAATTTATGGTTTGATTTAGAAATTTTTGAAAAGGTGGACTTTTTGGATGAAAAAGAACATGATAAGTTACTCTTTATGGATTATTTGTTGGCTATTATGGTTGTTATCATAGTTGGTTGTGTTATTGTGACTTTTGTCATATTGGATAAGGTATCATGCTAATGAAAGTTACGTTGGATGATACGTTACGCAGGATATGGAATTTGGGTGGCAAATTGTGGTGGGTAGTTTTGTTGGTTTTTGTGGTGCGGCGTTTGGAAGTGTAGGTGGCGTTGGAGGAGGTGGCATATTCGTTCCTATGCTTAGCCTTATCGTTGGATTTGATCCTAAATCATCCACTGCTATCTCAAAATGTAAGATTGGACCCAAATTAGATGTGATTACCACCTCTAATTTTCAATTATGGGTAGAATTAATTTAGTTTGATTAAGTATGAAAAACAGAAACGTATTTATTACACTCGTGTGTTTTTAATAAAATACATATTTTTAATAGTAATTTTTTATTTTTAATTATTTAAAGCCAACCCTTAAGCTTAGAACAACAAAAATAACTACTTTAATATCATTGAAAGTTAGTATAATGTTCTGGGACAGAATCCCTTATTCAGTATGGTAAAAAGGTCTAGTTCAGTATCGAGAAAGACATGTGATTGTTATTCTTAATTTTTCTTATATACCAGGATGAAATCTTACAAAGAAAAAAAGAAAATTGGATTTAAGAGAAAATGAAAAAAAAAAATCTATGATGAACTTTTCTCTTTTTCTTTATTTCTTGTTAAATTCAATAAAAAAAATAAATCCTAGTGAAAGACTTGCAAGTTTTCAGGAATTCCAACCTTGGTAAAAGTCTTGTTGTGCATGTGACAGGTATGATAATGGGGGCAGCTTTGTCAACTGTATACTACAACCTTAGGCTAAGGCACCCAACTATGGATATGCCCATAATCGATTATGATTTGGCACTTCTCATTCAACCAATGCTCATGCTTGGCATCAGCATTGGAGTGGCTTTCAATGTTATATTTCCTGATTGGATTGTGACTATATTACTTATTGTTCTCTTCATAGGTAACTATCATTTTTACTGTGATTTTAGTTAGGCATTCTCCTTTTTGCTACATACAACTCCTAACTGATTTTACTCTCTTGCAGGCACATCCACAAAAGCATTCTTTAAGGGGGTTGATACATGGAAAAAGGAAACCATAATGAAAAAGGTCTTCTTTAACTTATCATGTGTATACATTATTTTCACTGCATATCTAGAACTGACATTTTAATTACCATAGTAAACAAACAAGAATATATGTAGTTCAACTAGAAGAAAATAATGTTTTGTCACTAACTCTGTCTTATTGACCATAAAAGATGAATTATTGATGTAGATTTTCTGATTAATTGTTTATTGATGTATGTTTTGGTATTTAATCTTGACTGTATGGCTAACTTTCTGAACATGTCTTGTTTCAATTCAGGAGCTTGCTAAGAGACAAGAATCCAATGGTGAGTTCAGAGACTACTTATTAACACACACCAAATTATTTAAGTTTTTCCACTCACCAAAAAAAAAAAGAACAAAGTTTTGCCGGATCAATTTCTTTCTGATGTTAGAGTACATGCAACTTTTCTTTTGGTAGGTTCTGGAGCTGAAGTGGAATACAAACCTCTCCCTAGTGGACCAAATGGTGGCACTGAAAAGGACACAAAGAAAAAAGAGGTCATTATTCTCTGCTCTAGTCTAGTGAGTCTTATGGATTTTCAATTTTCATATCTAATAATGTGGATTTTGCAGGTGACAATTCTTGAAAACGTATACTGGAAGGAGTTGGGACTTCTTGTGTTTGTTTGGATGTCATTCCTTGCACTACAGATTGCCAAGGTTTGCTCTTTGATCATATCATATCTACTACCCAAAAATACTTCATACCATGCAATTTTTCTAACAGAGACCAATAATCTCCCATTGACAGGAAACCTATTCGTCTACTTGTTCAACATTATATTGGGTACTGAACTTGTTACAGGTAATTTTGTTCAATATTTGCCTCCAGAGCATTACTCTTGCTATAAAATTCATCTTGCTTTTCTTGATTGCACATGATATGCTATAAACTATAGTGTTTTTCATGTTATGCAGATTCCAGTCTCTGTAGGGGTAACTGCATATGAGGCATATGCATTGTTCAGTGGACGTAGAGTAATTGCTTCCACTGGAGATGATGGGAAAAATTTTACTGTTTTCCAGCTACTGGTCTATTGTACCTTTGGTGTTTTGGCTGGTGTAGTTGGTGGCATGTTGGGACTAGGAGGAGGATTTGTTATGGGTCCACTTTTTCTTGAGCTAGGAGTCCCACCTCAGGTTAGTTTCAAGTTTCATTTTGTAAAATTTGCTGCTGCTAAAGTATTCACGAAATGTGCTCCTCTTCCATAGAAACCAATTATACATGGAGGAGTGTTTATATGAATAGGTGAAAGGAGAAAATTCAAACCACACAACTATATCAGGATTAGAATTTGATCAGAAGTTATTTAATCATCACATACTTTGTTTCTTAATCTTTGATCTTGTTACTTTAATTTACTTTAAATAGAAGTCCCTGGTTACTCAGTCATTTAATCACAACTTATTATGTATAACAAACTTGTTTATTTTTATAAAATTATTTTAAAAATTATAATAATAATAATTTATGATTGAATAATTATCTAGAACTATTTTATACTATTGTTAAACTTTTGTCTTTTTTGTGAAATTATTCAGTATTTTTTAGTGTAGAATTATTCTGCTCCTAACAAGATTCAACGTATTTGTGTGTATTTGTGTGTAGGTGTCAAGCGCCACAGCCACCTTTGCCATGACCTTTTCCTCATCCATGTCTGTTATAGAATACTATCTGCTGAAACGTTTTCCAGTCCCTTATGGTCAGTGCCTTGACACATGAATAAATGTTATTTATTTTCTATCATAAATTGAATTTTTTTATTACTTGTTGCGTAAAAATTGGTTGGTGATGATCCCAAACATCTAATTTTGCATTATGCCCAAGTGATATGATGCACTTATTCTATTAATTACTTTTTTCATTTTGGTGGGCATTCTATTAATTACTTGATTGACTCAAATTAATCTAGTGTTTTGTTAAATTTTGCACAGCTGTATACTTCACCCTTGTGGCAACCATTGCTGCTTTCGTTGGACAGCACATTGTAAGAAGACTAATCATCGTATTCGGAAGAGCATCTCTTATCATCTTTATTCTAGCCTTCACAATATTTGTCAGTGCAATCTCATTAGGTTGGTGTCTTAACTTTTGTTGTTTTGATTTGGATAAGTACTTACGTGGCGTGGCATAATATAATGTGCTTATTAATTCTGAAACGTTTTTGACTCACGTGTTAGGTGGAGTTGGCATTGTAAATATGGTACACAAGATCCAGAATCACGAATACATGGGATTTGAGAATCTATGCAAGTACGGGTCATAACGTAGTTTGGAAGATTATTTAAAGCCAACAAGTCATGGAGTGATTTCGTGGGAAATTCGGATACCGAATATATTCCAAAATATTCATTATGTTAAAGCATTTCTATAACCTAGATTCTTTGTCATGATAAGTGCATGATCTAAGTCTTTAGTTTTTTTTTTTTTTTTATATGTTATTTAATGATAAATCGTCAATAATTTCGACGTTACAACATCAATTATCATTAATTATAATGTTATAATATAAAACTTATGGGAATCCAATCCACTTGGTGTGGGGTCGTGTGTACCACTGTGATGTGATCTTGTTTGTTTTGGTTCATAATTTAATGGACTTTGTATATTATAGATCACGGTTTTATCTAGCTTGTATTTAAACCACTTAATCTGTAATCTAATAAACAAATTCAAGGGTAAAAAATGAAAAATTGTTAAACATTTGGAAAACTTGAAAAATTGTAAAATTAAATTGAAAAACTTGAAAATTGTAATAAAAATTAAAAACTGAAAATGCATAACATTATAGATTATAAATTTAATAAAAATATATAAAAATATGAATGGATTAGCGAAATAGCAGAATCTAATTTCTTTAATCAGTCAAACAGAAAAAAAAAACAAATAAGCTCAATATTCCTAACTTTTTATTCCAGGAAATTATAAATATCAAAGACTAAGAAAGAAGTTAATGTATATTATTAATCAAACACCAAATAATTTTGATCTAAATACATAAATATAACTATTTAATAATTTAATAAATATAATTAATACAAGGGTTGAGTTGGTAGCTCGCAGATTCAACCTGTTTAATTTGCAAACTAAACGGGCCTGACTGAATAAGATTGCATTTATATGGACCGATGTTTTAAAAAATCCCAATCCGTTTGATTTGGGGATTAAACAAATCACAAGCCCGAATTCATATACCCACATGTAATTGTTATGCATAAATTATTAAAGGGGAATTTGCATGCTAAATTTTTTCAATGTTATCTTTACACAGTTATGATACCAATTCTAACAATTTACAATTTTTTCTTAAAAAAGAACATATTAACAAAGTTGATTGTTTAATAATATAAAAACTTTACAAAATTGATTCCAAATGAGGTAATTTCTGTAAGACTAAAATCAATTTATGTGCTAAATATACACAATCTAGGATAAACCATTATCATAAATGATATATAAAAAATCACAATTATCAGCCATTAAATAAACTTAGTATAAAAATTACTCTATTTTTCTCTCTTTTCTCTCTCCCTCCTCTACCCATTTGTCACCACACCTGTTTCTCTCTTTTTCATGGTACTTTTTATTTGTGTGAAATTTGTCTACATTTAATTTAATTATATTTTTTCTTTTGAAGTTTTATAATTTTCTGAATTTGATTCCCGAAAGTCTTTTTTTTTTTTTTCAAATCATGTCTACAAAAATTTATAATCTCATAAAATTTGTCTCTACACTATAATTGACATTTTTTGATAGTACACTTTTATAAGAATATTTTTTTTTATTATTACAATGAATTTTTCCATGCAGAGTAACACTCCAAGCTTATATAGACAAAAAGAATTGTGAAATTTAAGTAAAATTAATTTAATTTTATTCATTAAAATCTCTTTTAAAAAATAAAAAATAATGGAACTACAAAATTTTGAGAGAAGAAGTACAAAATACAAAATTAAAATGGGAGGGTAGCCCCACAGATAGAGGGATTATTTGACCTTGCATTTTATTAGAAGCTAAAAATTCCGAGAAAGAAAATTGATGTGTACCCTACCCAAAAACAAGTGGTATTTTGGCTTTAGTAATTAGTAAAAGACAAAGAGAAGGTTGGGAGTCCGTGATTATGAATTACGCCGCGGTTCGGATATCAAACGCAAAAACAAAAGCAAAAGCAATCTCCCAAAACCAAAATTGATTCGTATTGCGTCATACAATAAACTACACACAGGTCTCTCCTACCCTCAAACCCTAACTCACCCCTTTCTCCGTTTTGTTGCGTCATAACAACGCTACACGATGGTGTTCTACTTCAAAGCGCGCCCTGAAGCCGGCGATTACACCATCTTCATGGGCCTCGATAAATACGAGAACGAGGAACTCATCAAATATGGTTTTCCCGAAGATATCTGGTAATTATATTCCTCTATTTCTTCTTCTTTTTTTTTCAATTTCTTCTTGGTTTCTTGGAATTCTTTTCATCCCGCGGAAATTATACATATGACCTATGTCTCCAACGCGATTTGTTTTGATTTGGTTATTATTTGTTTGTGTAGCGAAGGTTTCTTCTATGCTGTTTTGCGCCTTAGGAAGTTGAAAGTGCGCAATTGTTAATTCGGTGATTAATCTTATCGTTGCAATTTGTAAAGTTTGTATATAGCACGTCTATCTTGCGTTTCAATTTTTTTTTTTTTTTTTTTTTTTTTGTTTCTGATTGTTGGGTTTATTCAGAATTGTGATTCAACCAATTCTATTGTTATTGTTTGCGTGTGACAAAAGTTGTGTTGGTTTTTCATAAAAAGAAATCAATTCTTGGGATATGATATTACTTACTGGGTAATTGTTGTATTAAGCCCCTTCATTGCCTGGAATTGTGACTGTGTTATATTTTGGTTTGATTTGATGCTTGCTTAGATAGTTGTTATCTTATTTCTGTTTTCTCTGAGGTTCATCAATGATATTATGTGTCTGTTGTAGGTTCCATGTTGATAAAATGTCTTCAGCCCATGTCTATGTCAGGCTGCACAGAGGGCAAACTATTGATGACATGAGTGAAGGTTTACTGGAAGATTGTGCTCAGCTTGTCAAAGCAAATTCAATTCAAGGTATGGTTTATTGGATAACACACTCGGGATGTTTGGGTGTGCAGTATGTTGTAAAAAAAACGGTGGTAGAGTCCACATTCAAGCCAAAGCAACTCTTTGTTGCTTCTGTTTTTTCCAACTGTCACCATGATTTTAGCCAGTAGTATCGGGAATGAGTGTCATCCAATGCACTCAGAATCAACTCTTCCCTTCAAAATCATGGTAGTGATACCAGGAAAACGGAGAAGTCAGTCTTAACTTGATCCTTTTAATAAATTCTGGCCAATTGAATCTAGACCAAACTCACTAGTAAAAGCCTGGGTGATTATTCCTCTGGTGTATATATTTGATTATCCTTTTTAAGGTTTCTTCAGTTACTTTTACAATTGGTCAGAAAGACTAATACTCGTACTAGGTTTCGAGAAACACATATGTAGTTTTATTTCACTTGTACATGTATTGCTTTCTAATTAGTAGTTCTATGTGTGTAGACGTGTAGTGATCCTTTTTCTTCATTCATGCAGGAAATAAAGTGAACAATATTGATGTTGTTTACACTCCCTGGTCTAATTTGAAGAAAACTGCTTCAATGGATGTTGGTCAAGTTGGTTTCCACAACCAAAAAATGGTGAATGTTTTTACACTTGGATCTTTTGCATATTCTTCCATTGGTCCTTTGCCTTTGTTTTTTCGTAATGTGTGGGTAGATGAATGCTTGAGTTTCCATTTTCAGAGAATCATTGACTGGTTTTCCTGTATTTAGGTTCGAACTGTGAGAGTTGAGAAGAGGATAAATGAGATTGTTAACAGGCTAAACAAGACAAAAGTGGAAAGGAAACCTGATTTGAAAGGTACTTAAAAAAGTTTGCTTTATTTCCTTTGAATGTAGTTTCTTTTGAACATTTAAGTTTTAATAGTTAAAAATGCTATTTTCTGGATAAGGATGCTGCTGGTGCACCTTATTTATTTATTTACCTTTTGGGTTATCACAGCCATTTACTCTTTATGGTGTCTCACGTATATTTGATTTGACTTGGCTGATATTGATATGTATATGGATACATGTGCTGCAGCTGAGCGAGAAGCAGTTAATGCAGCTGAAAGAGCTGAGAGAAAACAACAACTGAGAGAAAAAGTGAGTCTTTCGGACACAGCCGACTCATTTTGGTTATTGTCCTAAACATCTTTGCATGGTAGATTAGGCTGCAGAGACTTGGCTCAAATAGTGTAATTTAATTTTGATGCATTGTCAGTAAAATGTTAAAATCATTAGATGAATTGTTATCATATCAATGGATTAATTGAAAACTTCTTATAGATGGAACATCAAAGTTAAACCGATAACCACCATGTTGCATAGCATTTTGATGCATAGTTTTCTAAATCATTTTGTTCATTTGGCCTCGTAAACTGCTTTAGTTCTCTGAGTCACTTTGTACACTTGTTGTGCTTTAGGATTTTTGTGTTCAATAGTTTGTGAACTTTGTTAATAATTAGAGAATCCAACCCGAGGTTTTTGAGGATGTCTGAAACTGCAAATTTTGTATGTTAAAAATGTAATGTCTGATATATGTGTAGCATATGTCAAATTTAATACCTATGTTATAATTGATATGTCCCGGTGTCGTGCTTGGTTTGTAGTTCAATCTGCATATGACAGAATATGCCGGAATGAAAAATTTTAACATTTTTATTGAACAATATTTTATTTATTATTATTTACCCACATGTTTCTCCTTCCAGAAACGCCGTGAGGAAATGGAAAGGCTTGATAAGGAGAAACAAGCAGAGCTTAGGAGCTACAAGGGTTTGATGGTTGCAGAAAATATGACATCCAACAAACAAGTTGCATCAGGAAGCAAATCACTGCAGGAACTGGAGGACGATTTCATGTAATCATTTGACTATTGGGTTATATGCAGATCACTGGTGGTCAACTTGCTACCTGGCAGATTTATATTTGATTAAATAACCCAACAACTTTTGGAATTTGAAGCTGCATTATCTTGGTTGAGGGTACCAAGTAGTGTGTACACAATTGTGATTGAAGGATAATGGTATAGAGGGGGAAAGGGGATGTAATGAATGGATTATGTTCCTGGTGAGGACAATATACCTTGCTTGAGTCTTGAGACAATGGTTTTTTTGTATTAATGTTCTCAGAGTCGATTCAAAACTAAAATTCCTTGCTAATTTTGTCATGGTTTACGCCACAACTATGCTTGCCCAGTTTTGAATTTCGTTCCCCTTTTTGAATAATGTTCGCATCTTGCGTTACGATCGGGGACGTTATGTAGTGTTTATGGTACTTGCGGAATGTGGTGAACCTTTTTGTTCTTGTTAAGACTTAATCCCTTCATCTGGCCTATGCTAGACTTTATTTAATAAATGGATCATGACTCGGCTTTTTAAATTCAATTTTAATTATCATTTTAGTTCATCCAATTGTAGTTATTTAAAAAAAGTGTGCGCGCCTTTTATAATTTTTATTATTGTTAACTTGTCTAGAAAAGCTCAAATATATTCATTTATTCGTTATTAATATATATAGAATTTAATTAAATTTATAGTGTACGTATTCTTAACTCATCATGGAGGCCATTAAGTTAATGTAGAAAAAGGCAAATTAAACGTTGAATATAATTGGTAGATATTATATAAATTTATTTTATAGTCAATTAATTCTAAAATATCATATTATTAAAAAAAATTAATTCTTATTTAATTTATCTTAAAATTCATATTGATTAGCTGGGTAAATTATATTAATAATATTAGTATATAAAAAATTTGACTTTCTAAAGTGACTAGATATAGATGAATATATAAAATAAATTAATAAGAACATGTTATGGGAAACTTGAATTTTGTAAGATCGTTTTTTTTAAATGATTTAAATAAAATTATATTTCTAACTTTGGAACAATAAGTACGTAGAACACACTAATTTTGTTAAACCTTAAAAAGATTTATGAAAAATTCTTTATCACGTCCTGACCTAACTAAATGAATTGATAACAATAGGTATATTAACTTACCATATCCAAAATATTAAATTTAGAAGAAATAGAAAGTTGTTATCTAAATTCTAAGCGAAAATACTTAACAACAACAACAACTATATCAAACTGGACACAATTGAATGTCATAAATGGATTGTAATAGTCTAAGTCAAGACACCGCTAACTAAAGGAGAACACTCTAGTAATAGATAAGTCGTGTTGTAAAAGAAATTGCAAGACTCCTAACTGATCAAAGAAACGGACAAAATGATAAATAATCCTTAAAGATTCTTTTTTATTCATCTAAAAGAATTTTTTCACACATTAGATAAAGCTTTTATTTACATAATCAAGTAAATGACGGGTTCAGAAATTTTTAACCACTAAACAATCTAATAAACATTTAGTGTTCCACTAACATTAAAAACACCTACTAAATATGATTTAGATTTTTTAGCCACTAAATAGTCAATTAAGTATTTATTATTCTTCTAGACAAACTAAAAGTTTATAAAAAATATGGACTCAATAGTTATACAAAAGTTAGACAAAAAAAAAAAAAATCTACAATTAAAATAATTATTTAATTATTTCAGCTCAATCTGATTAACACTTTGGGTTACACTTTAATTAGCAAATCTTGTATATCCCTTTTAGTAATACACAAAATTGAATTTAATTAAATTTTATTTGTATTTTGTTTACCTAGTATAAATTAACTGTATCTTTAAATGTCATGAACTTCTCATTGAACCAACCATATCTATTTTGACCGCGAGAATCATTCATTCTGAAAGAGTTAAACTTCATTTTCATGACTTCTTTTATTTCTCGTGAAAAGAAAAAGAAAAAGAAAAAATAAAAAAAGGAGAGAGAAAGTGGATGCAGTTGGTTTAAGTGTGTACCACTAACCCCATTACTTATTCCCCACTTATTCAGTTTTATTTCAAAACCCAGCTTTAAAAGTACGAAAACACCGTACTTGAGTTCACTTCAAGCCCACTAGTCGAAGCCACTACCAAAACCCTAAACCCTTTCTTTCCCTCTCCGCGACACTAAACTCATCAATGGCAACGCAATCCCTAGACGAAGAAACAACCAAGAAAGTGATACGACAAGTACAACTCCTACTTCAATCTCGCTTTCTGTTTTCCACTTTTATTTTTCTATTATCATCCATCATTCATCTTTTCCTGTTTTCTTTTTCTTCAGGTGGAGTTTTATTTCAGTGATAGCAACCTTCTCACCGATGGTTTTATGCGGAAGAGTATCACTGAAAGCGAAGATGGCTGTATCCTTTTTCTTCATTTTTTTACATTAACCGTTTTTTTGTATAACTGTATTGCTTTGCTGGAGTAATTTGATTTCAAGTTTTTATGGTTGGCCTTGACTGTGACATCACAGTGATTAGTTTGGCGTTGATTTGTTCTTTTAATCGGATGCGAAAACACCTTAATTTGGGTGATGTAAAGCCTGATGAAGTGACTCATGATACTGTCAATGCTGTTGCTCAAACTCTGAGAAATTCGGCTTCACTTAAGGTTTCAGAAGATGGTTAGTTTCTCTTCCATCATGTTTTATGGGTGTTTGTATTCATTACTTTTAGTGTTTATTAGCATCTGCTGAATATACTATTTGTTTGTTTTCTCTATCGATTTTTTTTTTTGGTGATTGAGATGAGTAGTTAAGGAAAGAAATTAGCGCATTTTCATAGATGAACTTAATTTTTAACTTTGTGTTTTTGTGAGGTGGATGATGAATGTTTTCAGTTCAACGTGAAAATTTTCACTGTCAAATCAATGGCTGGCTGGATGGAAATATCTTGTTCTTTTCATTTTTTTATGATAATTGTAGCTTGAATGAAGAATGATAACTTACATCCCATTTCTTCTCTCTTCTCTAACTGTTATGTTTCAGGGAAAAAAGTTGGCAGGACAACTGAACTTCCAAAGCTAGAAGAGGTTGAGCAGGTGGAGATAAGAACACTTGCTGCATCGCCATTTCCATATGACCTGAAGCTTGAAGACGTGGAGAAATTCTTTGGTCAATATGCCAAGGTAATAATAATAACACCAGGGAGCCAGGGACCAGGATCATGATTTACATGCAAAAATAGTTTACCTAAAAAGGATTATGTTCTTTACTTGTCATGAGTTGTCAATATGTGGTGTGAGCAAACTGGAGTCAAATGTGCATAAAGGAAGTTTTTTAATGCTCTTGGCAGGGAATTAAGGTCATAGTCAAAATGCTTCTCATAAACTTATAACACTATTATCGTTTAAAGATAAACCTGTGATTTATGTAATGTGAACTATTTTTAATGAGTAGAGAAACTTTGTTGTTTGGCTAATAGTTCTTTAAGTACGATGTAGTTTGTGATCTCTCTCTCTTTTTAATTAGTATGTATATTTTGTTGTTTCAGGTTAATAGTGTCCGGCTTCCCCATCATGTTGGAGACAAAAAGTTCTTCTGTGGCACTGCTCTTGTTGAATTCTCTTCAGATGAAGAAGTAGAGAAAGTTAGGAAGGAAAAATTGGTCTATGCTGGGGCTGAGTTAGAATTAAAACCCAAGTAAGAGAATTCTTATAGCCTTTCAATTCTGTTACATGGGATCAAATATAGTATAAAAGGTCAATTTTTTGGCAATTTGTAAATATGTGCAAGGATGGATTCCTTTGTGTAAAAGAAAGTATTGCAATAGGAATTACACACGAATAAAATGTGTTCCTTTAGTGCCAAGTGCTCCTGGCATCAAATGTTATGAAGAATTCAAATTCACTGCATTGTTGCTTGTAATTTGTGTTTTTGTTACTAAATTTGATAATTTGATATCTTAGACAGTGAGACAAATGCATTATTGCTCGGTGTCTGATAATATAATGGATCCTTCTGATGCTTATGTGTACTTGTGTACCCAATTTAGGAAGGACTTTGATGCTGAGAGAGAGAAGGAATTAGAAGATTATAGAAAATCTCATCCATCTGTGGGTTCAAATCATCAGAATAACTCAAACTCAGAAGAAGAGTAAGAAGCTGCCAATTTTTTATCCTTCTGAAGAATGTATATATACAAACTCAGTTTTCATTCATTTTTCTAACAGCTACCCTAAAGGCTTAATTATTGCCTTCAAACTAAAGAGTATTTCAGATGAAATTCCTTTAGAAAAAAATGGTGTTGATCAACAAGCCAATGACAATAATGTTGTCTCTGAAACGGTTGAGAGCCCCCCCTCTGAAATTGCCTCTGGGGAGAATGACCAAAAGTTAACTGAAAATGTTGACACTGATGAAAATGATGAGACGAAAGAAGGAAAGGAAACTGAAAGTGAAGAAAAAAATGAGACGAAAGAAGCAAAGGAAACTGTAAGTGAAGAAAACAAGGAAACGAAAGAAGAAAAGGCAACTGACGGTGAGAAAAAGAATCAACAAGTTGGTGGAAAATTTTCTGCTGCTGCTTACAAGGACAACATGGATGTTGTCTCGCGTGAGGATTTGAAGAGTGTCTTTGAGAAGTTTGGTACAGTGAAGGTACTTGTGTTCCCTCCCTCTGTTTGAGGTTTATTAGCTGTCTGTTATAAGTTTATAACTCTTCATCCTCCTACTGGAGTTCATTTTCCTGTTTGTGGAAGCAGGATACTTTTCTTTTTAAAGTTGTTTTATCATCCCTGTGGTAGGCTAGATTCCTGCCACTGAAAAATTGGCTCTATTCAAGCTTTCTGAAAATGATTAAGTTTTTTTGTTTCCCTGTTTAGTACATTGATTTCAAGATTGGAGCAGTGTCGGGATACATCAGGTTTGAAGAGACTGAAGCTGCTCAGAAAGCTCGTGCTGCTGCAGTTATTTCAGAAAGGGACGGCTTGGTCGTAAAGAATTACATTGCTATTCTAGATCCGGTGACTGGTTAGTTCTACTTCAATTTCTTTTTACTTAAATATTATCCCATTTTTGTTTGGATTTCGTTTGTGGGTTTAAAATACTATTTCTCTTCAGTTTCTAATGATATAAAATGCTGCACTCTAATTAGAATGAAAAAAGAATTATTGCACTTGATGAAAAAAACCACTAAACTAGGAAGGAAAGGGGATTTGGAGGGAATAGTTGTTATTAGTACCAAAGTGGTATCTTCTGACAGTGAAATTTGATTGGTTAAGCTGAGAGCCACTTTTTGTTTCTTATAATTTCAGGTGAAGCTGAAAAAGAATACTGGTCCCTTCTTCGTGGTAATCAAGGCAAGCACCGAGAATATAAGAATAATCAGGGAAGGTACGTGGCTGGATTCAACAAAGCCTTGGACTCACCTTTACCAATATGTTTTTACTCTTTTCTTTGTTCTGTTGGCTGCTTGTAATGGTGGGACTAAAATTAGTTATATCCTCTCTTTGCAGGGGTGGAAGGCATGGTAAATGGGGCAAACATGCACGCACTAGAGAGAATGAGTCTAGAGGGGGTCGCCCAAATAAGGCTCAGAAAGTTGGTGCTGCATAATCAGTTCGGAACCACCTTACTGCTTGGTTTCCTGATTTATTCTCTGCTAAATACTGATGTGTTGGTTTTATCCTTCATTGTAATGTTTTTTTTATAATCTATAACATTCCATATATTTCTTTTGCGAGCTTCATACAAAAGAATATAATATCATAGAATAAGATGATAGGGTAAAAAGTTGAAAAGTTTTGTAGGGTAAATTAATTGCCAGTCTTGGACTTGCGATCTTTGGGGATTAAGGTAGAAGAAAGTGGGGGAAGATGGAAAGTTTGAGGGAGGTTATCAAGTGCCCCTTGTTTATGAATTAAATGAAGGGGAAATTAAAATCCTCTTGTGGAATCTGCATGGAAATAAGCCTTTCACAAGTCCCAATTTAAGTGGAAAATCTCCAGTGAAGAATGTCTACAGCATCTGCCAATCTTTTATTAGCCGCCACTGTGATTTTCTTTTAAATATTTTTATATTAGAAGTATACTGTTAAATTGTTAATTTTTGATTTCTTAATAGAGTAAAATTTTGATTCAGAAAACATAATTTATTTCTTAGTTGCCAGTCTTGTCATTCCTTTCTGTTTTTTTTAACCTATTTAAACCACTTTTTCTATTATTATTTCTATGCATTTAAAGTACTACTTTACTTCTTTGCTTTTCTCTCTATTTCATTATTAATTCAAATTAAGCATTAAGTACTTAGGTTGTTGAGATTCAATTAACACTTGAGTAACTAGTGTATGCCTATAGACTGTATTTTATTTTATTTTACTTTCTTACGCTGTAGTAACTACATTATTACTTATTAGTGATATCAAGTAATTAATTATAAATATTTTTATTGGTTTACATTATTGTGTACACTATCCATGTATATACCTTAAACATTTAATGGAAGTGCTTGATTGAAATGTGAAGTGTCATGTTCATATGTGCTCCTACACTGATCTTTCAATAAAAAGATTTTTTTTTTTTTTTTTACATTAGTAAGACAAATCAATGAGTTGATTAAAGATGGCTAACTACAAGGAAAAATACTCTAAAGTATCAATTATGGCTTGGTTTTATTGCAATTAAAGTAGTTTTCTAGTTGTGCTTGTAACTTGGTAAGATTTTTATCTCAATCTTTATGAAGAATAAAATTTGCTCAAAGGTCTAATTGAACAATGATGCACATACAAGCAAGCCAAGAAATATGTAGGTGCAATCCTCAAGCTTTATTCAAATAATTTTACTCGAGCTTTATATTCGAGCTTGTGATCGATTTCTTTGTGGACTCGGTGGCTAAATTTATAGTCAATTTCTTTAGGCCAAATTTTAATTGTGTGCTTGTGGTCATCTTTTTCAAGTTAAGCTTTATGGTTGAGCTCCTGTTCAATTATTTTGGACTAACTCCAAGCATATGGTCAATTTATGCCCAAGCTTTTTTGGTTGATCAAGAACTGTCTTCTGAATCAAAATGAGCGTATACTCTACAACAATGGAAAATTAAGGCACAAAATTACATTCTCATTAAGCATGACCCTCACTATGAGGAACTAACCTTGCGATACGAGGAACCATTTTATAATTATCATAACCACTAAAATCAATCCATATGAATTCAGTATTTATATTTTGTTCGTAACCCTAAAATTACAGCATAAATTGGAATGCAATACTCATAAGACATAATGCACTTCTATCATAAACATAACTTAAATAAAAACTTTTTATTTGTCAAGGTCCTATAAAACTAGTGCAAGAAAATTAACTTAGCAAATGTAAACTAATATTTTAAAAACATTAATGTATTTTCAAAGTAATTTTTCAGATGTATCGTGATGCAGTAAATTTTAACAATTTTGTTACTTTTTATTTACTTAATCAATGTGTGAATAACAAGACCGGTTAAGTTTTCTGGTGAAGGAATAAACTTAAGCAGTGCGAGAATAATACCCAATCTTCATTCAAATTATATGCGTATATGATCAATTGGAAAGATATTCTCACTAATTCATAGATTATATCATTATCATTATATCTTTATATTTATATCATAAATAAGTGTTTACAGGTTGGTTCGACTTAATTTTTAAAAAATAAAATTTAAATTAATTAGTTAATTTTTATAAATTTTAAATTATTTTAATAAAATTCGAATCAAATCAATCCAATTAATAAATTGATTATTTAATTAAATTCAAAAAAGTAATAATAGCAACAATTCCATATTTGAGGTTGATATATCCAATGTTGAAGTTCCTATTTCCAAGACACTGTGGCAACTAGGACTTGCACAATCTTGGTTAACATGAAAGATGAAATGAAACTACTATTATTTGCATTAATTAAAGATCAATTAATTAACAATGTTGTCCCATTAATCAATTGAAAATTTTCAAAGTTAGCTCATCAGTCTCTTTTGATTTAAACCTTTTAACAATATTTCTACTCTGCAATATACTGTATTTAATGGAATTTGCTTAATACTTCAGTTTCTTTTTTCAAAAAATTGTCTATTATTTTACTATAAATTGTCTATTATCATTTTAGCTATATGTCTAAAATTTTAAGATTCTTTTATTAAAAATATGAATTAATGGTGATTAATAATTTTACATCATACCGATACAACGTGATTTGGTAGTGTAGAATTTACTTAAATTTTATTCTATTATCATGTTATTTTCTAGAATAAGTATTAAATGTACGAATAAATGTGAATAATAAAATTGATTAGAATTTTTTTTAACTAGTTTTATTTTTTAGTTTTGAGTACATACTTATTTTTGGTAAAATATACATCTATTTTTTATTAGGAACGCACTTCAATTAAATAAGATTATTATAAATAAATTTTTTAATTTAAAATATAATTATATATCTACGTCAATCTAAAATTATTAGAGCAAATTATAATAACATTCTTATTTTTCTATAAAATTTCACGAATGCACCTTTAAATTTTATAAAAATTCTTAACATTTTCTTTGTTAATTTTAAAAATGATTGCATCATACAAATGTAAAAATAATGTTGAAAAATAAAATAATACTACATACAATCTTGTAAAAAAAATAAAAATGATATGAATTTATTCAAATTATTATGCTAAAAGAGATAAGAATATAATTTAAAATGAGTTGATTCAAATCTCCCAAAACACTCCCTGTATAATTAATGTAAGAACTATATTAACTTTTTTAAATCGTGAAATTGACTAATCATAAAAACACTTTGATTTTTTATAATTATTAAACGTAAAGTTATTTGTACTAATAGCAATCTTCATTGTAAAACTAGAACCGCTCTAATAAATGAAATAAACAAGTGGCAGAGATTTGAACTAAGGAAAATAAAATAATAAAAAAAAAATAAAAAAACTAAAATAGTATCTTTTTTAAAATAAAATGCCCGTTGTACTTTATTTGAAAAAAATTGTAGGCTAGCGTGGTGAATTAGAAAACCTTTATCCAACGTGTCCGTATCTGCACCGTTGATTTTTCAAAGTGGTTCGATCTATAGCCATAGGGTTTGAATCTCACGATTGCGCCTCTTTATGTTTGAATAGAAACTAGAAAGAGAGGACCGTTTAAACTCTTCCTCTCATTTCCAAATTCTGCATTCTACTCTGTGTTTCGTGCATTTGCAGATCTTACTTTGCTATCGTTCACGCTTCGATCTGCAAATGTGCACCGATTCGATTGCTTCTTCCGTTCTCTATTGTTCTCTCATTTTGAACCTCTATCCAGTGAGTGAGCATCCAACGGTCACTTTCGATTTTGTTTGCATGTTTACTCTCCGATCTACATATCATGTTTTGTTCACTACGATCTTATTTGATGAAGAATTTTAGGAGTGTTTGTTGATTCTGAGCTTTTGAATAACTTTAATTTGAATTGTTCCGTGTTTTCTACCTTTATTTTGAATTCTATTTGTGATTTTGAGAGTGTTGACTGGTCTTCTACTGAATTATGTATTTGTTGCTGGATGTGTTGATGTAACCAGTAGTAGAACTTTAGAAATGAGATATATAGGTGTTTTTCGAAGATTTGACTATTCTTTTTTAAACTGTTTCATCAGAGGAAAATTTATTCGATGGCAAAGTCATGCTTTCTTAATTTGGATCTTGTTTACCACGATTTGTTGGATTTTGAGTTTTTTAACAAATTTTGAATTGTTCTGTTTTTTTATTTATTTTAATTTTTAGTCTTACTTGTGATTTTGAAAGTGCCAATTAGGTTTATTCGACCCAGGTTTTAGTTTACTGGATCATATAATTGAGCTATTGGTTGATAAGGTAGTTGTTGAGTTATGTGATCTAAGCGATAAAAGTCATAAAACTTTAAAAATGGTGTTATATCGTAGTGTGTAGAAGATTTGAATATTGTTTTATTAAATTGTGTGGTCGAGAAAAGTTTTTTTTTTTTTTCCCTTTCTTTTGTTTTCACTTTCAACTCCTCTTGATTACTGTGTGTTTGTTTGCAGAATTTTGTTCTTGCTATTTCTTAACTGAGGGGGGATTATAATGATTTGGAGAAGCAACTGGAGAGAGAATTGCAGTCCAGTAAGAGTTGGGGTATACTGTTTTTGTTATTTGCTGACAAACTATGGAAACTGATAGGACAATCCCTGCTGGATCGGATGGGGTGATTGACGGTGTTCAGAAAATTAGAGCTCTGCATGGGTAATTCTCCAAATGATCTTTGTTTCACTACATTCTATACATATTACATATACATTCGTTCTTTTAATCTTAGACAGGCCTTTAGCATTAGTGAAATAGGCAAGTGAAATTACTTTTGGTGTTTACTCTGTTTCCCTCTAGCTACAGGGCACTTCTAGCCAGTGCCTAGCACCTTTAGCACTTAATAATTGAGATGTTTGGCATGTTAAATATGGAGCTGTTGCTTTCATTTTCGGGAATAATCTATTAACAGAGCTAAGGATTGGTATCCTTACTTTCGTAACTTTTTTCTTGCTTTCTTTTGAACAAATAATGTTCACTTAAAAATAAAGGACAGAAGAATCCTTTATAGGTAACCTTAGTAGCTTGTTTCTTTGAAGCGATGAAGTGAATTTTCTCTCACGATAAAATATGTGTGTAGGAGGACTACTGGCCCTACAAGGCGCTCTACAAAAGGACAATGGACGGCTGAAGAGGTGAGTTTTTAAACACTTAAAATGTATTTTATCTTTTGGAAGTTTGCTGGTAATGTTTTTCTTGTGCTGCAAAATTTCTTTTACTCAACCGACCTTCTTGATCCATTTTTACATTTTGATCTTTACGATTTATAGTTCTTCTGTAAGTTCTATGATATAAAATTTGATTGATAATTATAATATTAGGTAATATTCATGTGTTTTGTTTTTGCAGGATGAAACTTTGCGGAAGGCTGTTCAGCGTTTTAAAGGAAAGAACTGGAAAAAAATAGGTAATACTTTAGTAGCAAACCCACTTATATAGTGCGGATTTTCAATTCTGGTTTCCTTATATACTTGAAACCAGACCTTAATATGCTTAACGGGGAAGATTTAAAAATTATCCTTTAATTGTTCAGCACTTTTACCATATTAAGCACTTTTTAACTTGTGCATCTTAATTGTGCACTACTTTGTTATGCGACTTGTTCTGATTCCCAAATTTGTTTGTAGCGGAGTGTTTCAAGGATAGAACTGATGTGCAATGCTTGCATAGGTGGCAAAAAGTCTTAAATCCAGATCTTGTCAAAGGTCCATGGTCTAAAGAGGTTATCTCTACTTCCTATTTCTTGCCCGTGTTGATTTTATCTCTACTAGTTGATATTTATTCTGACTTGATATTAGACTGTAATGTTGTATCAATTTTCTGTTTACATACCTAATCTGAACTTATTTGTCGAATTTGAATGCAAACAGGAGGATGAAATAATTATTGATTTGGTGAATAGATATGGGCCTAAAAAGTGGTCTACTATTGCACAACACTTACCCGGACGCATTGGAAAGCAATGTCGAGAAAGGTATGGCTATTGAACTTCTATTGATTTGTGTAAAGCACAAGCATCATTCATGTATCTTAATTATTGTCCAAAACGATAAATTAGGGTATAATAATAAAACATTTTTATTCGGACCATCCTTTTCTTTGTTCCTCGTATATAAATCATTTATATTCATACAATTTGTTAAATGTATAGGTGGCATAATCATCTTAATCCTACTATAAATAAGGAAGCTTGGACGCAGGAAGAGGAATTGGCCCTCATACGCGCACATCAGGTTTATGGGAACAGATGGGCAGAATTAGCGAAGTTATTGCCCGGAAGGTAATACATATTTAATTACTCTTTATCGATAAACAAAAGGGAGACGATTAGGGTGGGTGGGCCATTGTTGTTGTTGTTTTTTCTCTGTTTATTTTTCAAAATAATATTTTTTAATAAAGGAAGGGCTGTGTTATGCAAACCTCATAAACTTGTGCTTATATGGCAACAGGACAGACAATGCGATAAAAAACCATTGGAACAGTTCTGTCAAAAAGAAATTGGAGTCTTACTTGGCATCAGGCTTGCTTACTCAGTTACAAAATGTACAACTTGTTGGAAATCCGAACCAACCTATCGCTTCAACCTCTTCGAGGTTGCAGGAGAGTGGAGATGATAATGGTCCTAGGGGGACTGAAGGAGAGGAAATTTCACAGTGTAGCCAGGAGTCAGCTAATGCTGGTCACTTTTCGTCGGCCAGTGAGATGAGCAGTGTTGTTTTACAAACTGGGAACGAATACAGGCCAAAGGAAGAACCTAACATAGGCAAGGATTTTAGTTCTAGCCAAGCATCCTGTTCAGAGCCATATTATGTATCTCTGGATGAAATTACTGCATCCTTTGACATGACTGGCCAAGAGATTTGCACTCCTCAATTCATTGATCAGAAATATTCTCATAATCCTGAAAATTCCACAAATGGGGAGTGCCGGCTTGATTTAATTGACTTATCGAATATTTCCTCGCTTGACTTCGGGCAAGAATCATCACAGTTGCAAAATAATTGCATAGTTCCTAGTGAAAGTCGTGACATGGTGAATGTTCCGTTTCAGACTTCGGTTGGGTTAGGTGTTACAACGACCATGGGAGCTACATCAGTAGTTTCAGAATGCCTGATGTCTGATGATGAATGTTGCAGAATCCTATTTTCAGAACACATAAGTGATGAATGCTTTTCTTCAGGATGCACCTCGTTTCTTTGTCAGTCATCATTGCCATCTGTCCCATCAGTAGTTTGTACTGCTGATGATAGGTTGATGCATATGGCTGAAGCCAATCAGTTGGTTGGGACTGAGGATCAGCAGTTTTTCTCCAGAACACAGGATAACATTATTTATGCCAATGACTTGTCCACTTCTCCTTGTATCCATGGGGTAGACAGTGAAGAGTTGCAAGAGCCATCAGATGTTGTGAATGATAATTCAAAACTGGTCCCTGTAAATAGTTTTGGCTGTGGATCAGACACTAAGCAAATTTCCTATCCAACGGGTGAAAACCCAAATGTGCACACAGAACAGGGGGACACAGGCGCTCTATGTTATGAACCTCCCCGTTTTCCAAGCTTGGATATTCCTTTCTTAAGCTGTGATCTTATACAATCTGGAGGTGATATGCAGCAAGAGTTCAGTCCCCTAGGTATCCGCCAATTGATGATGTCTTCTATGAACTGTCTAACTCCTTTTAGATTATGGGACTCACCTACTCGAGATAATAGTCCAGATGCTTTGTTGAAAAGTGCAGCTAAAACCTTCACAGCTACACCGTCTATATTAAAGAAGCGTACACGAGATCTTTTATCTCCACTATCAGATAAAAGAATTGATAAGAAACTTGAGATTGAAATGACATCAACCTTGATAAAAAATTTCTCCCGATTGGATGTCATGTTTGAAGACAATGAGACTCAGGGAGCAGATTTGCGTGCTACATCTTCAATGCAAAAACAGGACTCCGGTACCATTGTTGAAGATGATAAAGAGAATCGCGGACAAGCTGCTAAACAAGGAGATGAGAAAAATAAGTCTGCAATTATGGACGACAAAAAATCAGAAAATGATTCAGGTGATAGTAATTCTCGGGATGAAATTAAGCAGCAAGGTATTGATATTGATTCTGAGATAAAAAATGATGCCAGTACTGCCGCCGAGATTGTAAGTATTATCTCTTGTGATAAGCTGTCATCCAAAATTTGTACATATTTACTTAACTTGTTATTTTTTTTTGTCAGGTGCAACAACCCTCTGGAATTCTTGTTGAACATGATATGAATGACATGTTACTCTATTCTCCAGACCAATTTAATTTAAAATCAGACAGAGTTCTTAGTTTGAGTGCTAGAACTAGAAAAACTCCCTGCTCAAGGATTAACTCACCATCTGTACTTTCAGTTGTCACTCGTGTACAGTCTGTAAGTTCATCAGGCCCAGGGGAGATTTTGGGTGATCACACTGGAAACGATGGCAGTCTTGAAACATGTAGCATGTAATTTTCTTTAAACTAATTATATTATCATCTATTTTGTATTACTGACTACTGTTTCCATTTTCCACTATTTATTTATTGTATAAAATGACAACTGTTACAATTGCTAGCTTACTTTCGTTTTCAAATTAATCAGTGTCAATTCCCAGTTTTTTTTTACTGACTGAGTGCTTGTTTGATTTCAAGATTTGCCGGAACACCTTTTAGGAAAAGCATTGAATCGCCTTCGGCATGGAAATCTCCTTGGTTTGTCAATACACTTTTCTCTAGCCCCAGGGTTGATACTGAAATTACAATTGAGGTAAGTAGGCTATGTTGGATAATTCTTGGTCTTGACAAAGATTTTAATTTCACCACAATAAAAACAATGTACATGTTTACAGGATTTTGGGTATTTCTTGAGCCCTGGTGACAGAAGCTATGATGCAATTGGGTTGATGAAACAGATCAGTGAACAAACTGCTGCTCAATATGCCAGTGCTCATGAGATTTTGGGAAATGAAACTCCTAAGGCGTTACCAAAAGATGCGCCTGCAAACGACATGGATGAGGACCAGGAAAACAACAATCCTCATAATCAGCACGGGAACCTTTCTCACTTGGCTTCAAGTTCTATGGTAAAGCTTCCAATATTACTTAATATTTCCTTGAAAGCTGAAAGCATATTTATATCTTCCAATATTACTTCATAAAACTGTGATGCCAAGAAAAAACACAACTATCTTAGTTAAAAAATTCGTGTCTCACCTAATGGGATCTGCAGTGGAAACGATTTAATCAAATATTTGTGTTGAAATATACAAGAAATGCTGGTCTGTAGTTTTGTCAATAGCTTATGGATTAAAGGAATTTATCTGTTTGCAGGTGGAACGACGTGTACTTGATTTTAGCGAATGTGGAACTCCGGTGAAGGGTGATAACAGCAAATCTTCGGCTCTGAGCTTCTCAAGCCCTTCTTCATATTTGTTGAAGAGCTGCAGATAGTTGCTCATGTTGTTATGGCTAAAGCCTTCGGTTGTTGTACTATTCATATCTTAAGTAATGTTATATATAGTTTACTATTTTTTAAAAATGTTAATTTTTTATTTTGTAGCTTATAGAGATAAGACTTGAATTTGTTATTGTAACAAAATTCTGTTTCAGTTTGGGACGATTCCTGATTCTAAATTTGTCACCTCTATACTGAGCAAATATACATATGAAAGGGTTAAGACTTCTCTTCTGCTTGAGTAAGCTATTCATGACATTCTTCTCAATTTATATTCTCTTTACCAACTGTCAGCACCACCTACGAACAGCTATCAAGGTATTTGAGTGTTTCAAAAGAAGCATGCAAACCAACGCGTTTGAGTGAGAAAGATTGGATCCCTTGATAATCGCGAATTAAACCTTAACAATTACGTGTATGATTAAATATTAGAGAAGTCCGTACTTTTCGAAGACTTTCATTGTATCATGATATATTTCACTATTAACATATCTAGAAGCATGTACATACACAAGTAAAACTTAAATAAAAACGGAAATAATGAATCTTAATTAATCCCATTGCATATTATAATGATCAAATAATATCAATATTATTTTAAATCCTACTATAAATGGATTATCAACTTTGTTGAGTCTTCTACTTGTCTTTCTCTACTCGTCTCTAAACTACCAAAAACAATGTTTTCTACAATAAAATCACCTCAACACTTTCTTTGATAAATTCTTATCTTATTCAAGGTATTCATTTATATATTTATTTATTCTTATTTTTATTAATCAAGACTTGCTTCCATAAGCCGTCACCGGGCTCTCTCTAATAATGATTTGAACATTCCGTCGTGCGACATTTGGGTCAAAAATTGATCCAGCGAATATCGATTGTTTCTTTCCAACAAGTACCCCCGGGAAAAAAGTCTCTTGAAAAACATTTGATCATGTCACATAAGAAACGGAACAAAAAAGTTATATGCTAAGATTTCAGGCTGGAAAAATTGTCTTCTAACTTTAAAGTCTCACATCAAATAAAGGGTTTCATAGTCGATGTTGACAATTATTCCACAAAAATAATTGAAGCCCTCCTAATAGAGGGACTAGGGAGAAAGTTGAAAACTGCAGGCAGCAACGTTTTCTAAACAACACGGATTACAGCAGCATGTATCGCATCCGCCAGATGTGGGACTGTTTTGGAACTCAGACCAGCCATGCTGATTCTCCTGCAAAAGAAAAATGGCAGGTTAAGTCTTCTGTAATTTCGGCATAAAACCAAAACTATAGTCTATATATATAGTTGTGTATATGATAATGTTCTTTTTGAGTTTATTCCTTCTGGTAAAGGCTGATTTGGTTCAGTTGTTAAGTTCTATTTTCTTGTTCCTTAGTGTTAGAAGTTAGGTGGAAGTGACATGTATATATAGACCCACCCTAGCTACTGTGAAGCATTCAAGATTCAAGTATACAGTAAAACAATAATTTTATACTTTTAGTGGCATAGCTGTTCATGTAATAACTATTTTTTTCTTCTTCTTTCTAGTATCCTGAATAAAAAAGGGTTAAAAAATGTAACCCCGAACATGGGGCATATTCAAGTTCATGTTTATTTTACACCAAAAAAGAATTTGACAAACGCGTTGTTAGCAAGATAACAAGGGGCATTGTTGCCATAGAGTATCTTACCCATCAGATGTCATGTATATATGGTACTCGTCAGTCATGAAGGCAACTTGTTCAGGATTCAATCCTGTGAATGTAAACATTCCAATCTGTTTGATAATGTGACTCCAATCACCAGGTGTGCCTGCCCAGTTAAAGGATAAATAAGTATAACTAAATGTATTAAATGTTTCACACATTCAGAAACCTACAAAGAATAGAGCAGGGGCAGACAGATTAAGAGAATAAACAATAAGCAACAGGTAATAGCTTCTAGCGTACTGGTGCAATAACGACACAGATTCATCAAAAAAGATAAAACTACAGTAATTGTAAAAGGAATTCTATACTCTATAGAAGCTGACCTCTGGACTGTAAAGCATCAAAAAGTTGTTGGCGCATATTGATAATCCGATCAGCCATTGCCTTCAACTCAATAGTCCAATCATTGAACAAATCCCTGAAAGAGAAAGAAAAGCGATGGAAAATTTTAACACCGGAAAAGTCACCTAGCAAAAGAATGTGTACTAGGATGTCCTCCTTGGCAGTATTAAATATATAGACACAACCAACTTATATATTGAACTGAACACAACCGATCAAATCATCATCTCTGATAAAAATAATTTTCACCAGGATCTCCCTTCTATAGGTAATCAAACATATATTGGAAGAATGGCCTCTATAAATACCAAAGCAGTTGTAACCACAAAATTCATTTCTGCTTGACTGTGCCACTTCAAGACCAGCATTCATCACCAAAAAAAAAAAAAGAAAGAAAAGAGCAGTGGGAAAGAAAAATAAGATAGTTAAGAACAAATTCTTTGCCTAGTCCATTTTAGGAAAGCAGAAGAATCTAGGCTCATTACCTGTCCTTGAGAATGGCAGCTACAATGGATGCACCATGAATAGGCGGATTTGAGTACATGGGCCTAATCACAAGTTTCACCTGGCTCTCAACCCTGCTTGCAACATCAGCTGACTTGGAGACCTAGGTGAGTTTTTGTTTTAAAAGAAAGAATTAGGGTAACTTCAAAACACTAAAAGCCTCTAGTCATCAAATAAAATATACGTATAAATTACATTATCTGCGCTTGGTATACAAATTAAAGATTCAAAAAATTATCAAAAAAATAATAAGATTCAATGGGACAAAAAGAAATGTACATTCACTAATCATTACTAATAAAAAACTTCATTGTCTCCATTTAATGCTTTGAAGTTCTTACAATGCTTAAGGCACCAACACGTTCTCCATAAAGACCCAGATTCTTTGCATAACTTTGTGCTACCAGCAATTCACCACCATCAGCAACAAACGAACGAACAGGCTGTGCATCTGCATCTAGACTTCCGCTAGCAAAACCCTTTTAAACAAAAAATGGTTGTTTTAAAAAATAAATTTTAATCAAAGAATAGGCATCATGCAAGACATAATAAAGATAAATTCTTCTGTGGATATGATCAAACCTAGGACAATGCCAAGAAAAAGGAAGCTAAGCACTCAAAGGTTGAATTTTTTTTGTCCATGCAAAACATCAGGATGCAGGTGGACAGAAATGTAATCTTAATATATATACACAACTTGCATGCAAGAAGGCTTACCTGATAAGCACTGTCAAAGAATGGCAACAAAGCTTTTGATCTTATAAGCTGCCTGATATGCTCCCATTGCTCAAGGGTTGGATCAACGCCAGTGGGGTTATGTGCACATGCATGTAGCAAAACAATAGATCCAGATGGAGCAGAACCAAGATCTTCTAGAAGTCCTGTAAGGGATGGGAAAAATAACGTTAAATAAACTTGATGAATTCATTAAATATTGATCATGATACACATGAAATTGAATATAAATTAGAAAATAAGTAACAAACACTTAACAGCTTAATAAAATAATTTCCAACCTTCAAAGTCAAGCCCTCGTGTTGCTGGAGCATAGTAGCGATATGTTTTGACAGCCAGCCCAGCTAAGCTGAAAACCTTATGGTGATTGCCCCAAGTTGGTGTTGGCAAGTATATAGTCCGCTGAAAAAACAAGGGTCGTAAGAAATGTTAAAGTGGAACCACCAAATTAATCAATTAAAAATGACGGGGAAAAAGTCAAGGACAAAGCACTTTACTTGGTGATAGTGTTTAGCCAAAAATTCACCCCCAATTCTTAATGAACCAGTTCCAGACAAGCCTTGAACAGTGGTAACTCTGTTCTCTTGAATAGCAGGGCTATAACCAAAAAGGTAAGCATAAACAATTAGCTATCGATCAGGAAAAATCTTTGCAAATCACAGATTATGTTACTATTATTATCAAACCTGTCAGCCCCAAAAATAAGCTTAGCACTCAATTTATTAAAATCAGCAAGCCCAACAATGGGAAGATATTCCTTGTTGCGTGACCTGAAAATAATGAAGAACAGAACATTATAGAAAGTTCAGCATAACATCACTGGAAATGAGACGACAGAAAGCATAGCCATAGTCAGGTACTAACAAGTCATTCAAGAGTTGCTGTTCAACTCGCCTCACTACATCCAAAACAAGAGGCTTCCCTTCCTGGTAGGTATAATCCACAGTATTAGTAAAACTCGCAAGTTTCCAGGTGAATGAATTGAACGTATTCGGTAATTTTCAGTTACATCTCATTAGCGATTCATCCACCACCATTTTCAGTAGCCAAATTAAACGCAACAACGATTATATTTTAACAATTATCGTAATCTAGTTTATCTTATCCCAAATAACTCATTAGTAACAAAACAAAACAAAACAAAAAAACCACAAGTGTAACCAAATATCACTCTTACCTCAGTTCGGTAAGCACCAACGCCCAAGTTAAGCTTAACTGGACTTGGATCTTTGTTATAAGCAACAGTGACCTATATTTCAAACACGCAAAGATAGTCAATAAAACCAAAAACAATAATCAATAAGAAAAATTAAAAAACATTTCGTAACAAAGTAGCATAAGATTATACACCTCGGTATCAAATTTACGTAAACTAATTTTCAAACGTAACGCAACATACAGCGTAAGGTGCCGTGCTTCTTCAAAATTCTATATCACATCTTAAGATCACTAAAGGAAACGATAAATTTGTAAAATAATCTACTCCATACCTAGATTAATTAGACTCGAATAATCATTCAAAAATACAAGAAAAAAGAAAAACAGTAAATGATGTATAGATAACTAGAGAGCGCGATCTTAAGAATTTGGAGAACGAAAAAGTAAAGAAAAAAACGCGATCTGATATGATACGTTATATAACAGTGTTATTAACGAAAAAACAGTGTTGTGAGAAAAATTGAAGAAAGGAATACCCCGAGGATAGGATCTTCGGGAGCACGAACGAGGTGATTGAAGACGGAATCAGAAGCAGCGGTTGGCGAAGCAGAGATATCGTCGTGAGAAGCCATTTGATCGTTAACGCTAACAAAGTGTCTTGCAAGAGTGTTTAGTCTGCGATCGGTGGCTGAAGAATTAGAATAACTAGAATCTATAAGAGAGGTAGTTTTTAGAATAACCGGTGGGCGCATGCTGTATTAATTCTATTTCCTTGGTCCCTGTTTTTTTAAAGTGCTTTAATGTGTAACAGAAAAGTATTCGCCTTCACAAATTACAAAGTTGAAATTGGAAAGCGTAGTGTGTTTGTTTATTTCATTGACATTTATACGTAGGAATGAATTTGTTTTTTTTTTGTGTGTGCTGCTATTGTATTATGCAATGGATCATGATTGACATGTCGCCGCTTGTATCGTTTAGTCGGTGGGGTCGCACTCAAGTTTTCGCTTTATTCATCGCTTCTACTTTCTTGATACATACTCTCTATTCTTTGATATTAATGTAACATTTTTAAACAATTAAAAAATATTATAGAGATTAAAAAAATAGTTTTTTTTTTTTTTTTGTTTTTTTTTTGTTTATAACTAGTTTTTGAAATTAACACCGTGCAAGGTGACGACACGTTATCTTATCTTGTAATCCTAATATTCTAATAACAAATATTGGGAAACGGGAGTACCATTCGGCATTAAAGAAAAACGAATGAGAATTTTATGATCATTTGACTAGACTGACCCTTATGAGTCACTACCAAATATTTTAATTAAGTTAACTTTTTAGACATAAACTAGTTCCATCGTGACTTTATTAAACATTGACAGGGGTCAATTTAAGCTTATACTTGTGCACATTTATAATATATTTTAAAATAAATTATGCTAATATAAATTATTCTCATGTTATAGAAGAATAATATAACATAGACCTAAAGATTATCTTAATATTTTCTGAAAAAGAATTTAAAATATGAAATCGTGTATTAAAATCAACTAATTAACGATTGTGGTTGTACTTGATTTTCTGACATTCACCACTTATTCAAAATTTTAGTCAACATTTTTATTTGAGTTCATTTGAATTGTTTTACATTTATTATATGCCTTGGGCATACAGATTTTATAATGAATTAACTGCTTTGTTATATG
Source organism: Hylodesmum podocarpum (assembly GCA_026586105.1). Classification (NCBI taxonomy): domain Eukaryota; kingdom Viridiplantae; phylum Streptophyta; class Magnoliopsida; order Fabales; family Fabaceae; genus Hylodesmum; species Hylodesmum podocarpum. The sequence continues at coordinate 6,468,401 of JALJEV010000623.1, forward strand.
TAAACCTTGATTTTAATTTCCTAAAACATTTCATTGGTTATATTTTTAATTACAATATAAAAAAACGCATTTAATTAATTAAAATATGAATGATGAGTTCACATGTGAATATACTTAAAACAAATTTGACTGTCTATACACTTATACACCACAAAAATGGAAATTAATGTTATTTATACCAAGATGAATCCCCGACAACTACTTTTTTAAAAGTGAATATAGAAACGAGTAATAAATTTTACTACCCTAATCCACACGTCATTTCAGTATTACACTGGTTGTATTAAAGATAGAAGATTACCACCGTTGTTATGTAACGCATCTTATTTCTTGTATTAATTAACAGCAAGAACATAGGATTTCTAAAAAGTTTGGGATTTTGACTTGTAACGAAGAGGGTTATGTTGCAGCTTAAGCACAATCTATACAAAACAACTCTGTTGCTAGTGGGAAAAAAACCTGAACTATAAATAATGAATTAAAACGAGCAAACGCACCTGAAGAATTATTAACTTCTTTAACCCTCTTTTGAAACAATAAACAGTTAAGTTATTTCGTTAAATAAAATCACGTTGAGGAAACAAAATTCTAAAATTACATGTAGCAAGCTAACTACATCCTTTGCCTCAAAACAACAAACTGATCCCCCCGGGAAAACTCTGCCTAGCAAGCATGTAGAAAATGAAATCGACGACGGTATATTTTCAAGACCTTTTTAAGGCATCAACTCACTCCAACTTTATACCGTCCATCTCATTGATCACCCCTTCAAGCTGCAAATACAGAGCCAAATGGTCATACAATAAATATGAGAAAATCTTGACAAACAAGAAATTTATGCATCACGAAACCGACTAAGCGACAAAGCATACCTTGACAATCTGACGAAGGAAGTAATCCCCATAACGTTTGGCAGGCTTGGACTCCACAACATGAATTGTGTCCTGCAGAGAAAATGGAAAAAAAGTTCAAAATTTGCCACACCATTTAAGATGGCAGCCGGCAAGAATGACTTAAATGAAAAAGGGATAGTAAGCAAGCTTACATCATCAATATAGAAATCCACATCCGCATTGGATGTTATTTTCCCATCACTATCAACAGCATGTGTCTTGTGCTTGTATGTCATCAAGATAGTCCTGCCAAGCATCAAATGGAAATACATTTAACATTAATAAGCTTATGCACAAAATTTACATTTGATAAACAAAAAATTCTTGATTATCGAGGGAGATGGTAAAATAATTGCTTGTCTCACAACCTTAAGGTTGGTTCATCCACTTCCATGTAACTTGCAAGTTTTGCAAGGGAGATTGTTGAATACACTTTCAAGAAGGTCCGGACTCCTGATAACAACTGTTGCTGCTTTGCTTCATACAGGAAGAGTTTCAATTGAAGTCTATAGGCATCCTGACAAAACAAATAGCATTTGGTTATTCACATGGGATAAGGGGGGATGCAAGGGAGCATATATAATATCCAAACAATTGCTTCTAACAAGTTGAGCAACTCTGCCAGATCAATGAAATTCTATCAGTCCATAAACATAGAAAGCCCAGGCTGTAAATAGAGGTCTAAGAACAACATTACTAAAATGAATACCAAGACTCCCAAAGTTTTGGACTGTTCAATATAAAAATAATTAAAAATAAAATAAAAATACATATTCTAAAGATTAAGGTATCTAACATCAATCTAAAGAAATTTATGGGAACCAGAATTCCAAAATATCAAAATTTACATCAACATTGTATATAATTTTTCGTTTTTGCTTAGTAGATAATTTTTCCTCTTCTTTAAGCAGCTTTTAGGGGAGAAGGTTAGATATTTTCATTAAGATTGTCGAAGGATATAAAATTATTTACAAGTTTGATTAAGAGAAACAGAATAGTGGAGTTAAATTCAAATCCAAAGTTTTTTTCACTCCAAATGCTTTCCTGTTGATCCACATACAATCCAAGGTATACCTGGTTGTAATTTACTAGAGGCTCCTCAAAACTAGGTGCTGAAGGGGTAATGAACTTGGGGCATGCATACGAGAAGAGCTCGTCATAGATAGCAAATGCCTCATCATCATATCTCTGCATTCTAACCATCTTCTCACCATACTTCTCACGTAACTGAGAGTTCACAGTTTCATCAACAAGCCTGTTTTGGGGGCAGAGTGAAAGGCTAATTGCCAGCAAAGCATACATTTGTTCATTCTTCTTCAAAATCTGCTCATATTGTGGCGACTTCTGATGATACTGCTTTGTCTTAAAGATGTACAAGAGAATTTTGTTAAATTCACGAATTGCTTCAACATATCTGTAAGAAAAGAATACGGGTTAGGTCATGCAGTGAGATGAATAAGAAGCAAAAATAATAATACAAAACACCATCTTATGGAATAGAATTTTACAATTGACAAACAAACCCTTCAGACAGCCTTTCTTAAATGGAACATTATTTTAAGCCAGCATGTGAGATAAAATATATTGGATTATTGGTCCGGTCTTCTAAATAAAATACTGCACTCCAGAATGACTCTGTATTTGCCCATTTACAGTTTTTCCAATAAATCTTAGATCCTCAATTCTACTTCATAAACTAAATATAGAAAGAAAAAAGATAAATTCTATAACAGTACACAAATTGTAAGAACATAAAGTTGGAGATTTATATTGGGCTCAGAACAAGACCAGAAAGAGAATCTACTTGCAATACTGATTTTCAAGATAATCAAAAAACAGAAAATGTTGAGAAATATTCAAAATTCGGAAAAACCGCGGGAAATAGCCAACGAACAAATGGAAAAAGCCCAAGTAAGCTTAAGGAAAGTCAGAATGTTTCAGGGTGAATGGCTACTGAGAAAGTACTAAGAAAATTGAATTTGATCAATTCAATTTATATGCCTTGGGAACAATTAGAAAATTGCAAAAATGAAAACAATCATCTTAAACAACAAGGAGAGATTAACCAAGTCCAACACCGGGTTTTACAGCAACCCACAAAAAAAGTGGGTGCACGAACACTAACATTCAACAGTAGCAAAAGCAGGTCATTTGACCAATAAGTGATGAATACACAGCAAAGGTGCTTCGCATGAATAATTGGCTAGCTGGTAATTTTCTTTGTCACAACTCATACGAGATATTCAAAATCTTTAAACTTAAAATTTCAAATTAACACAAAAAATGTAAAACACATGAGGCGAGACACCAAGCAGCATGGTCCAAGGACCAGATCAAGTCACCATCAACAACACAACAGGAAACAACAACAACATAGTAAAACTAGCAATTCAAGAACATCATAGAATATTAAAAACACACAAAAAAAAAACAACAGAAAAACACATAGAAAAGAAGAAAGCAATACCTGCGGAGCATGAGATTGGCGAAACCATAGTGATAAATGGTAGTAATATGGCTACCAATAACACTAGTAAAAACCCCTTGATGGCTAATATCAATAGGAAGCAAACACTTAAGACCAGTATGATAATCTCCCAACAAACAATGAACCCTAAGCAACCCCACCATACTAAAATACCCTAAAACCTTCAACACATTACTTCCTCCATTATAATCATACCCATCAGTGGACGTAAACTGTTCAAGCCCCACCTTCTCCTGTTCGAGAATCTGAATAATGGAACTCTTCTCAACAAGCGCCTGCAAAAAGTTCAAAACCCCATAAACATTCCAGGCCTGATCAAACTGCCTCAAAAGCGCGATCTCCTGTTCGGTCTTGGTCTTCATCTTGGCACGGTACTGACAGAAGCTCTGGAACTGATAAACGAACTCGTCGACCATGTCCCACAGCCACTGATTGGGAAGCTGCATATTGACCACGCCGTGGAGGACAACCTGGAAGAGGCTGCAGTAGTTGTCCCAGGAATCGATGCGCTGGCGTAGCGTCGGCGTGAGGCGGGCGTAGAGGTGGCGGAACCACATCTCGCGGTAGAGGAGGCAGAAGACGTGGTCGTTGTCGACGTAGTGTGCGACGGCGTCCACTGATGGCCATGGTGTGTCCTTGAAGAGACGCTCTGAGAGGGTTTGGAATGAACTCTCGTACATCTGGTGGATCTCGTACACATTCTTCTCGCGGATGTGACGGTACAGGTGGACCACGAATGATTTTACTGAGTCGGGCACGAAGTTAGGGTCGTACCCGAGGTCTTGTTGTGCTGCTTGTTGCTGCCGCTCTTCGTACTCCTGGTTCGCCATTACTCGACCTCAGTTTCGGGGGAGATGAGGTTGATAGTGATGTACAAAAACTAGGTTAGGGTTTTCACTCACACACACCTTTGCTCACTATGTTGAAGGCCCTTTACGACTTTACCCCCGAAATACAAAAAAAAAATTATAACATCCTCAACTATTTTAACCTGTTTCAGGCCCGAGGTAAGCTGTTATTGGGCTTCCTTTAAATTCCACATTTATTTACTTCAATATAAAAAATAAATATTTTCTGATAATAAAGTGTAATAGTGAAGAAAATAACGTTGTATCCTAAAACTAAGGGTATGAATTTCATTTCATTTTAACCATCCCGTGACATGAATTTATGGCTTTGCTTTTGAGATTTTTTTTATTTTGAGTGAGAATGAAAATTGACCTCCTAGTTCTTTACAAGGATAGCTGTCACTTGACGTTAATTTTCACAGTGAATTTAAAAACATCTTACTCTCTACTTTAGAATATAGACTAACTTTCTCAATTTAAGAGTGTGAAATTGATTATACTTAAAGATGTGTCAATACTACATTACCTCAAAATTAAAATTATGACGTAATTTTCTCAATTTGCATGTGAAATTAATTATATTAAAAAGATATATCAATATTATATGTGCTTAAAATTCCTGATAGAAAGAATTACCATATTTAATAATGATCACTGTATTCAATAATGGATAATTTATACTAACGTTATGATAAATATATCTTAAAATAATTTCATGAACATATGTTTAATGCATTTCTGTATTTTATAAATATTCATTTTTTAAATAATAATAATAATAATGGTGCAATGTAATTAAGAGAAAAATATGTGTAAATATGTGCAGATTCTATTTGGACAAATTCGATAGAGATTTGATTTATATAACTTTAATGCCTTGTTTCTTCAATTAGGTTATACTTAGTTTATAATTTTTATTTAGTTTATAATTTCATATGATTATCATTCTTGAATAAGATCTAGAAATAATATAGATTTGTTCTTCCAATTATAATAAATTTTTCAATTTTTCAATTCTTACCCTTTTTTTCCTTTTTCAATTTTTCAATTCTTACCCTTTTTTTCCTCTGATGCAAAGATATACGTTAAAAGTATAGAAGTATTTTGAATACAACAAACCATGAATATACGAAGGCCATTCAGTAAACACTTTGCTGTCCACGTTAGGAAAGTCAAAGCTTGGTCATTCACAAGTAAATAATTATTCACAAACTAGATTATACAGGTTACCCACTGGGCCATATGAAATCGTGGTTCAAAGGCGCATCAAAGCCATGCTCCTTTAATAAAACATTTTCTTTTGTCATTTGCTAAATGTCAAAACATGTTTGTCCAAAACTGATTTCCATACCATCACAACATTCTCGATCGCATGAAGGCTGGAAAGGATGATGTGTAACTCTTAACATTAACATTATCTGAGTTCAAAAGCTTTGCCTGTTTGAGTTAGTATGTCCTGCATGAGGTGCCTCATCATAGCTGTCAGGTTCATCTTCTTCATCAGAAGAAAGAAGGGATGGACCCATCCATGCTTTAAACCCTTCGTTAACACGCCTTTCCACCTCTGGTGTGACTTCCAGCGGATTTGCTTCCAGCATTTCCAGCCCTAGATTTCGACCACTAAAATTTCCCTCATCAAGGATCGTTGCTGCCTTTCGCCTCAAGAAGAAGGCAGTGCCCCCATATAGCACAACCAGTCCCCATGATGTAATTTCATAGCACCAAAACAGAGGTTTAGAGCAGTTGCTCATCATTGTCAAGAGGCTTGAACCAAGAAACAAGGCAAGAAGACCAAAGATGATAGCAAAGATAAGGTTTAAGATTGATAGACAGCGAACACCACCTGTAGGTTATCCAAAGAAAACAAGAACTTAAATCAATTTCAATTAATTAGAAGAAATTAAACATACTGCTACAATAATTTAAAAGCCTAGAATAAGCACAAGGGGAAAGCATAGATAGAGAAGAAATCATACCCCGTCTTGAAGCACAATAATTATTTTCAACCACCTTCAAGCATCCATGCCTATATGGAGCAGAATATGCAACAGTCATGCCTGCAAAATAGTTATTATTATGTAAAAAGAAACCATCAAGCATAACCAAAGAGATATTCTCCATAATTATGGCACAGAGCGTTTAGAACTAGCTAATAAGACAGTAAATTTTAACCAAAGAAAATAGAAATTCCAACACGAGATAATGCACCAGGAACAATCAAATGGGCACTTATGCAGCATATGGTTCTAAAAATATTAAATATTAGACTTAATTGCATATTTTAGCCCTTCAAATTAGACTACGTGTGATTTTGGTCCCCCTTACTTTGGTGGACCCAATTAAATATCTCTGTATTTTTAAAACTAAGCAATTTTTTTCACTTGTTTATTCTTTTTTACCAAAAACCCTCATGCTCATTTTCTCCACAAAATCTTAATATAATGAATCGATTAAATTGTCTTTGCTCAAAACTCACCAACCAAAACAACATATTTCACCTACTTTCAAGAAGAAAAAAAAAAGTCTCAACATTTCCTATGTTCAAACCCTAATCTCTTATAAAATCCTTAAAATTTTATCAAGTTTGCACTAAATTTTAATCTTCTAAAATCTTTAAATTATTTTATATCCCAAATCCATTATCAATCCCCAAATATTTGGACAGAAATAATAACTCAAGGTTGTAGGCAGAAGAAAAATTGATAGAGACTCCAAATTTGCTTCATTTTGAAAGGGGTGTGTTTTGGGACAGCTGGAAAAATTAAACTGCCTTTGCACTCAAGTGCCAATCTCCGCCTGGCCCAAGAAAACCTTTGCACGCCTCCGTTACCTTTAGGGAGGCCTCTGTTACCTTTGAGATTGTTCCTTGGCCTGTAGGTCCTAGCATAAGATTAGAATTCTAGCTTTTACAGAGTGGTACCTCCCTCATGGCTCTGACCACACAAGAAGGAGATTTTTTTTTGCCCTCCACCTAAGCTATGCAGGAAAAGCCCAAAACCAATCCAAGAAACGGTGAAACTTCATAGGGCTTTTCTGTCCAGAAGCAGGTAGTTCGCATCTTCACAGACATGTCTATTTCACCAAGTCTCTCTTCGAGACAGTGCCCAAATCATTACGCATGAAAGGCGGGTCGGAACTTATCCGACAAGGAATTTCGCTGCCTATGTATAATCGATTATTGTTATAATTGATTATAAATAGAATTAAATTTTGTTCGGATAAGTTTGCTGAAAAGTTGTTTGAAAATAATTGATTTCATTTGAATGTATTAAAAAACAGCTTTTATTCAATGAAAGAGTGTAAAATTAACTTAAAGGAAAAATTAGCTGTTGAAAAATAATCATAAGCCACATACTTGTAGATTATAAAAAATAACCACTTATTTTCCACAAAAAAGCTTTTAAAAAATTTCAGCTGATGTCCCAAACAAACTGAAATTTAACAAAAAGACTTTTTTCAAAAAATAAAATAAAATTAAATGCAAACAATCCGGTGTTTCCAAACCTACTCAATAAGCCCGAAAAATAACTTGGGAGACCAAAATTGCACCAAATCTACACCCACACTAAAGGGACTAAAAGTGCAATTAAGTCTGAAGATTATCCCACTAAACTACTAGAGAATAAATTGGTTATCAATAAAGAGGCTGTACAGTACAGTTAAAAGTATGTTTTGCATTAGGAGGAGGGATGTAAGACAAGGGAATTAGAGACCACTCTGTTGGCAGAACAAACCATTGACCTATATAAGTTCAACATCACCAATTCCACAAACCATTGTGCAACTATTACATTACCAAATTCGTGCAGGTTTCTTAGGTTCAAGACGAAAAGCATTTGGCTTACATGAATCAAAGGGTAAAAGGTTGCAGGATTGTGAATCTAAGATTTGAGAATGTATCGTTACTATACTTAGATACTGTTGCATATCAATTATCGCCTTTGAAATAAACCAAATGATGCAAATAAAGAAGATGCCAGAAAGAAATTTGAAAACAAGCGACCTACTTCCTCAACAGTCCTCTAAAATGAAGAAATGCATGGCTTCCTAGAGATAATCCTCAAATTGTCAAAGAGAATAGTCCCATATTCCCATTGCTCACGTCAAACTTATTGATAATAACTCACATGCTGCATCAATTCCTAGAGATAATCCTAAAAGTTCAGCAATCATAAACTAGACAAGTTAATGAAGAAATCAAAATAATTTTCCCTCTAAACATCACAATCCAAGAGCACTCAAGTATTTTACTTATCAATTCAACTAGCCCGACGACCCATGTAGAGTAAGACTTACTCTCTCTTCTAATCTTTTACTCACATCAACCATCTTGGTAACATTTCTTATGATTTTAATTCAATTTCAATGTTCCTTCCCATCATCCAAAATGTAAGAATTTATTTTCCAATCACCCCCGCAAAGATTTCAGATTTAATGGCAATCTTGAATTATACTCCCGCCACAAAAGGTGATATCCACACTACAGTACAACACTACAACTCTTCCCACATAGCTTCCTTATAAAATGTATTCCAAGCTGCCCCAATTCCTGAATTTCTTCAACACCAAAAAATTCTCCGCCTCAAATACTCTACCGAACAATATACTCACGCAATAAAATGTTTCAAATCAAATTTAGAACCAAGAGAATTGACAATCGCAGCGACATTACATAATACATAATTACATATACCCTCTCTAACTACATTTAGCCAATTTTTTCTATTAAAAATGCATATAAACAAACACCAACAAATTTTTTTAAAAGCATCATATCTCTCGAGTCTTGACAATAAGAATATAAAAATCATAATCAGACAAAAAACAACAACGAAATTCACATCCTTACCAGCAATGAGATACACAACCGAGAGCGCGAAAATGATCAACGAAGGAACAAACACAACCATCCAGTAATAATCAGCAATCTCTTGGTCCGTGAGATAAAAAGCGCCGGGAAACAGATCCGAATCGGAGCCACCTTTCATGCCCATTTGTATAGTTTGAAGTCTTCGATCGACGCAGAACGCTCTCCTTCCATCGCTACTCGGAAACACGATTCTCAAACTGATAACAGTGGATACAAAAATCGCCAGAAAGATAAAAGCCGCAGAAGCCACCGTGACGGGTCTCTGAAGCTTGCCCCACGCCTTGTCCTCTTCCCGGAGGCTCTCATACTCGCGCTTCGGCATGAACGCCTGGCGAAGCGCGTCGCCGATTATCGCCATCGACGAGAGTAGCGAGATCAGAGTGACATGAATTTGTGGAATCGGAATCTAGGGTTTCGAATTCGTTCTTCCGAGATTGGCTCTTCGAAACCCTGACATGGTTATAGGATTAATTGGTTAGTTTTTATTTTAGTGGAAACTGGAAAGTGTTTGTAGAAAGTTGTGAAGAGTGACAGTGATGGAAAGTTGTAACTTAGGGTTTAAATCTTGAAGGAAGGAGATAATAACCCAAGTTGCTAAAAGAATTTGGTGCACCCAGGTAAAGGGTAATGAGCATATATAAATATAAGAATATATATCTAACAGTTTGATGTTGCAGATAGTAGAATTTAAATATCTAATGTTCCACTCTTATTTAATTCCAAGGTCCACATTTCAATCTCTTCATTTTGCATTGGCAATTTAATTGGCTAAGGTTAATAATAATTATTTCTTTTATTTTTGAATTTATGAGGCCATTTAAAAATCATTCAGATAAGAGGTAAATTACTTGCTATGCTTTCGTGCTATGGTGATTCACATGGTCCACAGTAGCCATATAGTATCTTCATACTACAGCAATGATGGAGTATGGGTTAGTCATTTCTTTCTCATAAAAATAACACTTTATTCTGAACTGAACAATGAGAAACTCACTTTGTTGTTATAAGATCTCTCAAAGTTATGCTAGATCTATGTTCTTAAATAGTTCTAAGATATGAAACATTTAAGAATCTTATATATCGCATAGAATACGTTATCTTATTTGGCACGGGCTGGTCACTTTTTCAACTTAAACTTAAAAACTAATTAAATTATTATGTACATTCTCCCAAGACTACTTAATCAACAAATCTTAGATATATAAAAAAAATTATAAAATAAAAAATAGAGCTTAACAGGATCATTGACAAGACTTGGGAAAAACATTGTCAATAATTATTCATCCCAAAAGTTTGAACTAAAACATTACTAATTTTTGAAAATTTTAGGGATAACTCAGACTCTCTGAATTTTCCTATTGGCAAACCTGTTTATATTGAGGTAACTCATTCATCCAGTTCATTGTTGTTTTATTTTTTATTTTTTTAAAAATTAAATATTTCTCTCAGAAAAATTACATGACAAAAGTCTGTCAACGTAGATCAATTAAACTAAGAAAATTGGGATCACGTAAAAATATTATATCTTAACAAACTGTCAAGAATTCTATATATCTTATGATGAAGCTCCAAACACGTGATTATCATTTTAATTTCTTTATTTTTTTTTACATATTGGGAAAATGTTTAGCCCCACAAGAATGAAATTGTCAGTTAAATAATTTTTATGTTTTTTTTATACAGATATTTTTTATTTTATTTATTGCACTTAAAACAAGAAGCGTATGAATAAGGAAGAAAGAATTTATATACTACAACTTTACCTTGGATAAGATATCTTTTACACCAAAATTTTCTAACAATCCTTTCTAAATTCTAATTTTGACGTTAATAAATCTAATTATATTCATATTACAAAATTTATGTTAAACAAGAGTACGTCATATTTAAAAACACAAACTGTAAAGTCACCCGAAAAGTTATCACTTAATATTTAATTTGATTTAACTTGTTTAGGAGCAAAGTTAAATTTAGATTTTTTTCGAAAGTTTTTTAATTAAATAGATCTGATTAAAATTTTTAAGAAAATATTTCAAGTTAAAATGTCAAATAATTATTCATTAAATATTTAAATAATATATATATATATATATATATATATTATCCATTCAATTTAGTTTTACCTCCAGAATACAATATTTATATTAGGCTAACATATTTTTATACTTGATGATAAGAACTCTTTGTTAAACAAAGTACAATATCAACACTATTTTCATATTTTGACCAATGCAGAATGAAAAAAATATGAAAAATTTTATATTTATGGCAAGATATAGAACTATAAATTAAAGATATACAATATTTTCATTATAAAATAAATTAAACTATAAAAATAAAATAATATAACACTAATATGAATGGTGAGGAAATTTTGCTGATTATTATAATATAAATCTTATAGTAAAATTCTAGTTGATAGAATGTTAAATGGTAACCACAATCATATACAAATAAGAATAAATGAAAATATAAAAATAAAAATACTTAAAAATTAAGATGGCGGTGTCCTTTCCTTTACCTGGGCGGTTACCAGCTTAGCGCGGTGACAATGCCAATAACGACATGATGGAACCTCCAATGTAAATCCATTCACAGCAATTCTAATTCATGCATTAAAATTTTGGTTTTTTTTAAATAATAATAAAAATAAAAAAGAGTCCATGCCTCTCTAAATTTTTTGAATAATAATAAAAGATAAAAGGAAAATAATTAAATGAAGCTAATAAATAAATAATTAGAAAAAAAATATAAAATAGTGAACAGTTAAAAATAATTATAAATATAAATTGTGAGATTAAGTAGGTTCAGAACTAGTTAAAAATTCAATAAAACATGTTGGAAACAGTTAAAAGAGTAAATAAATTCAAAAATATTGAATCAAAATCTTCTCTAATCTTCTTTATATATTATCATTGACAATAACATGTGGAAAATTGTGCATATAGATAAAGAAATGGAGAAAAGAGCAATAGATAAAAAATGATATAATGAAGAAGAAAATAAGTTGTTAATAATTTTAACACGCATAAACCTTACCAAATTTCACCATCTAAAACATTCTTAACCAGTAAAATTAAAGAAGTATACAAAGTATGCATCACATCTTTAGACACTATAATATTTATATTGGTTGATGTATATTTTTTAATAATTAATAATTTAATAATATGATTTTATTTGATTCAGTCTATTATTAAACGGTTTTGCGGAAACAACGTCGGCATTTATAAATTCAAATATATGTTGACTACTACATGATGATCCAAAATATTGTTACTATACCAGGTGTTGGCTTTGTGAGACACGCCTTAACACTTTAAAGTGGGCTCTTATTATTGGTCTCTGATTTCTGAGTTCCAATTCTACCCCTATTTTCCTCAACAGAAATTCATTGAGCGACGTAGTAGCAATCTTTGTTGGAGCCAAGAGAGCAAGGCCGTTACTTATATAACATCTCTGTGCCATAGCGGAATCACTCTTATTATTCCATTGGAGAAAATTGATCATTGTTGTTGCCGGCAAACAGTGATGGTGAATCCTTTGGTGGAACGAGCTACTAGCAGCATGCTCATGGGCCCTGATTGGGCCTTGAATATGGAGATCTGTGACATACTCAACCGTGACCCCGGGTGAGTTGATTCACAGTTGAATTTTCGTCTTCTTTTTAACCTAATTGGAACGGGGTGATTTAAGCGCAGTTTTCTTTTTTCTTTTTCTTCTTCTTATTTTTATTAGTTTTGATTGAATAGTTTTGTTTTTTGTGTTGTGGTTAAGAGCGACAAAATGCATGAGTGAGGTTTCCGTGGTTTTTCCTTGTTTTGAATGAATTCTGAAGATGCTGACTGAGTTATAGAGGAAGATTAGTGTTGATGGATGAAGATTGGTGTTTCCTTTTGTCATGTTATTTGTTTCATGAATCACCGTGATGGTTGGGATTTGGGAATCTGCTTTTGTGTTGTTTATTAACTGTGGGAGTAATGGAACAGAGAGAATTTGGAACGTGAAATTTCGATGTTGGTTCGGAGGTTGGAGTTGAGTTTTCATTTTTTGAATTGGTGATTGAGGATTGAGTGTTGTAGTTCCATTGATTGATCAGGGAATAGGGATAGTAGATGGTTAGCATGGACTGCACTAATTCTTGCATGATTCACTTGTTTGTGCTGATGTTGTGTGATGTCTAATTTGCTTCTGGTCACTATGAGTTGCCCGGTCCCTTTTATAAAGGCAATTTGGAGCTAATACTTTTGTGTTTGTGCCCATTTGAAGCTAATAAAATGAGATGTGCCACCCCTTTCTCTGTTCTATAAACATGAGTTGATTTTGTCTTTTCTTAACGGGAGAAAGGTGTGGCACATCTCATTTTATTTTTAATTCATGTTTCTGTGCACAGCCTAGTATGTACAGTTTGGAACTGGATTTTTCTTTTAATGGATATTAGTCCAAGGTGGTCCTGAACAAGGTATATTTGTGCTTACATTGATACTTCTCTTGATGTTGAGTGGCTTCAAGAGGAATGGATGTGATGGAGAATGCCGAAGGTTAAAGACTCCAACTCCCAAGTTAAAGATTTATTTTGGTTGAGCAATGTTATGTATGGGATCTAAGAGATTACTAGTAAAGGGGAGGAGTCATGTCTTTATAGGTGAAAGTGGTTGGTTTTGGATGTATGATAGTTACCAAATTTGGTGGATTGGTGATGATAGGTAGCCGTACTCCAGCGATGAAAACAGGAGACTGTTGGATACTTATTGTCATGGCTAAGATCAACTATCAGGGGGCACCTGAAGGTCTTTTGGAGCCACTTATGTGACATGCATGACATATGTAGCAGAAAAAGGGGATATGGGCCTTGCTAAGTGGGCAATACTTCATAAATGTGATCTTTACCTTTCCTTGTACCATGTGCTGGGATGAACCCTCTAGATATCTGTGTTGTGAGACATTTGCTTGGGCTAACTAGAGGCCAGATTTCCAGGTTTCGTTTGTCTTAACTGAGGCATCACATCTGTGGGGAACATTTGTATGGGGCCTATTGATTTTTGTTTATCTGGTTGGGTCAAAACAAATATAGATGTTTAACTGGAATTTTATGTATAAAATTACAATTTTGCTTCCTAGTTTTTACTTCCCGAGTTTGATAATGCAATTTGGTTATTGTTTAACAGGATAGTAAAGGATGTTGTTAAAAGTCTAAAGAAGCGACTTGGAAGTAAAGTTCCTAGAGTTCAAATTCTTACACTGACTGTAAGCTCATATATTTTATTATATACTTTTTCAACTCATCTTAACATTGTTCAAGATGCCTTTTGATCTATGTTTCTCTTATTCATTCACTTATTTAGATTACCCTTTGACCTGATACTTCTACACTGTTGTTCGATTTAACATTTCTCTCTGCTCGTCTGAAATAGACATTCTCTTAAAGCAACCATAAGCAAAGAGAGATTCTATATTCAAATATGTCGATTGATAAATAACTGGTGCAAAGATTTGGATTGGAGCTTGCAAGCAATTAAAATCTTGCACTGTCATCTGGTCGATGTTTGTTCTAACATGCACTATGAAAGGATTTCTTAATTGTTTCTGCAGTGTGCCATTTTACTTTTTATGTTTGAATTAGAAGACTTTTTGCTAGGCAAGTTTGGAGTACAATCAATTATAGTGTGATGTGTATGGAAATTGAATATTCCATTATGCAATTGCTGTTATTTGTTCAGATTGCCTATTTGTTTGGGTTCCTTATTTCCTTCTGAGAATACCTTAGAGCTTTATAAATTAGGTTTGCTCAGATAGAGATGATTCTATCTAGTCTGCATATAATGAAAATATCTGTATCATCTTTAATGATTGGAAGAGCTCATTCATTTTTCCTTTTGACTGCTATATTTTAGCTGCTGGAGACGCTCATAAAGAATTGTGGGGACATTGTCCACATGCATGTTGCCGAGAGAGATATTCTTCACGAGATGGTGAGAATAGTAAAGAAGAAGGTACTCATTTCTTCAATGTTTTCATAGCCTTCATATTTGAAATGTGATTTCATTATGTAAAGTATGTTTCTCATGTTTTTCATGCCAATTGTAGCCTGATCGCAATGTCAGAGACAAGATATTGATTCTTATAGATACTTGGCAAGAAGCTTTTGGAGGACCAAGGGCAAGATATCCACAGTATTTTGCAGCATACCAGGAACTTTTGGTATGTTTATGAAGTTATTTGAATTGTGACCTGCTTACGAAGTATTTCATCTCTGCTTACCATTACAAGGGAAGGGATACAGTTCTTAAACTTAAAGGAAACATTTGCCACTTCTCTTTTGGACATAATGCTCATCATCTGATTGCTTATATGGGTTTTGACTTTGAATGTTAATGCTTAAAAATCAGAATATTTTCATAAATCCTTTTGAATTAAATTTGTTTATCTATTCCTTTTGTGTTCTATAAAGGATTTGTTTGTTTCAGCATGCTGGAGCAGTATTCCCCCAGAGGTCTGAACAATCTGCACCTGTTTTCACACCACTACAAACACAACCATTGTCATCATACCCTCAAAACATACGAGACTCTGTTGCTCGGCAAGACACAGCTGAGTCGTCAGTGGAATCTGAGTTTCCAGCCCTAAGGTACATTTCTATCTCTTTTTTTGTTACCATGTATAAGGAATCTGACTTAATTGTTGATAACTTGATATTGATTGATATTCATCTGTAGGTGTCTAATTCTCATGCTATCTGCAGATGTTTCTTCAATACAATATGTTAATTATTTATAATTCTAGTGTAGTTCATCGTATCATATCTGTATCTATTACCACTATAGATTTTCTTTGTAGCTCAGAGGTCACATTTTGAAACCATGTACTGTTTTCTTTTATAATTGGAATAGTCTTGTCTACTGTTTTACCAATTAAGATGGTGGTTGCATAATTTTTCACATAATGAATCAAGCAAAATAAGGTGATATTTGGGGAATCTATGGTATGTAAAAGAAAATAGACAAGATTGTGTTTAAAGAAGGAATCCAATTTTTAACTGGCTATTCATTTTTATTTATTCTTTTCTAGGTCTTGTATAACCTGAAGAAGTGATGGATGGTTGAATTTTAAAGCTTTCTCTTGTTTCTTGATATATATGATAGTATAGGAAAATGCTAGTCTAGATACAGTCACCAGTCTCTTTTAAAACTGTTAAGACATTTATTTTTTCAAATCTAAGAACTTGAACCGTATGGATTGCAAAGGATTGAAGTGACATTCACTTCCTTTTAGTGCAATGAACATGTTTCTACAAATTAGATTAGGCTATAATTAGACGAATGGAAACAGGATATTCTTTTGGCACATTTGATTAAGGACAGTAATTAAGAAACAAAAGTCAAAAGTATTTATTGACAAAGAAAACAGTTATTATATCAAAAACACAAAAATCATTTGAAACTTACTTTATAAAGTAAATGGAAGCATTAATAGTGTACTAAATGTTCTTTAACCAGTATTCTTAGGTTAGTATGACCATATTCTTCATTATTGTGTGAATTTCATGCAAGCCTCACTAAGCAGAAACTAGAGAGGTTTTTATGGGACTCACATAAACTATACCCAATAATAGAGTGCATCTTATTATTCATTTCTCTAATTATTATGATAATGATGATGAAAAAGTTATGCTAACATGGTACGGACTACCACCAATAATCATGCACTGATTTGGTTTATTGAACTTTCTATTGCCAGTTTGTCTGAAATTCAGAATGCACGTGGTATTATGGATGTTCTTGCAGAAATGCTCAATGCATTAGACCCTGGAAACAAAGAAGTAAGTTGTTCAATCCAAACTTTGAAATTATGATGCAAACAAAGAAAAAAATATTTTGTGAAGCTTAAGGCCTTTACCAACAGAACTACTGATTATATTGAATATGTGACATTTCATGTATGCTTCTATTTTCAGGGGCTTCATCAGGAAGTGATTGTTGATTTGGTGGAGCAATGTCGAACATACAAGCAGAGAGTGATACACCTTGTTAATTCAACGTCGTAAGGCCTCATTCCCTTTCCATGATATATTGATATCATAATATAATTATTTCTGTTTATTATATACTTTTTACATGTTTGATTCATGGCAACTCTATCCTTAATAAGTTTTCTTATTTAAATCCAAAGAGAAAAACCATTAATTGTGGCATTCTTTTGTCTACTTTTACAGGGATGAGTCACTGCTATGCCAAGGACTAGCTCTAAATGATGATCTGCAGCGTGTCCTGGCCAAGCATGAATCCATTGCTTCAGCAACGTCTGCTTCAGGAACTTCTGCTCAAAATCATACTGAGAAACAGAAACCTTCACCTACTGAAGCACTTGTAGATGCTGATGGTCCTTTGGTTGATATTGGAGATGCTAGTAAACAAACAGACGGAAGGTCATCTAGTGTCTATTGTTACATTCACTATTGCTCTGCATTCATTGACATATAATTCTATCACTCTTACTCAATGAGAATTCAAATAATTCCTTTAATACCATATTGGAATCCATGTAATTGATTGCCATTTGCTATTATTTTGACCTAGTAAATTTATAATTCAAAATAAATTGCAAACTCTGTGCCAATGGAATCCTAGAAACTTTTTGTTTGGATGATATCTTTCTGTTAGGAATCAAATTGAAGATGACTTTTTGCTGGAAGCTTTAAAGCTAGGGCTGTGAATTTTAGTGCTATTATTTAATTTGGTTGCTGTAGATTTTTTCATTCTTAATATTTGCACTTGGGAGTGTCTTATGCTATCTTTGTAACATTTGTGTTTTTTTTTTTCATACATCGGTAATTGTTGTTGAATCTCTTGTATTTGCTGAACAAGGTAATAGGCCTGCTGCAGACTTGCATATGTTTTCATGTATAAACATGCAGGAATACATTGGTGTATGATATTACATTCCAAGTTAACTTAAATGTCTGGTTCCTAGTTATATGACTTTTGATTAAAATATATTTTTGCAGATCGTCTTCTAATGCTGAAGTTGAGTCTCAAACATTGAATCAGTTACTGCTTCCTGCACCTGAAACATCAAATGGATCAGTTCCCCCTGCAAAGGTTGATCCCAAAGTGGATCTGCTCAGTGGTGATGACTATAACTCACCAAAAGCAGAGACTTCACTTGCTCTTGTTCCCCTAGGAGAACAGCAGCCAGCCAGCCCTATGTCTCAACAGAATGCTCTTGTTCTTTTTGATATGTTTTCTAATGGAAGCAATGCACCTGCTACTGTCAATACCCAGCCAATTAATGTTGCTGGCCAAACTAATCCAGTATCTCCTCAATTTCAACAACAGCAGACTTTCATATCTCAAGGGGTGTTTTACCCGAATGGAAGTGTGCCAAATGTAGGGTCACCTCAGTATGAGCAATCATTATATATGCAGAGCACAGGTCCTTCCTGGAATGGTCAGGTTGCGCAGCAGCAACAGCCTGCTTCGCCAGTTTATGGTGCACTTAATGCTTCTTTATTGTGTTCAGTTCCTGTTTGGTTCAAATCCTTTCACTATTGCATTCTCTTCTTTTTATCAGTCTCTGTAACGAATATTGATTTTTGATCCCTGGTTGCTGCTTTTAAGTTGGTTCATGGCACAAATTATAGGTCTTCAATGTTTTCTTCCCTTACTGACTGGCTGTAGTTTGCCGAGTTGGTGACTGATTTGATTGAGGAGAATGTAAATGAATAGGATTTCTGCTCTCATTTGGAATATTTTTGCATCATTCACCTTTCCTTTGGTGGTTTACAGGTACAGAAAGTGGTGGATCATTTCCACCTCCTCCCTGGGAAGCTCAACCTACAGACAATGATAATCCAGTAGCAGGTAGTCAATACCCACAACAGCAACCACTGCAAGTCACTCAAATGGTTATGACACATATACAAAGTGCCGCACATCCTCAGGGACCTCGAGCAATGGGGCATGACCAGGCTATTGGAATGTATATGCAGCCAAATCCTAGCCAGATGTCAGCAATCAATAGCCATATTCAAGGCAATCAATTAGGCTTCTACCCTCAGTATATTCCGGGTGTTGCTAGTCCCTATATGGGTATGGTTTCACCTCAAATGCATAATAGTCCTGTGGCTTCCATGTATCCTCAACAGATGCATGGTAACCAATTCGGAGGATATGGCTATGGCTATGGTCAGCAGCCAGGAGTTCAATATGTTGAGCAGCAAATGTATGGTTTATCGATGAGAGATGATGGTGCCTTGAAAAATCCTTACCAGGTTTCTGCTACTTCCTATGCGCCATCTGTGAAGCCTTCTAAGCCAGAAGATAAGTTATTTGGGGACCTTGTTAACATGGCAAAAGTGAAACCAAAACCTACTCCTGGTAGTGGCAGCATGTAGTAGTAGTAGTAGAACTGTGATTGGGTTTACATTTTTCATCTGTTTGATAAATCTTTGGCCTCTTCTTGGCTTCATTCTTTTCATTTTACTTTTACATATATTAAATAATATATGTATATTATTTTTTTGGCAATATATTATTTTTTTGGTTATTGTCCCATATAGTGAAAATACTTAACATATAAATGAAAAGAGAAAAGAAGATAAAACAAACTATGAATTGGAGTGAAGTTTTAGTTAATATTTTGGTGGTATATGTTTTCCTCTCTCTCTAATGGGACTTTTTAAGGTTAAAAGTCAGTTTAACGTTCCCTCAAAATTGGGGTGAAATTAAATGAAATATATTTCAAACAATTCCTCTATTTCCTAAGTTTTTGGTGTTCTAAGATACTGCAGAAGCTCATTAATTGTTTAAGTAATAATTTTACGAGTCCAGGTTAAATGGAGAGCATGGGACAGGAATGATTGTTTCGTTAAAATAAAAATAAAAGAAAGATATATTATGTCTTTTATGATGGATTAAAAAAATTATGAAAGTTATAAATATTTAATGCTTATATAACATAACATATTTCACAATTCATTACGTATTATAATTTTGTTCAGTAGTAGAAACTATAAATCGTATTGTTACTTTTATTAAATTATAAATAAAATATTTAATTTTAGCGAAATTAAATTTATTATTTGATTTTCATTCTTTAAACAAAAATATTTTAACAAATTCAAATTTAAGTACACTAATTATACACTATTATTCAATCACATGTAGTCATTTATATGAATCATACATCAAAATGAAGATTAAAGTTAATAGAAAAACTCTGATGTCTGATCAATTAGATTATAAATGTTTAGATCTGTTAATACAACAATATTATTTTTTAAAAATATTATTGTCGGTCCTAGCATAATATAATTTCCTATTGATTAATAGTACAAAATTTTCATAAATAAGGTAAAGACATTAAACTCTATTTTTAATAATAAAATTCGGAATTCGGGATGTTTATAAAAACTTCTAATTTTTTTTTGAAGGTGTAACAATAATTACAAAGGGAGAAAAAGAAAATTAGGAAGAAAAATTATAGAAAATGCGGGTGCCAACTGTGTTATGGTGTGAATGTGTGATCGTCTTCTTGGTGGGGTCCACTTTTAGGGTTTGTCAGAATCCCATTTTACTTTTCATCCATTTCCGATCCATAACGCGATACACCAATTCTTCCTTTCTTTCCTCTCGCGGAATCCAAAGATATCAACCAACACCTTCGTGCGATAAGGTACCATGTTTTGTTCCTTGATTTTCTTTAAGCTTTCTAAATTTTGTTTTTACACACGCATAATTAAACATATCTCTTAACATTGTAATTAAATTATTTTTTTCCAGGTTATACATATCCAGCATGCAGGTTCGTTGCCACTCATTAATTTCCTGTTTAATTTTAAAAAAAAAATTATGTATTTTTGTCTGGTTAGAGTTGAAAAATGCGCAACTTGTTTATGGATAATGAATTTGGATAGATGTAATTGTTATGGTGTGGGTTATCTTTAAGACTTTGGATTGTGTTTCGTACCTGATTTTTTACGCCATCTCTATTGTATTGAGGTTGATTCTTCAATAATGCATTCTTAACTTTGGATTGTGTTTTCTATGCAGGCATCGCGTGCAAGATTGTTCAAGGAGTACAAAGAGGTGCAGCGAGAGAAGGCAGTTGATCCTGATATTCAACTAGTCTGTGATGATTCTAACATTTTTAAATGGACGGCTCTTATCAAGGTATGCTAACTAGGGATTGTTGATTTTAACCTGTTTGTAATGATTGTGACATTTGGTCTGGTTTTTGTTTACAATTAGGGACCCTCTGAGACTCCTTTTGAGGGGGGTGTATTCCAGCTTGCCTTTTCTGTTTCAGAGCAGTATCCTCTACAGCCGCCTCAAGTCCGGTTTTTGACTAAAATATTTCACCCAAATGTGCATTTTAAGGTAGGATGGATCCCTTTGCAAATCAGTGTTTCATACTGATACTTTTTTACTTATAAAAAACAACTGTGTGATTTCTGAACAAAATTATTTAATCTTTATTCGTTTCACAAGTTTCACTTATGAATGGTCTCTGAATTTTTCCTAGTGATGCATAGTTTAAAAAATTCAAGTAGTGATGTATGTGGCAATGATGGTGATTGGTGATGGTAGTTGTGACGACAGTGGTGGTGGTTGACAATGGGGTGGGCGATGGTGGTGGTGGTTGACAATGGGGTGGGCGATGGTGGTGGTGGTAGCAGTGGCTTTGGGATATTGGCAACAACAAAGGTAGTGAAGGTGGCACAGTAGCAATCAATGTTTGCGGTGATAATGACAATGGCAACAACAACAATGATTAGAGGTGGTGGCAATGGACAAGGGGGTGGTCCCAACTAATGGAAGTGGGGTGGCAGTGATGATGGGCAGCAGTGACAGATTGGTGGTAGGGGTTGTGATGGTGGGAGTGACAATGCAAGTGGCAATGATAATGGTGGTGATAGTAAGAGCAATATAGAGGGTAGATGTTGGGAACTGAGAAATGTTAGTTTTTATTATATTAGAATCTGATTTTAGAATTGTGTTTCCAGTTTTAGATGGATTTCGGAGTGTCACAATTACAATTACAATTCTATGCACCAAACAGACACTAATAGTTGCTTGCATGAGGAATGAAGGGAAATGAAAAAGTTGTTACCATGTAACCTGGTAGCCCTGCTATGAACCATCAGTGTTGAATTGAAAAGTTATGCAACTTCTGTCATAGACATACTTTAGTGCTCATGTATCATGTTTGTAAATGACAAGTGTCTGTGCTTGGTCTCAGCTGTCTTGATTATCTTCTCAGTGATAGTAATGTTAACTTTTTACGGGAGGCTGATAAGTTAAAGAAGCCTAAGCTCTATGCCTACTATTAATTTGCTTTTCTTCTGTTCTTTATAACTTGATGGATAACTTTTTTCAACTGGATTTGGTGTGTTCTTAACATTTCTTCATCGCAATTGTTAAACATCATGTAATTTTCCAGACTGGGGAGATTTGCCTAGATATCTTGAAAAATGCGTGGAGCCCAGCTTGGACGCTTCAATCTGTCTGTAGGGCTATAATTGCTTTGATGGCCCACCCAGAACCTGACAGCCCACTGAATTGTGATTCAGGTTGACATACTTTCTCCATTCTTTATTGTTTTCTCATTTGTCTCTAGTTGCATGGAATCAAAAGGAAGTTTTATTTTCCCACCTCCGTTTTCTAAATGACAAGAAAGAACCGCAAGAAAAAGAAACTTGAATTTATTTGATACTCTGCTGTAGTATGTATACTTTGCCTTGATTATGGATGATCAAATTGAAGTTGGATTTGAGGATTGGGAAAATGCAAAAGATATATGCATCCACATTCTTATCAATTGTGCTTGAGAGAATGGATGGGTAGGTGATGCATTAGAATGTTTCATTTGTTGTCTTTAAATGCGTGTGATGTTTGAATCTACATGTACATTCCCAGATTTTTGATGTTTTTTATAAAACTATCTTCAATAGCATTTTGATATTATTGGGAAAACAAAGAACATCAAATCCTTTAGCTGTCAGCTCATTCCAAATCTATTCCTTCATTCCTTTTTTTAATCCTAGCGTGAGATAAAAAAACTTGTAATGTGTTTGCCGACCAGAATGAAAGCAGACCTTTTTCTGCTACTTATTTTCATTTGTTGTTACAGGCAATCTTCTGCGTTCAGGCGATGTTAGGGGGTACCAATCCATGGCAAGAATGTACACAAGACTTGCAGCAATGCCAAAGAAAGGCTGAATGATTTTAGATAACTTGTTTCCTATGTTTGTCTAGGAAACAAGTTAGCAGTAGATACAGGAGTTGTTTGTTCTAATCGCAATTTGTTTTATATGTATGCATTTGAAGACATGATGTTGATTGTTGATGATATGATATGTATTAAATTACTGACTTGTACAGAGTGTACTCGTGACATCGCATATATGGATCCATGCTGGAATTGAGATCAAACATTCAAATAATCATTGATTGCTTCACTCTATGAAAGTGGGATTTTGAGATTGCATTCAATAATTTGAATCCTAAACATTATACTATGCTGTTGGTTTGACTGGTCGTGTATAATTCAGAGTCTAATTCTTGGTTCCATTTAGGGAAAGCTTTTTACTCTTTTTACGTGGACTAACCATTTGAATATCAATGGTATTCGGATTCACTTATATCTGATGGTTGTGATCTCGAAGGAAGAAGCTTCTTGGGGTCATTTTTTAGTATCTTGAAAAATTAGTCTCTGACTTTTCTTCAAGAGATATCCCAGGTTTACTTAAAAAGTATATCAGTCACGGGTAAAGCAATAAATAAATAGTAGTAGAGAGGGGAGACAAAATTAATAGTAGTAGGGAGGGGAGACAAAATTTGGAAGATTCGATGAAATATTATGGAATCCGTTTCATGAGAAATCTACTTCAATTCACTACAATCTTATCAACTACACACCACGTCCTTCCATCAATCTAAATGAAGCATAATTATTACGTGATAATATGAACTGAAAAAATTCTTGTGATAATATGAACTGAAAAAAAAAAATTCTTGTGTCATACGATAATGAGTTGTTGTTAGGTTAGTTATATGTATTCTGTCATGAAGTTGTTAGCTTTCGGTTAAGCCAACTGCTCTGATTCCGAGTACTCTTAGTACTGTGCGAATATGATACACTACAGAATCATTTTTCTCTCAGCGAGGAGATTTCAGCTTCTCTGCCATTTTATAATTTTCCATTACTGGTCAGATACCATTATTAATTAACAATTAAATAATTAATTAACTCCAGAGGTGAACCCGGTCAACTAACTCCTGATGCATTATTAATTAACAATTAAATAATTAATGTTTAACTATATTAGTTATTAGATATATGCTAATAATTTACTAGCTTAATTAGTGTAACTAAAGTATATCATGATTTATGCACAGATTTGTCTATATGGTTATTGCTCTATGGCATATAAGAAAAATAATTTGAACTTAATAATAAGTAAAATTCAACCAACTCAATTTTATTTAATAGTCTTATTCCAAAAACATTATTAATTAATTCATCTTTTTAATATATTCAGTATATCTAATAAATATGATTAAGGGTGATCTATAAAATGTAGTTCAATGTTTGTTGAAAACAATTAAACTAAATACACTTAATTTGTGTAAAGAGAAATGCTAACACACTATTTAATATATTCTTATAAACACACTTCTCTACCTGTTAAAATGTATTGAAAATTTATAAAGTCCGGAGAAAACAACTTAAAATATAACGTAGGACAAACCAAATTTTAACAATTTTAATAAATTTCAACCAGTAAGAGAGAATATATTTAAAAGGATGTGTTAGAAAACGTGTTCCTAACATTTTCCTTTACATGCAATTAAGAATTTTTACTTATGTAATAAGCCAGAACTAGTTGCTTTATGAGATTATTCAAACATAAATGACAACGCATTCTAAAAGCGCATGAAAAATCCCTAGTAAGTGCAATAGCGTTGAATTATGTGAACGGGCTTGCATACCCCTTTTTCGGAGGACTGATTTTAATAAACACGGATTTTGAATACCAATATTTGACAAATTAAAAAACTGGTTTTGTTGTAAGGTGGTTGAGAGGAGAAATTTAGTTAAAACTAGCCAGCAAAGTTCTCCAACAACAATTATTCATCGACAAAGCATGTAAATATTTCGTACATGGAACATGACGACAAGAATACATATTCAACTGCTAAGAAATTTTGCTTAATTCATATAATGACACATACAAGTCCTACGGAGACAGCAGAAATGAGGCAATGAGCCAGAACAAGTTGGTTTATTAATTTACAACACAGGGCCTGAAGAACCATATGAGGGCAAGGGCTAAGGCTTTAAGAACCTGTCAAACCAATGAGATGATTCTTTGATCTGAAATCTCGTTATTTGGTGTTCAACTCCAGGTTCGGCAATAAACTGCATATCAAAGCAACCAATCATAAACTTGGACAAAAACAAAGCAACCAACCACTAACACTCTTCTCTTAACGTAAAACTGAAATATTTCTCTTTTCTTTCTCTCAAAAACGAACTAAAATATCTTTTTTCTTTCCCTCCAGAATTTACTTCCAGACATACCCTAAAAGGAATCCCCAACTAAACATCCAACTGAGTTTTCACAATCACATCCAATATAAAAGGCTGCACCTTCAATAGTGCCATGATTTCAGATGTCAAGTCTAGTAAATCTTAGAAGCCATGACTAAATAAAGTTACCAATATACATGCACTCTCACTTTTTGTCGTGCTTTGGAAAGCGCATATTAAATTCAAGGGAGTTCCTTTCCACTTATATTGGCAGAGGTTTTTACTGAAAAAGGTTCTTTGTTTAAATCGGAAAATTGCAGGTTGCAACCAACTGTTATATTATATCCATTCTTATTAATCTAATAATGGAAGACCACATTGGCAACTTTTAAATTTCTCACCAAATTGACCAAACAATACAAGTTTATACCTTGAAATTATCTAAACAGTGAAACTTTTCGTATGCCTGGCTTGCCTTTGCTGTTGGAATTTCCAAGCCTGCAGTGGGACATCGAGGATCATCCGCACCTAGTGTTCCCAAAACCCAAGCAAATGCTTCAATAAGTTATAGCTGAAAACAAACTACAAAAGCTAAATGAATGAAATAACAAAATTAACTAATACAGATGGATGCAGAGGTCTACTATGTTATAGATCTATCCTAAAGAAGCAAAAACCTCATTATGCTGCAGATTGTTTACCCTGAATTGTCAATACACGCAGGTATATGAATAAGTAAGCCATATTAAATTTGAAAATGTTTAAAAAACAATATATACGAGAGTCTTACCATTAAGAATGAGCAAAGGACGTGGTGCAATAGTTGGAATTGAATAAGGTGAATCAAATTGGTAAGCTAAACCAGGAGCAATTCGGTCCCACACCTGATCAGAAATATGAAATTTTGAGATTAGTACATAGTATCAACCGCAACCACTTTAGAATAACAAGAACAAAGCTCTAGATGGAAATTACTCCCAGTGGGTGAATAGCTTGCAATTATGGGATACGTATCATGGTACCAAGCAATGTCGGTGTTAAAGCAATAAATCAAAGCATATAGCAATTCATTTGCAGACAAAATCATAGTTGGATTTATATAAACTTGGCTGACCTTCTCCACCACTTCTTTGTCAATAGCAACTTTACCCAAATCATCACGAGCCACTGCATCCATAAAACTAAGAGCATTAGGTATATATATACCAAACTACCTTCAGAATATATGTTCAATTGTCTACTGTTAGCGTGCTTGAATGAATAGTAACCAATAGATAGGACCAAGAGTCATATCATATTTTCTCTTCTAGACCTTAAACACTATTCCAACTTCACCATGTAATACCATGGACAATGTTATTATAAAAGACCAACTGCAAAAGACATCATCAATTTTAAGAATTTATTTGATGTTGCTTATGAAACCATAATATGAATAATAATTCCAATATTATATAAACCAAATTGAAGTACAAGGAGAAGTAATTAAAGCACGGATAAGAGAGCAGGTAAAACATGAAAGAAATTTCAAAAATCCATTTGACTATATCTTACCATCAAACAGAGGCTTTATACTGTCAACTCGACCCTTCCATTTATCGTTGTCTATGGCCCATCGAAATCCCTGCAATCATTTTGCACAAAAGTGTTGAAATTGTTGTTTCAGAAACCAATTTTGCTAAATAAAATCTTCATTCAAGCATTCAGTGCCACCTGAACACCAATCAGAGGAACAACCACAGCATAGCGAGTATCAGCAGCTGCAGCAAACCAAGCATGCATTCCTGCATCAAGTAATCATACAATTGGTGAGTTAAACATACCATCGGAGATATTCCTTCCAACTTCTCTCAACCAACCTCCGAGTGATATTCCAGTGATTCCTATCCTAGAAGGGTCTATATCCTCTCTGTCTGTTAGATAATCTGCCAATTTAATCAAGTCCCAGACCTGCCAGATCAAGGAATAATACACGAACTCTGAAACAAATTAATCATAATTCAAAAGTTCAAACAAATTATTTGGATCATAAAGTGACCCCATCTTAACTATACGGTAAAGCTGCATAATAAATAAGTTACCGTGTCATATATGAACGGCATCGTCTCACCGGTTTTCCATGCAGAAATAAGTGCCTGAGGTTGTAGCCAAAGAAAAAGTAAAAGCAAACATGATCAGATTTGAATATTATATAGATGACTTATTTTTCACTTCCCAAAGATCTTGAGTAAATATGCAAGCAAAAGTGAGTCCTTTTCTTCTGAAGGACAATACGAACAGAATATCAATACATTTTTAAGACTAATTACTTCTCCTAAAGCCTAACATATACTATTTAAGGGTAAATTACATACAGTGTTCAGAACCACTGAAACACGATTCTGATTTGACTTAGCAATCAAATTATATAAATTAATTTACAGGCTAAGTTCCACGTTGGAACTAACAATTCATTTAGTTTAACTAATTTACTTCAGATAAATACTACCAACACACTGTTCAGACTAAAACTTCTCCAAGAATTTATTTTATTTGGTAAATACTTACAATCCTCAGAATTCGTTGTTTCAAATAAGGCATTTGGTTTAGCAAATACTTACAATTCCCTATATAAAATTGCGTAATTTATCAGGATTCAGGATGACTAAACCTAAATGTAAATCAGAGCGCAGCAAACACTCACATCGCGATAGGTGGTTGTGCTGGTGGCACGTTCTCCATGGTAACGAGAATCGACCGAAATTGCTACATATCCTCTCGAAGCATACGCCTGAAACACGAAATCAGAAAGAAATCCACAACATTATAATTAATTTATCATACAGAAGTATAGTACAATAGCAAAAGAAAAATAAGTAAATAACGAATGAGTGAATCAGAGAAGTCGCAGTAGTAACAACCTTAAGCAATGGACGCATGGATTCTTTGTATTTGTTCGTTGCGTGAAGAAAAACAACCGCAGGCCTTTTTCTCCTCTTATCGTTTTCCTTCAACTTCAAAATCAACACCGGTAAACGTCCTTGCTCTCCTTCCTACGCTTCCAAATCAACGATTATCTCTCTCGAGCTCAAAATTAATTCGAGTAACAAAATCATCTAATTCAAAATTGAACTCCAGAGAAATCGAACTAATTAGTAACCTACCTCTATATTCAAGTAGAAGTTCTCCTCCTCTAGCAACTCGTCAAGGTTTTCTATATCAGCCTTCGGACACGACTCCAATATCTCGATCTATAAGGTTTTCATGCAATTGAAATAAAAAATGAAGCAGAAATTGAAAAAAAAAAAGAAAAGAAAAGAAAAATGCTATGTATGTTGTTTAGTTGTTACATCTTGGATCGTTGGAGGAGAATTCTGATGCAAAGGATTCGTTACTGGTTTCGCGAGTTCGACAGTTAGAGGAACTGAAACACACATATAACGAACGAGATTTAATTATAAGAATCGTTGTGCAATACATAAGAAGATGGTGGAAGTTGTTAGTGAGTGAAGTTTGATTGTTATTATACCTTGAGCGGGTCGCCTACTACGCAGGACTTGAAGGAACTCTGATCGCAACTTGATCTGAGCTTCTTTAATGTCTTCGTTTTCCGCCATATTGGTTTGGATTTTACTGTGAACGTGAATGAGAGCTTGAACGATGGTTATGCTTCTCCTTGTTAAATGCGTTAGGCATTTATAGTTAAGTGCCTTCGGAGGTTGGGTGGTAATTATTGGATGTCTAAGGCACGTGCCGCTAAAGTGAATTCGCACGTGCGTCGTTGGGAGCGGAATCGCTGGTGCTACTTTTGTCATTTGACTCTCCTGCTTTTCAGCTGCTACGGTTGTACTCGTAGTGGCCTTCCTCATTGCGTTCGTTGGTGTTAGCCATTAATAATTATTGGATGCTCAAGGCACGTGCCTCGTTGGAACTCTTGTGGCTTTCCTCATTGTCTTATCCTTTTGCGTTTTGCGAAATTTTTTAAGGAGAGAAATTAAGTGGATACTTACCAAAAAAAAATAATGGTTATAAATGTCAGTATGACGCTGTTTATCTAATTGAATGGTTTTATATGATCACTTGTGTTTTCTATTTTGCGAGTCTCGTCTATTCAAGGTTTAATATAATCCTCTCGTTGATTATGTTCATTGCGTGTAATTAGGAACAAAATTCACTTAGATCATGAAAGATAAATCATTTATTAATTTAACCTCTTTTGAGGTTAATTTATTACAAGTTGCTATGAAGGGGAAAAATCACGTCGTTTCTTGAATATGACAGGATGGAAGGGAAACGAGAAAGGACGATCAAATTTTAAGTATAGTGATGAGTTGCGACGAAGCTTCAGTTCTTGACTTGATCAGTGTACTTGTTAAATAATTGTGTGAGTTCTTTGTCAGCATTGTTTAACAAAGATTACGACAAAGAATTTGATGCTTGTTTGTTTACACTAATAAACAACCGATCCAAAGGAAAATGCCTCGGCATTCTCTAGGCTCTACATGGATGGCATGAAAATAAACTTGCAAAGGCTAAAGCTATATTTGAATCTCTGTCTAAGGTGTTTCAATACCAATTTAAGAAATAAATTCAATTTTGTAATATATTTTAATTACTCTTAAAAGTATTTTTGTATATTTATATTTTGTCTAATAATTTGATTTCGCATATACAAGACTAAAATTTGTTTTTTAGATAAATTTGATTTGTAAAATGAAAATTATTTCTCTTCACCCAACATTTTCTTCTATTTTCTGGTGCTAACCGTTTTAGTGAGCTCATCAATGTTTTAAAATAATAAACAATATGTATTTATAAAATAAAAAAAAAAGTATTCATGGAATAAAATTAATAATGTAATAATAAAATCCATTTAAAATATGTAAAAAGTACAAGAGAAGGGTGCTGAATTGGAGAAAAAATGTTCAAATTATTAAAAAATATATATATTTGATATATTCGTGTAGCAATTATGAATCCTAATGAAATGAAAGGTGCTGAATTAAATATGCTGTTAAATAGTTTACGCATTGGTGCTTGTAAAGGATGTATAACTACAAAATGGGTTAAAATTTGATAGGAAACGATGCTTGTTGAGAAGTTCCAAGAAAAATATTGCCAATGGAGCATGGAGATGCTTTAAAGTTTAAATACGTGTTTAGAATATTCTAAAGAAAAAGGTGAGTGTTTACTGTTTATAGTGGAAGTGACATCACATGTGAATTTCTTCCTTGAAAAATACTACAACGTCACTTTTGACATAGATTTTAACCCAAAACACATACAAAATGTTACTCCAAACATACAGTGAACTAAGTGAAGCTTATTCATATGGTGGCACACATATACAATCACACAAACAAAATTTCGAAATGAGTTTATATAGAAAAAAGTTGGAATGAGCCAATGAGTCAGAGCAAGTTGGCTCATTTGATGAACACATTTGAGAGCACGGGCTGGCTAAGGGTTAAAGAATTTGTCAAACCAATCAGCTGATGCTTTCATCTGAAATCTCGTTATTTGGTGTCCAATTCCAGGTTCAGCAATAAACTGCATGTCAAAGCAACCAATCATAAACTTGAACAGAAATTAAAAAAAAATAAAAAAATCATTAATTTAAAACTGAAATCTCATTGAAGGTGATTTCAACGAAAAATCAAAAACACCCTAAGAGACTGCACCTACAATGATGCCATGACTAGAGATATTAAGTTTATTAAATCTTGAAAGTCAAGTGAACCAAATAAAGAAAAACAATATATATAAATGAACTCAAATGCGTTTGGCATGGAGAGCGCATACTAAATTCAAGGGACTTCCTTTCCACTTCTTATGAGAGATATTCTATGAAATGGTGCTATGTTTAAATAGAAAATTGAAGGTTTCAAACACCTATTAAAATCCATTCCTATTAAGCCGATAAACGAAGATTACATAAGTTTAAATGTCTGGTCAAAGTGACCAAACAATTCAATTTCATACCTTGAAATGATCTAAACATAAAAACTTTCCGTAAGCCAGCTTTGCTTTTGCTACTGGAATTTTCAAGCCTCCTATAGGACATTGGGGATCTTCCACCCCTAGATAAGTTCCCAACACGCAAACAAATGCTTTAATTCCATGTTAGCTAAAAAATATCCACAAAAGCTATTTTGACTGATACAAATGGATGCAAAGGTTTACGATGTTATTGATATATATTCAATGGTCTTACCATTGAGAATAAGCAAAGGACGTGGTGCTATAGCTGGAATTGAATAGGGTGAATCAAATTGGGAAGCTAACCCAGGAGCAATTCGGTCCCACACCTGATTAGAAATATTAAACTTTGAGATTTGTATCAACTGCATTTTAGCAGAGATGAAAATGATCCATGGTAATAACTAGCAATAATTTCAATCAAGTTTTCTTAAAGCAATAAATCAAAGCATATAGCATTTCATTTTAAGACAATCATAGTTGGATTCATAAAAACACGGCTAACCTTCTCCACGACTTCTTTGTCAATAGTGGCTTTACCCAAATCATCACGAGCCACTGCATCAATGAACTAAGAACATATTCAAAAGCTACCTATTGAGTGGTCCATTGTTAGCATGCTTAAATTATTAGTCCCCAATATGATGACCAAGATACGTATCATATTTTTTACCCTTATTTATAGGTCTTACTTCCAACTTCACCATGCTATATAATCCATAGACAATCTATTATAAATGACTAATTGTAAAAGATAATTTATTTGATGTTGTGTATGAAATCATACACTGCGCGCTACATATATAAACTGGTGGTTCGTACAAATTACTAGTAGAAACTATAGCGAAGATAAGAAAATAGGTAAAACAAGAAAGAAATTTCAAACTCATTTGACATTATCTTAATTACCCTCGAAAAGAGGCCTCGTAGTATTAACTCGACCCTCATATTCATCGTTGTCTATGGCCCATCGAAATCCCTGAAAGCATATAAATAACACAAAAGTTTTCAACTTATTGCTTCAGAAACACATTTAGCTTAATAAAAGCTTCACTCAATCATCAATGCGACCTGAACCCCAATCACAGGAACAACCACAGCATAACGAGTCTCAGCAAATGCAGCAAACCATGCATGTATTCCTGCATTAAGGAATAATACAAATTGTAAGTTGCCATATCTGACATATTCGTTTTAACTTCTCTGAACCAACCTCCAAGTGATATTCCAGTGATTCCTATCCTTGAAGGGTCTATATCCTTTCTCTGTGTTAAATAATCTGCAAATTTAATCATGTCCCAGACCTGCCAGATCAAGGAATAATACAACTTACATTTGTGAACCAAAATCATTAGTTTAAACGGCCATAAATATATTATAGTTCAAACAAATCATTTGGATCATATATAGTAACTCCATCATAACTATGTGGTAAATCAACACATGACAAATAATAAGTTACCGTGTCATATATGAATGGCATCGTCTGACCGGTTCTCCATGCAGAAATAAGTGCCTGTTTATTATTTTGTAGTGAAGGTTGTTGCCAAAACAAAAGTAAAAGAAAACATGATCAGTTTTGAATTTTATATAGATGACTCTTTTTTTTCACTTTCTAACACTGAGTCCATTTCTTCTCAATTTATATAAGTACAATGTACGAACAGAAAAACAACAAAATTTTAAGACAATCTTCTCCTTAAGTTTAACCTATATGCTCTTTAGGGCAAATTACATACACTGTATTAAGAACCATTAAAATACGAATTTAATTTGAGTTAGTAATCGACTTATCATGTTTAGAATCAATTAAAAATATTTATTTGAATGAATTAACAAGACCAAATTTTATATTGAAAACTATCGGTGGTGATTTCAGTTGAGTGACTAGTTATACATAAAAAAATACTATTTAAGAAAGACTTCTTATATGTTAGACAATAATCACAATTTGTAAATTCATAATTCTTATAATTATTTAATATATATGTGCGTGTAGGATTACATATAGGGCAAGTTTACATGTATGTAATAGCTGATAAAAAGAAAAAAAAAATGAATCAAACTTCAGAATTTTGGACAGGGTTACACACAAGTTTACACATTCGAAGAGGTTTACTTACTTTAAAAGACTATTTGGATTGGGCTAATAAGAAAAAAACTAAACTCTGATTTCAAGGCACACTACAAATGCTGTCAAAACATATTAATGTAAGAAAAGAAAGTTACTACCTCAACCGTCAAGAGATTTGAACTCTAAAATTAGTATTTGAAGTAAAAAAATGGAGACATCTGTTGTAATTAGTATGAAATTGAATTTTAAAGCATATTTTATTAAGAATTATGCTGTAGAATATTTAAAAAAATGTTTATTGAGATTTTAACATTCCGACAAATATTTTAAAAAATGTTATTAAAAATAACTTTTCAGATTTTCATGGATCGAAATATAACATTTTGGGGCCTGTAACTTTGTGGAAATTAAAAATGAAGTAGATGCATGGTGGCATTGCTATTTCTTGAGAATGAGCAATACGGGCCCCATGAATATTTTTTTAAAGCTCATGAAACAGGAAAAAATTGACTCTCTTATCAAAAGTTCATATTTTCCAAGGTTTTAAACCATTAAACAAACAAGTTGATTATAGTACGTAATATTAAGTTATCTTCTTAATTAGCATAATTTTCTTTACATTATTATTTATTACAAATTTTCTATAAAATACATAGGTATATATAGTAACAGATATGTTTGTCAAATTAGATTGTTAAATTAACTGAATATTGATATTCTTTCGCCCAGTCTGTAAATTTTGTCAAACATATAATTATTTTATATACAAAAATATAGAGAATTGAAATTTTTTGGGAAGCCATGACCATCTTAGATCTTAACATAGCGTTACACACGTGGAACTTACAATTCATTTTAAAATATGTTTGATAGAGATGAAGTTAATAGAACAAGAAAACTTGCAACAACTAAGCAAGGGGAAATGTACGAGGTAAAAAAAATGACCAGTGATTAGTAAAATTTAAAAATCTCCAAAAACAAATAGAAAAGTTCATAAAACCACCCTTAATTAAAAAATAATGATTAAACACTCCCATTTAAAATAGTTATTATAATTTATGTTTTCTTCTAATCGAACAAACTATTAAGAAATTGACTTTATTAGCATCAGGAATAGTTGTTGGTCCAGTCATTATATAAACTTTATATGAATATATATAAAATATATCGAATATGTAAATGAGTAAGTAACCTAATAAGGACAGCATAGTTAGAAAATTCAAGCTGATGAAATCAAATCCAAACGAATTCGTGTTGCGCAACTTAAAATCAAAATGTGAAAAATCAAATCAAATCAAATCAAATCTTTCATTGCAATTATTAGAAAAATTGAAATAGCATAGAGTTCACACTAAATTTTTTCCTAAGAAACCCAAAAGTAAACTGAGGAGAGGAAGCAAACACATTACACATACATCGCGATAGGTGGTTGTGTTGGTGGCACGTTCTCCATGGTAACGAGAATCAACAGAAATTGCAATGTATCCTCTCGAAGCATACGCCTGAAACACGAAACCAGAAAGAAAATCCGCGAGTATAATCGATTTATCATACACAACTACAGTACAGTTGCAAAATGAAAATTAATAACCTTAAGCAATGGACGCAGTGATTCTTTGTTACTGTACGAACTGTGTAGAAAAACAACCGCAGGCCTTTTTCTCTGCTTGTTAGTTTCCTTCAACTTCTGAATCAACACAGGTAACCGTCCTTGCTCTCCTTTCTACGAACCAAAATCAAATCCGAGTAAAAAAATCATCGATTCTAGTTGAACAACAGAGAAATCCAATTAATCAGAAACCTAGCTACCTCTATATTCAAGAACAAGTTCTCCTCCTCGATCAACTCGTCAAGGTTCTCTATATCTGCCGTTGGAGTCGACTCCAATATCGCGATCTATAACGTTGTCAGGCGATTGAAGAAGCAAATGAAACAGAAATTAAAATTAGATATATATAAAAATTGTTGTGAATGTTGATAATATATACCTGTTCCCTCGTTGGAGGAGAGATCTGATACAAAGGATTCTCCACTGGTTTCGCGAGTTCGATAGTTTTTGGAACTGAAACAGACAAATATAACAAACGAGATTTAATTAGAAGAATCGTTGCGAGATCTTGAAAGTTAATTAGTGAATGAATTTTGAATTGTTACTATACCTTGAGCGGGTCGTCTACTACGCAGTACTTGCAAGAACTGTGATCGGAGCTCGCTCTGAGATGCTTCAATGGCTTCTTTTCCCGCCATTTTGGTTTGGGTTCTACAGAGAGAGTAACTCCCACCATAGCTGGTGGAAAGCAAGAGGTAAATGACGAAAGTGGCACTGTGAAATGTTATTATTATGTTACTGAGATAAAAGTTCATTTTAACCACGAACGCTATATTTAATTTATTTGTTATAAAAAAGGGAAATAAAATAACGGTGTTTGTTGAAAATGTTGGGAGTTGCAAGTTGCAACAAAGCTTCAGTCTGGATTTTATAGGCATCTTCTAAAGTGGATGATGATATAAGTGGTCAACGTTTGGATATTAAATCATTAAAAATATAATGTTGAGAGAAAATAATTTAAATATCATACATGAGAGGAAAATAATTTCGAATTATTGTCTAATCATAGTTTATTTATTAAAAGTTGTTTAATTTTAATATTTATTTTAAAAAGTATCGAAACAAAATGATATATAATTTTTTGATAAAATAAATATATAACTTTACCACCCTAAGGCTATTATTAAAGTAGGATTTTTTTTTATTAACATCAATAAATAATAACTAATAATTTTCCCATAACTAATAACTAATAATTTCCCCCACAAGAGTTGATATTACGTAATAGGAAAAAAATATATAAAATTAATGGTATATTAGATTCTATTTTATATTAAAAAATATTGTCTTTTTAATTTATATTTTTATTTTTTGATTTTTTTAAATTTTATAAATTGAGAAAATATATTTTAATTTTATTATAAATACGCTTTTATCATCTATTTTTATTATTTTCACTATTTGTTTTCTAAATTCTCATGAAAATAGTTAAAATGATTTTTTTTTTCATTTTCAGATTCAGTTTTTATTTTGAGAATGTTTCCCAAAAAAATATTTTCAAAATTATAACAAAACATATTTTATGATTATTTCCTGTTTCTAGTAAAAAACACAAGATATAAAAACACTAAAGAAACTCTAATAGTTTCACTAATCAAAGAATTAATAATAGTCTAATAACTAATGGAATGAAAGTTGAGTGACAAATCAAAATTTATTTGTGATTTTATACAATTTTGTGTACTTCATTGTCAATTTAATGCTTATAATATTAATTTTTCTCGTATTTAACTCCTTAAATTGAAAATTAATTAATAAGTCATAAATTTTTATAATATTCATTTAATTAGTTCATTTTGTCATATTAGCTATTTTCTATGGGTAATAAATGTGATGATAATTTAGATATTATTTAAGAATTAAATTAATAATAAATATTTTTTTGGACTAAAATGATATAATCTTAAAAATTATTTTATTATTTTTTATTTTCAGAGATTAAATTATTTGATGATCACTCTTTTGATGATCAAGGTTTACTCATTAAAAAAATTAATTTAAATTACTAAATGATATATTTAATTATAATATTTGTAGATAATTTGTTAATAAATTATATAATTTAAAAATATGTCTATATACACTACTGAGTATAATTAAGACGGTTGTGTGATTTTGAGTCGTATATATAACTGACTTTTATTAATTTGATAAATAAATAATTAAACAATACGACTTTTTGTTCTTTATGTAAAAAGTAAACTAGAGTTACCTAGGGTAGGTTTGGGCCAGCTTTTTACTCAACATTTTTTTTTCTTTAAAAAAAACTTATTTCATTGCGAGAGAAAGGGAATTAAACCTGAAAAATTTAAAGCTAATCTAGTTAGTTTATAAGCATTGATATTAATTTCCTAATCTTTTTGTATTAAGGAAAGAGGATATATAAAATCATATATATAAGGCACGACTCTCTTGTAAAATTGTTGTTATCGTTTGGTGACTTATAACTAACGGGAAAGAAGAAGATGAACAAAGTTACTCTACTTTTTTGAAATCTCATTTTTCTTTTTCATAAAAAAATTGTATTGTAATAAAAGCTCCATATAAATTTTAAGTTTTTTTTTAAAAAAGTTAAAAATAATATGAATCTAACACAACCTTAATATTCGAATAATGCACAAGTACAAATATCTTTGTAATGTTTATTTATGTGATATTATTTTGTTATTATAATAATTTTTTATGTGTGATGTTATTTGGTTTTTTTCTTTTTCTAGAAGAAAGATATAGACTCATTTTCAAATGTATTAACTGTTAATTATTTTTTATTTTATTAATTTATTATGAATTCTATTGATAAAATATCCATTCATTTTTCATAAAAATGCATACACTATTCATTAATTTGATATTAATAAAATGAATTACATTTAATAGTCGAAAAAATTATTCCTTTGAAATATGAGTGGTGTCACTTATATAACTTAAATTATTTAGCTATTTTTATGAGTGTTAATTAGAATAAAATTTAGATTTATGATATATATTATCAATGGAAATCAACCAGTACTGTAATTACTTTTTATCGATATTAAATGAATTGAGTATTTATTTTTTATATGTAGCATAAATTTTAAAAATAAAAATTGGAGAACTTGATCAGAATCCTGTTTCAAAATGGTTCCAGTACTTCCACCTTTGTTCCTAATACTTACTATTATAGTTTTATTATATTAGTAAGATAAAGGTGGAAGTAGACAAAAATTATATAACTAGCTAGTTAAAAATATACTAATCAAGGATGAAAGATTAAAGTTTAAATTTTGTGTCGACTATAACTGAAAATTGAGAATTCTCTAGAGACTAAAAGTTTATAGAAATAACTTAACCAATATTTTATCACATGATTACTATATCAAATTAGTAATTCACGTGACAAGTTAATATGAGCATAATAGTAAACAGAAAATTATTCAGAAGATACATGCAAGTTTTAACTATTGTTGAAAATATTGAATAAGTAAATTAATGTATGATTATCATACGCACGTATTTGTATAACTATAGTTGAGAATAGGTCACCTAGCTGCTAATTGGATAACTACAGTTGAAAATACGCTATACAATATACACAAGCAATTGTATTACCTGGAATCTTAATAATCGAATTAAATTATGTTAACAAATTCAACGCATACAATAGGCCCATGTTCAGGAATTTGTTTAGGGTGACATCAAGTTAACTTGAAAAGTTAAAGAGTCTGTTATATTAAAATTTAAAAATATTTTAAAATGACTTATTTTATATATAAAAAGACTTCTAATATTCAGTCAAGATTTGCTAAATAATAAAAATGAAGTATGCAGTATTTAATTAAAATTACTATAATCTTTTAAATATGGTGACATTTAATACTTTTACCAGCTTAAAAATTGATTTTGATATATAAACATACATAAATTTAGATAAATTATTTAGTGACATGATATTCATTTTAAAAAAAAAATATAACATCAAACTCAATTAATAACAAACTTATTTAACAATACTCAAGTCCTTAAGATTTTTTTAAAAAAATTCTTTCTCTCATTATATGTAATCCTTATATTTTCATTATTTTCATTGACGATGATCAAAATATTTATATAATATTTGATCATTCATGGTCACCGAATATTTATATAATATCTTATATTTTCCTTAGTTGATTGTCTTCGTTAAAAGTGAGTGGTAATAACTGTGAGTGGTGTTAACAACAGTAGTTAAAATAATGAAAAATTGACTATAATGCTTAAATATAATTGTCATAACAAATATATATATATATATATATATATATATATATAATTTTTAAAAAGAAATCATAATTATATGTATGTATGTAAAAAATTTATTTTATTTCTAACTATGTATTATAAAATATTAATCATGCAAATAATTTATTAAAATATTTTTTTCCATATATCATAAAATCATTTATAATTGAATATACACTAATGTTTTTAACAATTTTTTGTTTGAAATAAATATTTTTAACAAAAAATCAATATAACAAGCATTAATTTGACGTTTTGAAAATAATTTTAACCTTATAGAAGAATAAATACACAATCTTCGAAAAAGAATGCTTTCATATTGGCGGAAAAAAGGAAAACAAAAATAATGTATTTTGGCAATTATCATTACCATGAAAATAAATAATAATAATAATAATAATAATAATAATAATAATTTTAAATTAGAATATTTGTCGAAAACAACAACTAATAGCTCCCAACAAATGTCATTTACGCCAAAAAATACTTTATATTACAGATATTTTTAACAAAAAATACATAGATATTTATCTTTAAAATTAGATCTCACTGAATAAGACTAGTTATTCTAAATATAAAACAATAATATATATTAAAAAATAAGATAAGTAATAATATAGACTGTGATAAAAAATTATAATAATAAAATTTTATTTTTTGACATAAAGATAAAATAAAAAAATGAAATCTAAAATCTAATGTGGTAATATTACAATCTGCCACCACAAGTGGTTCTAACCATGATGAAAATATCCACACTAGGTAGATGTAACAATAGCAATAAATTAAATATTTTATTGAATACTGTTATTTTACTTTATTTTAAAATTTTCAATATTTTTTAAAATTTCACCTGATTTATTTAAATTTTATAAATCTATAAACTCTTTTAAATATTACAAATTTTATGATATAAATTTATAAATGTTCAAATCGTAAAATTTCTAATAATAAAATTCTTTTCAAATAAATTTATAAATAATAATTTTTATATATAATCTTTTAAAATTATAATATTTTTTTATATCAAAATAGTTTTTAAATATCTCAAATTCTGTGCACTCTTCTAAGGAACTAAGAATAAAATGACAAACTCAACTGTTAGGGACATTTAAAAATATTTAAATTTATTAATGCCTACGTACTAAGTACAAACTAGTTTATTACCATTATACACTAGCAATTGAAGTTACCTCTGATATCGACAATGGAATTAAATTACGTTAATAAATTTAAATCACTCAACTCAAATCAGGTCAACATTTTTTTTAAGGGTGATCAAGTTAAATTGAAAAGTAATTGTTGAAAAACTATAAAATTAAAATGATAAAACCTAAAACTCTACAATTAGGCACCAAAATATATTTAAACATAAGCTTAAATATATTTTTCTTGTAATTTAGTAATTTTCATTTTTTATCTTTGTGAATAACTTTTAGAAACAATTTTACTGTGCATGCTCTTCAGAATATTTATTATAATTCATATATAAATATAATATTATATTTATTCATTATATTCTTAGGATATATATTTTTTATTCTGTTAGATGTATAATTTTTATTTAAATGAATGACCGATGAGTTTTTTTTTTCAATTTTATATCTATTTCATTCTCTTATTATTAAGTAATAGGGACCAAATTTTTCATTGACTTTTTTGATAATTAATTTCTTTGAAAACTTTAGTTGGAGAAATTGACTACGATTCTATTTGGACCAACAAGATATTAGTTTGCATATTTTTACTTTGATGCTTTATATAAAATTATTTATTATTAAAATATATAATTTTTAAAAAATAAAATAAATAAAGATTTGAATGGTTGGATTTCTTTCTATCACTTTCATTCCGATTTAACAGGAGAATTTATACGTTAGGTTTCATTAAGAAAAACAAAACTGATTTTTTCTTAAATAGATAGTAAAGATTTGACACCTCTTTTTTTTTTTTTTATCTTGCTTTAATTATCTTTATTTCTTTTTTCCTTTATTTTTAACACATCTAAAAAAAAATAATAAAGGGCGAGTACTTTTACAATTACAAGTAACGGTTGTTTAAAGAGAGACGAATGGGAATTTTAAAATTAAATTAAATTAATATATATATATATATATATATATATATATATATATGAGATAATAAGTTTCTATGATTTATGCAAGAATTATAAAAAAGATCTTTAATAAAATCTTACATTAAAAATTTAAAAATATTTAATTTATAAAAACAATATATACATGTAATATCTTTTTAATATTATTAAATTAAATAAGATATATTTGATAACAAGTGTTTTGAAATTTGGTAGCCTCCTCAAGGTTAATAGGTAAGCACAACTCACGGAAAATTAGATGGAATATAATAAAGAATATGTTATATATTATAATTACAAAAAAATATTTAATGTTTGATTCATAATTACGTAATTAGAAAAATAAAAAATTACTTTACAATTCAAGGAAATTACCTCATGAGAATCCTTTGTTTTCTGTCTCTCTGTGAAATAAATACAAACCTAACTTCGACTTTATGGTGTTCTGAGTAAATGTTAAGATTCCATCCATCTTCGTTCAATATTTCCTTCAAATACAGAAGAAAGTAATTTTCATTAATTAAAAATAAAAGACCCATTAGCACAAGTAACGGGTGTTGTAATTCAGAGACCCTTAATAAAAGATAGAATTACATTAAACTTGCATTGGCTAATGTTTATAGAAAACACTACAAAAAGCTAGAAATGAATACTACACACTCTCTCATGTTAATAAAAATTATATTTCAAGCCATGGTGGTTTAATTTCCTCAATTTGAAAATTTAAAGTTGTAATCTATTTATAAAAATAATTTTAACTTAAACATATTTTTTAAATAATAACTCAAGGATAAAAATGATTTTCAACCATCGGTTAATCAATAGATATTATAATTAATTTTAAATTTTATTACATAAAACATTTAATTTTATCATAAATTTAAATAAAAATCATATTCAGTCAAGATTTTCTAAATAATAAAAATGAAGTATGCAGTATTTAATTAAAATTACTATAATATTTTAAATATGGTGACATTTAATACTTTTTACGGCTTAAAAATTGACTTTTGATATCTAAACATATATGAATTTAGATAAATTATTAGTAAGATGGTATTCATTTAGAAAAAAAATATAACGTCAAACTCAATTAATAACAAACTTATTTAACAATACTCAAATCCTTAAGAATTTTTTTTTAAAAAAATTTCTCATTATATGTAATTGT
This sequence comes from Hylodesmum podocarpum, assembly GCA_026586105.1. Taxonomy (NCBI): domain Eukaryota; kingdom Viridiplantae; phylum Streptophyta; class Magnoliopsida; order Fabales; family Fabaceae; genus Hylodesmum; species Hylodesmum podocarpum. The sequence continues at coordinate 6,511,197 of JALJEV010000623.1, forward strand.
TATTGTTTTCATTGACGGTGATTAAAATATTTATATAATATTTGATCATTCATAGTCACCGAATATTTATATAATATCTAATCTTTTCCTCGTTGTTATTAGTAGTAATAACTGTGAGTGGTGTTAATAAGAGTAGCCAAAATAATGAAAAAACGACTATAATGCTTAAATATAACTGTAATAATATATATATATATATATATAGAATTTTTTTAAAAGAAATTATGATATATGTATATATAAAATTTGATATATTTCTAATTATGTATTATGAAATATTAATCATGTAAATAATTTGTTAAAATACTTTTTCCATATATCATAAAATCATTTATAATTGAGTATAAACTAATATTTTTGGCAATTTTTTTTTTTTGAAATGAATATTTTTAACAATAAATCAATATAACAAGCATTAATTTGACGTTTTGAAAATAATTTTAACCTTATAGAATATATAAATACACAATATTCGAAAAAGAATCGCTTTCATATTGGCGGAAAGCAGGAAAACAAAAATAATGTATTTTTGCAATTGTCATTACCATGAAAATAAATAATAATAATAATAATAATAATAATAATATTTGTCGAGAACAATAACTAATAGCTCCCAACAAATGTCACTACGCCAAAAAAAAAAAAAAACTTTTTATTACAGAATTCTTTAACAAAAAATCATAGATATTTATTTTTAAAATTAGATCTCACTGAATAAGACTAATTATTCTAAATATAAAACAACAATATATATTAAAAATTAATATAAAAATAATAGTAATAGTATAAACTGTGATAAAAATTATAATAATAAAAGTTTCTTTTTTGAAATAAAGATAAAATAAAAAATGAAATCTAAAATCTAATGTGGTAATATTACAATCTGCCACCACAAGTGATTCTAACCATGATGAAAATATCCTTATAGATGTAACAATAATAATGATTTAAATATTTTATTGAATGTTGTTATTTTACTTTATTTTAAAATTTTTAATATTTTTTAAAATTTCCCCAGATTTTTCAAATTTTATAAATCTATAAACTCTTTTAAATATTATAAATTTTATGATAAAAATTTATAAATGTTTGAACAGTAAAATTTCTAATCATAAAATTCTTTTTAAATAAATTTATAAATCACTATATTTATATATAACCTTTTAAAATTATAATACTTTTTTATATCAAAATAGTTTTTAAATATCTCAAATTCAGTACACTCTTTTAGGGAACTAAGAATAAAATGACAAACTCAATTGTTAGGGACAATTAAGCATATTTAAATTTATTAATACGCTACTTACTGAGTACAAACTACTTTATTACCATTATACACTAGCAATTGAATTACCTCTCATATCGACAATGGAATTAAAGTAAGTTAATAAATTTAAATCACTCAACCAAATCAGGTCAACATTTTTTTTTTTTTTTAAGGGCGATCAAGTTAAATTGAAAAGTAGTTGTTGAAAAACTATAAAATTAAAATGATAAAACCTTAAACTCTACAATTAGGCACCAAAATATATTTAAATATAAGCTTAAATATATTTTCTTGTAATTTAGTAATTTTCATTTTTTATCTTGGTGAATAACTTTTAGAAACAATTTTACTGTGCATGCTCCAGAATATTTATTATAATTCATGTATAAATATAATATTATATTTATTCATTACATTCTTAGGATATATGCTTTTTATTATGGTATTTGTATAATTTTTTATTTAAATGAATGGCGGATGATTTTTTTTTTTCAATTTTATATCTATTTCATTCTTTTATTATTACGAATAGGGACCAAATTTTTCATTGATTGTTTTGATAATTAATATCTTTGAAAACTTTAGTGGCAGAAATTGACTATGATTCTATTTGGACTAACAAAATATTAGTTTGCATATTTTTATTTTAATGCTTTATTTGATAAAGAGTAAAAAAAGAAAAAAATAGAGAGGGGTAAAAATAAATGGGATACTGAATGATAAAGAAGTGAGAATAAAAGATAAAATAAAATATTTTCAAACGGTTGGTTCAAAATTATACCTTAAACTAACGGTTACCTAGACAGGAAGAGGTGAAATAAATTAAATAAAGAAAAAATTATATATTTAAACAAGAAAATATTTCATTATCTGATAGGATATTTTGTCATTTCCTGAATTAATAAAATAAATTTTTTATTTTTTTTAGAATAAGTTATCAAAAAAATAAAATAAAATTTCAATTTATTTCATTATAGTCCATCATGTTTGATTATATTTCTACCTATTTCATTCCACTTTGTTTATTAATTTAGATATAGCCTGAATGATATGAAGAGAATAAGGAATTGTTTAGTTTGTTTTTGGAAACAGTTTTTTGTTTTTTTAAATAAATATGTTTTTGTAATATTTGTTCGTGTTTGCACATTCAAAATTTATATTTATATATGGAAGATGAATGTGTTCAAAATTTAAAAATAAATTATGGTGGGTTAAATTTGTTAAAAATGTTTAAGAAGAATAAAAATCATTAAAATACATGACTTTTTATTTAATAAAACTTATATGTTGCTCGTGTTGAAAAATATAATAAACTAGAGTGATTCCTAACAATGATATGAAATTTGAAGAATTTAACTTGGTATTATAATAATGAGATATACTAAAAAATTTAAAATGATATACTCGTAAACATGATTATTTGATAATTTAAAATTTCAACATGACCATCTGAAATTTTTAAAATTGCAGTATGTTAACGTTTTACTTTTTTAAATAATTTCCATTCCAATGAAAAATTTAGTTAATATCTTTATTTTAACCTTTTAATTTATGAAAAAAATACATTGACAATCCATCACAACTTATCATATACAAAACAAAAGTTTATTAATTTTAACAATAAAATTTATAAAAACCATACAAATTTTTATTTATAATTTAGATAATTATATAAAAACATATTACACTTTTAATGCGTGACCTTAAATGTTAAGTATTTTCAAGATAACACATAGGTTTTTAAAAATAAACTAAAAATTAAATATTCAAAAATTAACTATTTATTACTGTAAATTTGTGTCCACAAACTCTTTTGGGCAAAGGTAGAAGATAGTTTAAAAGGGCCAATAGACCCGAATTTAACGGGCCAGACGAGGCCCACAAACTCGTATTTGCAAACCTAAGCTTAACGCAGCTCCAGTTAGTAATTTCGAATTCGGTTAAAATTTGCAGCGACATTCATCGAGCTTGAGACGTAAAAATATTTCTCAGAAATGGCCTCAGTTTCTTCTTCTTCTTCAAGCAATACTAAGCCCAGTGGTTCTGATCTTACGAAGCAATTGAGGCTCCATGAAGTTGCCATTGCCGAGCTCAACAATCAACCTTCTTCAAGAGTAACCAACCTCTTCTACTCTTCCCCTTCTTTCTAAAATTTTCCAATCATCCATTCCGTTAGGGTTAGGGTTAGTGTTATCTTTGTGTTTTCCTTATAAATACAAACAATTACCATAGCTATTACTTTACTCCAACCTTCTTCTTTGAGTACAACTAACAATAAATCATAAGTTTAATTAGGGTTTGATTTCTAATCATTTTTGTTGGAAGATATTTATAATTTGTTTTGTACTATAGTAAGTAAAGTCATTTCATCATAAATTGAAATCAATCTGATGATTAATTATGTGATTTGATCACAAATTGATATCAATAATGATTAATCATGATTACTATGAAACAAGCTTGTATTTTATCTAAGTCGTCTTCTCTTAATAATAAAAATAATTAAAAAAATAATAATTGGCCACAGGAGCTACTATAAAATATTAATTTCATGACTTTTATAATAATTTCTTAAAGTCATATTAAATATGATCTTTGATTGGTTATCGTGGTAAAACTTTTATGATTCCTAATTAGTTAGACACTGCAAAATTTATAGACAAAACGTAGATTTTAAAATTTTTATTATTATTCCAATTATTTTGCTGCTGTTGTTTTTTATTATTACCTTTCCTAACTTGTTATAAATAAAAATAATGTAGGCTGTGTATCAGAAGAAGGGGAACTTATTTTTTCGCACAACCATCCAAACAGCAACTGCGATGGAACAGAGTAAGAATTCTTTTCCTTTGACACTGTTCTTCTCGTTTCTGTTTTGATTTTTGGGAACTAAAGCTTTAAGGTGTCAAACAATTCTGATAATTATCCTTTTCTTTCATAATTTGTGTTGGGTAGAACAACTTGAGTCAACCAAAGCGAAGCTAAAAATTCTGAATTCTCCTTCGTAAGTTATGGAATTTGGGAGTGTAATGAAACAGATGCAATCAGGACATGTTTCACTTGGTAACTTCATTTTATTAAGTGCTGTCATGTCTTATAAATGCTTTCCCACCAATGATATTGTTCTAGCCTTTGTAGTTTGTACAAAATGAACATTTTTTTAATACATTGAGATATTGTAGCAGTCTTTATGAAATTTGTTTTGTTCGTTGAGTATGACTCTCTTTCCATCAGTTACATATTTATTCTCGGTATATGTTGGCACAAATAGGAAGAAGTTTGACTTTTCCACCTAATCCCTATCAATTCTATAGATATTCAATTGGTGGCAGTGTGGCGTTATTAGATCCTAAGGACCATTTGCAGCATCATTGACAGAGGTAGATTGAGATACCTGTGCATTATCAGCTGAGTTTTATTTGATGCTTTTACTAATAGTACATAGATGGTAGGTAAGTTTTGTCTGATAGATTCAGTAGGAAGAAAATGTCTTAAAAGGTTCCATTGAAGTCATAAAACTGGAAAGATACTTTAATTTGTTGTGGTAGAATGAGTCGTTTATGGAGTGGATCATTTCACTTTAATTTGAAATACATTCAACCATTATCAAATATGTGACTCAATTAAAATGTTAATAGTATAATAAAATGTTAGTCGTATAAACAGTGAACAATTTTTTTAAAGTTGTTTATTAGTGTGACATCATGTAGACGACTCTTTTAAAGTCATTTATTAGTGTGACATCTTTTGTGGATGACTATTTTAAAGTCATTTATTAGTATGACATTTTTTGTGGTATTCTCTGAATGTCATCAATTACTAACTGTCAACTGAATTACACATTTTAGATGTCATTTATTTTTTTTGGATGATTTTTTTTTTTTTTTTTAAGTCTGGAGTCGACACTACAACCTTACTAAAACAAATTCATTTTAGTGAATGATTTATAGCTGAGTATTTTGTTTTCGTAATGGGTCATGCATGTCAAAAAAAATTCCTTTAAAATAATATATTAACATTTGTTAGTATACCTTTGAAAAAAGGTGGATTTCAAGAAATAATTGATAATATTTTTATAATTGGCATTTTCTCAAATTATATTAGTTTTAATTTTAAAAATAACTTTTGTTCAAGTTAATAATTTTGATTTTATTTTTTTATAATGATGATTTTATTTACATTAAATTTAATTTATAATGACAATATAACCTGGGTTTGGTGGGTTGGAAACGAGGAGCAGGAAGTAGAAGTTGCGAATATTATAAATTACGATTTGCAAGAGGTAAAGTTGTGTGATAGATTTTAAAAATTATGTAAGTCCAAAAAAAAACCAACTAAAAAATTTCCTTTTTTTTTGTATGTTTGAAAGTTGTGTGGATGTTGAGGAGTTTATTGCCTGTCCTCATTACATGCAGAAGAATGTTGCTGGCATAATGTATTATGATGCATAATCAATTGTGTGCACTTTGGTGCACATGACTCATTGAAGATATAGACATAGTTGACTACACTAATAAGTAATTTTATTGAAATACTAGGATGGATTTCATTAAAAATAAAAACAATATTTTTAAAACATGGGTAAAAAAGTACTTTCCAATTTTTTTCTTTTTGTTTAACAAAATTATAACTTGAAAATATGTTCACCACCCTATTTCTCATCCAGTAGATAACTTCTTAATCATCTTATTATTTAATTCTTAATCATCTTATTATTTACTTCTTTTCTTGCCAGTTTCTCCTACCTCCCGTGTCAAAGGTACCCTTCCTGATGACGTAATTTAATTGGTATTTTGATTCCGGTTAACTGATACTCTTTAACTCTTTAGAAGGGGGGCAGATGAATTGAAAAAGATAAAACAAAATAGAGTAAAGAATCTAAACAAGTGATAAAACAAAATAAATTAATTGATCCTCACAAGTGATATTCATTCACAACTAGTTATTGTATGGAAAAAAAACATAAATTTTAATTCCTGACTTAAATTTATTCTAATTTTTTACTGACACTTTCATTCTAAACTTCATTAAAATAAAAATCAAATTCAAATCTAGAATTATTCTAAATCAATTAATCTCTCTCTATATATATATATATGATGAATGCATCGGGCTTCAATTAAATAAAATTTTGAAAAACATAAATTGATTAAAAAATAATTTTTATCCATTCAAATACTCACATTCATTGATATTTTTTTCAATTAATTGACTGATTATAAAAATATATTTAGTCAAATTAAAATTGATTCATAAAAAATATAGCAAATACTATACATTATATTGGTAGGTATTAATATTAATTTATAAAAATATTACATGCACTCAGCTTATATGAGTTGGTATTAAAATTAATTTATAAAGGTTAATTATAAAATGAATAATTTTTTTCTAAATTTCTTTATACTATTTTCTCGTTTTTTTATTAAAAAACTCCCGCGACCTCAATGTGTATTTGATTCTTCACTTAATTTTATCTCGTTATTGAAAAACTTACTTGTCTTCCGGTTAGTAAGAAGGTATCTCATATCAAATATTAAGAATACTAAAAACTTTTTCAGCATTAAATAAGGATTCAACAATGCAACAATATTCAACCAAGAATCTTACTAACATTTCAATGTATCTCAATGCTAACATCAAACAACAATAAATATGATGAAAAATTATCACGCTCCCCCTGTGTCAATCATCAACTCAATAGCACAAAAAACTATATCAAACACAATTTCATTAACCCATTAGAGTTGAACAAAATTGAACACTAAAATTCAAGAGTTCTTCAACTGAACATGGATAAATCAAAAAACAAAGCATAATTGCGTAAACCTAAAAGAACAAAAAGAAAGCAGCAAGAAAGGTTGATTTGAAGGTAAAACGCACCATCTCAAGAAGCACGAACTAGACCTAGTCACAACAAAGAGATTTGTCGGTGGGCGAATGGAGGAATGAAGGAACCATCGTGAGAGAATATCCTAAACCCTAGACTGTATTTAATTTCTCACTGTGCTCTTCCCGTTTCTAAAAGACCTACTTTCCTTCCAAATAATAAGGAGGTATCTCATCTCAAATATCGAGAATACAACAAACTTGAAAAATGCAGCAGACACAGAAGCACTAAACAAGGATTCTGCAGGGCAGGAAGTAGCAATAATATTCAGCCAAAAAACTTACTAACATTTCAATGCATCTCAATGCTAACATCAATAAACAACAATAAAGATAATAAAAAATGACAAATGACAAATTTGACGATTTATTTTTTAATAAGACACAATCAAATTACGCCTACATCATATATATAGTAACAAAAATGAATTAGAATAAAACAAAGACAAATGCTTGAATCATATGTGAAACAAAGAGCAAAGAAACAAGATCATTTCTCCATACATCAGGATCACATCACAACACGGTCACGTCCTCTTGCGTCAATCTTCAACTAAATATCATGAAAAACTATACCAAACACATCTTCATTAACCCACCAGAGCGTAACAAAACTGAACCCTAAAATTCTAGAGTTCTTCAACTGAACATAAATAAATCAAGAAACATAACATAATTGTGTAAACCTAAAAGAACAAAAAGAAAGCGACAAGAAATGTTGTTTTGAAAGTAAAACATAACATCTTGAGGAGCACGAAGTGGACCTAATCATAAGAAAGGGATTTGTTGGTGGACGAAACTTAGTAGAAGCAAATGGAGGAATCGCCATAAGAGAATATCCTAAACCCTAAACCATATTTGATTTCTCACTTTGCTTTTCCCCATTACTGAAAGACTTACTTGCCTTCCAAATAGTAAGGGTATCCTATCTCAAATATTGAGAATACTACAAACTTAAAAAATGCAGTGGTCACAAACACATTGAACAAGGATTATGTAGGGCAGAAAGCAACATCAATATTCAGCCAAAAATCTTACTAACATGTCAATGCATCTTAATGCTAACATCAAACAACAACAATAAAAATAATGAAAAAAGATAAATTTGGCGATTTATTTTTTATCAAGACAAAATTAAAACTTCGCTTACATCAGATACATAGTAACCAGAAATGAATTAAAATAAAATAAAGAAAAAATACATGAATCAAATGTGAAACAAGGGCAAAGAAACTAACCAAAGAAATGAGATAATTTTCCATGCATCAGGATCACAACACAACCATGTCCCCCTGTTTCAATCATCAAATTAATAGCACGAAAAACTATACTAAACACAATTTTTTGACCCACCAGAGCTGAACAAAACTAAACATTAAAAGCTAAGGGTTCTTCAACTGAACATGAATAAATCAAGAAACAGAACATAATTGCGTAAACCTAAAAGAAACAGAAGAAAACGACAAAAAAAAGTTGTTTTAAAGGTAAAACACAACATCCTAAGGAGCACGAAATGGACTTAGTCATAACAAAGGGATTTGTCGGTGGAGGAAACTTTGTAGAGGCGAATGGAAGAACCATCGTGAGAGAATACCCTAAACCCTAAACTGTATTTGAGTTCTCACATCGCTCTTCCCCGTTACTGAAAGACCTACTTGCCTTCCAAATATTGAGAGTACAGTAGACTACTCTAAAAATGTAGCAGTCGCAAAAGCATTAAACAAGGATTTTGCAGGGCAGGAAGCAACAACAATATTCAGCCAAAATCTTACTAACATTTCAATGCATCTCAATGCTAACATCAAACAACAACAATAAAAATAATGAAAAAAAGATAAATTTGACGGTTTATTTTTTATCAAGACACAATCAAATTACTCCTACATGATATACATAGTAACCAGAAATGAATTAGAATAAAACAAAGACAAATACATGTACTAGATATGAAACAAAGAGTAAAGGAACGAACCAAAGAAACGAGATCATTTTTCCACGCATCAGGATCACAACACGACCATGTCCCCCTGTGTCAATCTTCAACTCAAAAGCACGAAAACTTATATTGAACACAATTTATTGACCCACCAGAGCTGAACAAAACTAAATATTAACAGTCGGAGTTCTTTCAACTGAACATAAATAAATCAAGAAACAGAATATAATTGCGTAAACCTAAAAAAAGAAGAAGAAAGCGAAAAAAAGGTTGTTTTAAAGGTAAAACACACCATCATGAGGAGTACAAAGTGGACCTAGTCATAACAAAAGGATTTGTCGATGGAGTAAACTTTGCAGAGGCGAATGGAGGAACCGCCATGAGAAAATACACTAAACCCTAAAATCGTATTTGGTTTCTTACTTTGCTCATCCCCGTTATTTAAAGACCTACTTGCCTTCCAAATAGTAAGAGGTATCTCATCTCAAATATTGAGAATACTACAAACTTAAAAAATGCAGCGGTCACAAAGACATTAAACAAAGATTCTGTAGGGCAGAAAGCAGCATCAATATTCAACCAAGAATTTTACTAACATTTCAATGCATCTCAATGCTAACATCAAACAACAACAATAAAAATAATGAAAAAAAGATAAATTTGACAATTTATTTTTTATCAAGACACAATCAAATTATGCTTACATCAGATACATAGTAACCAGAAATGAATTAGAATAAAACAAAGACAAATGCATGAATCAAATGTAAAACAAAAGGTAAAGGAACTAACCAAAGAAACGAGATAATTTTCCACGCATCAGGATCACAACACGACCACGTCCCCTTGAGTCAATCATCAACTCAATAGCACGAAAAACTATACTAAACTCAATTTTTTGACACACCAGAGTTAAACAAAACTAAACATTAAAAGACAAGAGTTCTTCAACTGAATATAAATAAATCAAGAAAAAAGCATAATTGTGTAAAACTAAAAGAAGTAGAAGAAAACGACAAAAAAGTTTGTTTTAAAGGTAAAACGCACCATCTTAAGGAGCACGAACTAGACCTAGTCATAACAAAGAGATTTGTCGGTGAAGGAAACTTTGTAGAGGCGAATAGAGGAACTGTCGTGAGAGAATATCCTAAACCCTAAACTGTATTTAGTTTCTCACTGCGCTCTTCCCGTTACTGAAAGACCTATTTTCCTTCCAAATAGTAAGGAGGTATCTCATCTCAAATATTGAGAATACAACAAACTTGAAAAATGCAGCAGACACAAAAGCATTAAACAAGGATTCTGCAGGGCAGGAAGTAGCAATAATATTCAGCCAAAAATCTTACTAACATTTTAATGCATCTCAATGCTAACATCAATAAATAACAATAAAAATAATAAAAAATGACAAATTTGACTATTTATTTTTTAGTAAGACACAATCAAATTACGCCTACATCAGATATATTGTAACCAGAAATGAATTAGAATAAAACAAAGCAAATGCTTGAATCATATGTGAAACAATGGGCAAAGGAACAAACCAAAGAAACGGATCACTTTTCCATGCATCAGGATTACAACACAGTCTACTTGCATCAATCTTCAACTCAATATCATGAAAAACTATACCAAACACAATTTCATTAACCCATTAAAATGTAACAAAACTGAACCCTAAAATCCAGGAGTTCTTCAACTGAACATAAATAAATCAAGAAACAAACCATAATTGCATAAACCTAAAATAACAAAAAGAAAGCGACAAAGAAGGTTGTTTTGAAAGTAAAACACACCATTCTAAGGAGCACGAAGTGGACCTAGTCATAACAAAGGGATTTGTTGGTGGATGAAACTTTGTAAAGGCAAATGGAGGAACCGTCATGAGAGAATATCCTAAACCCTAAACCTTCTCACTTCGCTCTTCTCCATTACTAAGACCTACTTGTCTTCCAAATAGTAAGAGGTATCTCATCTCAAATATTGAGAATACTACAAACTTGAAAAATGCAGCAGTCGCAAAGACATTAAACAAGGATTCTGCAGGGCAGGAAGCAGCAATAATATTCAGCCAAAAATCTTACTAACATTTCAATGCATCTCAATGCTAACATCAAACAACAACAATAAAAATAATGAAAAAATATAAATTTGACGATTTATTTTTATCAAGACACAATAAAATTTCACTTACATCAGATACATAGTAACTAGAAATGATTTAGAATAAAACAAAGACAAATGCATGAATCAAATGTGAAACAAAGGGTAAAGGAACTAATCAAAGAAATGAGATAATTTTCCACGCATCATGATCACAACACGCTAAACCCTAACTCGTATTTAGTTTCTCACTTCGCTCTTTCCCGTTACTTAAAGACCTAATTGCCTTCCAAATAATAAGGAAGTATCTCATCTCAAATATTGAGAATATTACAAACTTGAAAAGTGTAGTAAACAAAGATTCTATGGGACAAGAAGCAACAACAATATCCGGTCAAAACTCTTACTAACATTTCAATGTATCTTAATGCTAACATCAAACAACAATAATAAAAATAATGAATAAAAAGATAAATTTAATGATTTATTTTTTATCAAGACACAATCCAATTACGCTTACATTAGATATATAGTAACCAGAAATGAATCAAAATAAAACAAAAACAAATGCATGAATTATATGTAAAACAAAGAAAAAATAACTAACCAAAAAAACAAAATCATTTTCCAGTATCACAACACGACCACGTCTCCCTTTATCAAATTTTCAACTTAATAACATGAAAAACTATATTAAACACAATTTCATTGATCCAAAAAACTAAACAAAACTGAACATTAAAAATTAAGAGTTTTTCTTCAATCAAACATAATAAATCAAAAAACAGAGCATAATTACGTAAATATTAAAGAAAAAGAAAAATGACAAAAAAATGTTGTTTTATACATCATCCTGAGAAGCACGAAATGAACCTAATTATACAAAAGAATTTGCTGGAGGAGCACGAAATGAACTTAATTACAATAAAGGGATTCGCCAGTTGAAAAAACTTTATAAAGGCGAATAAAGAGAAGAATGGATGCGAATGAAAAAATAAATACGTGAATGAATGGATGAATGAATAAAAATACGAATAAATGAATAAAAAAATAATTACGTGAAAAGATGGATGAATGTATTGTGATACAAATAACAGTAAAAAATAGTCGGATGAAGAAATGCGGAACTGTTTTATGAAAAAACTCCCGCTCCAACTTCAACCAAAATACGTGAAAGAAAACAACACTATGAAGCATTTTAATAGTCTAAATTCTTTTCCCGTGTACAAAAGGAGCACCTGCAAATTTCAGAACAGACCATTCTCCGAGGAATCGGATATCGGTTTCCCTGCTTGGCTCTGTTCATTTCACTTATGACACTGTTTTTCAATTATATCACTCATTGGTGTAACGCAGGATTTTATGGCCTTTTCGCTATTTATCATTTTCAGGTCACGGTTCCCTTGTGAAACTCAACTATGATTCACACTCATAGTGAAATGAAAAAGTAAGTTTTTTTTTTTTAATTCACAAATTTATCTCATCTCTCCACGTCTGAAACAAAATTGTAGTTTCTTGCTGCGAACTTGAACTTCTTGTCAGAATCCTGTTTCAAGATGGTTCCAGTACTTCCATCTTTGTTCCTAATCCTAACTATTATAGTTTTAACGTTACCACTCTATTATTATATTAGTAAGATAAAGGTAGAAGTAGACAAAAATTATAGAACTAGCTAGTTAAAAATATATTAGTTAAGGATGAAAGATTAAAATTTAAATTTTATGTCAACTATAACTGAAAATTGAGAAATCTCTAGAGACTAAAAGTTTATACAAATTACTCACCCAAGATTTTATATATGATTACTATTATATTAAATTAGTAATTCACTTGACAAGTTAATATGAGCATAACGTAAATAGAAAATTATCCAGAAGATACATGCAAGTTTAAACTATTGTTGAAAATATTGAATAAGTAGGTTAATGTATGATTATCGTTTTACACACGCAATTGTATAACTATAGTTGAGAAATAGCTACCTAGCTACTAATTGAATAACTATAGTTAAAAATATGCTACCTACTAATTATATGATTATCATTATACACAAACAATTGTATTATCTCGAATATTAATAATCGAATTAAATTATGTTAACAAATTTCACGCATACAATACACCCATGATCAGGAATTTGTTTAGGCTGATCATCAAGTTAACTTGAAAAGTTAGGGAGTCTATTATATTAGAGTTTAAAAATATTTTAAAATGACGTTCATTAATAAAAAGATTTCTAATATTCAGTCAAGATTTTTTTTTAATAATATAAATAAATGATCAAGAACTATAAAATTAAAATGATAAAACCTTAAACTCTACAGTTAGGCACCATAACATATTTAAACATAAGCTTAAATATATTTTTCTTGTAATTTAGTAATTTTCATTTTTTATCTTTGTAAAAAAAAATGAACAGTAATTAACATTTTTATACAATTCATTTTTTTATATCACAATCATCAATAATTATTAAAAAAAATTAATGATGATATTATTATGATGTTAAGACGATGTCATTACGATATCATATCAACGATATTGTCCTGTCATCATTACAATAAAATGATTAAAAATAAATAATTTATAAAGAATAGAAAAAAAAAAGTAAAATTATTGGGATGTAAAATTCAAAAAAAAAATTATATACATAAAATAATGATAACATCATCGTTTAATATTGCATCATCATAAGTTAAGAACGTCAACATTAATATTTTGACGAGAATCATTGATGGCATGGAAAAAAATAAAAAAATTTGAAAATTTTGGAGATTACTTCAAGTATTTTTTTCACAGAAACAAAAAAAGAAAAACTAAATTATAGAGACTGAAAAATATGTTTAAATTCTAAACATGCTAATACGCTAACTTCTAACTGTATTATTTTATACACACAATATTGTATTATCTCTTATATTATTAATCGAACTAAATTTCGTTAATAAACTCAAGGCATACATTAACCAGTCACCTAACATCAGGTTAACTATTTTTTCTTAGGGTGATCAGCTTAACATAATTTTGGTGTTTTTGTATTATTTTATAGAGACTGTAACGTAGAATTAAGCACTTGAAAAGTAATAGCAAAATACTAAGAAAAAATACATATGATTCAAAATGAAAAACCCATGAATTTACACGACAGATGATAATTAATTACGCACTAATTGGAAGCCAAATATGGCTATACCACCATGATGTTTCGTTCTTTGGACTAAAACTACATGTGAAATGCAAGCATATTTTACTCGTCTAAACTTAAAATTATTTGGATGTGTAACTCTAATAATACAATTACTCTTATTGTTATTGTGTTTTAATTTTTTTTATATACTTATCAACCAATTGAAGGTTTTATTTTAGGCCCATTAGCCTACATATAAAAATATTTCACCTTCTCTTTGTACTTGAAAAATATGAGGACTTAATGATAAACAGTGTGTTTTTCAGAGACCAGAAATGGATTTCACTTGTATAATTTACAAGGTAGCATTCAATAATTTTCTGGTGTATATTAACTCATGTGAAATGACACAACTTATGTCATTATACCTATGAATATAACAGTACTTCTGTTTTGTTTATACAATAGTATGCACGAAGTCATAAGTTCTAACTTCAATGTGACCATTGTACATACATGAAAAAAGAAGAGTAAAGATCAAAATTGACAAGTGTCCAGACAAATGCTTAATTCTGTTGAGACGTCATTGCAGAAAGATGTTCCAGTTATATCCTTGATTCTAGACAAGCTCTAATTTAACAGCAGGGAACAGGACTTGTATGTACCGCACATCAGTTTCTGAAATTCCTGGCTGCACATGACACCAGCAACAATTTTCATCATCAATCACGTCAATGAAGAATCGTTATTACCATGTCCATTAGTTATGGCATAATTTGTCTGGGGTACTTTAGTAACCGATGAGATGGGGAAATTTGCAACGCAGTTGCTATGAGTTCCCTTCTCACTCCCAGCATAACTTTCAGCACCAATATTGCCGTTGTCTGCAGTTTCTTTCTTGCTTCTGGAACATTTCTTGGTCGATGAATGGCACATTGTTTCTACAATGTTGAAGATAACTAATATTAGTTATTTAGCATTGGTGAGATTCTTAGTAAAACATCATAGAAGCTCAAGCAATGAAAGTATCAAGCAGTTCAAATTATTAGTCTTTCAATTGCTCAAGTTACCGGTGTTAAACAAAGTAACAGACTATAAATGCTATTTTTTCGATCACCAATGCTTTCAGAATATTCCAGCATCCAGTAAAAACAAATAGCTAAAGCTGAAATGAGGAAATGACAATATTTGATCTTTCTCTCTCTTTTCTCAGCATGAAGTCTGACCTATGACCCATCAATTATCATTGTTCTTTCACACTGATTTCTAAATTCAAGGGAAGTTGTCTTCATCTTAGCCAATTTCCATAAGCATACAAATGATAAAGCTAGATTAATCACCATATCCTTTCCTTGATGACTTGAATTGCTTTTTGTGTTAAGTACATAAGCCTTATGCACAGCAACAAAGTGACTCAACTATCAGTGTGTGTGTGTGAAATGAGGAAATGACAATCTTTGATCTTTCTCTCTCTTTTCTCAGCATGAAGTCTGACCTATGACCCATCAATTATCATTGTTCTTTCACACTGATTTCTAAATTTAAGGAAAGTTGTCTTCATCTTAGCCAATTTCCATAAGCATACAAATGATAAAGCTAGATTAATATCTGTGGCGCACACGCATCGTGTGATTTTATGAATATGATGATGCAAGCTGAGTAAGAGAAATAGCTACAGAGTACAGATCTATCATAAAGAACTTAGGCATGGGTAACACTACATTGTCAGCTGAATTAGTATTCCTGTCACAACAAATAAGTTGTAAGCGGACTTCAACACCATAACACTAAAGCCTAACCTTTTATGCTACCACAAGTAACGAGTCCACGAAGAACATCCAAGACCTTGGTCAATATTAGTCTTTCCTGCTCTCCATAAACATCCGTGCATCCATCAGAGTTAAATGAGTTTTGAATCATGTTTTGATAAGTGTTGTTGCATGAAACTCCAATTGCAGAACTACTTCCAAAAAGCATATCGCCCTGTTCATCACACATCAATGCCACTGCTTCTGGTGACAATGGCTTATTACAGTTGGTAATATCAGCTGCATCTGCTTCATCCTTATTCATGTGATCATCACAAACAGGCTGGCGGACATCTCTAGTTTCTTGCATCAATTTAGTTGCTGAAGCAACAGAAGCTTCAAAGTTCACAGTTTTTGTTTGCTGGTCTACTTTGCCCCTCATTTCTGAAAGTTTAGAAAACAATTAAAATGTCAATTGAATTCACATAAAATAGTTTCCCTTCAAACATTTCAAATTCAATGCTTTCAGCACCAAAGATTCAACAGTAAATTTGTATGCTAAGAAATTTTCAGTTTTTCAAAACATACTTTAAAATCTTTACTTTGGATATGAATTAATCAACTTTTGTCCAATTACCGTAATACTTTCCCAATTCCTTAGTTCTACTTCCCTATGGTCCCCAGGAAAATATATCAGGACTTATAGAACCACTTCTGCCTAAAACTGATGCTTACATTAGATAGATGTCCTATCAGCATGAAGTTTAGGATATTTGCAGAAAAATATTAAAAATTAGTCACCAGGCAGTAGATAAATCATAAAGTTTTAAACAAGATAAATATAGTATGCATTCAGGTGTTGCTCACAACCAGCACTTGTCTTTGCAGCTACTTGTGAGAGAACAACAAACAGGGAACAGAGATTCTTCACATTCTGCAGCTGGAGGACATCTGCCAATACAGACCTTCAGCATGAACAAATTGTTAGTCTTTATTTCTTCACATTTATTTATATTTAAAACATTAGGTATAATTTTCAAATAATGATTAAAAAAATCATATACCGGTATGTAGATCTTGAAGACCCTGGAATTCTTGTGTTGGCAGGGTCAGAAACAAAAGAATCTGACAGAGAAGAAGGTGACGAAGCCATAGGATCAATTTCCTGGTTAAAATTCCAAAAATAATGTACAAAGCATTATATTAAGTTTGGATGTCTGAGGATGGGGGAAATTGATTACTAAACCAACAGGAAAATAATATGGAAATGAAGGGTTTCACGGGAAAGAACTAGGATTGAAATGTTAATTGACGTGATCCAAATATGCGAAAATTACAAGATAAAGTTATTGCATCATTGGATTCATATGATTGTCATTTTCCAATCCAATGAGAATGAACCTACCGCATAAAGAATAAGTATATTGTTATTTACGTAAATCCAAGTAAATCTTGTAAAGAATGCAAAGAAGAAAGTACCTGTTGGTATTGAGCAGTCATGTTAACAGTTTGATCCATAGCTGATTTTCCAGGAAAAATTTCTTGAATTTTTCTCTTATTCGGTGTTATATGTGTCCCATAGGCAGATGATCCAACAACTCCAGTAATGGAAGCATTAGCTTCCTGTTTGGTGTGAACTAGATTATATTCTCTGTGAAAAATCGCACTTCTTTCATCACTTCCTTCAAAATTCTTGCAGTCCAAGCATTTACAATTTTCAGAGCAGAGGATATTGGCTTGGAAGCATTCACAATACTTCTTAAGGCAACCTGATTTCTTGCAGTGACATCCTTTATTGTGCTTTCCTATTACTTGAATTTCACATTCCTGCAGTCATACAAGATATTTAAATGCACAACCAGCCAACAAAAATATCAGCTAAAGCCGGAAAAGTAAGTAGCATCACAAAAACTAGGATCAAAAGCCTCATGCCAAAAACCAATTGCACATGTTTGGGGGAGTTGAATTGAGTTACAAACCTTGGAATCCCGGAGCCCTTGTGGGCTGTTAGCAATTTTTGGTTTGAAAGCATTTGGATTGCGTTCCAATGTTATTCCAACTGCCTCCTGCCTGGCAGCTTCATTATCCACATTATTGAAACAATTTACACAGTTGCAGCCATCACAATATATCCCAGTTGCAAAGCACTCACAGTACCTAGCATTTGCCAAATTAACTTTTTCCAGTTAGAGAGATAGAGAGCAGGAGAAGGAAAAAAACATGCAGGATGTTTAGATATACATGTTCATGTGATAAGTATTCATGTTGAAAGTTTTTTCATTTTGAAAAGTTAAAGTACTTACAATTTGAGGCATCTAGAATTTTTGCAGTTACATTGTTTCTGTTTCTTTGGAGTGGTGTCCTTTAATTCGTTGTTATATCTAGGTTGTGATCCAGGAGACTCTTGCTTCCTGAAAGAAAACAAATAAGTTCAAACTTAATAAAATTCAAAGTAGTACAGAAGTTCTTACGGTGAGGCTAAATTTAATAACGTGTCAAAATATAAAACAATATTTCTTATCCCTTTAAATGGACTGATGAAACGCTGGGAATGTTTTCCTTAACGACAAATTTAGCTCTTTTGAGTAGTTTCTAACTTTAGCAGGAATGTATGAAAAACTTATTTTCCCAAAATGAAAACAATACTATTTCCTTCTTTTAAACCAAGCTCAAAATGAAAATAATGAGTCCCATTGCGGCATTGCATGCGGATACAAATAACCTCAAAATGAAAGGTAAACAAACATTTATGATTACTGAAATGATTTATCAACTTCAAATAGAAGGGATTTCAGGCATTCCAGCCCCTAAAAAAATTGTTTGTACTTGCATCCCCACCCTCCACCCCAACACTCTATTCCACTACTTATGTAACCATCTCACCCTTAAAATTTTTCCAAAAATCACTCTTTTTGGCACATCTAATCGAACTATTTCAGCCAAAAACCGAGGTCTTCAAATACAAGCTAACATCGCACAAATGTCTTCTGCTTTTACACTCATATACAATCTTAATCCTATTCAAGGTTTTAAATTGCAGTCACGATCTCGTCTTGATCCTTGATATTGCCAAATATTGCAGATAAATGTGACCACAAATACAATTGCAATCGCAAAAATATCAAAAACCCTGACATTGCAGCCAGAATCGCAGTTCTAAAACTTCGATCGTACTAAAATTCAAAACATGCATCCAATTCATCATTCTTAACGCATATTCATGCACTTTAGCACGATTCGAGTATTCCTTATTTCTTATCATGCAGCAAGCACACACGCACAGGGAAAAATCAAAACGGTACCGTTATTTTCTTCTTTTTCATTTTTTTTTTTTGAGCTTTAAGAATACTTACACCACTTGCAACATCTTCACCGGAAGTTTCTGCACAGGGTACGGAATTCGACGAACCGGCGAAACTAGCTTCGGTCGTGGTGCGTGAAACTGCGGCATTACCTGAGACTCACGTGATCTCTGCAGTTGTTCCTGCGTCGGAGAATACAACCACGACCGTTGCCCCGGCGGCCGCAAATCCAACTGTAATTGCAACGGAGAATGCGGCGGCAGCAGCATCGGTGACGGCGTCGGTTTCAGTTGCGACGGATCTCCGACGGTGAAATCCAATTGCCTAGCCAATTTCCTCGGAGCTAAATCCAACGTCGTCGTTTCGCTCTGTTCCATCTTAATCGATCGATCTCGCTAGTTTGATTCGCAATGTGAGTCTTAACGACTCGCCGTTTCGAATTGCGTTAATTAAACTCGCGAGAAAGGGTTCAGCGAAGTTAGTAGAAACGAAACGGAATGGCGTAAACCTCAGAGTGGCGCCATAAATAATAAATTCGCGTGCGTTACGAATTGCGATTCTTGGAAGCGAGAAATTGAAGGCATTAAAGAGAGAGGGTTTTGTTTTGGCGTTTTGTGAAAAAAGAAAGTGCGAATGAATTTATGAACAAGTGTCGCTCGCCGGAGAAAGAGTGTGGTATGTGTGCGAGCGTGCGTGTGTGGTAGTGGCAGCTGTTTTTTCTCTCCCTCTCGAGATTTTGAAAATTGAATTGAATGAGATGGAAGGTTTCATTTGACGATTGAGATTTTCTGGTGGAGCTTCAAGTGTCCCGTGTCCGTTGGATTCGGAAAAAGGTAACGGTACTTTCGGGGTACTCACGGAGATGCATTTTGGCGCTAATTGAGTTCCAACGGAGGACTAAATCTTCTACACGTACCACTCTTCTAAATTTCAAGTGGTAGATACACCGTGTCACAATTCATTACAAAATTTAAATATAGAAATAGAAACAAAAAAAAAAAAAAAAAAAAAAAAAAAAAAAAAAACGTTATTACATAAAAACAAAATAACATGACTGTTTTTAGTTTTTACTCTCACCATTTCAACGTGTCATCTCCTATTTCAATATTACATTATTAAATTATTCAATAAATTTTAAATTTTTTTAATTATTAAAAGCTTTAGAAATGCTCTTATATATCTCCGTAAATTTTTAAAAATTGCGAATAATTCATATTTTATGTTGTTGATTTTTTCAAAAAAAAATGTTTCAAAATTTATTTTGATCAATAATTTTACACAAATTATTTTTTCTATCAAATAAAGTTTTTTAATAAACCTGATATAAAAAGTAGATTTTTTACATTGATTATTTAACAAAATTAATATAAATATTTTATCAAAGTAATTTTTGACATATCTTTATGAATGGAGAAAAATGTTTAAGAATTTGAAAATGTGAAACTAAACATCAAATTTAGAAAGAACAAAAAGTATTAAAATGAATACGTACTCTATAGTATAAAGAATTATTTACAAACAACTAAAAACATATTTAACATAAATTTAAGAACTGTTTAGTGGCAAGTTTAGCAAGTGGCACACTCTCATCAAAAGGATTTTTCAATTCCCTCACCATTTTTGAAATTTTTTACTATTTTATCGATGATGGTAAATTTCTTTATACCACTTTTTATATTTTTTTATTCCATTCTTCTTATATTGATATACGTTTATGGAAATAATAATTAATTTTTTTGAATATCATATTAAAAAAAATTAAAATATAAATTTATTATTTTAGATGTAAACGACTAAACTAAATATTGTTTAAAATAAGTTATTAGCTTGATCTCGAATAGAAATTCTTTTATTATCAACACTTATGTAAGATGAGTTTTTATAGTATTATTTTCAACTTGTAAGAAGAAAATGAACTAATCATTAATTAAGATTTCTAGTGTAGTCATATAGGTATTTTTTATCCTTAACCTATAAAACAATGTTAACTGTAATAAATATTTAAAAAGTGATCTTTTTTTTCATATATTTCAATCAATTTGTCCATTAAAGTTTTCGTGACGATTTTAGTTGATATTATATGTCATAAGTGTATTAAAAGTTAAAACTATCATAATGCAAATATGTCAAAAAATATATTTTAAAAAATATATATTCGAAAGAAAATAATAATTTAGTATTATATAATATATGTAATTTCAGTAGCACAGGGGGTTTCATAATATATGTAATCTTATTATTCTATTAATTTATATCAAAACATTAAGACTTTATGCAACATTTAAAAAATGTTACTAGTTAAAGTTACTGACGTTTTAGTAAATATGTATTTAAATAAAATAAAAAATAGTAACATTTTATTATATCTTTAATAATATTTTTTATTAAATAAGTATTATTAAATTAAATTATATATAATAATGTCTTATCAAATATTAGTAAAGAAATGTTGCTAATATATATGGAGTGGAAAAAATAAATATTTTAATCTATTTCGATTATTAAAAATATTGCATAGGAATTTCATATTATAACCATTTTCTCGGTATTTCATATAATTATATGAATACTTTTTTTTTTTAATCTATGACATTCATTTTTTCATAGGAAATATTAGAATAAAATTTAGGAAATACCAATATAATGTTTTCAATCATAAAATATGTATAATATTTTCAAAGACATTTATTATTGTTCCGTCGAGACCTTTCACGTCTCATTCATCATCATTATTATTATTATTATTATTATTATTATTATTATTATTATTATTATTATTATTATTATTATTATTATTATTATTATTATTATTATGCATTTATCATATTCTTACTTCCATTCAAGTTTCATCAAATAGGTCAATAGTAAAAACCATAAAATATTTCAAAACTAATCTATTTTACACTGTAACTAAGTGCATCACAGCCGTTAAACTCAAATATTTATATCTTACCCATCTCCAAAAATCCTAATATTACTATTCTTGATTAGATTCAGAACATCTTAGAGCTAATCTAGGATTTAAAGTCAATTATGTAAGGAGGAAAGCATGTGAAAATGCTCATGTATTAGATAGATCATCTATTACCGTTGAATTGAAATGGAAGTCCTCACGTTACATTATGGAAAATCATTAACACTTAACATTTTCATCCAGCTTTTATCATGGTGTCTATATCGTCTATGTTTTGAGACAGATATATAAATACATAAAATGTAATAAAATATAATATAATTTCTATCATTTAATGTTGATATTATTATTAATGAATATTTTTCCTCAGAACATTCAAAAATAACTTTTATAATAATTTATGTATTTTATTGTGGAGGTGATCAGCGACAATTTAGCAGTAAAGTAAAATATTTTGTCGATGACAAATAATAATATAAATATAAATTAAAATGAAAATGTGATATGCATTTTTGAGATTTGTTAAAATTACGTTATTCGCTTGATGTAATATAAATTTATTATTTTTAATTAATCTGACCATCTATCTTTTGTGTAATAAATAAAATATATCCCATTTTACGGTAAAAACATGAATTTCACCCCAAATTTGTTATTATGCCTATAAAATTAAAATATTGATTCAGGTCCGTCACCGAGTAAGAAATCAAATTTATGAGTGTTATTCTTATTCAACCTAAAGTAAAGTCATTGTTTTAAATATTTTAAACAATAAACAATTAAAACGATAATTTATTAAAGAAGTACTCTCACCAGGGTTGGTCTAATAATTAACGAGACTTAAAATATACTTTAACATTTTTTTAAAAAAATTTAAATAAGATAATTATTTGCTATATTTTTTAATTTTTTACCAAAAACATTTTTTATTTTGAAAATTTAATAATAAATTTTATTTTATTAATAAATATAAAAACATGAATTTTATTTACTTTATTTATAGAATCAATCTTAATTATCACAATTACTATAGAATTAAGTATACCTCATATTTAAGATACTACAGATTGATACGAAAAAAATGTGATTGAAGTCGCATATCCTTTAAAAACGAGGGACGACAAAAAGATTGTGAATTTAATTAACAATATTCATTTTTCATCTAATTTTAGTATTTTAGTGAATTACGCCATCAAATTTTTATATTTAAAAACTATCACCAAATATCATAATGTCAGAAATTCTATTATTTTTCTTTAAATATTAATTAATCATTTAACAATGCATTTACATTCTCATCTTTAATTACGAATATAATGACAGAAATTTTTAAAATTTCATAAAACAAAATTTTCATCAATTTATTATTCTTCAAATTCTAACATAAAAGAAAAATAGTATTCAATGAAAAAAAATAACTTCATTTGTAATTTATTCATATAAAAAATAAAATAAAATAAAAATTACATTTTATTAATATATAAATTGACATGCAACAATAACCAGACAAGTTAATAATTAAATCAGCAAACATTTGATTCACATTTAATTTAATGGAACGAAAAAATTTATAATTTCCCAATAAATTTTTTAATTTGATAAAACAATTGTCAAAGACATCAAACTTGAGAGTGGCACGTAATAATAAAACTAAAAAAATGTGAGACCAAATATTAACCAATTCTGATAAGCCGTCTCAATCCTTAAGCACAGAAGGATGCATGGGCCACCGTTTCTGCTAAGGAGAAACGACCACGTAAGAAATTTCATTTATTGAGTTGGAGCAAAATGTATAATATTTCAGATTTTCCACATTCTTATAGTTTGTTCTCTATAGAAATATTCAGATTTATCTTAGGCTTTTAAACAATATTTTCTTTGAAACAGAAAAATGTTTTAATATATAATAAATGGGCACAAGGGTAACCACCCATTACAAGAAATGCACACTAAACTGCATAACACAAAGTATGCAAATAGCAGGTAGCGCAAAATCTTCATATGATACAACACCACCTAATTACAAACCTATGTAACCTAGTACTACTCGATTTAGGCTTTTGAGCATTGTACTTAATTAAATTACTGTCTTGTGTGTTGTATCCAACACATTTGATTCAACCACAAGCATATGAAATAAAGAATAATCTTTCATACTAGACATGGAGTGGGATTTATTAGCAAGATCGATTTGAGATTGAATTGGCCTTATTAAATCTTGTAAGCTGTTCTCATCTTTTTAAGGTTTAATTACATTTCGATATTTTGTGAATTTTGGTTTTCTTATTTATTTTTTTTATTTTAGAAACTAGATATTATTTACTTTTTGTTAGTTTATTCATTATTCTGATATCCAATATCTAACAAAAAATTATTGATTTGACCAAAGTGTTGTATTAATATAGATTTAATGATCGATGTGACAATACATGCACCACAATATTGTATGAATATCTTTGTCAAATATCATGTCAAGTTAATAAATTGTCTAAAATTGCATCATCATAAAAACAATGACTTTTTTTAAAATCAATAAATAAAGAGATCAAATTGGAAAAATAAATAAATAATGTGAGAGAAATATTAAGAGTATATTATCTGACACATGTTTAATTTTTAAAATACTTCTTAAAATTTAATGAAAATTATAAAATTTTGTGACATCTGTATTTTATTTAATGATTATTTTTTATAATTTGATAGATTTTAATAAATTTAGTTAATAGAAAAATAAGGTGTTAAGAGGATTGTGATAAAGAATATATTGTTAGCAGTGTAAAAAAAAAAAAAATCAAAAGTGTAAATATATTTTTTAATGTATATCAATCAACTACAAAGTTGTGCCAACCATTTGTCATTATAAGAATGCATGGGTTGCCATATCCTGTGAAACAATGAAGCATTCTGAAGAAAGACACGAAACATACCTCTTTGGAACAGTTTCAACTAATTATAAACAATTCATTTAATATCGAGTTAATGTAAAACTGATTATTTATTAATCTTTAGCAGATTAATTCTAACCTTTTCTTTAATTACACTAAAATTCGACAGCACTTTTACCTCTAAATTAAATATTAACTTTTTAAATTTTTTTGATAACTACTAGTCTCTATGGAACTTGTATATAAACAAAAATAAATGTTGGACTTAAATACGAATAAAATTTAACTATTTTAACAGATGTTTTATTATAATTATTTTAAATTAATTCAACTTTTCAATATAAATATTATCTTTATAATATCAAAGATAATTTCAAAAATACAATTCAATTTGTGTATGAAAATAAAAAAAATTAAATATGGTTAGTTACAATCTTCTCAATCAGTATAAAATTAGATAATTTTTACAAACAAGTAATGATAACATGAACAGTAGATGAATTTGTGATAGATGCTCAAAAGACACGAGATCCTGTCTTGTATATATGTTTGACCTTTCGGAATTATTCGTACATTAAATGCCCAGACATTTAACCTTTCAAACTAAGGTCACACAGTAAAGGGTGATGTCCCTTTAACATATTCGTCGGTATTCACCTGTTACAACCTTTTTCAGTTAATCATTAATTATATCAATGTAAACCCATAGCTTCTAAGGACCTCTCACCCCTGCTATCAAATATTCAAACATTGTTGAAACGTTTGAGGCTTTTAGCCATTTTATGCATTTTGAAGTTAGCAACACATTTTTTTAATTACTTTTATAAGTCTCAGTTATTTCAAATTTTAAGAACATAATGGAACATTTAACAGCAAACTTTTCCACCATTGATTATGAATAATGTATACTAATACAGCATCATATCACACCATAGTTATTGCTACTTCATCTCCATCGATCTTGTGAACGTACGTGTCAATATTTGGATAAACAATCGACACATCGACAACTTATTTTGATGTGAAGATTAAATAATTATAGTGGAAAATGGTTTAATAAAGGTTTATGTGATTAATTTTTTTAGGTTTATGTAAGTTTTGTTTTTTAATTTTTTGTCCTTAAAATTATTTATTCTTTTCATGTTTAGGTCTTGTAATTAATTTGATTCACTTTTCTATTTAGCCCTTGTAAATTATTCTATTCAAGGATTAAATGAGATTTTTTTTTTTTTACAAGGATCAAGTATAAAAAAATAAATTATAAATATGAAAAATGAAAAAAAATAATAAGATAAACAAACTAAAAATTAAATATTACAATAGACTACAAATGAAATAATAAAAATAAATTTTACAAGAATTGAATATTCAAAAAATTAAAATATTGAAATAAAACCATATTCAAACGAAAAAACATTTTTTCTTCTTGTCTCTCATTTTATTACAAATTTTCTTTTGTAGAAACACAATTTCAATTTCTTTTACATACCGATAACATGAATTTTGCTTTCAACCTCTTGTCATCATAATTAATATTTTACCATTTAGTGAACAGAAAAGGCTTCTAAGATTTTTCTCTTTCCTCATTATTTATGTAGCTTTTCTATATATACAATCCAGGCTTTATTTTCTATACATTTTTTATTTTAATTTTTTGTTTAAATTTTGATACATTGTATCAAATTCACATACATGAAAATTATAATGTGTTTTAATTTATTTCACTTTCGGTGTTAAAAAAAATTTATTCCTTTATTTGATATATAGAATAAATAATTATTATTAATAACAAATATTTTTTATCAAAATTTATTTAAATTTTAATTATTATGCAGCCATTATTAATAAAAATTTTTGACTAAATATTATTTCTAATCCTTTAAGTTTTTGAGATATTTTTTGTCTTTTAAATTTAAGAATCTAAAATTGATTTCATGAATTCTGAAACTGTCATATTTTAATTCTTTAAGTAATTTTTCATTAAAAAGTTATTCGTTTTAATCTTTTTTAAAATGTTTGCTCTAATACACGTCATAACAACGATTAAAAATCAGTATAATTTTAAACTAATAATTTTAAAATATAAAATATAACGCTGCTAATATATAATTATTTTTTTAATAAAAATTACTTTAAAAAATAAAATAAAATAATTTTAAAAAATATAAAAGATTAAATTGAGACTTTTTAAATTTAAATAAAGAAAAATTCAAACATAAATTTAACCTAAAATTATTTGCACAGTCATCAATAAAAATTTATGATTGATTTAGACTTTTGAAAGTATTTTCATCAACAAAATAAATTCTAAGATCTTAATCTCATGTATGTGAACATCTTTTTATATATATATATATATATATATATATATATATATATATATATATATATCAGAACATTGATATCTATAATTATTTTGAAATTTGTAGGTTTTTTAAAAGAATCGTTCTCCACGATTTCTCTACCTAACTATTCTTCTATTCTTCAATGTTAAATTTGTTTCAGAAGGTTTTAGTTTTAAAAGTTCAAATAAGAACTTACACGGGAGATCACCTACGGCAATTATAAGTCAATAAGTATTTTGTAAGTGGTGTTTTATGAGGATATACTGATTAAATTATTTTTATTTGAAAATACATAATTTCATCGTAATTATTTTATGATTTTTTTTACACAATACATATTTATATTTTGAAGTTTTTATTTAAACTTTAGAGCACAATATAAAAAAACTTACTAATTATTACATTACTTAAATTTCGCATTGAGTGGGCATTTGCTTTTGGAAATTGCAAATATTTAAAATACACAATACACCACTAGTTAGTAATCTTTAATTATTGAAATTGGAAATATTTAAAATACAGAATACACTACCAGTGGTGTTCCTTTCAATTGAACCTTACCCACCCACATCTTCTCCGACCTGAAACATACTTTGACTGCCACTCGTGACCATTTTTTGGTTGCTACTATCATTTAGATTTTAACTCTTTTCAACATCACTCTTTTCATCTTCCCATTAGTCAGTGGTACACAAACCCCTCTATTATATATATCCTAGGAAAAATTGTTCTAAAAGATGTGTCAAATTAAATACCCGCATTTAATTTCATTAGTTATTATTTCAATAAACCAATCACTTGAAATTGAAATAATGGTAGTAATGTGTCTGGATCTTAATTATTATTGGGAAAAGTTCGGTCACCAACTTACAAACATGGCGAATAGCGTTTTGTGATAATAAAACCACAAGTATCGTATTAAGAGTCTATGTTGTGAAAATAAACAGCAGCTGGTAGGTACCCTTCAGCTCTGGTACAAACTGGCAATTCATCAGATAAGAGGCTTCTGAATTATTAGAGACATGAAAATGACGTGACAGATAATGAAAATTTTTTAAAAAATGAATTCAATATTGCCATATTATATATATATATATATATATATATATATATATTCACCGGTTATCACTTTTTAATTAACTTCCCTTTCTCTGCTTAAAACAGTTGTTTAATTTAATTATCCAGCGTTATTTAATTTCAATCCTCAAAAAATAATATGAAAGATGGTTTTTTTCCTGGGCTAAATTAACAAGGGTTAATTACAAAACTTCAGTTTGATTTGTATTTGCTAGCGAGTAAAGACGCATGCAGGTTTCTTTATAGACCTATAGAAAGTTGATATAATTAGGGTGTTTATATGGGTATTTTCTTCAAAATAAATTCTATATTATATATGAATTAATTAGTACTAGTTTAGGAATAAAATTTAAACAGGGATGGAGAATTGGATAAAGTAGAGAGACCAAGTCTTGAATTCTCTTGTGTTATGGATGCAGATCAACCGATTCAGATTAGAAAAAGCATCTGCTGCAAACTAACACGAGGATATATGGTTAACTCATAAAATGAAGTAAAAATTTCAATTCCACCAAAGAGTATAAATTAAATTATTAACGGGTATGATAATTACATAACTGGGCATATGTAAAACCGAAGATAAATATACACAGAGACTCAATCAAAGAATAACATACCAGACACAGGTTTTATGCAGAACAGTGGATCAAAGGAGTCATGATTGTTTTTAATTGTTGGGAGATATCATCATTGATTTATATATGTTTTGTGTAAAATCTTTATTGGGTTTACAGATAAAAAATCTCTAAATATATTTATCTTCATTGTATATATGCACGGCCAAATGATACAAAGAATCCATCTTGTCAAACATCTCTTCGGCTATATATCCATGTAATAATTTTATAGAAGAATCCATTCGCCCCAGTTAATAAGATACAGTTGGAATTAATTTTAATATAAAATATTTTTTTTCATTTTCAGTAGAATGAATTCCTTTAAAATAAAAATTTACTTATTATAGTTAAATATTATAGTAAAACATAAATTTATTTATGAGAAATTATTTTTTAATTAAAATATATTTTAAAGGTAAAAAAATATTAACCAAGCATACACTTAGTTTCATTGGAAATCCCGTATAAAATCTAACAAGCAGAAAATTATTGTTTGATAATTGAAATATACATATGAGCATTAATTAAACTAGATCTTCGTTTTTAAATTGTATGATGATTAAATTAAATTAAATAAGATGCATGTGTACACATGCAAGTAAGTGAATTAATATATTAGACGTGCCTAATTTCTTAGCATGTAATATGTGGATTAGCTATCGGTAATGGATCTGAGTTATTTGAGCATATAGATGCTTATAATGAGAATTATATATACCACAGTAATTACATACTTATAATCAATGTCACAGTTCTAAATATTAATATTCCATGAAGTACAACTTTTTTCATAGGATAGTGAAACGTGATTAAATTAGCCTGTATTAATTAATTGGGCAATATACATATGATAGAGATGAAGTGAGAATCATCAACAAAGGTGTATAGATTAAAGTTGGTCGAGGAAAAGCATTAGATTCCACATTTTCACCGAATAAATATACAAACAAATTTTGAGAAAAATAAATGAAACTTTTGGGTTCTATAAATGGATCGTTTTATTTGGGTAAAATAAGATGATGGTACGTGGGGTGGGTGGAGTTTTGGACAAGTGTGATTTTTTGTACAGCTTTCTTTAATTTCATTGGTTTCATTTTATACAATCACATGGGGTCATGCAGACACTTCCCCATACTTAAACATTATTTATTTATGCTATATATATACTCATATATACATGCATATATGGTGGCACATAGTGCCCTCTCCCCAATATTAGAAGGTCAAGTTATCTCTACCATATATATATATATATAGTCATATTTACCTTAAATTAATTATTTAAGTTAATGTGATTAAATCAATACATATCCATGTTGTACACTGAACCCTGTGAGTAAACACACAAACACGAAAGATTGAAAATGCAAGATATATACAGTTTTGAACACACAGAAGAAATTAATTCTTTGTGATATAAAGTTTCTCCTAGCTAGTAAAATCATTGTGCCCAGGAGAACAACTTTGATCTTGAGATAAATTAGATGCGTTTTCTCTTTCTCTTCAGTAAGAAACACTTTTCATTACTGGGGTATGTGTTGGTTTCTGAGTGGTCATTTTGAAGCAGATAAAATTATTAGTAATCGTATTGGGTGCCAATGTTACATGGAGATAATAAGTTTTAATTTCGCGATAAACTAACATGGATTTATTCCTTTATTTCCTATAGTAAAACAATGCTCATAGCAAGAAGACTTTCGGATGAAGGAAAGTTCACGTATATTTGTGGCAAATAACTTTTTCTATTGCATAAAAAAAGAGCTAACTTAATAATAGTAATCTAGACTTTGTTCTAGTTCTAGGCGTTTCTAAAGGAAAATATTAATTGAGTCTCTCTATTCAGCCTATATTAATGAATCCTCGGAAGAAAACTGAGACGTACGTATATAGATGAAATTGCCCGAAATTTGGAAACGTTACTTTTATTTGAAGATTGATAGTCACTATTATTTTTTAACTCTCCTACATGTCATTTCAAGAATCAAAACTAAACTAAAACCAAAAGTACGGGAACTTCTTTAGCGTGATTTAGTGGGAATAATTTTTTTTTTTCTTCAAATCTTAGTCAGTGACATTAAAATTATCTTACAAGCCGCATCTTGATTATTAATTATATATATTCTTGTTCCATAAAGGCAAAACATTCATGTTCAAGCTAAAAAAATTATAAGGGTATTACTTACAACTTTGCTATAAACAATTGATACAATATTGTCAAAAAATATGACCAAACCATAATCAAACAGTTTCCCTGTTTATGGGTTTCTAGGTATATTCATTGACTAAATCTTATTTAAGACAATCGAATATCAAATATAGGTGTTTTGTCAAAGTGAATTCAATTCATAATTAATTACTCGAGGAAAAATATATTTTTTTCACCAAACCTAACTCAATCGTTATAAAATTAAATTCTCTTTTTGTAATTATCCACTTATTTATTATTATCTATGCAATGTAATGGTCTTTTTCCTTTATTAATAAAATCTCTTGTCGCAGTGATTTTTACAAATGAGTTTGATAAGTGTCACTTTTGTATTTATGATTTATGGACAATATATTGTACCCATTATGAATTGAATTTACTAAATGCCAAAAATTCATATATATTCATATTTGAATACGTAAATTGAGAATGCAATTCTTTTAATCAAAAAGCAAAACTCTAACGTTACATTTACCAACACCACTACTGGTTTGGGACAGGGTAGAGATGGTGTCTGCTGCAAAATGCTTAGGGTTAAAACGCTCCGTTATTTTCTTAAATAAAAAAAATGTGTATATAAATATATATAAAAAAAAACAAAAGCTTAGGGTTTCAAACAACGTCTCAGTTCTTACCTAAATCCACACTCCCACAGTGATCGTGTGCAATACGCACCAATGAAAATCATTAAATGTGCAGAGGGCATGAGCAGCACTTTTAACCTTGGATGACACGACAGGCACAAATTAATAAATGAAAACACTGAAAAGAAAGAGCGTAAAGTATACGCGCGAGCACTGTACTCGCTTTTTTTTTTTTTCACCCTTCCGTCTAGGGTTTCCTCGCCGTCCACCAAGGCCATTATAAATGGTTAGAGATAAGAGCCGCACATTTTTGCCACGTGGTGAATTTTCATTGGATTTAGTTTTCTCTCTCTTAACACTCTCTTTCTACATCTACAATTTCTATGCATATGGATCCTACATAGACATGACTCGCTACGGGTTTTTATAATATACAAAACAAACACACCTAGAAGGACAACAAGATAAAAATTCTCTCTCTCTCTCTTTTTATTTCATTTTCTCTCTCTTATTACTCTCGCACACTCTCTCTCATCCGAGAGAATCGAAAGCCCTCTCTCTCTCTAGGGTTTCTGCGTCGTTCGCAGTCAAATTATGCTCGCGCGGTAGCGAATCCGAGCTCCGAGCTGAGCCACATGGCTTCTCCGTCGAATGCGCTATCTTTCGATGTGGTTTCTTTGCGGAGTCGTTGGGAATCGGAAAGGAGGTGAGTGGGATCGTGTGTGGTGGTCCGCAGGTGAGTTACCGTGAACCTTCGTTTCAGATTATTCTTTTCCGCCCCCGGTTTTCAACTCGGTTAATGATTCCGTGTTGATCGGGGACCGGTTTTTGGATGCGTTTGAACGTGTTTTGGTTTGTTTTAGATATTAAGGTCACTGTACTGTTTATGGTGTGTCCACTTCAGCTTTTGCTTTGTGTTTTCCTTTTATTTTTTTTTTCTTCGTCTCGCTTTATTGCTGCCATTTCACGCTTTTTTTTTTTAGGAAAAAAATTTCTCTCTCTCTCTTCATTTTCGTTGCTTGTTAATTCGAGCTGCGTTAATTGTCGTTTACCTCTCGATAAGAGGTGAATCTTTGGAGGTAGGTGAACCCTAGAATTTAGGCTTCGTGGATTGTGTTGCTTCGTGTCATCGTCTTGCTGCAGCTCCTTGCATGCGTTTATCATGTGCGTTTTCTCTAGCCTGGCGTTAATTTCTACGCTGAGTGAGTTTTCGCTGCGAGATTGCTAGTTTCTCTTTGGATTTTTAAAAGCCCTAGCGAGATGCTTCGTCTCGTTAGGTGCTTGAATGTTTGGATCTGTGAAGTGATTATATGGTGGACTAGCTTGTTTTTTGTGCTGTTGCATTTGCCATGTTCAATTGTTGAGTTCGAGCATCTTTTGGTTGGGTTTATTTGATGGAAAACTAGGGTTTAGGAACTTTCGTAATGTTGGAGGTGGTTATTTTATGTGATTAATCACTGTGTATGAAGTTCTTGTTGGCTCTATATTACTCTATCATAGATTTTGCCCTTGTTTGATTTGTTTTCCTTTTCATTTGTTAGCTGATTTGCATAAACCCTAAGTATTTACAAAGCTTAATTGAGATAGGTTTCTAACGTTTCCTTACATTTCTAGTGGAGTTATCGTTTGATTAATAATAACTTGACTTAATTGTTTAATCCTTTGTTTCTATTTCAAGTTTTAATTTGACTTTACTTTGTGTGGACAGGAAACACTTTAATTAATTTGTGCTTTAGCTGGTTGCTTGTACTGTATGTGCATGCATAGCTGCGAAGAATCATTTGCGAGGTGGTTTTAATACTTTCATTGAGTTCATGGGATCATACATTCATATTGATTCAATCTCTATAGATCTTGCCGATTCTATTGGCAAGAGAGATGCAGGCAAATGTGAACATTTTTCGATACGGTATGTAGGCCTTGATGCTACATATTCTTACTATCCTACTTATTTTGTCAAGAGATGGAGAAGAGGGGATCAGATTTGTGTTATACAGTTTATGTCTTCCTTCCATTTAGTGTATAGTATCTTGTAATTGATGCCACAGTTGACGACATCTTGTTTTTATTAGATGAGACCCTAAATACCTGATGTATTTTTTTTTCAAGTACAATAGTACTGCATTATAGATGATTACAACAACTAGCAGTTTAAAGTTGAATGCAAAACTAATACATGGCAATAAGGTCTCTTGAAGAATCAAATGGGTTCTGATGCCTAACTATATAGAAAGTTCTAGATATTGCAGAATTATATAATAAATGTGCAGTTTTGTAGTTAATTTAGGGATATGTCAAAGTTAGAAACTTAGATGTAACCTATGTTGATCTTTAATGCAAACCTTTAGTATGCGAATTAGTGAGGTAAACTCTAATTCTGATTTGAGAACAACACAAAAAAGCATGTAAAGGAACTGCATCTTAGTTTGTATTATGTTGAACTCTTTTACCAAAGTAAAAAATTGAACATTGTATTATCTTTATAATGTAGAATCGAAAAGCTATCTCGTGGTTCCCTTTAAGGATCTGTAACAGTCTTAATTTTTTGTTACTGCAGTGAATATGTGTCTGAAATTCGCAAAAAAGACTGGAAAATTTGCTGGCCATTTCCAGTAGATGAGTCTGACAAACAAAAATCACTTCTGCCATTAGATGTACCGAAATATAGATGTCGGAATTGTCAAAACTCTCCACAAGAAATTGCTTCGAAGGACATCCAAACAGACGACCAAATAGACTTTGATTGTTGCTGTAATGCAGCTCCCAAGTCTGGTAATCAGCAAGATCCAATGGTTGACACTCTTGAGAGAAGAGAAATTGATCTTAATACTACTCTGAGTTGTGTCAGTGATTATTTCTTACCAAATAGTAATGAGAAAGGCATGGAAGCTGGAGTTGTACCTGGCAGAATAATTGGTAATTTAACTCTCAGTTCTATGTATCTTTAGTTTTTTTCAGTGTGGTTTAATTTTCTGTGTGTTCCCCAGATCTTGAGATTGGCTTGGAGGATAATCTCAATCACCAAGTAACTAGTGTTCCATCACCTAAAAATTATCCAGACCTCACACCAGAAGTGCACACTACTAAAAAAGGTAGGTTTAACTCAATGACACATAATACAATCAAGTCCAGCAGCACTGCTTGATTCTTTTGTATTGCATAAGTGACAGCTTACTGTATATTATTGTAGTATGTTCTTGATTGCAAAGATTGCAATTTGAATATAAGTTATTTTTTGCTGGTACAGACTCTGAATGTAATGAAGTTTCTTATCCTGAGCTTGCTAGCAATATGAAATGCATGGAGAAGAGCTCTGCTGAGATGTGTAATGGAGGAACACCAGCTGTTAACCAATGCCAGGAAGATTTAATAAAAGATTGTGCAGTTCTGGGGAAAGGAACAGAAGTAATGGAGGTGGACAATACATACGATCACACTACTGGACCTCGTCTTGAATCAATTGCTGGTAATCATGCTTCACCTGCAGAGAGTATGGACAATACAGTTGAAAATGATTTTCAGGATGATTCAGATAAGTCGTCTGGTTTGTCTCCTCGGAGACCTCGGAAGGTGCGCTTGATGACTGACTTATTAAGTGACAATGGTGAATTGAAGACTGAGCAAATCCCTATACAAGAATCTGTATCCCGTGGTACTTCCAATGGCTCTGCAGCTTCACAGGAAAACTCAATTTTGTCAGGAAAGGTGGATATTCAAGGAGGTTTGACTTGGACAAGCACAGGTCCGAGTAGAAAAAGGAAACTTTCTCTGGATGAGGCACGGAGACCTGCAAACATAGGTTTTCAGGGGGTTGAAAATGATGTTCAGAACTCAGAGGGAGGTGTGCAAACAACTGATACTGTTTTGAATACTAGATCCAATTTCAAAGATGTACCTGCAGGATCAGGTTTACAAGATGCCACAAAGGGTCACTGGAGTAAACCTGAAACCGAAAGAAGCCATATCATGGGTAAGAAGAAGAAACAAAAGATTCAAGTTGTAGATAATTGCTTGATTCCTGAGCAATCACAAGGACAGCAAAGAGAAAATAAAGACACCATGGATATTACACACAAGGCATATGCATCTAAAAGTAATTCTTCTAGATCAGGACCTCTTGCATTCACAGGGAAAGGGATGGATAATTTTCCTATCCGCACCCTGAGAATAGGAAATGAGTTTAATTTGTCCAAAGAAAAGGGGAAAATGTTGCAAACCGATGGTGAGCAGGATTCTTTATCCTGGCAGAAAAATAACATGCCTGTACAAGACCCCTGTGCATATTCAGGGGAAAAATCCAGGTCTAATATGCCTGTAGCAATTTCAATTCCATCATCCCAAGGGTTGCTAAATGGAAAAGGACAGGAAGAGGGACTGCATCTTTCTCTGAATAATTGTTTGGTGGAAGCACATGTTCACAACAAAAAATGTATCCATCAAATCGAAAATCACCTACATTTCTCAATGCCTTTTCAAGATGGAACTTCAAAAGTACCACAGCTTAATTGGAAAGGCAGTGATACCAATGCTTTTGGAGGGAAAAACTTCCCTTCCAATCACCCAACAAATGCTTTTTCTGGAAAAGGTGTTCATTGTAAAGTAAGTAGCTGCAAAAACTCCCATAGAATGCCTTTTCTTCTGTTTTTTAAGAGGAATATTTATACTGCTTAGGATGAAAATGAGATTCATTTCTATCATCAGCCAATCGTATTATGTTTTTCCCCTAATTTTCTCAGCATTGATCAAATCTTAGTATTTTAATTCTTTTCAATTGTGAGCCATTATGATTTATTAAACAAGTTTCTACTCTGAAAATATCAATTTTTTTTCTTTTCTTGCAGGAATTTAATGGTGCAAGAAACACACCAAAAGCTATTGAAGCTGTGGACCAACTTGGTTTTATGAAAAGATACAGTGAACAAACAATGGAGGTGACTGAGCAGGGAACACTGGATGATATACCCATGGAAATTGTGGAACTCTTGGCGAAGAATCAGTATGAGAGGTGTCTGCCTGATGTAGAACATAGAAGCTCCACATTAGAAAAATCCACTCTTGGAAGGAAAGCACAGGTTACAGGTGGTTCTACTGTGCATGGAAAAGGGAAGATGAGCTTGTTAAAAGAGGGCAAAAGGGAGAGGGGAAGACCCAAGAAAAACAACTTAGTTACAAGAGGAGAGAATGTGAAGCCAAGCAAAAGGAAGCCAGTTCATTACTTTTCTCCATTTGATGGAAACAATTTGGGCGTGAATAATATATGTCCACCTCAACCCTCCTTTGGATTTGAAGTTTCCCAATCCCAAAAGAAGCCATCTAGTGGATTCCAGTTTTCACATATGGGTTCTAGTCAGCTCGGTAGTGCTCGAAATTGCCGATTGAATGGGAGTTTTGAGGAGCGTGGATCCCCTAATGCTACTTTTCAGGCCCCTGGTGGATGTAGTTTACACAAGAATATCTTACATCAGGATGATGAAGCTTCTCGCATCTGGGCATCCTTGACCCCGAATCATGTTTCCCTAGGATATGACAAAAAGGTTGTTTCTTCTCAGCATCCTAGTAGTAGCATGGACATAATTTCACTCCCATCTAGTGCATTTCATAAGCAAAGCATGAAGAGGGATATTGATCTTAACTACATGAATCTGAATGCTTCTGGACTAGAAAAGCTAAATAGGAATACTGGTTCTGAAGCCTTCAGCAGAATGAATGGAGAATATTCATTTCCTTGCAAGCATAGTGGAATGGAGCCTCATCAAAATTTGAGGGGATCTCTTGATTTGTATCCTAATGAAACAATACCAGCCATGCATTTACTCAGCCTCATGGATGCGGGCATGCAGTCCCGTACAGCCTTTGATGTTGGTGTCAGTGCTCAAATGCTTAAAAGACCCTCTTATCCCGGTGATTGCAGTACTAAGTTGGAGATTGGTACATCGAAGCCCCCTGCTATCCTCAAAAGGCCATCATCTGATTATTACAGCAGAAGTTTCTTGTCTGATAAACAGCATGGCTGTTTTGTTGGCTCTCCAACCTTTGGTGAATCTTCATCAACCCCACATGATAAGAAATTTGTAAGAGCTACCGGTTTCAATGGTCAAAATCCAATGAAGCATGGAAAGAAAGAAAAGATGAAGAGCTCCAACTCTACCCAGCAAAATAGAGTTAGTAACCAAATTAGCTGGCCTCGTATTGAAACAGAAACGCCACTGCAGCGCAAATTGGAAGTTAATGGTAAAAATGAAACCTCAGTGCCATATAAAACCATCTCCGGGAACTCATGTATGGTGAACAGGAATCCAGCTGATCTCACCATTCCAGAAACAGGGAATATCTATATGATTAGAGGAGAAGATCTGAAATTTGAGAAGAGTATTCCCAAA
This sequence comes from Hylodesmum podocarpum, assembly GCA_026586105.1. Lineage (NCBI taxonomy): Eukaryota > Viridiplantae > Streptophyta > Magnoliopsida > Fabales > Fabaceae > Hylodesmum > Hylodesmum podocarpum. The sequence goes on from JALJEV010000623.1 coordinate 6,549,577, forward strand.
AACAGGTCTCGCTTCGCCATTCCATATGGATACAAGCAGCAGAGGAATTTGAAGGGAACTAAAATGAAAGAACGTTCAAAACATTGAAAGAAACCCTTCATTATTCCATAATCTGGTAGCTTTTCAGAATCTCCTGAATTTCATTATAATGCTTCGAATTTATGCTACAGCTTTTCTTTGATACACCTTGTTTTCCATGTCTTTTTTTTAAATATTTCAGCAGATGAAGTCTTCACATGCAAGTGATGCAACCTGGGAGTAGAAAATGAGTTTCATTCCCAATGTAGAAGCAGAGTCTTGACTTGGAAACTGAAATTCATTGACTTGGGGAGAGGTTGATCGGATGCCATTTAGATAGATGGGTGATACATAAAATCAGACACGGAAGGCAATAGTGCATCTATTTAATGAAGCTGTTGTAATAAGTATTAATGTGAGCAGAAAACATTTCTTTGTCTATCATGTTGGTGTCGTAAAATTTATGAGGAAGCATCGTGATATAGCGCTCCTAAATTATCAGTTTGTTGTCATAAAAGTTTACGGGTTAGTCTCAAAATAGCCCCGTATAGACTTATAATACTGTGGTTACAATTTCATACAAGTGCCAAAACGAAGGTGAAAGATATAGTTTGTTGCTAAGATGTGATTTCCTTCCTACAGAACATATAATTTAGATATTGATATTCTATATTCCTCTCTTTCCCTCTTTCGGTGCATATTTATCAAGTTCACATGCTGAATTGTAGTTGGATTTATCTCAAGTTCATCGAAACATGTATTCAGTAGTTATTAAAGTGGTATGAGCTTGGAAGGAACTGAAAAGTAGTCATTAATTTATTTTCCGTTTGTAAAATTATAGTATTAATGACCTTGGTTTTGCAGATGGGATCAACCTTTGTTTTGATTTGCATTGCTCTTGTTACGAACCAAAATAAAAAAATTGTATATATGGTGTGTTTTGTGGACTTAGGTGCGTGCATATATACATTTTGGGTATATTACTTCTTAATTCGATAACTTTATCGAAGTATAATTTTGATATTAACGTAAACATCTTTACATTATCAATAGTTACAATCACTTTAAAATAATTATTATAAAAATTAGTAATTTTCAATCACATATAACAATTTATTATTGACTAACAGCATTAAAAAAACTTACACACTATTAAGTATTCTAATAAATTTCATTAAAGTCGAATACATCGAGAAAAATTATGCAAACTCTACTACATTTATAAAAACATTACAAAATTTGAAATGATGTGAAGTATAATAAATTCTTAATTGACTGGTTACCTTATTAATTCTGTTTCAAATTGTCATCTCTACCTTTTTCCCATGTTAGGGAAAACAAAATTTATGTTGAATATGTGTAATTAAAAATTCAATTTAGTGGTTGTGGTTGTGTTAGAAGAAGAAAACGTGCGTGTATAACTGCATTTATGAAAACAGTGTGTGCGTGCGTGTGGCTAACATCGGGGAGAGGGAAATGAAGTTATATTGCCACACACAGATGGATGAAAATCAAAAAGAACATCTAAAGATTAAGAAGAACCTCATACTAGATAAGAGAATGATTGAAACAGATATAAGGGAAGAGATGAAAAAGAAAAAAAATGCAAAAACCAAAACGAAATAATTTATATTGATTTGATTATGAAAGTTATCATGTATACTATTTACTCTTAAAATATGCGAACTTTATAACATACAGTCCATCTCTGTCAATTTAGTCATTGAATATATTATTTTCATGATATATTTAGTCCTCTAAATTTGGTTTACCCTATCCTGAAAAATGTTAAAGTTATAACGCAGGTGATAGATTTAGAAACTAAATTACGTAAATATAAACTTTAATAAACTAAATGACAACATATTGTCATTTTTAAGAATGAAATTATATATTTGTTTTTTTACCAAAAAAACTTCAATTTACTAAGTTAAAGTTTTATTTCATCCTTGATGTAGTTGACGTATACATTCATGAAAAAACATCAAAGAGTTTAAGCATTCCTTTAGATTTTAGGGTTACTTTGGCCGCTCTCCGTTTTTTTAAATCACGAATGTTTGTGCATGATTTTTCAAATTCTTTTATTTTTCTAAATATACTGGCCCCACCCAAATATTGTATTAATGGTAATCTATTAATTTGGCACTCGATAACGTAATTTATGTTGTATATACAAGTGTTACGGAACTCTTCTCATTGGATAATAGAGAGCATATTGCATAATAATAGAAGTTCAAGAATTGTTTAATTTAAAAAATTAATAACTTGGTGTATATATATAAACTAAAACTGGTATTTATATATTTTGTTCACACAGAAGATCACATATATTTGCCTCTTCCTGCAAATAATCTCCTACCAGTTTGACATCGTAAGCTAAACAAAATTGTAAGAAAGAAATAAGAAGAGCAAAAAAGAGAGCACAGGGTTTCCGATCGAAAACAAAAACAAGAGACCAAAAATGATTATGCAATGAAAAGTTGGAATTGGAGAGGATGAAAAATAGGGACAATATTTATACCCAAACAACAAATGGTGGACGAACTTTAATTGCATGTTTTTGCTTGCCCTTTCCCTTTTATATATATTAGCTTTTCGAGGGAAACGAGTAGGTCAGAACAACACTCACAAATACCCCCAATTACTCATACATCTGGAAATCCAAAATTTGTTGCGTTTTCATTCATTATTATTGATTTTGTAAGCACAAAAAGATGTCAAATTATTTTTCTGTAACATCTAAAGAAGTGCCACGGGACCATAATAATTAACACAGTTACAGGTATTAGAACCGCCAGACAAAAATTAACTCGTGTTTATGAACCTGCTGGTTATTCAGACATTCAGACTGCATGCAATCACTGCAAAGACAGACCCTGCTTCTTTAATTTGGGGTTTTCTTTCATTTTCCGTCGCAATAAGGAAAACTTATCAAGATTACTTCATCAATGGATTGGTCAGTTTTATAGCCCGTGTATCGTGTTTTTTTTTTTTTTTTTTTTTTTTTTTTTTTTTTTAATTTCTGCAGATTAAGAGTGACAGTGTTATACTCAAAATATTTACAACTCTGAAGTTTATAGTGTGGTATATTTACTTCAAAGGTAGGTGATTAAATGTGATATGTTCTACTCGAATCTTACAGGAAAATGTCACAACTTTTTAGTTCCATAAGATTTAGGAAAATTATCAACTTATGCCCCATTTTTGGGGTGTACGGAAGAAAGGGACAAAGGTAGAGGAACAAATTAAAAAAACAAAAGTGATAAATGATGCGATGGCAAATAAAAAAATAGACAAAAGTAGATGAAAGAGAAAATAATAGTATGATAATAATGTATTTTTGCGTTTCAGTAAACAAAAAGATAATGTATTTGTGTACATAGTTCTGTAATACTCAACGTATATGCGCTGTTTAAACTTAGGTTACTTTTAAATACAAAAACTAATTACTACTCAAATAGCATGATAACATCTACTCTTTGTTAATTAAAATAAATGAATATATTTAGAGATTATATGTGAATGATGTATGGGAAAATAATGATAAATTTTTTTTGAAAATAAATAAACATGTAAAAATTACTGGCTTCAAATTATGTGGAACAAACTTTAATCCACTCCACTTGATTATTTTACAGGTAGAATCGAAGGCCAGAGAAAGATGAAATGAAATGCAAATATTAAGTAAAAATAAGTTCGATTTTTTTCTTTTAGTATGGAAAAAATGAATAAGCAATTTGAAGATCTTTTTCAAAAAAAAAAAATGAGAGAAATTAAAGGAGATGGAGTATAATTTGTGAATCCAAAAGAAAATTTTCAGTATTATGTCGACGGGCTAATTTTATTGTAGTAGTGATATATTGACAGCAACCCTAAATATAAACATAGCAAATTACTTCGACGTCATTGCAGATTGGTATGTTAATGCCTATGATAATCTTGTTACATGTAAGAATTTCATGCATAACGTGTTTTTGTTGGCCACCTTTTTGTTAAAGTACGAGATAGCAGTAGCAGTTTCTTCTTTGATGTAGTTCGTTTGGACTCTGAAACAGAAATCGGTACATAGATGCAATCACTAGTAAACCATGGCAAGATCTGGTTTCTTCTCAGGCACTGCTGAGGGAAATTCATTAAGAGGAAAGGATATGAAATTATGCTTAATTTGAGCAGAGACAAAAGAAAAGGTTTGTACCATAAAAGGCATCACGTTATTGAAGAAAGTAAATACCTATAAACTACTCTAGCTATACCTTGTTGACAAGACCTTTGATGCAGAAATATCAAATATGTGTAAACCCCCTATTTATGAAATAACAACATCAATGTTTGCCGTTGGTACAAATAGTGCATTATAGAGTCTAGAATACACTCACCACCCTTTTTTGATTCCCACTCATGCAATATCTCCCAAGACCAGTTCCTTGTAAACACATTTTCAGGATCCATTTGTTGTTTGAATGCAATAATTAATTGTTTATAACGTGATTAAACTAGGTGATATACTTATGCTGCAACCCCAAGAATGTTCCCTTTCTATATTGAAGAATGCAACTCCCGTACTATAGTTGAATTCAACCCCTAGAGGTAAGCACATCAAAACCAAAATTTCAGACTTCAGCTGGCAATGTCTTTTCTTTTTCACATCACGGAAGATATATATATATATATATATATATATATATATATATATATATATATATATATATATTAATTCTCGAAAGTAGAATTACTGAATAATCCTCAGCTTCATCCATTCAACAAGTGTATGATAATAGCCAGATAGATATTAGGCCATTATTCTTCAACCTAGCTACAATATGTGATTATATATATGGGTTGATTATATATATGCTCCTTTTGAACCTATGTTCCTTATTCATCAAAGATAATTTTACCTATATAGAGGTACGTTCAGGAACTTTAGAAAACATCATGATCATGGTCGTTGTGATTATCTGCTAGTTGCTAATAACAAATAGTAGGTGGCTGGTATATTGAGGCCAGAATAAAATCGTTTAACTATATAGATAAACAGTAATAAATTTGACACTTTTATTTGATTCGGAATATTTTCCTTATTTTTTTTTTAAAAAAAAGAATCAAGTGCTTTCTTCTTCTTCTTCTTTAGGCGTGCGATCAAGTGGTTGAGAAAAGTGAAAATCTAGATAAAGTATTATGCATCAATGACAATAGGGACTCTTGGACATTTGGTTCCGCTTATTATGTAATTGATGCATAGATAAGATTCATAATGAACTTTGGAAAAATTGATACTCATCCAGACAAGCTTAAAACAGTGGGTTTTCACGCTTCTGTAGGATTCTGAATACATGAGGATTGTTAGAGAATATATGGATTTTTAAGTACACTACTTTAGTAAGATGAACTTTAATAAATTTTTTCTTTTTAAATCAAGTAGTAGAAATAGTTGATTTTAACGACACATCTTATATAACTCAATTCCGATTCTACACTTGAAAATTACGTCAGCAAATTCTAACGATAAAATTTTAAAAATTAAAAAAGAGAGAGAAGTTCTTATTATTTCTTAGAATTGCATCCAGTACTGAAAATCTCAATCCTTTTTATTTATTTATTTTTTAATGATTTCAACCTTTTATTTTTATTATAACGAATTAGAATTAACACTGCCACCTGTTATATTTTCTTTTTTCTTTTTCTGATGGACCAACCTATACTTTAGTATCAAAGAAATAAGTTGAACCCATTTGTCCAGAAAAATCTCTCACCTTGTGCACGCGAGAGAGAGAGAGAGTATTGAAGAAGCTTAGATAGGGCTTTCGACAGATTCTTTGAAAAAATTAACATTAACGTGGCAACACTCTGCGCATATATTCCCTTCTTCCAACTCCCGGAACCATGGCTTCACATTTTATAGTCTCGTATTTACACGTACAGGAACATTTTCCATATGGATCTAAAGTCTAAACTTGTGTTTAATTAGTTTATAATTAAGTTTAACATTAATCAGTTTTTATAAAGTTACAACATAAAGTTTTGAAAATTTAATATCCAAAATACATAACGTAATTTTAATTCTAAAAGCATACAATGTTATAGGAAGGGTGTTTTGAAATCGCTGTCATTTGAAAAATATTGGGTTAAAATTTCGTCACAGAAACCCGGTACATATAATCATGGCATGGCCTTCAGATTTTGAAGCCTATAACATGACCATGGAGGCATGAACTGCCCCAACTGCAGTTTTACCCCAGCATGTGCTGCATCAACAATTTTTTGACTAATGTTTTGGTTTTTAATTTTTGCTACTTGTGAGAACGGTTTGATTTAGTTTGAATCTCGAAATATTTTTGTTGATTACTATTAATTCATATATACAAGCACGTTAAACTTAATTATTAGTTTTGGAAATATATATAGAAATGAGTAGAAGTAGAAATATTGAGTGGGTGATAAAAGGAGGTTAGGTGGCATGTGCTAATAGGTTCCCCACTGACACCTTCCGAATATAAGGAGCATCATCCACCAGAGCCAGGTTGTTCAACTTTATCAATCCAGTAATAATAACACTTCTCCTAAGTTTCTTATAAGGTAAAGAGGATAAAGGACAAGACAGAAAATGTTAAATAAAATGAGTATCTGTCATAGAAAAGGATAAAAATATTACATTTATAAAACAATGTAAAAATTTTACTATACCTCTATTATTACTCTTATCTATCAATTAAAGAAGCCCCACCAGGGCACTGATAATTTAGGTTTCGGAATGATAGTACCATGGCTTTTTTAGGTTATTTTAGTTAGCTGGGGCATAAAAATTGCGTGGTTTGTGGAGTGTAGAGTGTGGAGTATTCATTCCATGTATGGGTAGGATCAACAAGTTTTGAGCCAATGGTGGGGGTTAACGTACGTGCAGACGCATGATATGATAGTGTGACCCATTGATAATGTTCTTGTTTAGGTGGGGGCATTTCTATCAATAAGTAAATTGAGGCAAATTGGAATTACTCAGCTCTCTTTCTTGGCCCTAACAGGTGGGGAAAGAAATATGTTCAGATATGTTAAGGGTTGCGAAATGTGTTAAGACGAAGTTAAAATCTTGATTATGAAACAAGCTGATGATGTCCCCGAAAAGATTAAGAACTGTTCAATGAAGAACATAAAACTTTACTGTAGTAATTATGATAGGGTAAACACTGGATGCTGGGACCAAAATTTATACCTTTTTAATTATCTAGAATTCTGGAGCCTATGGTAAAAAGTTGGGGTGAAAGAAGAAAATAATGGAAAATGACAAAACAGTAGATACTCGATGAGATGTGGAATGATTTATAAGGAGAAAAAGATATTAGTTGTTTATGTACAATAGAGGGAGGAGAGTCACTTTAATCTCTTCTAATCACAAGAATAATTTAGAAAATATATAAATTGTGCAGATTTTGTGATAATTATAAGCTCATGCATCATATTATATGTAAAAGCTATGAGATTGGGTAATTAAGGTTTAAGGGGATATTTTTAAGACATTCATATTACTAAACTATTAGTTTTATGTGAAAGACCATGATGAAAATGAAGTTATATGTTGGAACAAAAAGACTTACATATAGACAATTTTCGTTGATTTGGAAAGTGCACAAACGATGGAGTATCACAAGATGCTACTAAGGAAGGCACTACAAGTGTCCAATTAATGCCTATACTTAAACAATGAGAAGGATATATGCATAAAAGTGTCATGATTTGTGTGAGAACACAAGGTGGGGTCGCAATAAATTTTTCTATAATTATAAGGTCATACCATGGGGCAACTTTGAGCCCCTATGGTTTTATCAAGTGTCTTGGCTTATAAAAAGAATGTCCAAGAGTTAATGCATGCTAGCTTCTTGTAAGATATAATATATAATCTTAATCAAGTTGACAATGAATGGAACGTTAGAGATATGTATTGAGGCAACTTCTTAAGGCCAAGACTTTTGTTTAACTAAAATATGAAGTTATTGTGTATATTAAATGTAAAGTTTAATACTAGGTTATGCATCAATTCAGGTGAAAATTAGATATATCATACCTCACCACAAGTCCCACGGTTTCAGTATCCTAAGTCTATCATACACAACAATAGAGACAAAAAATTATTGCTGTTAAATTTAAAAATAGAGGATAAAATGGAGAAGTGTCTCAAAGCTTATTTGCACAAAAAGGTATTGATTAAGCTTAAGAAAAAAATACCTCACAATTATAATGCCCGGTCCGAAACATGTACACAGTGCAGAGTTATGTGTCGATCAGTTGGTGAATGGCTAAGAAAATGTTGTGTTAAATGCATTGGCATACAACTATATAAGACTTGATAAAAAAAAAATACTAACTATATAAGATATTCATAAGATTAAGAAAAAATGCATTATAAATAAAGTTAAAGTACCACCTACATATATGGTAAAACATCTGGTATAATATTGCCTTAATCAAGTAGTTTGGGAATGTGTGGAAAATACGTGGAATCCTCAGTAAAAAGATTATATATATTAGATGGCAGATATATATACTTTCATTAGAGGTGGAAGAGGATGATTATTAATTAACATAACTATTAATTAAGAAGAATGTAAAAGTCAATAAATTGTTTATAAACCTGAGTAAGAAAAACAGATTCATTGCAAGTTTTATATATATATATATAACCTTATCATTAAATATATAATTTTTTTATCAAAAGATATCTACTTCATAACATTTTACTGCAAAATTTAATAAATAAAGTTTGAAACTTTTAGTAAATAAATTTATTCATGAAATTGATTAAAAAATTATATGTTATTTTTATAAATTCTTTTAATCCCTTGTTTTTAAAGTTATAAACAAATTATCACTCCATGTATTAACTAACACTGATTTTTCGAGCTTGATTAATAATTTAAATTTAAGTATTAGATATTGCGTCAAGTATTGAGAAAGAACCTTTATCTACAATAATTCTATCTAATCTGAACAAACTTGTTTCCTAATTGTAATCTCTAAAAAAATTACTTTTAAATAACTTTTATTCAATACTAATTTCTTTATAAAATACTTAATTAGGATATTTACTTAAATGCATGTACAGTTCATGTCTGAACTTAAAGGATAGTTATTTGTTGATAGCTATAAGAATAGATTACACTAACAATACTTCAAAGTTTTGCTCTTCCATTGTGAGAAACTTATTAAAAGTTAATAATAATAGTAATAATAAGGAATCTTTCTTGTTTAAAAAAATAATAAAAGTAAATTTTATACAAGCAACTCTATTTCAATTTTCTTAATTATTAGATCAAATTAATTAATTTGTTTTGGGAAAGTAAATAATATAAGTCTGATTAAGTAGCTCCAGAACCACAAGATATATGTTGCCACCAATTATGCTAGTATGTGGAAAGGGTTCAGGAAATGGAGCCATCACTCTGTAACACCATTATTCTTTCCCAAATCTGACATATTTCCTACAGAAACGAACACACATTTTCGGCAATTTCTGAAACCTAACCCCACTTCACGTGAATCTGACATGCTCAATTTCAGGATACAATAAAACTCATTGCATTGGTTACTCCCTTAATTTCTTTCAGCTCAATATCTTGAAAAAAATAAATAAATAAAAAATTTCAGCACAGCTAAAGGTTGGAGATTACTCTACGTTGTCCATTTCCCCTCAACCTAAATCCATGCTTCTTGAATAAAATGTTGCCATATTTTTTTAAATCCAAAGAGATAATTCTTATGAAAAATTCACTTCATTTTTTACTAAGAAGCATAAAATAAAATATAATATGATCTAATAAATCCGGTTTCTGTGAGGTTTTATGTGCATTTCAACAAGTGTTTTAATTTAATTTTAATTTTTTTTGTAAAATTAATATTTCTGAATTAAATAAAATTTTGTATTTATATTTTTTTCTAAATAAAAGCAAACCCTTCATAAAATTTAATATAAAACTTTAATTTGATGTAAAAATTGTCCCAGTTAAGTTTAGCCAGAATATCACTGCAAGGATATGTTACAAGCACGGTTTTACAAGGTTCAACAAATGTAATTATATTTTTGCAAGAACAACTATTTTTAATAAGTAACAGAGTGTGCATAATACAAAATTATAATATCATATATATATAAGTTTTACCCCTCACACCCTCTTACCCACATTGTAACCCAACAACCAACCTGTTACACTCATCTAAATACCTATAAATTAAACATGCACAACACTCTTAAACAACTTATTACAGTGTATTTGAAAACATTTCCATATGTGTATATGACAGAAAAATTGCATTGAGAGAAAAAATTAGAAATTATATGCATTTGAATTTCAATAATAGTTATGTTGAAACATAATTAATTTTTATTTTAAAATAATTAAAGAATTGTTTCTATCTTTTTCTTAGAAAATGGAAAGAATTTACAGTGCTTTCTAACTAGAAACCAAACGCACATGCAACTGCCTAATATTAATCACTTATTTTTACATGAATATTGAGTTTGGACAAATGTAAATCCAAGCACGTCTTGTTTTACTTTTTGTTTCAGTAAATATCTGAACGTAGTTGTGAATTTTCCAAGTGATTCATATTCAGTTAATACTGAATAAGTCTTCCATAGTTGAAAAGATGGGTCTGCCTCAAAATGGAATAGATGGGTTAGGCCTGTTGAATATGCACACCACTTCTTCATTTTCCAGCTAAGCCACCTCTTTGCTCTCTTCACTCGTTTTCCAAAACTTAAAAACAATAAAGTTAAAGAGTTTATGATCATGTTAATTAGTATGTATTTGATAATATTTTTGTAGAGAAAAATAATTTATGTAATTATAAGATATTTTATTTAGTCAATCAATAACCTTTTATGAATAATAGATTTCTTGATATTGTAATAAAATTTCTACATATTATTTAATTTGTGATGGGAGGATGGAATAAAATTTATTTATATTATTAGTATATATTTTTTTAACTCATATTTTTAATAACTGTACATTTTATTCTTTAAAAAAAATTAAATACTATTTAATTTTTTTAAATGATTGATTTAAAAATATAAAAAAAAAATTATGTTGATAATATGTAATAAATTAGTAGGTTGTTGAACTTTTTATTTTCAACTTTTGTAATTGGATACTTAACACTAGTTTATGCCTACTTGGAATGGTCAGAAAAATAATAATTTATGATAATTTTATTAATTCCAAAACCCCAAGTACAAAATTTATAAAAGATCTAGGATCCTACTATAATTTTTTTAATTGGAATTTTAATTAAAAATTCTCAAATGATTTAAAAACCTACTGAATCATTAAACCAAAAACTAATATATCAATAATCATTTAAATATCTTTTCTAAATACACATCTTGAACTTCCACCTGTTATTATAATTAATATATAAACTCTTATTGAAACTATCTTTTCTGTATTGTAATATTTTCTTTTTCTGATTTTAATGCTGTAAATATTTTTAAACTTTCATTTAATTTTTTTATTGACGTACAGTACAGTTATCGAGTTTACCTGTTTCAAAATGCCACCCTACTTTATTGAATGCAAGTAGAAAAGTTGGAAAATGACGGGTATTGAGAGAGAAAAGTATTTAACAAATTCTACATGACACAGTACAGAGAAAAGTATTGAGTTACTAAGATTTATTTAACAAATTAACTTAATTAATATTTTATTAAATATACATGAACTTAAAGATTGATTTGCATTAATAAAGTTATTTCTCAGTTGATAAAGAATAATATTTTTTTTAAAACATAAATATCATTAAAATCAAATCTCTATTAACATATTTAAAAAACTGTTACTAAAGTATTTGAAGTAGTTTGGTAATCACATATGCAAAATGTCATACTTCAAGAATTAAAATGGCTAACCCTTTGACTTACTCCAATATCTATAACTTAACAATGAAGTACACTTTACCATTCATGCAACAGTATATTTTGTTTATTTCTTTCGTATATAATAGATTTCATGTGAGTCTTTTTATATGTTGTCTAGTATACAGTGTTTTGTTTTTCTTATCATATTTAGGAATTATATATAAAAATTTATGTGTCACTTTTTTTAAAATTAGACGTTTGAAATTAATTAAAATATTTTATCTCATATAATAAAATATAATTATAGTTTTAAATATTTTATATTTATACACTTATGTAATAACAATGTTTTAGTGTGAACAGTAAAAATAAATGTTTATGTTAACGATAGAAGAAAAAATTATATAATATGCTAACATATAAATTATTACATGGATTGGTATATTTTAAATAAATAAACTAAATCATACACTCTAACTGATATTAATTTAGAATATTATTATATATATTTAAAAATTAGATGATTTTACACTATATTATCATTTTCTTTAAAATATGTAACTTTAATTTTATTTAAAATATTTTAATTTGAATTTTTTTTCCATCATGTTCATATTTTCTATATTTTTAAAATTAAAGACAAAAGGACTATAAGTTCTATCATTTAATATATGATATTTTTCTAAAAAAAATTCAACTATATTTTAGTTGTAATATATATCATGTTTAAATTGAAAAAATAAAAAATTTAATAAATAATTTTGATTTCATAAATGTAAATGTTACTATAAAATTCAACACTGATGTAATTTAATAATAAATCATAATTTTCTTTAAAATGTATGATTTTCTTATGAATTAACATGCTTTATTTTGAAATTTTCATTTTATTTTATATTAGAGTTTAATGATGATATATAATTCTATACTGCCATTCAATCATATATCATTGTTGATATAATATTTCATTTTTTAATATAAAAATCAATAAATTTATCAAATTTGATGGCTTGGATAATATATAATCCTTTTCTTTTTATACATGTTATTTTTAGATGATTTAAAATGAAAAAGAAAAAAATTCCCCGCAAGACGGGATAAAATAACTAGTATATATTCGATCTTATAGCAAAATCACGAGGTTACGAATTTTTTTCATTCAAGGTTACATTCACAGCAAAGTGAAAATAATTAGTTTAACAAATGTTTTTTCTTATATAATTCTAGACTCCATAACCCTCCCTACGAGAGTCATCAATCTTATGGCACTGTATTTGAAATATAATTACACAAACTACATCAAACTATTTGAACTCTTTTTAATTTCAATAATGCCAATAGATAAAGAATCACTTTCTATTCAATCACGCACGCACCAACACAATGTAATAAACTGTTTCCCAACATGAACATATCGACGTTGATAGTCGCCAATTAGCAAAACCACGACATATACATCAGCAGCAACTATAATTAATCCTCTCACGACAACGACAGATACAATAAATAAAATCAACCCATACAAATCATAACCATCAATTAAGCTGAAAAATTATCCATTCATTTAATCATAATCACAATAATAACAACCATAAATTATCTAAAAGAAAAAACAATACACACTAAGTCTAGTAATAATGTAACAAAAGGAAGCACAAATAGGTCAAATCCACAAACAGAAAACAAAAACAAAAATAAAATTCAAATTCAAAATACTATACAACCTAAACAAGGTGAAAAGAATTTAAAATCAAAACAGTCCTCAACGGCAATTCAAAGTTACGGCTATTATATGGTCGCAATAACTTAATTAATTTATCCATAATTTTTCGCATTAAAACACAAAACCTTCAATCACCATCGTGAGTGTGAGACTCAGTTTCAATTTCAGCTTCAGAAAGTTGTTGCAGCGTTTTCAGTAACTGCGCCCCTTTCCTCCTCCCCCTCGCGCTACACTCGCCCTGAAGAGCGAGTTCCACCGCACGCGCCACCTCTTCCGGTGGCGCCGTCTGCTGCTCCGCGCCGGTGCCTCCGTAAACGACGGCGAGCACTCCGATAGCGTACTCCTTCGCACGCGCGGCGGTCTTGCCCATCATGGTGACCATGACGGGGACGGCGAGGGCGTGGTTGCGGACCTCGTCGGCGCCCTCGGGGAGCGTGCACATGAGTTCGAGGGCGGCGAGAGCGCGTTCGGCGGGGGCGCCGTCGAGGTCGGGCGCGGACTCGATGACGGCGGCGACGGCGCCGACCTCGACGGCGACGCGGCGGTTGGCGTCGGAGAGGCAGAGAGCGAAGAGGATCTTGGTTGCGGGTTTGGCACGTGCGAGGTTGCGCGTGAGTGCACGCATGAGGTTGGGTGGGCAGGGTGGTTGGTCTTGGGGTGGGTTTGGAACGAGGGAACGTTCTAGAAGGTGGAGGGCGGAGGTTGGGTCGGTGGTTAGTTGAAGTTCTGAAATGTGAAATAGTTCTTGCAGGTTATGGACTTGTAGTGGTGGTGGTGGAGGAATAATAATGTTTGGGCTTGGGTTTGGGTTTGTGTTTGGGGTGGGGGAAGAGAATTTCCACTGAGTGAAGCTTTGGGAAGTGGTGGAGGAAGATGAGGAGGAGGTGGAGGATTCGCATTGGAAGGGAGGGGGTGTGAGAGGGAGAGGTGGGGTGGTGGTGGTGGTGGTGGCGGTGGGGCTGAGCACGGTTTGAGAACAGTGGCGGAAGAAACCGCATGAGAATAGTTGGGTTTTGAGTTTTGGTTGTTGATGGGTTTTCATGGTGGATGAAGAAGGATGGATGAGTGTGCGTGTGTGTATGTGTGAGATATCTAATGGGTTTTCTTTTCTTTGCTGGTAAGTGGTAGATGCTGAGTTGGGTTTTGGGTTTGGGTTACTGGTCACAATAATGATACTGTTGTTAGTACGACGTGGGTCTATTATTTCTGTCACCTTCGTGAAAAACAATGGAATGGGTCAAATGTCACTCACTCCTCACTGACTCCTGCTCATCTGCTCTGCTCATTTTACACATTAATCTTTCAGAATTTGTGTTTCTGTATATTTTTTGTGATAATTTAAAAAGGACGGAAAATATAGAGTAAAATAATTGATATAGAAATATTATCATGGAAATAATATTTGGTGAAGTGTCTTTAACAAGAGGATCATTAACGGTATTGCAGTTCTTAATTTTTTTTTATTCACCCTAAGTTAGAAAGAGAGTATTAAGTCTGTTTCTTAGATATATTTCTATTTCAATGAAATCCCAACAGTACTTAGTAGATTTGCATTTGGTGAATATCGTTGGTTTCGTTGAGTTCAATTATAAAGATAGGATGTGCTCAAATTTTGGAAAAGGGAAGAAAAAAAATGGTATCTTAACCTACTTCAAGTATTAGTTAGGTAGGTATATATGACGTCAAATCATTATATAATATGCTCAATATTTTTATAATTGCAGTCTATTTTATACTTTTTTATCCAAAAAAATATTATAAATGAACATTAAAGTTCAAGATTAAGATGAAAAGATCGAAGCTTTCACTCTCTCTCTCTCTCTCTCTCTATATATATATATATATATATATATATATATATATATATATATATATATATATATATATATATATGTATATATGCAAGAACAAGAATAATAAGATTTAGTAAAACAAGTACGTGGAGCATAGTTAAAACTTAAAATCGAAGTGATCGAATTGTAAGAAACACGCTTACCTTTAAATATATTTTACATATCTTATAATCTTAAATAATAGTGATTCTCTCAAATGTTATACTATGGATTGTGCATGCCTAATAAAAGAATTACCAATCGATATTTCTTTACAAGAATCCACTGTTCGCTTTTTCTTTGTCTTTCATTCAATTGTTTGACACAAAGCCTAAACAATGTTTGAACCGTGCTCCTTCAAAATGATTCTGTAAAAGAATTTGATTCAAATATAGTGATGTCATCTAATCACATATTGCTATATAACTAAAAATTATTAACGTTCATAATAGTAACTAGTATTGATATATAACAAAATAAATGTTTATCTTTATATAATTAAAATTTATAATAAATAATATTATATATTATAGTTAAATTCTTAATAAATAAATATCTTTGAAATTTATTTTATAATATAAATTAAAATGGATTGAAAAGATATAGATGGATGCAAAGCATCTGCGTTTTAAATATGAATTGCATCGTGAGAAGTTGAATCCAGTGGCCCATATGCTTTATAAATAAAATTGCGTTTACAATTCTGTTCATCAAATATCCTAAACTTTTAAATGACCATGATTGTGCGCAGGTGGTTTCCAATTGCAAATGGTCTTAATAATGCTTTTAGGTAAGCATACCGTTTATATGTCATAAGATGCTTAAACGATAATAATATACGCATTTTCAAATTTTATGTAATACATAAAATAATAAAATAGCATACTAATAGAGTAATATTTATTCATAATTAATGTACAACAATGGAGTGTTAATGTTAATATTACCCTAACAACAACGTCAAAACCTTCATGACAAACTCAACCTCTTGCCCTAATATTAACGACAAAAATATCAACACTGGAATCGTCCGTCCGCATAGTAAAATATAAAAGCAATTAAAAAGATTGAACTGACTCTGTTATTAATCAGAAAAGGTAAAACGAATAGGTAGGACCGTGAGAATCTATAATGTTTATTCAATCTAGTAAATGTAAATGATACACTGCAATTCGAATATGAGCAAAGTATTTCATCAACATAAGCCAACCCCACTGATTTCACAACGCAACTGGCCTCGGAAGTTTTTGATTTTCTTTGTAGTCATCAGTTTACATCATTAAAATTAAAAGATCCTCCGTTCAACCTCAAATAATGGAATCTTACATTACTTAAGCAATTCAGGCTACAAGATTACAACGGACATCCGAACTCAACTAGTAACTAAGAAAAAAAACAGCCTATAAAAAAAATGAAAACTGAGATAATGCTACTTAAAACTTCAAAATAAGAGAAAATGTTGGGCAAAAATGGAGGACAGATCATCTCCATTTCTCTTGTAGATCTTTCCTCTCAGATAATACCCAAGTGACAAATATTGCAGCAACAAGTGCAACAATTGTTAGAAGAAGTAGAGCGTAGCTGAAATCTTCAGTTAGTGAATCGTAAGTCCTAGAAGGAGCAATCTGAGTAAAAAATAGATCTACTCCGTAGGTAAAGACGAGGGATGTAGACTCCAGCTTGGCAGGTACTGTAACAATGCCTCTGAGACCTTCAACTTTGATGGAATGTGTAATATAGGACTGCGGAAATTCAAACAGAACGGATATGAAATTCGTGCCAAGCACATTCAGCTCAAGGAGAAGCATGAGGTGGAAGTTGGTCATGAATGAAAATCTTATATTATGAAAATCTTAATATTTACTATGAAATAGAAAGGAAAATGTATAACGTTAGAAAGATTAGAAACATGCTAACACCATACATTGAGAATTCATGTATCAAATGGCATGATTGCATCATTTATTAAGGAACAGGGATAATTTTTTAGCGTGTTTTTGTGTGTGCAGGGGGGTAATTGAACAATCAGAGACCGAGTATACCTGAGAAATGATGGGCAATGAATCAGTAAGAGGAATAATTCCTTCTTCTTTCTCAGCTTGTGAGGGATTAAGTGTACGACGGGGATCCACAAAGCGTTTATCAAGTGCCAAAACCTGGAAAAAAATCCCAGTTAAAACCAAGAAATGTAAGATTTCATTAAAGAAGAAAATTAAACAAGAAAAAGAAGAAAGAAGATTGTTTCTGTTGATCAAGTTCTTGTATAACAGACAAAGAAAAAAAACCTAAAGAGTGTAAATAATTCCAACCTGATCTCCGATTGTTCCAATAAGAAGCTGCTTAGAAGTTATACCCTTGGCCGTCGAAGTCACTTCTATTGCTTTCACGGAATGGGTAAAAAAGTAAGACTGTGATTTTGTTATAATTTCTGGTCGATAGTAAGAAGAGATGGGTGATGTAAGATTATGCTTCCCAAGAACAAACTTCCAGACATCTTTGTTATCCTGCAAATTATATTCAAGGATATCATAGACCAGAATGAGCATAGATCAGTACCCCCAAATAAAAGAAAGAATGAACACAAAAA
Organism: Hylodesmum podocarpum; assembly: GCA_026586105.1. Lineage (NCBI taxonomy): Eukaryota > Viridiplantae > Streptophyta > Magnoliopsida > Fabales > Fabaceae > Hylodesmum > Hylodesmum podocarpum. The sequence goes on from JALJEV010000623.1 coordinate 6,567,582, forward strand.
TAATGTACCCAAAAAGTATATTAACATATACCAAAATTGGAGAGGGGTGTTACAAAAGTTAGTTTTCTTACCGCACGAGACTGATCATAGACCTCAACAACTGACATCTCATATCTGTGTGCTCTGAGATTAAAATAGTGGTAGACAACCCAGTTTTCACTAAATACCTACACAAGTAATATTCATGCAAGCAATTAAAATTTTTTTGTATCCCATCCTTTTAAAGGAGAATGTAGTTCAAAAACTTACAGCATGAACAGGACCCTGGCAACCATGATGTGTCATGCGATGCAATATGCGACCAGTCACCGTGTCGATGATATAGATGACCAATGATGCCTCCTCTGGGGTGGCCGTTCCAATTTCTCCTCTGGCTTTTGGTGCTGCATTTGCGACAAACAGTACATTCTTTGATACATACTTATACATGACATCATGGTCAGTCATAACCTTTGCTTGAGTATGAACAACCTAGATGGAGAAAGTGTAGCAAATTTAGGAAGAAGCAAAGAAATGATCAAGATTCCACAAAAAAAACAAAGGTCAATATAAAGTATGAACATGAGTGTGAGCCCTGCACAACGATAAAGTTGCACCTTGGTGGCTGATTAGTTATGGGTTCGACTCTTTGCATATGCAAGGGAAAGGCTACACACAATAATCCTTCCCCATAGCTTCATAGCAAGGAGTCTTCTGGCACAGGAACATTAGTTAATATTAAAATATGAACATGTGAGAAAACTGTTAATTGCCATATTATTTATGATCATTTGTATTACACTCAAAAGAAAAGATACAACTAATATGACTTGGGAATAACTAAGGCACATTATTAGAGTCAGAGCATCATCAGAATGGAATATTAAGAATGGCCAACATTACTCTACATGATTACTGGACATTGGTAGACAAAAAATTCAATTGTCAAATTCCTTTAAATTTAAACTCATTTTTAACACTGTTGATTAGAAATAAAAACCCACCTTGAGGAAATGGCAACATGTAAGCTCATATTTATTAGAAGAAATAAGGATTTTAAATAATGCAAGTTTCTATGCGACATAGGAGATCTATACATCTTGAAAACATGATAAGGTTATTATAGAGTATAGACGAGGTAGAATATAACATTATCAATGTTATTTTATAATAAAAAAATGCTCTTTTAAGTAACAAAATTCAACAGCGAAGGCACCATACCTCATTCGGTTTTCTTGTCACTGTTGTAATAATCTTTTCTGATTCAGATGGGAATACAATAGACCATAAATCCCTAAAGACAAAGCAGTATTCATCCACTACTCCGTGAATGCAATTGCTCTTCAAGGCATGACCTCTGATGACACCATTATCAGCCTCAACTGAGTACCAGTACACATTTGAAAATTCACGTTGCAGAATATCAATAGCTTCAGGAGTTCTTGGGTATAGGTATGCACGTTGGTTTATATCTATAATTAGATGCAGACGCTGTTCAGTTGAATCAGTAAAAGGCAGTGGAATAACTTGAGCAACACTGTGAGCAACACTCAAAGAATTGAGTTCCTTCCCTGTGTATGCATCGATAAAAGAAAGAGCAGCTGATGCAGCCACAGTTAGTCCACATCGGCCTACTACAAGAATAGATGGATTCTCATCCAATGCATGATGATGAGGAACCTGCCACTGATAAATATTAAGCCCAACTGGATGTTCACACGCTGCTGTTTTGCGCAGAGTTTTAAGTAAAATAGACCAAACTACACGTCCATCTCCAGTGTGCAAAGCGAAAACCTTTCCCGCCTTTGTAAGTACTATAAGCAACTTACGAAAACCATTATGATCACGAGTCATTTTGCTTTTCTCAGAACTCCTTAACCTTAGTGCTTGAATTGCTACTATATCCTCAGGGCTTGCAATCATTAAAGTTCCTTTGAGCTTCAACACATGTCCCTTTCAAATATAAATCATCGCATAAAAAAACTACCATTAGAAAAGTAGTTAATGATGTCCCCATAAAAAAACTCAACCCCATATATATATATATAAAATAGAAACTGTCTAGGAACATTGCACATGTCAGCATTTTTCACTTCACCCCCCCCCCCCCTCAAAATGGCATTTTGGTGACCCCTGTGAGAGTGATGAGCATATTTGAATTGATGGTTTGTTGGCTTTTTTTTCCATGAAAACAATGGGGAAAATGTTCAAATATTAAAAAGAAATAGTACACACTCAGACTGAGAGATCAGTTTACACTAGTGTATGTCAAAGTAATCTACATCATAAAATAAATTTTTTTTTTTTTGGAAAATCAATGTCACAATTCACTATTGGACAAGAAGCTCTCATCATATAGATTATGGATCATATCTACAAATCTTTAGATTAATCCAAAATTACTTGATACTCATTGATATACATCAAACTATCAAAGTAAATGTAATATATACTATTGAAATTGAAATATATAAAATAAAAACCATCCGATCATAGTGTTGTTTGTTGCCTATTTTTACGAGATTTGACACAAACAATCAAGGTAATATACAATTATATTTCAGTGTTGGACCAGTAAAAATACACTAATATATACAAAGTTATTAGTGCTAGGTCTTACACCAGTGTAAACCAATCCTGTGTTTTTGTGTGTGAAATTATGCTAGGTGATGTCCTCATAAAAAATATCAAAGGCATACCTTAAGCCATTCAAAGAGATTCTGTTCCACTTTTGCCACAGATACACCTTCCTTTGCCACAGGTAGTTCTGATGTCGTGACATCTACAACTGATGCAAGACCATCCTCTCTACTCCAGACAATTTCTCCTTGTTGTACTAATAAGAGTGAATGATCCTCCATTACCATCAATGCTCTGAAACCATAAGATCTATCTGTCCTCACATAATTGTTAATAAAAATCTTCTCAATATTCCCTCTTTGATGGTCTATTACTATACTTTCCTTAAGCAAATTGTCATTCCAATCATTAACATCCTTTACAAGGAGGTGAACTTTGCTGTCTTCATGTTGAACAAATGCAAAAGCATGTTGACCCTCAGAAATTGACAAAGAATTGCTAACAGCTGCGGCATTATTAATTTTGTCCACCAATACCAAGTCACCTTCATTTGTCACTTTAATTAAAAGAACATAGGAATTGATATGTAATGCAAACAACTCTGGAAGTCTTGATGGCAATATTACTGCCTGTCCAGATGAATCCTTGATGAGATCTGAAATAGGCTTCTGGTTGTAACTAATCTTTCCATTCTTGATGTTTATTGTTAATATCTTAGACCTCGTATTATCTAATACCACAAGCTTATCATCTGAGACTGATAATAATTCCCCAAAGGTATCACAAGGGAGTGTTATGTGATCATTCTTTAGCAATTCTCCATTCTTAGCATTCAATCCATACACATAAAACTTTGAAGAACCAATCAAACCAGCTGCAGAGATCTCTTCAGTGGACTGAATAATATGGCTAACCTCAATGCTGCAAATATGATTAAGAATAAGATAACAACGTTAATGGAAATAACAAGCTTTAAAAGGAAGATTTTGATCATTAAACACCGACCCAAACCTTCCATACCTTTCACCCGCAAAATCTTGCCTCCAAAGGACTTCACCATCTATGCTGGAAACAGCATGGAGAGAACCTTTACCAAAAACAAGGATCAGATCATCCTTGTCAGCTTTAAGGTTTTTCTGCAAAATCAAAAAACAGCACTTATTTGCATGTGTATGGAAAACACTCATGCACTCTCAGGTTCAGCTGCAATAAAATAAACCAAGGCCAGGGCAGGTTTATGACAGTAAAAGGGCAGACTAATGAAGGTTTATAATAGTGATCACAGAAAATACTGAAGGTGAGAATTAGGTACATAAAGAAACTACACTGGTCAAAGAGCACAAGTCCAGATAATTTTCTTGGCCAAATTACTTCAAAATTTTAGAGTATTCCGTTGAAAAAAAGTAACTTAGTTTTCGGGGTTTTCACATATGCAACAGCAATAACAGTATTTTCCCAATAGGTGGGGTCACCTACACAGATCTGTGTATCATAAAAATCACCATCCTGTTCTGTCAAAAGCAATGTTCATGTGCAGAGGAACAAAAAAAAAAACTGTAGAGATGTGTTTGCATCAGCATTATACACTAAACTAGAAAGGAAGGCTTCAATCTTCAAGTATCAAGTCAGGTCACCTTATTTGCATTGCCATTTAACTCAATTTATATTTCAAGGAGGGTTTCTCTAATCATGTCCAAGGGAATAAGTCTTATTGCAGTGCTTATGTTTCACTCAGTCTTTCTATCACTCTAGAAGATGCCCTGTTGTACCGTTTATCAAATGCTATTTTCTTCACCTTTTACAACTTCCAGATTTTCTTACTTTACCCAATAAAAAAACACATCATATTTCATATATGTTACGAAGAAACATATAGTATCTAAAAAAACAACAAAAAGCTATGTACTCACTGGAATGTGTAATATTGGCTTTGATGCCCTTGAGCCCTGAATGGAAGACTCCCAAACCATCTGTCCATCAGGAAGATTCCACGCTCTTAATATACTTCCATCCGAGGAAAGAGTTATGACATCTGAAGCATTTAAATGCACACTTAATGAATTTGATCACCAATGTAATCAAAACATTTAAACAAATCCCAATACAAAAAACAATTTACTCTAACAAAGTAACAATATGCTGAGAAGCAAAGATTAATTAATGAAACTTCAAGCTAAGAAATCACTGCAAGTGGTGCGTTTAGCCTTCAAGACATCCTTCAATAGTTTTTATATCATTATTAAAAACAAAGGGACAACATAGTCAAAGAACATTATTGCCTTCAAAGAAGCATATGAACAGAGGAGATTTAGATATTAGAGACATGAAACTGGGGAGGCAGTGGAGATAAAATCTTCATCTTTTCCTGAGAAAGTAGTTTAAACTTTGATATCTTCCCACAATTAGAGTCATGCAAGCATATTGTTAATGAGCTCAGGACCAAATCTCAAATTGAACAACAACAAGACCGCTTTAGACTTATATTACCAGAGGAATCAGCATCTGGTCGATACCCAAACATAACCATATTTTCAAGGGAATTGCAAACTTCAAATACATTGAACAGAGTACCAAAAAATAATGGCAAGGGATCTTGCTAACAAGGAGTGTCCTGGATATTAGTGTCACGCTTTCAAATCTTTATGGCGAGATATTTTTAATAATCAACTACAAATGAACAGTAAAATTTCTTTGCAGTACAGTGAAGAATAGATAGCATGAAGTATTGTTATGCACAGTCAAAGGTTAAGCATAATACATTTTCCCAGGGCAATGTCAAGTCCATCAACAACATCGTTGGTCCCAAGAACATGCCTCCAAACTGCAAGCAACAAAACACATTTCAGCACTTTCTGATTCTAAACAAAGAAAACAAATAGTTAATCAGGCAACAGGTATTGCTCATGAAGACTCAATTTAGGCTCTGTTTGGGATAAAAAAAAAATCCCCATAAACACTTACAAGAGAGAAAACAAAAAGGTAAAATAAAATAAGTTTCTCTCATAAGCTAAGATTAGCCTATGCATAAATTAAAATCAGCTTTTGGAGAATACCATAATGAGAGAGTTTCTACAAATTAGCTTATGCATAAACTAATTTTAACTTATGGAAGAAGCTCATTTCAATTTACCTTCTTATTTTCTTCGCCTGTAAGTGTTTATAGAGGAGTTTATCCAAACACGGCCTTACTTTTTAAACCAGTTCAAGGATATTAAGTTCAATATTGGTCACAATTTATTGGTGCTTCATAAACAATCTTACATTTATAACAAGCTAGTCTAATGGAGTCAGCAAGAGCGGTTAAGCAAATCACTTACAAATCTCTCCATGACGAAGGTCAAGTGAAGCTATAACATTCTCTTCAGTGGACACTAAAACACGCTTTCGCCCAGTCTTTTGAGTATGGAACAAAGCGTGTTTCACTTTCCCGATGTACTGTTGGTGCCTACAAGTAGCATCCACATATATTCGGGAGTTAGCTAACATTAAGAACACATAACACGCAAATCAGGCATTAGAATCAGAAATTCCTCAGTCTACTTCAAGATAATAATAATAATAATCGATCAATAAAGCAATTATTTCAGATTAAGCAGCAAGTATCAGTAACAAGATTAACAAGTTTGAAATTATACATAATATCAACTTGTAGTAGAAACTAGATCGAGTTTCGGAGCGATAATTACGAGCGGAGAATATAACGAATTGAATTAAAACAAATCGGATAATCGGACGGTTTAAGTAAGCATTCAGCGATAGAAAAAGCTTTGACTGTGCGAGTAAATAAGAGTGGTCAAACTCACCAATCCATGAGGCCAACTTGATCTTCGTAGAGCGAAAAACTGAGATTAGTAAATGAGAGAAAGAGTAGAAAGATGAGGAAAACCCTAATCGCCATGTCCATGGCGATTCAGCCACAAGCACGGATCTGAAGAGTGAGAGAGTTATAGTATTTTTGTTCAGAGTAGAAGACGATGTTTACGGAACATATAAGCCGGCTTCTCCCAAAACGCAGCCAAATTCCATAACAAGGTAAAATATCAAGAACACAGCACAGGGCATAGAATTTTTGTGACAATATATTTTTTTTTTTTTTTAAGAATTAATGGTTAACTTAATTTATATTTGAAAATAATATTTAAAAATATTTTGAAAAAAAAAATGTTTACTCTTGCAGTTTAGTAGTTTAGAATCTCCACTACACGGGATGAATGATTATATTATATTATATAGCTTAAATGTATAATAAATAAATATTTTTAATGTATAAATTATATTTTATTCTCTCATAATTAAAATTTAAGGTAAATAAATATTTTAACACATAATTATATTTTTTATTATACCATATTACTATACTTTAGACTTACAACAAATATTTATGATAATGAGATTATTTTTAATTTTTGATAATTGCTTTAAGAATATTATTCAATGTTGATGAAATTGATGGGTTAAAAAAGATAATACGTTAAAAAAAATTTCAAAATAAAATATGTTTTTGTTGAAGTATTATCAAGATAAAGTATTTAACTCTTTCGAGATAAAGTATTTGTCTTCCCTTTTAATATAAAAAATTAACTTGTCTTTTTTATAATAAAGTTGTGAAGTATAAATAATTTTTTATTTTAATTAAATGTAGTTTTTAGATTAGAATCATTTCTAGTAGCTGATTTAATGGTTAAATAAACAAAATTAAATATAATACTTCATGTTTTATTTAGCACCACATGTATCTTCGTGTAAAGTCTGATGTGTCTCATAAACATGTAAAAAGTTTCAACTTTATAGGATTTTCCTAATTTATGAGATAACAGGGAATAAAATGTTAAAGTAGTTGAATTCACTTAAATCATTTTTACACATTTCTAACACTTGTAATTCGTAAATATTGCTTCTACCACTTTCCTTATTTTATTATACAAAAGCCATTAATGCATCCATTTAAGCACAAAATATAAAGAGTTATAAGTATTTTATATGTTTGGAGACTAGCTTTATCATATTTCATCTTTATTTTTAAATTAAATTTCAATAATTTTCCTTAAGAGAAATGGTTTATAATCATCTACTAAAGTTCGTGAATAAGAGTAAACTTTTTACATTTCATATCTACTCTCCCAATCATCTAAATATTTTTCTTTCCAATCATTTCAAAAACCTCCTTTTTATTTTATTTTTATATTTTATATAATATATCCCTAATTATCTATTTATTTTAGTTTACCTCTTTTATCTCTATCTTAACTTTAAATTATTTTTTAATTTGTTAATAGTTAATTATAATACTATATTACAGTTTAAATTATTAGTTTCCAATATAAAATATAATTAATGTATTTACATGTGAATTTTAATTTTAATTATATTGTTAAAAATAAATATTAGTTACATACAAACATGCAGTCATGCTTTTATTCATTACATTTTACGATTATATGCTTAATTTCATACTTTAAAATAGTTATTGATCTTATTGGGCACATTTTTAATATTTATGTACATGTATTTATTTGTAAAACATTGTTAGTTTTATAAGAACTTTTGATCATGAATATTTTATTAAATTTCAAAACTTTTGGTAAAATGTTGGTCCAATGAACTCTTAAAAGGTGTTTGTTATCTAAATTTTGATTCTTAAAATGTATTTAGTATCTAAATTTTGTAACTTTTGTAAAAACGTCAATTAAAAAGTTTTATTATTCATGTTTTACATAGGATAAAAAAATATTATCAAGAACACGAGATTTTGATGAATTACATCGGTGAAATAAATAGATTTTTCATTTTTCCGCACTTTAATAGGTGAGTATCATCATCTTAAATATAAATTTCCAGATAAAAATATTTTACATTCATCTATTTTGTTTTACCAATTTCAACTCATCTCTCCACTCATTATTCTCTCTCAATTGTCTTCACATTTCTCTCCCCGTGTAGTTTGATGGAAATTTTGAGACACTTTTGTAATTTCTTTTGAATTTTTTTTATAGAAACATATCGTTTATTTAATTTATATTCTTACATAATCTTTTATAAAATTAAAAGAAAAATTATGATTAAAATTAAAATCATATTATATAATTTTTTTAACTTTAAAAATAAAATAGAGGAGTTTAGACTTAAGCACTAAAACTTACGTTTATTTATTCACCGCCAATTGACACAGTCAATCGCATAAAACCATGAATAAAGATGCATTAATTTTCTTTAAAATAAAAAATGAAAAACATATACCGTCTTTATGTTTTTCTCTTTCCTTAACTTTCCTTTTTTGTTTTTTTTGCAGGATTTGTTTTCTTTTCTTGTTTGAAGCCACTTCCTTTTAGATCTAAGAACAGCACAGGTTCCTGAATTTGAGTTAAGATGACTCACCTTCCACCGTAGAAGTAGGTTTCCCATTGTTCTACTTTTCAGTGCCCTACTTGTTTGGAAAGTTGGAACAAACAATCATGTTGCTCCATTCTGCTTCGCTGTCATTTGGGTAACTAAACTTGTTCCACTGTTATTTGTTAAGCTGCCAAAAATGCAAACTTGAATAAGACACCTTCATGTTTGCCTGTTTGGTATGGACATTTTAACTCTTTCCGTTTCTTCATTATTGATTAATGACTCATTTTGGTTCTATAGATACTTTGAGATGTTTTTTTTGTATGCATCATGAAATGTGCTTTGCGAAATTTGAGAGAGAAGGTTGCAATTTACATTATTTGAGTGCTTGATATTCTTTGCTAGTTTGTTTACATTGTTTTATTATTATGCCAGCTTTGTTTTCCACCTTTGGCTATGTGACACGGTCACGCGAAAGCTCTTGTTGAATACCAATAGTTCATGACAATTATTATTATTGGCTGTGAAAGATTTCAAGTTTATGATTACTTTGGATACGCTCCTGCCATAGTCAAATTCGTGTGTTCATTTGGGGTTACTAAATATTGGTTTGGATTTCTGTTAATGGCATCTATTAGAAGAACCTTGTCTCCAGTGCCTAGAGCTGGAGCTGTAGCAAATGTAGAAGTCTGTTCAGTAGGTTCTCCCTTGTCTAAGTCCTCATCAAGTCCTCAGAACTGCGTGTCGACGGTTGGATTGGACTACCGTGCATTTGTTTATGGTGTTTTCTCACCAAGGTCTTTTAGGGCTTTTGAGAGATCAAAGCCAAGGGGGCAACTTTGGAGGAAGGTGCTTTTCCATTTTTTCGTTTGTTTTATGATTGGTGCTTCTATTGGACTCATACCACTAGCATCAACACACATGTCCATGAATCTCATGCCAAAACAGCAAGCCTTATCCTTTGAGATGAGATCTGCAGTGGAAAATTTCCAGCCATTTGATAATGTAAAGATAAATGCGACGCCATCAATCAATGAGGCTGTAAATTTTAATGCTAGTTTGTACTCAGCTGCAAAAGAACCGGAACTAATAGATGGAGTGACATATAATATCTCCGATAGCCAAATCAGTGAAAAATCATATTTGGAGTCTCAAAAGCTTCTTGTAATTGTGACTCCAACTTACAATCATCCATTTCAAGCATATTACTTGCATCGCTTGTTGCAGACATTAAAATTGGTCCCTCCACCCTTGTTGTGGATTGTTGTTGAGATGACTTCCCAATCTGAAGAAACTGCTGACATCTTAAGGAATAGTGGGATTATGTACAGACATCTCATTTGTAAAACGAATATAACTAACCCGAGCCATCAGAACATTCTTCAAAGAAATGTTGCAATAGCTCACATCGAAACTCATCACCTTGATGGAATTGTTTACTTTGCAGATGGTGATAACATCTACTTAGTGGAACTCTTTCAGCAAATGAGAGAAATAAGGTCTTTCTAGTTTCCAAGATATTAATTTTGTTAGCACATTTCTTCTTCTCTTTCATTATAGCTACTTTGATGCAGTTTAGAGTCAAATTTCTCTTTCATTATTGCTATTCTGATACAATTTATAGTCAAATGTTTTTGATATATTATGTATTGAGGCAATATGGAATTATGGATAAGATAACAGCAATTATACCTGTATTTAACTTACTGTCACTTCTACATAGATAAGAGGAATGGTTCTAACTTTTTCTGCCCAACTTGTTGAAGGAGGGGTATGGGGAATGTCATTACAAGTGTTGTTGATAGATATGGTGTCATATTTTAATATTTTGTCAATTTCTGAGATGGAGACTACCTACATATGTTGCATCGCAAAGGTCTTATGTGTAGTGAAAAGTGATGTCAGAATTAGCCTTTTCCTTCTTTCAATACAACCTTAGCAATCAAATTTCTTGTGTTTATTTTGATAGAATTTTATAATGATAGGAAACCGCTGCCCCTCACCTCTTTTGCTGTAGAATCATATGATGAAAATTAGCATTGGCCCTAAAGCATTGGCCCTAAAGCATTGGCATGATTATTATGTGAAACTCCACTTTGGTGCCTCTAAAATACAAATATTATTATACAAAACAGAAAATGATTGTTTTATAGATAGTTTTTTCAGATTGAAACACCTTGAAAGATTAAGAATATAATGTGTATTTGTGCACACATGTGTGCAGAAAAGTGAAAGCTAATGAACATTATAATGTTTCTGTTATTCACCTCTCCCTCTTCAATCAAATTGGGTTATGCGGAATGTTCTGTGCAACATTTTTGCCTTTCCAAAGGTTTTTTTTCATTTACTAGTTGTGAGATATCGTCGTTTTGATTTGCAGGCGATTTGGAACGTGGCCTGTGGCAAGATTATCAGGAGATAAAAGTAGCATTGTCTTGCAAGGGCCCATTTGTAATGGAAGTCAAGTAATTGGATGGCACACAGATGAATCAAATGGGAAATCTAAAAGATTTCATGCTGAAATGCCTGGTTTTGCCTTCAATAGTACGATACTCTGGGATCCAAAGAGGTGGCACCGCCCCACTCTTGATCCTATCAGACAACTTGACTCAGTCAAGGAAAATTTGTGGGTTAGTAAATTAATATTTCTTCTTTTTTAAGGACTTTATCTATCATACAACATATTTCTGTATCTAGCCAAGCTATGGAAACATGTCTAATCAGGTTAGGTAACATTAATAATGTGCAGTTGGACATTGTTCTAAATGCCCTCATTATGGCTCTTCTCTCCTGGTTCTCTTTCAATAACACCAGGAGGGGAGAAAAATGTATCGTTTAGAATCACACAACATAAAATTATGCTTTGATCAATTGTGAATTTGCATTTCTATGTGTAGGTTAGCACATTGATTGAGCAGGTGGTTGAAGATGAAAGTCAAATGGAGGGCTTAATGGACAACTGCTCAAGAGTTATGGTCTGGCATATTGACCTTGTATCATCTTATTTGTCCTATCCTCGGCAATGGACTATAAAGAACAACCTAGATGCAATTTTTCATCTTCCACTTGTGTGATTTCTCCATGAAGACGTGGAGAGCAGTAAATTCGCATCCTTGTTGTAAGTGAAATCTTTAATTTCTAACACTTCTATGTCCCATTTTGTTTTGTCTTGAAATAAACTACTGTCCTGCAGTTTATATTCAAGTTTTCCTCTATAGATGTTTGGAACAACGTTAAAATTTCAGCCATAGATGTTATTGTATGTAGATGATTTAAGTAAAACATACGGCTGGAATTAAGTCTTCATTTTTAGAGTAGGAAAATTTGCTATTCCTGCACATATCAAGCAAACTGTCTCTGATAAAACCACCTGCTTATAACTTATTCCTTCCATTCTTTCAAAATTCCTATTAAATTGAAAAAACTAGATTCAGCTTAATGACTGCCATGCACTTGTGACAGAAAATGCTTGAACTCTACCTGAGGTGTTTTAGTTTAAAATTCATTTCAGGATTTTGCATTGCAGGGAAGATTATAAAGAATTGGAGGTTGCCTGCTAATACTTTGTTATTTATCTTCAGTATTCATCTGCTTCAGTGTTTACTCAGATATCACATTTAAAAGTGCGGATTTCCACTTTGTCACGTGATGGCATAGTTGTCACTTGTGACAAGTCCATTAATTAATGGTGCATTTTCCCTCTTAACAATTTGTACATTATGATAATTGTTAGTTTCTATGAGTAGTCTACTCCACATCTGTGGCACATTTTTGAATTTTGTAGAGTTTGTCGCAGAGGCAGGAATGTTCAATTGGCCCCTCATTACTACCCTCTGTTGTCACAATTAAACAATCTCTCGTCTGTAAAATTATGAGAGGAATTTTGAATGTCAAAATATTTAACAATTTTCATCGCATTTGAAACTTGTATGACTCCACCAAGTGCATATATTAGTACAATGGCCTATTACATTTACAGTAATTTGAGTAGAACAATAGACACTTTTATTTTCTACCTACACTAAGAGTGTGGTTAACGCCTTCTCAAACCCACAAACAAATCATTTTGGAGGCAAAGAAGTATATTTAAATGCTATTATTACAAATAAACCACAAAAAATTAAGCCATGTTATCATAAACTTTTAAATGACTTTTTTTTTTTTTGTTATACTCCAAAGTTTTTAATGATATTTTTTTTGCCAAGTACTTTTTTCCAAGATATTTTGAAATTATTATCGATATAAAATCATTATTACAAACAACCAATTTCTTTTAATTTATTATCTTTTATTTTTATCTCTATATTAAATTTAACTAAATTTTCTTAGAAAGGTGCGATGTCCTCAACTAATTAAAATTATGATAAAACATAATTGATTTCCATAAAATAAACTAATAGATTATAAAATTATTAAAATGTGAACAATTAATTTAATTGATTTCCATTTTTTAATTCTTTAAAAAATATAGGTCATGATCATCTTCAAGGTGGGGTGAACACGTTCCATGACACGTTCCATTTCCTGAATTCTTTTATTCACACCAGCTGGCATCGTTTAAAATACAACTGACACCATAAAGGCTTCAAAAGTGAGCCGATAAAAAAATATTTAAAATACGCTTTTATTAAATACTTTTAATTATTTGAAAGTAAATATTAAATTAATTTATATTTTAATATAATAAATGTTTAAAATTGTTTTACGGTTAATCAATAACAGATCATATTTGATAATCTTTTTAAAATGAATAAATCTAATAATAAATAGTGTAATTAATAATTAAATTAATAAAATATACTATCCTTAGGGAAACCTTTTTTGTCTCTTTTTCAAAAATAAAACGTACGTAAACAGCTGCAACAATTTAAATATAAAAATGCATTTTACAGTGTTGTTGAGTGCCTACGTTACATAGAGGGTGAGAAGGGAGATTGGATTGTGGAGAAGGAAAAAATGGAGGAAGTGAAAGGAACAGTGAAACACGTTCTGCTGGCAAAGTTCAAGGACGACATCGTTCCGGAGCAGATTGAAGCGCTTATCAAGGGCTATGCCAAATTGGTCGATCTCATCCCATCCATGAAGTCATTCCATTGGTACCTATCTTAATCATCTTCGTCACTTTACTTTCTTTCTCACCCTTTGCATTTCAACTATCCACTTTGATCTGGCCAAACAACATAACATGCACTTCTTCACAAAATACCATACGTGCCTGTAAAATCTAAACCCGTTTTGACCAAAAATAAAAATTCAATTTTTATCAAGTTCATTACTGTGGGTTTCCTCTGGTTATATACTCTCTTTTGGCCTTGTCACTGATCCGTATACGATCCCCAACAAATACCCACTAAGACACCTCGTTATCAACTAGTGACTCGTTAACAAGTTAAAAACATGGCAATTTTCATTTTATCTATTTTGAAACAGAAAACATAAAATGCTTTGACATTATTTGTGGCTAGACTTTGATCCACTGGATATTGTGAGTGTAGTATTCAGAAAGGTGAAATCTTGGCGTTTGCAGAACAAGATTTTTTTTTTTTCAGCATTATAAGGTCTTTTGTTATTTTTTATTCATACAAGTGATATGATATTAGTATGATACATGTTTAGATATGCTTATTTTGAAGAAATAATAATAATAGTATAGTTTCGTCACTAAAGTCTGAAGCAAACATGGCAATGTTAGTAGCTTTGATGGACTCTGTTCCGGTATGGAAAACTTATGTCAGGGAAGAGGGACTAAGTGCAGCCCTGTATGCAAGAGCATTCAGAATAGTGTAGGGGCTCCTTATCTCATGTCGGTTTTTATCCCTGAGAATGAGGGAAGATTATAATCTTAATAGGGATTCAAAATCTTAGGTGGTGTTAAGCGTGAGTTTTTTTTTATCTATTTTACCTGTTTTCATTTCCATGACAATAGAAAAATAGAGGTGAAAACATGTTTAGTTAATTTTATTTTTTTAAATGTTTTCATGAAAATATTTTCAAAATTGGGTGAAAATAATGAAATACCTTGACTCCTTTTTACAGTTTTCAGAAAATGAAAATTGAAAATGAAAACAGAATACAATTCCTCAAATCAAACACCACCTTATGTTTCCTGGATTCTCGAGTTAGTTAAGATCCTCATTAGTTGAGATAACTCGGTGGATCTGGCTACTAGGCATAGGTTCTGATGTTAGATCTGGCATGCCTACTAGTTCTAGAAGATCCCTCATTTTAATGCTTAAGGTTTTCATGACTAAGACTAAAGGTTTGTTTTTTACTTTTTGGTTTTTGAAAATAGTTTTCTAAAACAATTTTTAAAACTTGTTTTTCAAAAGAAAAGAAAAAAGTTGCTTGATTCACTTCTGCTTCAGCAAGCTTTCCTTGCCAATCTAAGTTCTGAAACTTGTTTGATGGGTCTATTCTCAACCTAAGTTTTGATGGCTCAAGTAAGTGCAAGGCCTAAAGGAATAGGAGTTTGGATTGTTGTTAGATTTATACCTTGTCATGTTAGAAAGGTTGGAACTCACATAGGTGATTGAGAAATGTCATTCACCTATTACATATTTGAATTGCATCATACTTTCTAAACATTTGCACTTGAATCCCTCTACATTTCAAAGGAATATATCTAATGCCCATAAATGAATCATGTATTATAGGGGTACGGATGTAAGTGCTGAAAATCTGCATCAAGGTTTCACTCATGTCTTTGAATCAACCTTTGAGAGTACAGAAGGCGTTGCACAATATGTAGCTCATCCTGCCCATGTTGAATTTGCAAATCTGTTCATCCCCTCCTTGGAGAAAGTCATTGTGATTGACTACAAGCCTACCACCGTTAACCTTTGAGTGGAGAAGTAATTTCTTGTTCATTGCTTGTGCTGATGTACTCTGATAATTATAAATTTGGTTTTCTCTGTGAACAGTTTTTGCATTCTCTGTTATCTTGATCTTGACAATACTAAACTCCTTGTAGATAGGAGGACTATCCACTATTGAATCAATCCAAGGTTTAAAATCTATAATTGCTTACCTATAATTTTATCTAAATAAGTTTGAAATGGTAAATCTGGATTGTTGCCTTGCGATTAGGAAATTGGAATACCTCACACTGTGACTATAGATTATATAGTGACATGAGGGAGTAGGGATGAGAAAAGACATATTAGTGAAATCATATCTAAAGAATGACTTTTTTTAGTTATTTATTTTCAAAAAATATTTCTTTTATAATGATTTTATTTAGTTATTATTTTTAATCTCACTATTAATGACACAGTAATCATTTGGTTCAGCTTTTAGTTACACTCAAAAGGTTTTTTTTTTTTTTTCCCATTCCCAAGCTACGAAGATTGAACAAAGGTTCTTTCTACAACACTTATCCTTTTAATGAACTTAGGTGTGTTGTCAATTGATATTAAAGTAAATATCTTTTGATCACTTTCAGCTATTCTAAATATTAATTAAATCCACCGAATGTACCACTATAAATATATTGGATAATAGAAGAAACACAATCTCAAACACGTACTTTTGACATTTTTTATTATTATTCTAGTTTAGAAGAAATTGTAAATTTTTGTGGCTTTTGCTTTTTATTTAATAAATTTCATTCATAACTTTATTATTTTCATAAATTTTAACTATCAATTAACAGTGTGTTTCCAAGAATGTTTAAAAATTGTGTTATTAACACTCCGTATAAACACTATTCATTAATCATGATTACTATTACCTCTGTATGTGCAACCAAAACCTGTCGGGAAAACGTACATGAACACAAATCTCTTGTACTGCTGTTTAATCTAACTAATGTTACAATCTCTGTCACTCGAGATTAAGTTTTTAACTGTGAATAAAATTTAAGATTTGAGTTCTTTTAAAATGTGGAATACACTTTGTAAAGAATAAAATGTAATAAAACATATTCTAAATTGTAAACTAATTTACTCATTATACAATCAACAAATCGTTGATTCAAGCGAAATTTAGCTCATACTTTTAAATAAATTCTCGTGTTTAGGTTGTCATTCATATGAGTGTAATTTAGTTCAGATTTTTTAAATAAATCCTCGAGTTCAAGTTTTTATGAATGGAAAAAACATAATTGAAAGGGAAGAACTCACTAAAAGTAGTCAATCAGTTTTTACCATAGGGATTATAATAATCATACAAGTTTTATAAACTTTTGGACACAAGTTTGTGGTTCACGCAAATCAAGTTGATCGCTTATATTAATCATACAAATATTATTGTCTTTGGACACGTGAACCTATTACATGGAAATCAAATTAGTCACTAAGAGGTAGATTAGTATAAAATGAGGAATAAATTGAAAAACTTTTTTGAAATCAATGTTGGTTTGAGGATTAACTTAAAAATACTTCTACAAAATTATTTGGTACTTTAAGATAATTACTTATCTATAGTTCAAATTAATTTTTATGTGATATATATTTAAAACTTTTAATATATAAAAAAGTAATAACACTTAATTATATATTGGCTTGAATCGTAGATCCTAATCCAACTATTAGTTTCTTCTTGATCTGTGAAGCAAATGAACTATACTCAATTACTCATACAAGTGTAAATGATATAAGGCTGTTGTGAAAGAAGAAATATTGGAGGAAGTATATGGGTAGTGAATAGCATACTACTGGCAAAGTTAAGGAAGATAATGGTCGAGAGCGTATTGAAGAGCTCATCAAACGAGGACTATGCTAATTTAGTTGACCTCATCTAAGAAAAAAATTAACTTGGTATTTCAAGACTTACTCCATCCCACTAGAATGAAATTACAAACTCTTCCTTTGACATGTATTATCAATAATCTAATATACTCATTTATTAAATTTAATGATGAATATAATGTAAGTGAAGAGAATTAATCACCCAATTATATACTATTTCTTGTAATAAAATCTTCAGTCTTTTCAATAATCCTCTGCTGTGTGAATCTTTGACTGGTTGTCTACCGCTAATCTTTCGACAAATCTTTAGCTACCTCTTGTCATCATGAAACTTACAAATTAGAACTTTAATATTTAGGTAATGATCATCTTAAAAATTATCCCAGAAACAATTCTACTGACGGAATAATAGTATTTTATTTTATAATAGTTAAGTAAATATCATTTTATTACAGTTTTTCATTGTTAAAAAAATTATATTAGATAATCAGAACAAAATCATATATACATCTTTTAAAAAAAAAAATTTCTTTTAAAGTTAATCATGAGTAAACTAACAATGCTTCTCTAACTCACCAATCCTTTTTTTTTAAAAAAAAAAAAAAAAAACTTGGAGCCGATTATGCAGAATCTAATAATTTTCCTCGTGATAGCTCAAACTCACAAATTCAGTTCAATGGGTAGGGTCGAAATAGCTAGTCTTTTAATGTAAAATCAAGGACATGAGAGTTAGTTCAAAGCATTAATGTTCACGTTAGTGCACGTTTGTTTTAGTATCACAGTTATCTTGATCCACATTATACAGAAACAAGTTATTATCACTTCTGAGTTGGCGGTTTGACTGAATTTCTTAATGGATATGATTCACACACGGATCTAAATAAGTCCTAACAGCTCAACGTTTTGTGACGTGAATTCAGCACCATTTGTAAGTTAGCAAAAATAGTTAAAGTATTTTGGAGAGTATGTGGCCCCATAGATCATAGTATTCCTATATCTATAACATGCATAGTTAATAACGTGTTATAGGAGAAGTCTAAGAGCTAGACTAGGTTAAATAGTGTGCGTTGTAAACCATCTTTTCTTTCTAATTATAAAAGAAAGACAGATAACGAAACTCAAAAGTTGCACGTCAATGGAAGCCAAACCGTGTAAACCTCTCCTACTATCTCCCACACTCTCCTCTGTTCTTCCTCGTTTTCCTTCTCCTTCTCTCAAACCTGCTTTCCGATCAATAAGAACTAGGCGCCTCATTGCTCACACTTCAGTTTCAGATGGCAACCCCGTTGATAACTCTGTCCAACCAACATACTTCCCCACTCCTCCAAATCGAGACCTTCGAACTCCTCACAGCGGGTAAATTTTATTTTCCTCTCTCAATCAATCAAAATTCAACACTGTTATTTTAATTATTAACAAATCAAACTAGGTACCATTTTGATCGTACTAAACGGAAATTCTTTGAGGGTTGGTACTTCAAAGTCAGCATTCCCGAACGGAGGCAAAGCTTTTGCTTCATGTATACGGTGGAGAATCCCGTGTTTCGTAAACCATTAACGCCGCTCGAAGCGGCCCAATATGGGCCCAAGTTTACTGGTGTGGGGGCCCAAATTATGGGTCCTGGTGACAAGTATATCTGTCACTACTCTCCCCAATCACAAAACTTCTGGGCAAGTAAGGATTTCCATTCTGCTATGCCATTTCAATTTTTTATTACTATTTTTAAAATAACTCATGGTGTTACGTGAATTTGAACAATGCTTAGGCAGACATGAACTAACGTTGGGGAACACGTTCGTGCCCAAGCCCAACCAAAATCTTAAACCCCCAAACAAGGAGGTTCCGCCTCAGGTTTTTATTCCATCTTTCGCACTCTCACACTAAACGTCCGTGCAAATAGAATCTTTTCCTTCATGTATATTTATATTTTTCTATTCATAATATCTTGAGAGAACGTGTGTAAATTCTTCCTTGTGCCAACGTGTGTCAAAGACGACCTTTGACCTAAGATTTTATGTTGTTATTCACACTATCTAATCGAAAAGCTCCTTTGCAAATTCATCGGATAATTCACTTGTAAAAATTAAGTACGTTTTTAGTTTCATGTTAAAAAGTTAATTTGGAAAATATTTAAATGTTTGATTTTTATACTAGATAAAAAAAGTTAAGATTAAATGTTACTATTAATTTATTTTTGTAATACAAAAATTCAAACATAAATTACATTATTTAAAAGTTAATTTCTCCTCCAAATAGAAATTAACTTTTTATCAATACTAATCCAATCCAAAAGCTAAAAAAGTGGCAGCAGACCATCAATTTGATGCACGTAAGCCATGGAAGCGAAGGTTTGGGAACCTCTCCTTTTGTCTCCGACAGTGCCTCTACTTCTTCCCCCAGGTTCTCCCTCTCTGAAACTTTCAATTCCATCATCAACAGCGAAGCGCCTCGTAGTTCACGCTTCTCTCTCAGACACAACCGTTCCTGTTCAAAACAATCCCTCTTACTCCCCCACTCCTCCCAATCGACAACTTCGAACCCCTCATAGCGGGTCCGTATTTTATTACTTTCCTCCTTCAATCTCTACTTTCAACGTTCCTTCCTATTCTCTATTAATTAATAACTGAAAATAGGTACCATTTCGATGGAACTGCTCGAAAATTCTTCGAGGGTTGGTACTTCAAAGTCTCCATTCCAGAACGGAGGCAGAGCTTTTGCTTTATGTACTCCGTCGAGAGTCCATCGTTTCGTAAGCCCTTGACGCCGCTCGAACTGGCCCAATACGGGCCCAGGTTTACCGGTGTCGGGGCCCAGATTCTCGGTGCTGATGATAAATATATTTGTCAATACTCTCCCGAATCACAATTCTTCTGGGGAAGTAAGAATTTCCAATTTTTCTTTCTCTTTCAAATTCGTAAACATTTTAAACCACTCATCATATTCTCTTCATTTGAAGTCGCGTGTTTTTATTAGACAGGCGTGAACTAATGTTAGGGAACACTTTTGTGCCAAACCAAAATTCGAAACCTCCAAACAAGGAGGTTCCGCCTCAGGTTTATTCTATTCTGTCATAATACGCTTCCAGTAACAGTGACAAGTTTTGTTCTCTATTTCCACTTATTGTGCATTGTGTTTTGTTATTTTGCTTAGGAATTTGATGATAGAGTGTTGGAAGGTTTTCAAGTCACTCCTCTTTGGCATCAAGGTTTTATTCGCGATGATGGAAGGTAGGGGTGGGTTTAGATTACTTTTTTTTGAGTATTGCATTCTGTGATTGTGTTAGTTCTTGACATGAATTTTAATTATAGGTCAGATTATGTAGAAACGGTGAAGACGGCGCGATGGGAGTATAGCACACGCCCTGTGTATGGTTGGGGTGATGTTGGATCTACACAGAAGTCTACTGCTGGCTGGCTTGCTGCATTTCCTGTTTTTGAACCACATTGGCAAATATGCATGGCGGGTGGACTATCAACGGGTAATTGTTGTTTGTTCATCTATTGGCTATTCAATCTTTTTGTTTATTTCATGATCTAGTGTCCTGCTTGTTATGTATGAACTGAGACATGGGAATTTCGTTTGAATTATTGATAGGAATCTATTTGGGTAGTACACTACTAATGTAATTTGCCCAAGTGATTGACATTTAGTCACTTGAGAAATATTAAGCATCAACAACATTGTAATGCTGAGAGGATATAGCTGTTGCTAGAGCCATGATGTAAGTTGGGAAAGAAGAAAGAGATGTTATTCGCATTTAGGAGGTTAATGTTTGTTTTAAGATTGGCTTTTAGTTTTAGGATCCTGTTTACTAATCAATCTGTGATGTGCATGTGTTCTTCAAAAACTAATTACCCTTGTATGTGATATGATATTTATGTCCTTGTTCATTTTCCTCGTATAATATTGGATCTCAGGTTGGATAGAGTGGGATGACGAGAGGATTGAGTTTGAAAATGCCCCATCTTATTCAGAAAAGAACTGGGGTGGTGCTTTCCCAAGAAAATGGTTTTGGGTAATTTTTTTCATCATTAAAGTATATCTGTAGTGTCATACCCCGAAAAAAAGTATATCTTTAGTTTTCATCAGCATATCAATTCCATGGCTTGGTATGAAAATTCAGCTATAGCTGGTTGTGTGTAAGCTATTACAAACCTTCTTTTCTATTGAAAATTATGGTTGGAATGATTTGCTTCTTCATTTTATTTAATTTGGAATATCCAATTGTCTATTTACTCAAAGTCTCTTTCCTTCATAGATATCCTCTGTCCAAAAACTGAAACTGCAAATAACAGCACACTTACCAAATTATACACCCTACTATCAGATATAATCTTAATACATAACTTCCATATGCTATTTTTTATAAATAACTAGCATCATGCAGTTTCCAATGAAAAGCTAATACATACCTACTCAGTCTCAGATAAATAAGTTATTTTCTATCTTTGAGAAAATGATTTTTTTTTTTAATTCAAAGAGAACAATTAAGATATCACTAATTCTTAAGATGCATTGAACCTAGCTATACCGAGTATATATGTAGGATACTTGAGATTTAAACACTAAAGAAGCTCTTATCTCCTAGAATATTCCTATTTCTAACCCTATCTCATATGCTCCTAATAACTGCGTCCAATCCACCAATAGATCCTTCTTAACCAACCCACTTGGTCTTGGTTTACATTGCTGTATACAGTTGGCAGTGTACGTTAATATGCTTTTATGATATATCAATATCAATATTAAATTATTCTCACTAATATTTGACTTACTGTTTGTATATGTTTATGCATCTCACGTTGTTGATGTCTTGTGCAGGTTCAATGTAATGTTTTTGAAGGTGCTAGTGGAGAAACTGCACTTACTGCAGCTGGTGGATTGAGGCAAATTCCTGGACTAACTGAGACATATGAAAATGCTGCATTGGTAACTTTATACAGCATTTGGCTATCAATTTAGCTCATTCATAATTTTATTTCATCGACCTTGAGTAGTATTAAATTTGCCTTCCAAATAAGTTGTGATGGTGATGGGATTGATGAAAGGACAAGAATATATATCTAATTTGATTGTTGTCCTTTTTGTCAAAATAACATACTGTGCTCATGTAAAGAGTCAAGTATTCTCTATGATTTGACAAACTCTTGTGTGAGGATGAAAACACTAAGTTTTTTCGTTTTTGCATTTCAAGTCACAATAAAAGTTGTGCCCCATGTTCCTTTTTTATATTTTTTTTTTTTTAAACCCCTAAATTAGTTGTTGAGAGTATAAACATCTGACTTTTCTAAACACTTATTTAGTCCCTAACTTTGCAAAATATTATTCACCTTAACCCTTCTCTATTCATTTTTCATTGATAAGGATTTAAGTGAACGAATTTTTTACAAAAGTTACTATCTTAGTGACTAATCTGAGGTTTGTTCCTTTTCTATTTGTTCTATTTGCCATGTTCTTTTGGTCACGATGAAAATTGATCTTTTTAGTTTTTTATTTATTATTCTATAAGTATTGATTTTTCTTAATTTTATAATATTTTCCATGTTGCAAACTGCTGCAGATTGGAATTCATCACGGTGGAATTTTTTATGAATTCGTGCCATGGAATGGTAGTCTTAACTGGGAAGTTACTACTTGGGGTTATTGGTTCATGTCAGCAGACAATGGCAGATATGTGGTACTTATACCTTTCTAATTATATTTTACCCTCTTTCAGGGGTTAAGGGAATTGTCACACTACACTGACCACACTATTTGTAGTTGCTATTAAAGTTCTGCATCTCATTTCCGTTTAAAATATTAATGATTACAAGATTATATAGGGAGTGGGGATTGATTGCTTTGAGAAACTTTGATTGGACTTCTCAATCCGAGAGAAACAAAGTGGTCATGAGGACATTCTTTGGCTAATGACAGACATGAATATATCATTATTTTTGCAGGTTGAATTAGAAGCAACAGCAGAGGATCCAGGGACTACATTGCGTGCTCCAACATCAGAAGCTGGCCTTGCCCCTGCTTGCAAGGATACATGCTTTGGAAATCTAAAATTACAATTGTGGGAACGAAGATATGATGGCAGCAAGGGAAAGGTATTTTATATTCTTATTCTCAAATATAAATTCTTTTCAAATTTGGTGGCTAATAGAACATTGTCATGAATATTTGGTAAATGGCACAGATCATATTGGACGTTACAAGTAACATGGCAGCTCTAGAAGTTGGAGGAGGTCCATGGTTTAACACTTGGAGGGGTAAGACATCAACACCAGAAGTCCTTAGCGCTGCCCTTCAATTACCCATAGATGTAGACGCCATTTTTAATGCCGTTCCTCTATTTAAACCACCTGGTCTCTAGTCATTTGGTTCAGTATCTTCCTTTTAGTTTTTAATCTAATCATGCCGCATAGTGCATGCTTTGATGTTATGAACTATGTCATAGTGCATGCATAAAATTGCTAAATGTTCACCAAACATGTTCATGAAAAAAATATTGTTAGACATAATATTCTTACAAACATAATTGTCGAGAATAGAGAGCAGAATTTTATAGCCCGACTTGTATATTCTTTTGAAATAACAAGCTAGATTTAATTTTATTTTATGGGTTTGACTAAATAGTTTGATTTATTATTTAAGCTTTTTTTATATATGAATTATTTATACTTTTTGCGATTGATGATTTTGTTGAAATTTGTAGAATCACTTTGGATTGTAAAGAGGCAATTATATTCTAATTAAAATTTATAATAAATAAATATTTTTGAACAGTATAATTATATTTTAGATTTATATAATTGACGTTAGGCAGTATTCACACACACTACCACTACCACTATATATTTTTATAAAAATTGTAATAACATAATATATGGTTATATTTATATATATATATATATACATTATTTTGTATCAAATGCCAAATGGATAAAAATTAAGTATTATTGGGTTGTTTAAAAATATAAGATATTTAAATATAATTATTTAAAGATATTTTATATATTGTAAATTACCAAATATGATATAAGTTATTGCTTTTATAATAATAACTTTAAAACTGCATATTTAAATTAATTTTTAATCTATCGGTATAATTATATTGATAATATATCAAAACTAAAATTAAAGTGAAAATGGATCATGTATCTTCAGTGATTAAAATTTTGTTTCTAGGCCCACATGTTTATTTTATTTTTTAACAAGACACCTACATTTTATGGGTAGCTTTAGAGGTTGACGGGTACAGTAGTAGTTGGGCACGATTTACACGACTATTTTATTAATAAGATAAAAACAATATTGTTACACTAGAGTACAAATACTATTAGATTATTATATTAAAGTACAAGTAACCAGTCATAAAAATATATATATATATATATATATATATATATATATATATATATTATTTTTAATATTATATATATATATATATATATATTATTTTAATATTATATATATATATTCTAACTCTCTCAAATATTTTTATTTAGAGTACACCAGTAAGTTTCGCATACTAATATTTCTTTCTTTTCTGTTCTTATACTTACCGTTTTTAATTATTTCAAAAATATTAAATTAACACATTTAAGTATTTAAAAAATATTAAAATCTATATTCTTAAAAGAGAAATTGGTATGAATATTAAAAAATGTACAATAAAATAAACTTCTGAAAATATCATTACAATTTTGGACTATCCGAAATATTGGTATATGTAGTTTGGCATGTAGTAAACAATTATAGTTAACTCACATGAAGAAAGACTCGTCACATCAATATCTCTCTCCAAAGTTATTCTGTTTATATGATATATATTTTCATAATTATTATTTTTCATTATTTATCTTATTCTACATTTTATTTTTACTCTTTTTCATTTTAATTACAAAATGACGTAATTAAGAAATTTTTTTTTTTTCTTTCCAAGAGGTCTTGTCTGTATATGCAGGTAATTTGGTCTCATGTTAAGGACATGTTGAACCCGTGTTGGTACTGGTAACAGTTGGGTAGGTGCGTGTGTATAAATGTATCACCGGGTTTTTTTTTTTTTTTTTTAAATGGAAAAATTTTTATAGATAAATTACACATAGTCATTCCGTTAATTAATATATATATATATATTAAATTTTTTTCTCTTTTTTCACCTTTTAATTAACCAGTTGAGTTGTGTGGAATTTATCAAACATTTGTCGAATTTCGTTATCGAACATTTCTCTTTTAAAAAATTAGGTAGATTTTAGAGTATCCTTATATTATGTTTTTCTATTTTTAACAACAATTTAATCATAACTTTAAAACATGTTTGATTATATTCATTTCTGTCACCATATTTCTATTATTTAACATATAATTAAAAAAGAATGCAATGAACATGTTTAGAACTTCGCACAGAGGAAATGGATTTTGTGTTTAACCTAGTGAATTTCAGAGGTCTTAAGGTGGTTCGTTCATTTGTGCACTTATCATAATCCGAATCTCGTATGTCCCCAAATTACCCTACAAAGACATTTATTAATTAGAAGTACTTTTTTGAATCAGTTTAACAAAAAAACATTATATATGTTGTTGATTTCAATTATCAATCAATCTCTTGGGCTCTATTATTTCAATTGAACATGTCAAAAATTAATGTTAACCACTTAGATGCATTAATAGTTAATACATGATTGGAAGAATTTTTTTTCTTAAAATTATTATAGCTAACATCATACAAGTTAACCGATCAATGTGAAAAAAAAGTTAATAAATATATATATATATATATATATATATATATATATATATTCATCTAATATTAGAATATAATTTTATTTGATTTAAATAAAATGGTCTCTAATAAAATAGAAAATAACTATGATGTATGAAGCAAACAAATTTATAATCGATTTCGATATTTTACTTTTTTGACAACAATAAAGTTAATTTCTTAACTGAGTCCTTGAAGTATTGTCCTAGCTGGTTAAGAATACATGCACCGAATGTATTTTATATATCAGCTTTATTTTCGTAGTTAAATCATTTATTGAAAATATATATATTTCTTTATATTTTATACATAAATGCATCTCTTTATAACTAGCAAATATTTTTCTTTATATAAATTTCTTTTAATTCGTACGACCAATTGAGAAGTTAACTTTCCACCCTTTCTTTCTATAAAAGCCCAAACACAGGTCATTCATTTCACATGTTCCATATAGTTCTAGCTCTTGGTGGATAAGATATGGCAGCTGCTAGGAGAGTCTTACATGTGTTTCTGGCTTCATTTTTGTGGTTCAATGCTCAGCATGCTTTTGCAAGTTCTGCTTTGAACTCAGAGTTGCTAAGCAAAATTGCTAAAGCTAATCAAGAGGGACCTTACCTAGGTCTAGTCATACCAAATTCTTTTGAACTAGACCCTCTTCTTAATAATCCAGGCTACACTCCTAATGACAAAATCATAGACTTTGCAGGTATTTAATTAATTAAATATCTATCCAACATATAATTAAGTTTATATAATTTTTCTATGGTTTTTTTCCTTGGTCGGAAACTAATTTTTCTTAGTTTTTTGGTTATGTATAAGATATATTTTTTTTAACATTTTAATTTTGATGGTAATATGAAGGAAGGAGATTTCGTTTTGGAGCCATTGGCGACACGCCTGTTATTCTGGTCATGACAGGATTGAGCGTGGTATGTATGTCTTCATTTTCTTTTTTTCAAGTTTATATTTTTTTTAAGGGTTGTTTGTCACTGTTGAGTTTATGCTAATTGGAAATGGTTTTTGTTCTTCACTGAAAAATGTAGATAAATGCAGCTATAACGACTCAGCTTTTGTTGAGTTTTTTCTCAGTGGAAGGAGTGGTGCATTACGGCATTGCTGGAAATGCAAACCCGTCCTTGCATATCGGAGATGTAGCCATTCCTGTAGAATGGGCTCACCTTGCACTTTGGAGCTGGCAGGTTTATATTTCAAGATCTTAGAGTAGGGTTACTTTTAGGAAGATATTTTATCTACTTTATAATTCTTTTATTAATTGAAAATTTTGTTTCATAACTGTTTAGTAATTAATCAAATTCTTTTATCTAGTTTTTTCTTTCTCTTTCTCTCTATTTTTCACTGCAATATATATTAGTAATATTACAAATAAACAAAGAGAAAGAAAAGAAAATAGAAATTAGATAAGAGAGAAGATAAGTGAACAAATATAATAATGGATGATTTAATGTCTCTTATCACCTAATATATCTAACCAGGCCAGGCTAGACAAAATGAATTTTTGAGAATAAAAACATTGCAAAATAGTTTTAGAAGTGAAAAAGATCAGATAAATGTTTTAAAAAATTAGTACGTAATGCTAGCTAGCCTTCAAACATTCTTAGATTTTGTTTTTGTAAAATTTTAAAATTCAATCAGTATTCAGTATAATTTGATTAGTATACCCTTTGATTAGTATACCCGTTGATTAGTATACCCTTTGATTAGTATGTCCTATCGTTTGATTAGTATTGTTTATATACCCTTTGATTAGTATTTTCTATGAAGTTATTTACACGCAATACTTAATCACGTTTAGAACTTGATTGTGAAATATTAATGACATCATTATAACTTGATGTATATATGTTGTACGGCAGAGGTATGGGCTAGGGCCTGATGATACACTACCCTTGGAAGACAGTGGAGACTACACGAGGGAATTTGGGTACCTCAAATTTGCAAAATTCACCTCAAACGTAAGTGTGGACAGTTCATTTGACAACCAACTCAACAATATATGGTACCAACCGGAGGAGATTTTTCCTGTTGATGGCACTCCTGAACAAAGACAACATGCCTTCTGGGTTCCGGTTGACCCTAAGTACTTATACATTGCCTCAAAATTGAAGGTAAGCAACCTTAACAAAGTGTAATAGATAGGAAAATTAAAAAAAAGAAGATATATCAATAAAAAATAAATAGAATGGAAATGATATCGTTTAGGTTAACAGGAATAAGAAAGAATGAAGGGAGGTTTTACCAAGTTCACCTAATAACAACTAGAAAAGATATTCTCATTAATTAAAGGATATCCTAACTATTTAAAGTGAAAAATAGGTTTGGTATGGTACGATGTATCTTAATTAACAGCGGTATATTTTATAATTTTATTTCACAATAAATTATATTACGCAATTAATTTATTTATAAAATATATACGTATTATATATTTTTTTTATTTTTCTCTTTACATTTTTTTAATGGGTTGTGCACGTATTACGACATATATTTTTCACATTTTTATGGAACAAAAATTATTATATTTAAGTATGGTAACACAATTGTCAGGATTTGGAGCTAGAGTCTTGCATAAACTCTACAACATGCTTAACAACAACACCAAAGGTGGAACTTGTGAAAAGAGGTATTAGCCAAAGCATATACCTAGACAATGCTGCATACAGGAATTTCATCTACAACAAATTTGAAGTGAGTCCAGTAGACATGGAAAGTGCGTCGGTGGCTCTTATATGCCTTCAACAAAATGTACCCTTCATTGCCATTAGGGCACTCTCCGACTTGGCCGGTGGCGGCTCCGCCGAGTCCAACGAGGCCGATACCTTCTTACCAATCGCCGCCAATAACTCGGTCACGGTGGTCATTGAGTTTGTGAAGCTCTTGTCACTCCACTCCAAGTGGTGGTCCTCCACGTAACATGATATTTCACCCATCAATGTACGATGCAAATGTCGTAACTATGTTGTTTCCGAATAATTAATTAATAAGCATCGGTATTTCACACAAACTGACAAAATAACTTTCCCTCACACCAAACTTTGCATGCCTTTTATGTGGTAGACTATAGTACAGGGATACTTTTAAAATTATGTTCCAAAATAAATAAGACTGACGTCAAAGAAATGAAAAATATTTGATAAAAATTAATATATATATATAATAGTTATAAAATATAAAATGAGAAAAATATATATATAAAATATGAATAAAGAAAAATATGTATATATATAAAATATAAAGTAAAGAAAAATATGTATATATATAAAATATAAAAAAAGAGTAGTACATATATATTAATTACGTGAGTGAGTTAAAAAATGACTTGTATGTAATAAGACGATTTATTGTTTTTACAAAGTTGATAGAATCAATGACTCACTGTATTATAAAATATATATATATATATATATATATATATATATATATATATATGGTTTTATTAAGATTTGATTTATAACTTATGGACATTGATATAGTTTTAAATTTAGCAAATGCTAAAACTATAGCATATGAACATTAATTAATTAATTAAGAAATAGAAATATTTTTATTGAAATGTATAAAATTATGTTAATTATAATTTTATTTTGCACTCAATTATAATTATACATCAAATAATTTCTTCTTTTAATTGTCATGATTGGGACAATGGTTAATAGAACCCTTAAAATTAAATGATAAAATATAGGATGTATCTAATCAATGTCCTACGAGAATAAGTTAAAAAACTATAAAAAAAAAAAAAAACATTCTTATTATTAAATCACAGGAAAGCACATTAAAAAAATTATGGATAACACATTTTTACTTGTCTCAATGAAATTTTTTATCTTTCTTATTTCTTAAAGATATAGGCTAGCATTTGTCTATGAGATATATCTCTCCTAAATAAATTATATCTGCAATGCGTTCTTAATAAATTTTAAAACACTTTATTGACAGTATTTTTAACAGTTGAAAATTAATTTTAGCTAGATTTGATGATAATGTTTTTCAATTTATATGTAATGTGTTACATTATTTTTCGTATAAAAATCTCTACAATAACTGTTAGACGAGTGACACACGCGAACGTGCGTCAAATAATACCAAAGTCTACCTACTACTTTGCAATAATAATGGACTCAGATCGTTTTTCTACGGATTACTTTGTTACTTCTCTCTGTGTTTGTGTAGAGGGAAAATTAAAGACAATTCAATAATAAAATTAACCAATGACAGTAATTAAACAATAATTAAAAAGCAATTAATAAATTATTAAAAAACACCAATCCGATCTCTGTCAGATCCCAATTTCCGTCACTGCTCATCTATGCAGTGCATTGAAACCGAGATCTCTGCATGTCAACACTGAACTAACACTCTAAGATCTTAGAGAATTATCATCGAACACTTGGTGAACTTTAAACTCACATAATCGCATGAGAGCACACAACTTGGTTTCAAATCATATAATTAGTTCTCTGCATTCATTATCAACAATCTCAATCCAAAATATTAATCAACATAATAGAATTAAAATTATAGAATCCAAAACGTGTATTCATGCAATTGCAAACGAAGAACCTAAGGAAATTAGGGATCCTATTGAGATCTGTAAAAGATAGAACACAAGAAGGGGGTTGAATTGTGTTATAAATAAAAATTTTCCTTTCGCTTGTGGGTTTTAAACGTGTTCAGACGAAATATTTCTTAGTTTTCAAGGATTGTTTTTAAGTAAGAAACATTATAGCTTGATTATCCCCGTTAGTTAAACAAATAAGAAGATAATGACACATTTATTTTTATACTGGTTCGTCTATACAAGACTACGTCCAGTTACCCATCAACCACTGAGTTTTCACTACCCGTGAAATGGTTTACAAGTATTATTTGCACCCAGCCACTTCTGGCTATTACAAGATATTCTTTGAACACATCCTTCGCAGGCTAAACAACAGAGGTATTCTTTGAACAACCAGCCTCCTCAGGCTAAACTACCACACAAGTGGATTTTAAAAAGATGTTGTGAAAACAAATAGTTTCCTCTACGCAGAGAGAGTTTTACAATGAAGTATATTTAGAAGTCTTGAGCGAAATCTCAGAAGATAGAATAAGAGAAACGTTTTCGCCAACTGAATTCTGATGAAGTGAAGTCTTTAAATAGGCACCCTCTTCAAATGACCGTTAGACTCATGAGAATGCCGTTGAATATTTTCTTTGAGAGCTTTCCAAAAAGTGTCAGATAGTACTTGATTGATTGATGGCGTGTGCAATGATTTAGATTGCGTCTTGCAAGATCTTTTTCACTCGACTTGTACAGAGACTTTGACAAAAAGGTGAAGACCTTTTTGAGTTGCATGTGTAAGCACAAATCCCTATACTGATCTTGGATGCTTCTAATGAGTACTCTTTTAGATTTGAAATCTTGGCGCGAGTGACTCAAACTTTGCTTCACTTTTTGGACAGACGATATATGTCTTCAGTCTTTAAGAGGTTTCGTCTTATCCTATCGTCTGATGATTTCAATTTGAGAAAGACGAATGACTTTAGTCTGAGGAGTCATCTTTCGTCTGTACCTGCTCCGTCTGACTTGCTTGCTGATCTTCCGTCTGAGAAAGTTTCGTCTGTCTTGTAAAAATCAAAACCTTAGATGAGTTAAACATCTTGATCTAACACTCTTCTTCCAATGTCATTGTTTGCATTTCTCCCTTATTGTCAATGATGGTCATTAGAACTTCCTCATCGTGATAATTCTTGAGCTTCACATTGTCGATATGCTCTAGTCTTGTACTGTCGTTCAGATAGCTCACATGAACGGCACACGCAACCTAGTCACCCACTAGGAAAACTTTCGACACAAGAGATCTCCACAAGTAGGTCTACTTGACCTTCACTTAGATCCACTCTGACCATTGCATCACTTTGAGCTGGTTGTCGACTCTGATACCACAAGTTGAGTAACCATGGGAAGACTTCACACCCACTTCTTCCAATGCTTTCTTGGGAAAGCTCGCTCCCACGGAAAGCGCTCCCACTGCTTCTCTACCTAAACCAAATCTTTTCTGATGTGGAAGATCAGACAAAGCTGCAACCACAGAACATACTAAGATATTGGTTCTGATATCAATTGTTAAGAACAAAACAGCAATAATATAAAAAAATACAAGGAAGAGAGAAAAAGAGAACTATAGAAATTTAACGTGGTTCGTCAATTACCTACATCCACGGACACGCAATATACATTCTCTTTTGTGCACTGTGCTGCACTTTGAAAGGAGTTGTTTATATAGACACATAAGACCAATCTCCCTCATCGTTTACTCGATGTGGAAATAAAATCATGCATTGACTAAAATCAAACTACATATTCCTAACACTGTGTACATACGCCTTTTTCCGCATCCAACTTTTTTAAAAAAAAAAAGATTTTCATTTATTTGATACTAGCAAACCAAAAGAATAAAGGTTTCTCAATTTTATAAAAAAAAAAAAAAGATGACGATATGAAATTTCTGACACTTTATTTTTCCTATATATCTTTTTCCCCACTTTACATCTCTTTTTTCCGTCCTCTTTGATATATATTTATATACACCATAACCAAAAAAATATACCTATTTTTTCATTTCCCACTGCTATCATGGCTCTCTCCGACTTGAGAGCAGTGCGGTCACGGAGGTCAGGCTCGTCAAGTGCTGGTCGTGCAATAATGTATCCTCTCTTTCACTGACATTTCGTACACATGTTTGATGCATGTGAACTACTTCCTTTTTTGTTGCTTGGAATGAGCATCCATGAATCGATTTTTATTCAATTATCTTGTTTTCCTCATTAGCATTATTGTTATTCAATCACATAGTAAGAAAAAGGAAGTTTATTTATTTTAATATTAAGTACCATCTAATATGATTTTTTATTGATATAAATATTTTTGCACTCAAGGTTACTTAAAAATAATTTTGGTTTCTACTCAACTAAATTTTTTATATTAAACTAGCAACACACATACTCATATATATTAAACAAGTGAAAAAACACGTGGTCGTATGCTAATATTTTTATACAACTAAATTTTGTTTGAAAAAGTAATTCGTGTAAGAAAAGAAAGAGATAATGATAAAAAATATTGAAAGAAAAGAAAGAGAATGAATAAAGTGAGTAGACGTGAGTAATGTGACTAATAAAATATTTCATCAATATTAAATTAATTTTTAAATTTTATTAAGATTAATATGTATTGTGTATGGAAATAATAAAATAATATCACATCAGTAAAGTAGGAGTTAAGAAAAACATAAGAATTGACGTATAATATTTTAACTTTTAAACCTCTCACCAAATAAGGAAAAAAAAAAGCATAGGAAAAACTAAAAAAATATTTTACTAAATGAAGAATAATTACTAATTTTTTTACTATAAGGAGAGAATAATTACACATTTTTTCTTATAACAGAAAAATACGCTCAAAATTCTCAAAATCTTTTCTTCAATCTTGAAAATAGGATGATCCTAACTCGTGAAATCTTTGTCATTTATAGGCAAATGCTTGAGTTTGTACATTTGATTCTATTGCAATTTTTATACCTCTTAAACCAAGTTATTAGCTTAGCTTTTGTAAGAGTAGAAAATTGTACCATCCATTTTGACTTCCAAGCCACAAAATGGCTTTATATTACATTTTTCACATGCTTTCAAAAAATCTTTTTACATAACCAATTTCTTGTTACTTATGTTTCTACTGGACCAAAGAGGATGGACAACATACAGACTTATTTGTATTGATGAACTTTGTGATAATGCTTGTGAGATTATCTTTTCTGTACATTAATACTTCCTTCTTCTACTACTTTTTTGACAAAATATTGAACACCTATATGTTTTGTCCTTAAATGAAAGGCAAGATTCTTGGCAATATGCAAGTCCCTCTGACTATATCACAATACACACTGATATTCTGCTGATTGTGTCCAAGTTCTTTCATTAACCTTTAAATTCAAATAGCTTCTTTGCATGCTTGTGTAATTTGGATAATCAACTCACTACCTTGTGAGTGTAAGCACGCTCCCAGTAGGAAATTTTCTTTTGTCAAGGTCACTTGCAAAATTTGAATCGATATAGCTCCTGAAAATAAATTCCAATCCTTTATAACATAATACAATCCTTGATGTTCCTTTAATATATTTGAGGATCCTATTAACAATGTTTCAATGCTCTTTTCCTATATCTATCATGAATCTACTAACTACTGTCGGTGCTTATGCAATATTTAGTTTTGTGCATATCATGACATATATAAGACTTCCCATTATTTATGCATATGATATTTGAGACATTTCCAATTATCTCCGCTTCATTGCTAAGAGACACACCCGAGGATAATTTATGGTTGATAGGAATTGGTGTGGAGATTAATTTACAGTTTTTCATGTTCAAGCGTTACAAGACCTTCTGTGAGTAATGCTTTTGAGAAAGTAATATCTTCATTTTTTTTTTATGTTTAGGTGAATTTACATCCCTAAAATCTTGTTCACTGGTTCACCAATGTTTTATCCATTTACAATTGTGAAATGATAAATTTATTATCATCAAACCTATTATAACCTATTATAACATGTACAATAGTTTGAACTCAGTCTATTGTAACCAAGGCTAATAAGAAGAAACTAAATCTCTTTTATCAACATGCTTTCTTTAAATCGTACAAAGATTTGTTCAATCAACAAATCAAATTTTCTTTTCTTTATTCTTTTAAGCTTTCAGGTTAAAGCATATATATTTGTTATTCAAGTCTTCCACAAAGAAAAACAATCTTTACATCAACTTGCTCAATATAAATTAAATGCTAACACATAAAGTTAAATCAACTCAAATTATGACCAGTTTGGCAATTACTGAGAATATTTCATCAAATCAATTCCTTCTTTCTTTCTTAATGTAGTTTATTGTTAATAAAATACATTTATAATTTAGAAAAAAATCAATAATTGACAAAAATAATACAATTATTGTCTCAATATTTGATCTAGTTTCTATAAAATTGAAGGTCCCGAAATAAAAAAATAATGCAACACATACATAAACATGGAAAGAGTTAAGAAATAAAACGAAAAGAGGATTTGTGCAGTCACTGTTTCCGGATTCCATTCCATATGTGGTGCGTGGCCACTCATTGATGCAAAACCTTATCTCATTAAAAAATTAATAAAAAAAAGAAAACAGAAACTTGTAGACTCAGAAATCCGTGAATCCCACGAAAGAAACAATCAATAATTCAAGCACAAGTGGGCCCAACAAATATCCATTGAAAGTGAAACCGAGGCCCTACCGAGAAACAGTATAAATAATTCAAATCAAATACTTCAGTTCAGAAGTTGCTCAAATTTAACTTATTTATTTAAATAACTCAAACTTAATGTTTGAATTTGATTTAATTAAAAATTATGAATCTAACACTAGGGAAGGACTTCACGTATATATTATTCTGATGTGGGACATTTCTCTCTTTCTTCCTTTCTTTAGTGGGGTCTACTTAACTCTCACAGTTTTATTTTTAATTGTGTTTATAAATTCAGGTGGTTTCCTTTATTTGTAGAACGTGAGACATTGTTTCCTAACAACATTTTAACAATTAGGGCTTAGTCATTATTTTATTTTTATATAATTCTTTTTCTTTATTAGATTTCATTTTAAATATATTGTCTATATTCATTTAGTATTTGATAGATATCTTTATGTTCAAGTAAAATGAAAATAAAAAACACAATTTTGATTTCGTAGAAAATGACTTAAGATTTAAGATAAAATCTTAGTAGTATATCTTAGATAATTTATACATGAATCAACATTAATCGATTGTTTAAAATATTTATTAATATTAATTACGAAAAGTATTAATTTAGTTATAATTTTGACTAATTGATGAATTTATAACTGAATTTTTTAAAATGATCCCTAATGCTTTGAGCAATTCATATAATGTCTTTTGAAAAATACTATAATAGTATCAGATCATAAAAATGATTTCTTATTTATTTGACAGTTTTGCTTATTTGCCTAAAATCTTAACTGTCAGTTAATATTCACATAGATGAATCCCTCTTCTATATTCTAATTTCTTTCGTGCGTAATGCAATAAGGTTCTACGTGATAAAAAATGGTATGATCTATATTTAATAATTAAATTGATTTAGATATGTCATAAATTTCTTTCAGTATATCAATATAAACTATCAATATAAACTTCTCAAGATGCAAGACAGTAACCCGAACTTTATTTATAAAAAAAAATATAACGTGATTAATGGACCTATTTTAAATACCCTACCTAATGTCACAAGAAATAATAAGGATATATTCCTATTAAAAATAAATTTTAACTCTTTCTAGATTTAGTTTAGCTTTCCAGTAAAAGAAAATGTGTAATCAATGAATTTATATTTAACAGGCTCTTATCCAAAACAAAATTAAAAAAAATTAAAATAAAAAATAAAAAAATTAGAATGAAAAAAACAAATTTGTCCCTCCCTTACTTACTCCACTCACCTTGATATAATACTAGATAACATATAAAACCATTTGGTATCAAGATAAATTATGCATCTTAAAAATTTGAAGTTATAATTTTTGATTGAAAATCAATTAAAGTTGAACTCACTACAAATTCAACACAAAGTAGACACTAGTCAATTAGTCAACTCACTCACAAAATATATATATATTTATTTTCTTTCATATTTTATACATATATATTTTTCTTTTCATATTTTATAACTAATATTACGTTCATGTTGTAGTTGTTTACTAAATATTTTGGAATGATATAATGTTTATTTTGTGAAATTCACACTTTCCGATGCATGATGACGGAACTTCACTCTCTGCTGGAAGCTTTTACATTCAACGTGATACAACGTTTATACAGACACTGATGATATATACTTACTTTTCCCAAATCCATGAAGGAAATGTTCATTTCATAATATCAGTGATATACTCCCCTAACAATCTCAACAGCTACTATCATCATCTAGATCCATCTAAAGTTCTATTTTCCTCTAACCTTACAAGCACCATAAGATTTACTACAGTAGAGAAAATATAGAAAATTTACAAAGCTCAGAACACAAATAGAAGTATAATAGTAGTCATAGTGACCCTTGTTTATGTTGCTTGAAAGCCAACTTTCATTTCCTCCACCTCCAGTAACACTGTTAACAACACTCAGAATGAAACTTGAAACCAAATTTGCAACCGAAAGGCCAAGGCTACTAAGAGTGGAAGCTAAACTAGACACTGATGGAGGTAACTCAGTGAGAAAAAACTCATTTTGTCCTATTAGACCTGAAGCCTCAGCCAATGCATCAAGGATTTGGCGTGGCAATAGCCACAGAGCAGACATGTTCACCACAGCTTCTGGTTGATCTGAATAGCCTTGATCGATAGCAATTCTGCGCCTAATATTCTCTACAATTGCCAGGAATGCAAATGATATGCAACTAACTAGAAGACCAACTCCTATTTTTTTCTTTGATCCTACGCGTGTTGGACACCCTTTTATTTTTGATGCCACAGGGACTATAATGCGGTCATAGATTGCAACCCAAAGTATTAGAGATATAATCATAAATGTTGAAAAGGATGCTGCAGGAATTTCGAAGTTTGAAGTAAGGTGACGGTCCATGGAGGATGCCTCTAGTACCACAAAGGAACCCTGACTGAGGTTCACACCAATCATGATTCCTGATGTCCAAATTGGGACTATCTTAACTAGTGCCTTGAGTTCTTCCACTTGGTTTACTGTGCAAAGATTCCATGGATTCAAAGCTCTTCCATCTGGTGTTAGATCTTGTAAGGGATTTCTGACTATGCATGCTTTGTTGAGAAACCTTGCCAATAAAAATATTGCTTAATTAACCCTTTGCTCTCAATTTATTACACAAAATTATTTTGCAATAGTGTCCAAGTGAACTAGAAATTGTACATATAGCAGCATATTGGAGAAAACTTAAATACAATTCCTAAGACACTCTATCACTCTCAGTCATATCGAAATGATACTCCAATTCTGATTAAAGTAAAATATAAAACCATCTAAAAAATTGCATATAAGTTTTGTCCATAGCATATATATGCCATGGTTTCAATTTGATGCACATCATGACTAATAACTAACAATTACTACCCGACCAATATTGTAAACAGTTCTGAGTTAAAAATAGCACTCAAACTTATACAATCTCTAATAACAAGTAGTGTTGGAGATCACACGTTACCTAGAAATATGGTCTGTTAAGTATATACAATTGGGGACCAATCCTCACTTTATAAGTCAGTTTTATAAGGTTAAGTTAGACTCATAACCCCGTTTCTAATATGGTATCACAACCAGTTGTTTAATAACAGTAGAGAACATATCACAACAATTTGATGAATCATACCTCAGAGTTAAAAATAGCACTCAAACTTATACAATCTCTAATAACAAGGAGTGGACTTCCAAGTTTTCAAGTAAAAACTTGACTAAAACTGTGCTGGTTGTCCAAAAGAGGGATTTGATTTTGATGCAATTTGTAGTTAATAATTATGTTAATAACAAAAGAGAACATATCATAACAATTTGATGATATTCGAATTCCAAAACATGATAAAACTGAATAAAAGAAATGAATCATACCTTAATTTTTCAGTTGGCATTAGGAGGTCGGAATCCTTCTCAAGGTGGTAGATACCATTCTCTCCCTCCTGTGGTAACTGCAGAAGTCTATTTTTGTAAGAGGCAACAAGTACCTGAGCCAACCCGCTTAGCATGTTCCTTTTAACCCCCACAATCACATAAAATGGAGTAGCTAAGAAAAATGATACAGTAGCTACAAACATTAGAACAACAGGAATTCCAAACCCCACTGTCCACCCCACATTGTCTTGGATATAGACAACAACAGTTAAACTTATCACTGATGACAACGCAACAGAAGCATAGTACCAGCTGAAGTAGCTATCTTGGATTCCTGTATCTTTGTCCCTCTTACTCAATTGGTCAACACCAAAGGCCAAGGAGGATGACCTTATGCCTCCAGCTCCAACTGACATGAGGGCAAAAGAAGAATGCAAGATCAAAAGCTGAATTGCTGAAGGTGAGCTATTGCAGCTATTGGTAATTTGGTGACAAAGTGGCTTTGACAAGGGAATCAAAGTTGTTGACCATAGAAGAATCATTCCCTGCACAACCCCAACAGAAACAAGGGCCAAAAACCAAATTTAATTAACTGATATTCTACATACACCACAGCATGGTCA
The DNA here is from genome assembly GCA_026586105.1 of Hylodesmum podocarpum. NCBI lineage: Eukaryota > Viridiplantae > Streptophyta > Magnoliopsida > Fabales > Fabaceae > Hylodesmum > Hylodesmum podocarpum. Next base: position 6,607,200 of record JALJEV010000623.1, read on the forward strand.
CATAATTCGTCATATGTTACTGATCTTACGCCTTCTAGGCACAGGTGATATTAAAAGGGCATTTTAATACATTGTGCTCATTCCAAGTTGTTATATTATACAATTTCTTAAAGCCAGCGCTCACTCCACTTGAAATGAACCAGCACCAATATAATAAAATAATTTTTCATTTTTCTACTTTCTCATTTGTCTTTTGCTGTTCTTTTTCCATCTCTTCTCTTCATGCTGCAGAGGACTACCTCAACTCTTCAGTTTCCACTTTCCGTTCTTTCTTTTTCTCTCACTTCATTCAAATTGTGTTGTTCATCGAGATCCAAAGAAATGATGTTACTGCCCTACTTTCTCAAGCAATTTGTTTCATCACTAAAATTTTCATTTTTAATATATAGTTATAAATTACCTTCATAATTTCAAGTAGGGTCTAACTGATTGTTAAGAAATTAAAAAGGAAAGTATGCATAGAACATGAGTGAGATGCAAAGTTCGTTAAAAATACAGGCAAAAACTGGTATACATAAATGTTACCTTCATAATTTGAATATTACCCCTAATATATGTAATCTATATGATATTGGCACACAAAGTTAACAAACAAAACAAGAACTTTAGGCAGAGCAGTGAAGACAAAGGTATGAGATCAGTGACTAAAGAAAGAGAAAAATACCAACAGGCTTGAAACAGATCCAAAAGCAATCATGGAATATCGACCAACATAAGAGTCTGAAAGGACAGCACCAATGAAGGGAGTAAAATTGGTGGCAGCAGACCACAGTAAGAGAAAATTAGTAGCTTCTGCAGTCTGCATTCCATACTCTCTTGTCAAGTACAATATCATGTTTGGCATTAGTCCAATTGTAGCCAGTCTCTCAAACCCTTCATTTGCTGCCACAATAACACTCATTTATTTATTTGCATTCAAATTGATGAAGTTTAACAAATGACAAACATGTATTAACTAAAACCACCTACATCTGAAAAAATGATACTGAATTATTACCTATGATGAAAGGTAAAGTTCTGAAGCCACCCTTGGCATTGGAGTTCTGCTTGTTCAGGAGGGGTTCTTCTGTCACAAATTCCATTTATGAGGGAGCTTGCATTCCCAGAGAGACAACAAAAGGGATGATACTAAATTGTGTGACTACCATATTCTATGTCTTTCCACATATTATCTGTGATTCTAATAGTTTCCTGAACAACCATCATCATCTTACAGCACGTGTAAATCAGACAACTGTTTTTATATAAATATCATTTTTATATTTTTTACAGCCTTGGATGTGTTATGTGTATAAATTTGACGAGATAATGTAAATGGATAAAAAAAACATAAAATATTATCTCAATTCTTTATTTTTGAAAGATTAATAAATAAATTCTTAACTTTCATATTTATTATTCCATCAATATTATGCTAGAGTGATATTTTTTGGACTTTCAAGAATAGAAAACAACAAGAAAAAATGAAATAAAATTTTTTTATTAATAAATTTGTAAAATTTTTCTCTTTCAATTATTTTCAAAAATTAATTAATAAAATTTAATTTTAATTTTCAAAAATGTAAAATTTTTATTTATTTTTCTGGGGTAGATCTTTCTAATTAAAAGCATCCTAAATTCCTAACTCATGATAATAGAATATGCTAACTTATTCGCACCTTAATATATAATGATTTATACAGGACCCACTTCACTGCATAACAGTTAGCTTCAGGAACACTGCCCAAAAAAGTAAAAAGTTAGTTTCATAACCTAACCTGTCAGTCATCAGCTTTGTTTTTGTTTCTTATTTTTCTATTCACTTACTTTCTCTGCATTGTTTTTTTTTTTTTTTCCGGTGCAAAAGCAAGTTTCCACTCCCTAATTAATTCTAAAAACAAAGGTAATAATCCATATACAAGACAATTTTGAAACAAATAAGCAATAATTCATACTTCACATGTGATTCTATAGAAGACTAGAGTGTAGCGTGTTAGACACCATTCACTATATTACGAAGCTTCCAGGTAGTTGAATAATTGTCTCTGTTTGTTTTTTATGCTATTCTATCACATTCTTGATGCTGATATATCTCCTTGTATGTTTGCAATATTAGAATTACATTCTTCTGATATTGAAATTTGAAATAAATATCCATCTCTTGCCAGAAAACAATCATGTCTAGGATTGTTTGTATATAAAATGGTAATAAAAAATTATACGAATAAAGTCATGAAAATGTCTTTATTGATGTTAGGGCTATTTAAAGTTCCGTAGTGGAAAACATGAATCAGCGTACAAATCTTAACCTAATAAAAGCATATATTGAAAGTGCTTTTGGTTAACTGTGTCACGCGTGATGCATCATATTATACTTTAACATCACGAGTGAGGAATTTTTATTAAAATTTCTGTCTTTAGTATTTAAACATAGATGGATTAATTTATGTATGACACCTGTATATTGATATCATCGTCCTAACACCTCTCTCTTTTTGTCATTTGCGACTCATTATCTTTACTCTCTTCTATGCGATATTTTTTTTCTCAATTTTTTAATTATATGCATAATATTAATAATATTTTAAGTATATATTTAATATTTCTTTATTTTAATTTTTAAGAAAATAAATTATTTATATTTTATAGAATTTATGTTTTATTAATTATATATTTAATTACATATATTTTAATAGAATAATTATGTATTACTGGATTTTTACCCTCGTATGACAATTTCCTTTTAAATTATCAAAATGAGATATTTTTTAAAAAATATTATAGAGTACAGTAAATTGAAAAAGGAAGGCAATTTCCTGTTAAAAAGTTGCAGATTAAATACGAAGAAAAAATAGATAAAGTCAAATTAAATATAGGAATTTATATTAAAATTAAGTAAACAATTTTATATTAAATCACATGTTATGAATAGATTGCATTGGGCGTGTGACTTAATAAATGGCATAAGTCATATTGCAGGTGTCTTTATATTTGTATAAATCACATGTGATAATATTTATGTATTTTTTTAACGTAATTTAATATATTTTATACTAATTTTGTATAATATGTTTTTATCAATTTTATCATGACACAGGAAATATTAATTTTACTTTTAAGTTGATAATGTATGAAGACTTATACAAATAATATTCATGGATATAGTGTTGCTTATGTCACTTATCAAGTCTTGTGTCCAATGCAGCTTATACTAATTAATTTGCTATTTAATATAAAGTTGCTATTCCGATAGGACTTAATTTTACATAAAATGGCATATCTCATGCGACTCATTTCTACTCTTCTGTCATGTTACATTTGCTGTATTATAATATTTTAGTAATTTTTTTAAAAAAAGTGTCTCATCTTGACAATTTCAAAAGAAAATTGCCAAATATTGGTAAAAAAAATGATATTAAATAAAGATATTTTTCATTAAATATATTAGTTATAGATTATATTGAATACATTGGCCTAAGGAATATTTTCATCAAATCTCAACTGTCAACATTTTTATTTCTTCTTTTTTCCTTTTATCATAATTTTTTTTATCCAATACCATTACATAAAAAAAAAAAAAAAAAAAACTGCACTTCCAAATAAAATAAAAGAATAAATCGAATTGGATACAAACTTTTTTTTTCTCATCGTTTTGCCTTAAATATGAGATTTTTACATTTTCAAATGATTTATTTTTTTTTTATAGGAATCATCACTATTATTGATATACGAGCTTCAACCTAATATTTTGTTGTGTTAAAATCAACCTACCTAATGGAAAATCAAGTTAAATGCAAGATCCTATGGCTTATTATTTAGTTGGTAAGGGAGATCCAATTTTGGGTAAGGTTCTAATAAATTAATAAGGAAACGAAAAAATCTCTTTTAATATGAAATGAAATAAATTATTTAATATAAAAATTCGTAAAACATGCATCACAAAATGAAAATCACGGATAATAATATAGAAATGAGAGTAGAAATTTAAGTTGTCCATTTTTTTTAAAAAATGACTTAATATGTTCATATTTAATAATATTTATTTATTAATATTAAATGAAATATTATGATACATCACATTTGGTAATATTTATTAATAAAAATATTATTAATAGATATATAATTCATATCCAGAAAATTGATGTAGACAATTTGAAACTTTCGGTACCCATTGCATAAACAAGATTTAGGTTATCATATCATTTCAAATTTGACTCAACAGAGATATAAGTCACATAAGAGATTTGATGAGAATTTTCAACACCTTATAACAACGATTCTACACGAAAATAAGTTGAAACTTGTATCGAACTGTATGCATTTAAAGCAACATTAAATGTCACGTGCTAGGAGAAGTTTCATTAGCCTGTTCCATTCTGATAGGCTCTCACGAGATAACATCCGCAAAATGTCTTAAAACGTCAATATTAAAGGTATCACCATTGTAGATTAAGTTAATCAGTCTCGTTAGAGATTAACATTCATTAATTATGATAAATCTTCTCTTCAATCTATAAATACTTTTAAGAAGTATATCTTTAATACTTTTTTCTCTTATATTTTACAACTTATATTTTTCTCTACTCTCTACTTTAACATCTTAGGCAAACACGGACTAAAGTAACAAAGTGTTTTTTGTAAGTATACTCCTCTATCCTGATGAAGCCTACGTACATAAACCTATTCAACTAACCTAGATTGTATCTCACTCACATCACCAACCTCACACGTGACATCCTATTTCGAGTGAGAACATTTGGCATCCATCGTCGGGTTCTAATAAAACTTTTTCGAAACTATCGTCACATGGTTAACACCTGATTTAAACCTTAGTTTCTTCATCACATCCCGACATGGACTCTTCCTTTTCAGATACCTTAAAAGCCTATATTGATTCTACGGTTAATGGAGTCAGAAACTAACTTCATGAGAGCATGGAGAAGTTAAGGGCTCAACATAGAGATGAGATGCAAGCCTTAAAAGACATGTGCCACCATGTGCATCCATGCAAAATGAACATACTAATCCGCTTACAACACCTCCCGTTGAGCAAGAGGCCAAGTTGTGCCCGACAAGAAAGCAAGACAACGAGCCTAAATTTCCCACCTCAGACTTGGACCCAAGACAACCCCACTTCTCTACTTGAAAAGCTATCCCCAGAAGTACACAAACTCTCATTGCACCCAACAAATGCCTTTAATCACTCATACACCAACAAGGGGGAGGTCCTTGATTCTCTCATTGTCTCACTCGTTCCCCCCAAAGGTGATGCAATCTCATTTACGGAGGTCCGGACTTTCTCATCGTTTCACTCATTCTCCCCAAAGGTGATGCAATCTCATTTACCTGGTGGATAGAGATGGTTGAACCTCAAGAAATACAAAGGAACTTTCGACCCACCGCACATGTAAAGGTGTATCTCTCACAAGCCAACCTTGTATATGAAGTCTTAAGAATTCATTGTTGGTTGTTTTCGACAACCTTGAAGGAGACCGCCCTAGAATGGTATTACTCATTACCACACTTATCTATTAATTCTTTTGATACTTTGTTCACGGCTCCCTTCGCTGATTACTAGCCTATCATCACCGATTCGGTCTCCTTATAACACGTGATTCAAGGGGATCACAAAACTTTACGACAATATATGACCTGGTTTGCTCAAGAGCAATGAACATCCTGAATCAACACCCCACTTTGACCATGCATACCATACCATAAAGGTGCGGGTGCACAACGGAAAAATTACACACAGAACCTGAAAGTCTGCGCGTAAAATAAAAATTCTTCTCTTGAGGGGAAAAACAAGAGAATTGTAATACACGACTATAAAATTCCAAGAGAACAAGGAAAACAAAATGCAGGAGTAAAAAGGACACCAATTTTTAACGTAGAGACCCCATTGAGAGGGACAAAAACCACGGAACCTAGTAAAAAAAATTTCACTATGAGTCAAAGAGTACAACAAAAGAGCTTCTATAGAACTCACAAATCACAAAAACGCTATACTCAGGACTTAATAGTGAAAAAACACATCAGTATTACACACTACCTATAATCCAAATACAAACATTATATAGATGGTGTGGTGCAAGTGAATAATAGATATCACTCTCTATTATATAAGTGTTCTACTCCTCTCTCTTTTTAATATTTGTCGATGTGAAACTTTGAATTAACAAAATACACAACAAATTCTTCCTTAATTCAAAGTCCTACATTATTACAAACTCTTCTGCAGCAGCAAAATCTTCTAGGGTTCTCCTTCAGACTCTGCAAAATATGGGACATTGTTTAAATCATAACAAACCTCCCCTCAAACAAAAGACCACATAACTTCCTACCCCTCTAGCGGGAGTCAATGTCAATGATGATCATTAGGGTTTCCATCGTGCCCTAATCTTGTACCACCGTTCTGATAGCTCACACCAACAGGACACACAACCTAACCACCCACCAGACATATCTTGTCCAACTTTTATACCACTAGGAAGACTTTCGACACAAGGGGTCCCAAATAAGTAGGTCCACCTGATCACTTAGATCCACTCCAATCATTGCACACAAACTGAGGTCAGTCACCAAGTCAAACCATCGACTCTAATATCACTTGTTGGGAAAGGCACATCGGAAAAATTACACATAAAACCTCAAAGCCTATGTCTAAAATAAAAAGCTTTCCCTTGATGGTGAACACAAAAGAACTGTAATACACGACAATATAAAATTCCAAGAGCACAAGGAAAACAAAATACAGGAGCAAAAAGAACATCAACAATTTTTTAACTTGGAAACCCTCAATGAGAGAGACAAAAACTACGGAACCTAATTCAGAAAAATATTCACTGTAAATCAAAGAATACAGCATAAAAACTTCTTCTAGAGAACTCACAAATCACAGAAACACTATATTCATAACCTAATAGTAAAAAAACACATAGGTGGTCACATTAGCTATAATCCTAACGGTTCTCGGCTCGCTTCGCCGATTGCTAGCCCATAATCACCGATTCGGTCTCCTTATAACAAGTTATTCAAGGGATCACAAAACTTTTAAGACAATATATGACTTGGTTTGCTCAAGAGACAATGAACATCCTGAATCGGCACCCCACTTTGACCATGCATACCATACCATAAAGGTGGGATTGAAATCAAACTCCTTCTCATATTCATTCCACGCGGATCCACTCGCCAATACGGATGAGCACAGGGTGCGAGCAGCCTAGGACATGAAAATGCAGCAGCAATGCGAAAAGCAAAGGTGAGCATCCCTCAAGCAGCCAAACACAAAGAAGAGGAGAATGAGAGGCCTTGAAATGTACACACCCTTTAACGCAAACAGATGAGTTATGTTGCGGGAAGTCTTCAACTTGAACTTTTTGAGAATGTCTCCTCCCACTCCGTCCCTACCACAAGCGTATACGTGGAAGAGATGCAGTTATCACCAAAACTACATCCATGCCATGGAGGAATGCAACAAAGTTCGAGATCTCTTGGAGGATTGGGCTCACCTAACCGATTTGTTAGAGTTCCCGAAGGAAACAGTGAGGATAGGGTTGTCGGCCTTTATTGTTACAATCTCCCCCATTGGGCAGGAACTTCTTTGTATGATTTATTTTCAGTGTGGATACAATGAGTTGATTTATTTTCGGCAACAAATTTAGTGGGTTTCAATGAATGAGTTGATTATATAAAAAGTTTTACATTACTATTGTATGATTTTTTTCCGCAAAATTATATAAAATTATTGTATGAATTATGTTTTTCTCTGATTTCCCTAGCAACACCTTCAAATAGGATCGGAAAAAAAAATATAATATCACCAGAAAAACAAAAAATCCAATATGTCCTAAATCTCTTTCGTTAAACACAGACGCAGCGGCGAGCACATCATCATCATCTACAATCTATTGTTTTCAAGGAAGAAGGAAAAAAGAGGAAAGAGAATTGGTACTCACATGAACAAGAAGGTGATGAAGCTGCAAAAGTGATAATCATGTTTATAAGGTAAGAACAATGGGCATTCGCGGATGACATGCACATAGGTGGCTCCGCCATCTTGCATGGCCAAATCTGTTGTCCTTGTCCAGTACATAACAGTTTTCTTCGTTACCCCACCACTCATCATTTTTTTCTCAAATTTCTTGCTCCTTCTTAGAGATCAAATGTTGTCCTTAATTCCAAACCTAGAAGAAAGTAGTTGCGTAAGGTTATATAGATTTACTTGAGTGATGATTTTTCACATTTTAAAATGTTGGCTTATGACACGAGGTACACGAGGTTACAATTTTTAAATCAAAGATAAACAGAACTCTCCCTTATCCATTTCTGTAAAACACGTTATCGGTTAGCCACGTTTGTTAATTGAAGTAGCAGAGTTATTATTATTAAATAATGAAAGCGAACGTACGTAAAATAAACTGTGAAAGAAGCAGAAATAAAATAGTAAATTACACTCTTAAGTCTTCTTGAATGCAATCCTAATCATTGTAATTGAAATCTGAAGAATTAAAATTATGCATTTGCAATACATGAAGAATTCAATTGCATAATTGAAATTCAAAGGATTACAATTATATAATTATAATATTTTAGGAGATTAAAAGTATAACTAATTATCTTATCTAATGGTATATCATTTTTATTTAAAAATTGAAGGTTTAATGGTCACATAAGAAAAATTTATAAATTTATTTATAATTAGACCAGAGCTAAATTATATAAATTTCTTAATATATTTATTTAAAATTTTTTAACTAAAATTTTATAATCTTGCAATTTTCGTTTTTATTTTTCACAAATTTTATCCAAAAAAAAAAAAAATTATAATCTCACAAGTTTTACCCAAAAATTTTATAATCTTATAAATTTTACCTTTTGCAGAAATTTCTTACAATTAAAAGAAAAATCAATACAGAATTTTTAATCATAATGTTTTTAAAAAATCTGTTACAGATCGCCAAAACATATCCTCATTATAGTGATTTTTTTTATGTATGTAAAAGATACAAGACTAAGACTTTTGGGACAAAATTTACAAATAAAACTCTTTTGAGACAAAAATAATGAAGACTATAAATTTTTTTAAAATGAAGAGTATAAGTAAGCCTTCTTAATATTATTATTGATTTAACTTTTATTAAAGATTAATTCTATTACATTAAAAAAATACAAATTTGCTAGTTGGTGGGCCTTTTACTATTGATAAAATATTAGCAAATCATAGTATCCTATATCTAATCTAAATTTGGCAGGCTTACAAATTGGGCTTTGGCCCATTTCCGATAGACTTTGACGTCAGAGTATCGTCGGTTAAATCCTAAAATATTGTCATTCCATCTACCAAGAAAGCACTCAGCAACTTTCTTTGACCACTCAACACTTTGTTTCTTTATTCACAGTTCTTTATATCCTTTTCACAGTCCATGTATGAATATCATATTCGAAAAAAAGTATAAATTTTCATCTTCAAGTAAAGTCAACACAGCAATATTATAGGTGTGGAGTATTTATTATTATTATTATTATTATTAATAATAATTTTTGACAAAAAAAAAATAGTTACATAGCTTCACTAAAATTTCTTCTTTTGATTAGATTTTTTTACTAATCCACATGCCTTAAATACATGATTTTACTTAATATATAAAAGGTATCAATATGTTTTGTTTTAAACAATTAAAATATTTTGTGTAAGAATTAAAAAAGAAGAGGAAGAAAATAACGGTGAAATTTACAAAATTGGAATAAGTGTTTATGTGAAGTTAGTTTATTTTTTCTTACCTTTCATTACTCCAACATCTTTATTAATATTATTACTATATATGCAAATGTTTCTAGACTGTTTCCCCCACAGGAAAATCATAAGACTTGTTTGATAGAAATAAAATAGAAAAGAAATAAATGAAAATTTTTATATTAACGTACTTATTATTATTTTATATTTTATTTTAATTTAAATATTTTCTTATTTTATTTTATCCCATTTTCTTCTAATTTATTAAATGACACTAACTATTGCAATAAATTATTATCAAGAGTGTATTGTTTTAACCTCAAAAAACGATAATAATAATTTTTTGAGTGATGATATATCTTTCTACTAATTCTCAAAAAATCCCTCAATTAGTTTGCGTAAAAAATACTAAATAAAAAGTGTATATATATATATTAGAAAAATAAAAATTGTATTTGCTATTTACCATAAAAAGGTAAGAGATTTTTTTTTTGGAAGAATTTAGAATTATTCATATTCTTTTCCTTTAAAAATAAAACACCTGTATTCGAAACATGTTCATTTTTTCTTCTATTCTTGGCTGAGAAATTGGAACATCTGTGAGACTATCGACAGCCTTATCCAGTTGAATTCCTAACCGAAATAAAATCTAAGTAGCTGTATAACCAGAAACGTTATCTACACCTTTTAGATACATTCTTTGTTATCTATCTATTTCTTTTTGTTTTTTTAAGTTTCAATCTATTTATTAACAACAATAAAATCTAATGATTTTTATTTATAACATTCAATTAATTTAAAAAAAACGTTTAAAAATATATTAAAGAGTGAGTATTATTAACTGTTTCCATACATAACACTACAAAAACATAGGACAAAGGAGGAATCAGATGGCAACTAATCCTGATTAATAAAGTATTTTGTGCATTAATTATTATCTACGTAAGGAATTAGCAAAAGAGAAAATTGCGGAGCGTACACACTATTTGAGGAATTGAATTATATGGTGCTGACTCAGATTGCGTCTATCCAATTCAGATAAAGCTGGAACATTGAAAAAACTAATCATTTATGTTGTTCCTTAGTCCAAACACAGAAAAGTCAGTTATTTGTTTATCTTCTTCTGTTTTCACAGCCACAAAATTTAACCGTATGATTGAGCTAAGATTTTTCACCTTTAAAATATATTTAATCAATAAATTTAATTTTTTATAAATAAATTTATATTTAATTGTAATATTTTTTTTATAGTAAGTAAATTTTTATAAATGGATCCCCCTTAAGATAAAGTTTATTTCAAAATTAAGTAACATGGATAAATTGTGATGGTAAATAAAAGAAGCGGTGTTATAAATATTGAAAATGTGTTGGCAGAAGAAAAAGAAAGCGTGTTGTTGAAATAGAACATGTGTTGGAACTGTGAATTGATTGGGTTAGGTAACAACAGCACAGGAATGTTGAGGTGAACTTGTTGGATTGGACAGGTCAGCAACCAACTTTTAAAAACAAAACAAGACCAAACCCTACATATCCAACATCATTAACCATTCCATACTTCCTCGTAATTCTTCTCTTTCATTACAATTTCTGTTTTTTTCTCTCTCTCTCTCTCTGTCTTCGCATCCGAGGCTAAAGCTAAAGGGCGATTCGCCGGAAAACATGGAGAGAGTCATCGGCGGGAAGTTTAAGCTTGGTCGGAAAATCGGAAGTGGTTCATTCGGTGAAATTTATATTGGTCGGCACCAGCTTTATGCTTTTTTTTTTTTTTTTCTCTCCTTTGGTTTTTTGTTTTTGGACTTAATTGGAGTCTGTTTATTTATCGTAATTATGATTTAAAATATGATATAATTTTTTTGCTGTTTTATGCATCTATGTCTATGTCTATCTATCTACTATGGATGTACTGATTGTTGCTTTTACAGCCTCAAATATGGATAACTCTGAGATTGTCGCCATCAAGATGGTTAGTCTTCTTTTGTTTCTGTTGAATGAATATTACCATCTGCTTAGGTTGAATTTATTTGTTTTTATTGTGTTATGTACAAATCTTTGGAAATAAGAGATGAAGCGAAAATAATGTGTTGTTTATGTAATTATTGGTACATGTTCCTCGGTGCTGAGGGCACCCCCAAAGAGAGAACTTTACTTGTTAGATGTTCGCACTTTTTTGTAGTGCATAGATGAATAAAAGCTTGGATTCTAATTTTAATAGAGAATTTTACTTGTTAGATGTTTGCACTTGTTTTTTGTTGCCCTTCTTTTGCCATGCCTTCATATTGCATTGTTCAAGAATTATACATTTAATCTAATATTGATTCATGGCACTGTATCTGATATGTAGGAAAGCAAGAAGACCAAACATCCACAGCTGTTGTATGAAGCAAAGTTATATAGTATTCTTCAGGGAGAAAGTAAGTTATACAAGAAGCTCCTCAATGGTTTATAAATTACACTCAAACTCCCTGTATTTTTTTTTTTAAATTACATTTGATATATCTCCATTTTTCAGCCTTACTTTTACTCCTTTACGGGTCTCACTGTAATGTTTTTCAATGCTAAGGGGAGGTTAGTGTAACGTGTTAATGGGCTGACACTATAACGTTTTTTAAACAATTAGGAGGTTTTATGTAAGGATGAAAAGAGTAGGAGTGTTTGTGAAATTTCTCAAAATCTCTGGGGTGGTTGGTGTAATTTAATGTAGTTCAAATGCTCTTTGAACATTTTTGAAGAGTAATGTTAATTTTTTTTATTCCTCTTTCGGATTTAGGTGGTATTCCAAGTATGAAGTGGTGCGGTACTGATGGAGACAATAATGTTCTAGTAATTGATCTTTTGGGACGGAGCCTTGAAGACTTTTTTGTCTATTGTGGGAGGAAGTTTTCATTAAAAACGGTTTTGTTGTTGGCCGATCAGATGGTAACCACTTTTTCATGTCAGGATTTCTTGCTTAAGTTTTCAAGGAACCTGCATTTGTTCATTTTTGACTTCTAATTTGGCTTCTGGATATTGCCATGTTTCCTGCAAGTTACTGTATCAAATTTGTCTTAAAATTTGCATCTTTTAGTTAGTGCTCTTGCATCCTTGGGAGTTTTCAACCAAAGCACATTAGTAGAAATTTAATGTGATTTCATTAACTTGACTACAGCTGACAAGAATAGAGTACGTGCACTCCAGAGGATTTTTGCATAGAGACATCAAACCAGATAACTTCCTTATGGGTCTTGGGAGGAAATCAAGTCAGGTAACATCATCAAAATTCATTTTCTTCAATTGCTAACTTAGGTGGATAGCTTTCAGCATTGGTAATTCCTTTTATGCTTACAATTTCTTATATATGTTTTCTACAATTTGTTACATTTACAGGTTTATGTTATTGATTTTGGATTAGCGAAAAGATATAGAGACCCTAACACAAACAAGCATATTCCTTACAGGTATGTTCTGTTCTGATTAGTTTTATTTTATATTTTGTTATCTCTTCATGCCATGAATCGATGTCCTCCCTGGTCTGGATATTATGTGTGTGTGCGCGTGTGTGTGTGATAGTGTTAGCTAAAGTGGTACACTTTTCTCTCTCTCTTCATTTTTAATGTTTTACAAGTGTTTTAGAGGTGGGAGTGAATGAAATCATTTTGTTTTAATGTCATGGTAAGCCTGACATGTAATTATAATACTAAGAAAATGATGAGGAACAGAAGATAAATTCAAAGTGGGTGTGCTCTCTATTGAATACCATGTAACAAAATATTCTTTATTCAATTTTTTTACGGTTAAATTCTTGTAATCACTGAGATCTCTTTTGTAACTGGTAGGACCATTGACTATACCACCATCCTTGCAATTTATTTTACTAAAATAGATATTCTTTTGTTTTCTGAAGTAAAAGTACATTGTTGTTTAACAATGGGAAGCCTTCCAACATGTTATCTGTGGAATATCAAATAATTCTTTGACTAAATTCTTCTGATTGATTCATTCTCAGTGTTGCTTGTGCTTTACCAGTTTTAGTTAAATTGGTAAGGATATCATTGCCTAATATTTGTTTTGACCTTGATAAACTCATCCAGAGAGAATAAAAGCTTGACAGGAACTGCACGTTATGCAAGTTGCAACACTCACACGGGAATCGGTGAGCAGAAAGAACTTATCCCTCACTACAACTACAAATAATCTACAAAATTAAACTGCTCACAAATTGGTTTTTATTTTGTCAGAACAAAGTCGTCGTGATGATTTGGAGTCTCTTGGCTATGTTCTTATGTACTTTTTAAGAGGAAGGTAAATTTCTTCATATTCATTGTAATTTTTCAGGCGTCCTCATTTAAAAGCAAAATGGTGCATGTAAAGTATCAATGGCATGGGCTTTTCAGATAAGTATACAACTTGACTATCTGGTTCTTGCATTTCAGCCTTCCTTGGCAGGGTCTGAAAGCTGCCACCAAAAAGGAAAAATATGACAATATTCGTGAGAAGAAATTATCAACTTCCATTGAGGTATGTAAATTTTTCAATTTCACAAAACAGTTGAGCTCCCTGGCCCAATACAGTTTTCAAATTTCTTTTATTCTGACCCTCATAGTGTGTGGCTTACATTAGCAAGTGGAATATATTTTGGATAGGGTAGAGCCCCCCCTCCCCCTCTTTCTATTTTTTTGTTAAAAGTGGAAGGAAAAGACTAAATAATGTAGGAAATGAACACTAGAATTGTGAAAAACAGGAAGAAACAATGGCAATCCTTAAACTTAACTTTGAACACTTGAATCCTTGACTAAATAATTAAATTAAGATCTTATAAGAATTTCTATTATTGGGTTAATCAAATTTTTGTTCTCTTGTAGATTTTCTTATTGAAGTTTTTTGTCACCCATAAGTTTACTGATTCCAGATTTCTTGTTATTAGATGCTTTGCAAGTCATATCCTGCGGAGTTCGCTTCTTACTTTAATTATTGCCGGTCTTTGACATTTGATCAACAACCCGATTATGGATATTTGAAACAGCTGTTTCGTGATTTGTTCAAAAGAGAAGGTATTGGCTGTTTTTTTTATCATATGCTTGATTTGAAATACTGTCTTCACTGATTGGAAACATAGCCGGATAGCCCATTGTTTCTTAGAGATGACAATTCTTGCATTGGTTGATTGTGTCAGATTAAATACCGAAGTATGATATTTAAATGAATGCCACCAAGCATTAACCTTTCTTCCTCTTTCCTCTAGTTGTGCTACATTGTGTGCCAAAGTATCTTCATTTTTGCATAGAATATTCTTCAGACTATAGAGCTATAGGTTGGAGATAGTCCTACACTACATCAGTACAAAGCTATCTATCTAATTTTTATGGTTTATTGCTTTCATCCTTTATTCTTCCTCCAAAACCATGGATTCAACTTTTCAGGCTGTGCAAATATTATGAATTATTTTATTTAATTCTTTATGTTTGTCAGTGTTTGGTATTAAATAGTTTTAGCTGGTATTATGTGTTACCAATCTTAGAGTTTCGAAGTTTCATTTATCATGTTTCTGCTGGTTTCGTGTGATATTTATCTTCTCTATTGATATAACAACTTTTGTTTGGCTGAATTTAATGAACCAGGATATGATTCTGATTACATATTTGACTGGACCATCCTAAAATATCAGCAGGCGCAGCAACAGACAAAGAAACAAATTCAATCATCTGTTAGTACTTTCTTGGACTAGTGATTTTGAATAAACTGCATGCCATTATATACTCCCCTTGAAGAAATTATTAAGTGGTCTTGAACCTCCATCATCCTGGTTAATATTCGTGACACATAATTGAATTCTAGCAACTTCCTTTTGTAAACTGAAATTTGACTGTCACGTGAAAATTGACACCATGGCCACATGGTCATGTAATAATTTCTGCCCCCTCCCCCCTAATTCTCTCTCTTGTGAGCCTGTGGCCTTAGGTATTGGTATTAAATCTCTCTCTCTCTCTCTCTCTCTCTCTATATATATATATATATATATATATATATATATATATATATGAGGGATCTGTTGACACTAGGTGTAAGTCTTATTGACTTGCACAATTTCAGAACTTTTGATATAAATTAAATTTGAACAATCCAATCATTCAATTTGATATTCTTATCAATTGAGATCATGTGTGTAAGATTTTATGCAATTTTGACTTTTCTAGATATGCTATCTATCAATCAATGTTTATTATATATTTTAATATCATATAATATGTTAAAATAAAATGGTTCGATAAAGTATCAAATAGTTTTAAAGTTGTATAAAAATTTGTATATATGATCTCATTGATAAGAACATCAAATTGAAAGGCTGGATTGTTCAAACTTAATTTATCCCAAAAGTTCTTGAAAGGTGTAAATTGACAAACTTACCCCTAGTGTCAACAGATCGTGCCTTATACCTTTCAAGAACTTTTGATACAAATTAAATTTGAACGATCCAACCGTTCAATTTGATATTCTTATCAATGAAATCATGTGTGTAAAATTTTATACAATTTTATCTAAAATTTGATTTATATCAAAAGTTCTTGTGAGAAATGAACTATATATATAGGATGCACCAAGTAAGAACTCTTATTGTGAGAAATGAGAACTATAGTTTAGTCATACAACTATATATGGATGGTCAAAATTAAAGTTAGTTAATGGTCACATGACTACTTTAAAAAGTGGTGCTTATTTCTTGACCATTCAAATATGATTTTGATAGTCTTTATTTATAATTCTCATTCTCACAAGAAGAATTTTTATTTGATATGTTCCCTATATATTAATTAGGTTTAGCTTGCATTTAATGGAATGTGTTAATTTATATGGATTTTGTGATAGCTTACACGTTAAATTTTCTGATTTTATTCTCGTACTCACTTGAATATGTTCTGACAATTTGCAGTCGTCACACGCAGTGTCTAGCAGTCTAGAACCAGTAGTATCAGAAAAGCCTAAAGGTAACTTCAATCTTCTATCATGTGGATAATGGAATTGTTTTAATGTGTAGAACTTTTCCCAAGAAAAGCAGTATTCTACTGGGCTGAGTTTATGATTTTCATACTGAGATTTGTATTCTCTTGTTTATAGTTGAAATTCAAAGTGACATTTTAATGCTTGCTGGAAAAAATCAAAAGAAAAAAAATATTGGTGCTTATACTATATGTGAGTTTTTTTTATGGAACTTGAAAGTTAGGGAAAGCAAAATATGATAGCTTCTGATATGCCAAGATAGTGGTCAATACTTAATATGGTCAGATATTTCCCAATTAACTGTATCTATTGTTATTGTTGTTATGATAATGAGTTTTTGCTTGCCGTATTAGTGTTGAACCAATATAGCCTTGCAAGTTTGCAGTAAAGTGAAGTAAATTACATTCTCTTTCCTATGCTTTACATTCCCTTTTCAGGAGTCAACGAATCAGCTCATGTCACTGTAACAAAAATGTTAGCCAATCTTGAACGCCCAAGTGTTCGAGTGCAACCTAAGCCATCTAATATTCGGAATCTGGATGCCAAGAATCGGAATGAAAAACATGTAAGTCACACCTTAATGATTTCTGCCGCTGGCTTTCTTGCCTCTATTCTCTCTTCTAAAAATAAGTACTCAATGAGTTACTAACATATCATGGCCTTGCCTCTTTCTGCATGTTAGAGTAGTTAGTTCAATTATACTGATCTTTAATTTGAATTGTTTGGCTGAAAAAATTCATCTGATTGAGATTAATTTTTTTTTTTGTTTTGTAGGGTGTGAACAACAGTCCATCTACATCATCTGCCATGAAATCCTCTACAGAAAATGTCTCAAAACCAGAAAGGCACATAGGAACCTCAAACATTGGTCGCGTATTTGGGACTAGTTCTCGTGTTTCAAGTAGCTGGATTCCTTCACTACGCCGAATTTCTTCATCCAAATAGTTGGTAAGAAAATTGCTTATCTAGAATATGAAGTTGAACTCTATGCGATATATCTATCAGGCTTTCAACTTCCGTTAGTAAAATTGATGTATTTTGACCATCACAACATTCTATAATGTAATTGTAGAATATTTGGCTGAATCACTAACTTGGTTTGTTTGTCTGACAGTATTTTGAAGGAGTCACTAGGAGCTTTTTTACACTGTTGCAAATTTCATGTTACACCACCAGAGGAACAATACAATGTAATGACAAGCAAGATACAGTGACATGACTATTGTATAGACTGATACATTTAGCTTAATGGGGTGGATGCCCTCATTGTAAGAGTGGGAAAGAGGTAAAGTAACAGAAAATTAACAATTTCGAAGAATATGCTGGTGGATGTCCGCAGGCTCAGGGTAATTGGTTGATCAGCCTTGAAATATGTGAGGGACTTTGGCAGAGTTACATTTTTTCTAATTGTGATGAGTCAAACATGTATGGCTGGGGGGAAGCCACAATCATTCTTGTTGTACCTGTCTTCAACTATTCACCATTTTTTTCTTTCAAACATTCATTATACAAATTTGGTTGTCTTCTCCTTTGTACAGTTAGTATCAGCATATGAATGTAATCATGTTGTACCGGAACCCGAACAAGGGAATCATTCACAAGTCAATCCAATTCATAATTGTTTGTTACTAATCGGATTAATTTTTGTTTTTGTTGAAAAAGTTTTATATCCAACTTTGGCCGTTCATATTTGGACTTAGGGTTAGTATTCTAATTTCTAATAAACCTTCCTGCTGTAGTTAGGATTGGAAGTTTGACAACAAGTAAACCTTCAACAGTTCAAACTAGTAAAATATTGGACCCTGTAAATGCTGGTGCATGTCTCTTTCAATTTTGAGAAAACGACAAGAAATAGTTAGACTTAAGTCAAGGAATGAGGGAGCTAACATTGATGCCTTATACTTAGTGCTGGTGGCTGCATCTTTAAATTACTAATTATCTGCCTACATTACACTTGTTTATCATGCAATGTGGTCCCCAGAAAGATCACCAACCGACTGATATGTCAGAATGACAAATTGTAATAATCTAATACTGTATATACCTGAGTAATAAGCAACAAAATTAAAGAAAAAATGTAGTAAAGAAGGAAAGAAAAGCACCCTTTGTCGTTTGCTTCAATTAACAAAGACAAAAGAAACCACAAGAATGACATTGTCTCCTTGGCAAGGAAAACAGTGAAAACAGCAGAGACCTGTAGACGATAAAACTTGTCCCTGGATCCAATTTGCAATGCTAAACTGACGTTTAACAAGTTATCAAAATAAAGAAAACGTTGTGCAAATGGGTCCCCAAACTCTACTTTAGAAAGTGATAGTGGTGACAAAGGAGAATCAAGTAATGATGAACTCCGCTGCCAAAAAATGGGTCCGTAACTCTTTATGCATGAACCACTAAGATGGAAATCAAAAGCAACAGCTTAAGTTGGAGACAAGAATGAGTGGCCTTTGAATTGGGTCCTTTTGTTCAGCACTACGAATCTTTTTCATTGTTTTCATTTTCCTTAATAAAAAACAGTTAGAAACAACGTCACATTTTCTTGTTAAATATCTCACTGTTAATCATCAGTTATCTCGTCATCTTGCTGTTGTTTCTTCAATTCTCACTCAAGCCATGAGATTTTTCACCTCCCTTGTTTCCTGAGTCTTAAGTGATTGAGAACTCGTTAATCTTTACAAGTGAGTGGTAACATTCATTGATTGGTATTAGTGAAGAAACTTCTTTTCATTTCAAGACTACTACTGAGTTTTTTTTTCTTTAGGCACTAAAAGTTATCATATGAGTATATAGAAATATAACAGAATGACCAAAAGGACTTCATGCATCTTTTAATTCTTACAATTAAGCTTCATTCTGATGAAATCACTTAACTCCTTTTCAATTTCAGTGAGCCCAAGCACCTCGAATGCTAAATGTGCAGTTCATCAGCTGGAGAACATAGATGAGAATGCTCCTGCAGATTGGATTGCATCATCCTGTCCCCCACCTGATACTCCAACTGAATCTATGGAGTTCCTAGCTAGATCATGGAGTCTTTCAGCCATGGAACTCTCCAAAGCATTGCACAGCACTAACATTACAATCTCCACTGGGATAGAGATGCCACTTTCATGCCCTTCAACCAACCAATTTGATACCAAGAGTTCAACTGCTTCAAAGGATGTAAGAACATTGGCTGTGTTTAGTTTCAAAGAGTTATTTAAATTAGGACATTAGCTCTTCTTTTAGTTTTTTTTTTTTGGGGGATTAAATATCTCTTCTTGTAGTTGCTTTCTTCTTAGTTGGCAATGCAGCATGTAACTGACAATCATGCAAAAGCTATGTCAACTCTTAAAAGATATTCTATTTCTATGCCACACACACACATGCCTGAAAGGGGAAAGAAAAGGAAAAAGGAGAGATTCTAAGCTCTCCAAAAAGGGAGATTCAGAGAAAGAAATTTTCCATAACCTAGAACCCTCCCTTTTTTGGTTTCTGGTCTTAGGATTCTTCAATATCAAGAAACATCTAATATTGTTGTGTGCCTGTTACTTTTATAAGTTAATATTGGTTCTGAACTTCTGAGGCATGATTTTTGTGCAGTTAGCTAACGGGTGTTACCCTCCAATAACGCCAAAAGACAGTAACGAAAAGAAGGTACTCTGTTGCTTCATGTTAACTTATACAATGATAAATATGAACATAACACACAAGAAAAAATTTGGCCCATTTCAATCAAGAATTTGAAGCCTATGAACTGGCCTTAGATTGCTTTCATGACTAACTGCTTTTGTTGTGGGCCAAATGAACTTCATTTTTCACATTAAAATCATCTAGTAGCCCATGGGAAATTCTGACAAGATCATCAAGTGAAATTGATTAGTTTCCTCTTGCCAATAGTTGTTAACCATCAATTACAAATGTTGACAGGCCAAGGCTACCAAACTTTGTTTTGTACAGCAAGTGAATCTTTAATGTGTATAAACTAATAACATAGTAAGCTATCATGTGCAGGATTTACTTTTACTGCATCAAGCACTCAGTCCAGAATTCCTTGCCAGTCAAAACTTGCTCAGAAATGGGGTATCTTGCAATCAACCTCATGATTATCTTCATCAATTATACTCAAATACCAACTCAATCTGTTACTGCTCACTATCTGTTTCATTTGTTTTATTATTGGTCCAAAATATTGCTCACCAGCTTTACAGGAGCTTGTTAAGAGGGAGGACAATAGGTAGGTGGTTGAAAGATCAAAAGGAAAGGAAAAAGCAGGAAATTAGGACCCATAATGCTCATTTGCATGCTGCAGTATCTGTGGCTGGTGTTGCTGCCGCTATTGCAGCGGTTGCAGCTTCAACAGCATCACCTGAAACACCTTATGCCAACCAAAATAACCCTCCCATGGCTTCTACTGCAATTGCTTCTGCAGCAGCTTTAGTAGCCTCTCACTGCATTGAGATTGCAGAAGATATGGGTGCTGACCATGACCAAATTATAGCAGTAGTCAACTCTGCCATTAAAGCAAAAACCAATGGAGATATAATGACTTTAACAGCCGGAGCTGCCACAGGTATCAGATTTAAAGTTGATTTCTCGTATGTTTTTAAACAGCTTCACTTGAGCCATGTAAAATGTGTACACAACAAGTTTTAATCTTCCTGTGGATTGTTGCATAAATTAACCTAAGCTCCAATGAAATATAACAGTGAAGAACAAAACTTAACCGGCAATATATGATTTCATTTCACACATATATTATCAAACATTAACACAAAATGCAATGAACTAAATGCTTTGTTGGCAGCCTTGCGAGGAGCTGCTACTCTAAGGGCAAGGCTGCAAAAGGGGCCCGGAGCTACTGCAATTCCTCTGGTTGAGGAAAAGTGTGATGAGATCAAAGAAACAAACATCTTGACAGCACTGGACTACGTCTTGAGAGGGGGAGAACTTCTCAAACGCACAAGAAAAGGTATGTTTACTAACATCTTTGAGACATTGAATTCGTAGAAATTGAAAAGAATAAATGAAGAATACCAGATTTTTAAAGCAATTTACATTGTTAACATCAGTAACCATGCTATCTTAACTGTTAATAACAGGAGCTCTTCACTGGAAGCAAGTGTCTTTCAATATAAATTCAAATTTGCAGGTAATTGCTAGAGGACTATTCATATATCCATTAACAAATCATAGGCATGATTTTCAATAATTTCTAAGCTAGATAAAAGAGCATAACTAATCAGAAAATTTTACTAATTTTGAAAAAAAAAATATTAATATTGGATACATTGCCGATGTATAGGAATGAATGCAGTAGCAGCTTTAAAATTATAATTAGAAGTAAAATAGAAACTAAGTATGGATGGCCATCCTACTATAATCTCACCATATCAATCAAGTATACATTTCTTTCAAGTCGAAGCATGTGGTATTCATAAAATTCAAGTTGTCAATCAGTCAACATTTTTTTAATAGTGACTATAAATTTCTATCGAAGTATGAGCTTAGAAATGTCTAAAATACTCGTGTTTCCAGTTATATGGAAGTTTCTTAATATTATTTATGAAATATTTTTGGTAAAGATGGCCTCCCAAATAATCTCTCACCTCAAATGGTAGGGCTGATTTATCTGATCCTTCAAGATTCCCACAATGGTGAGAGCCTTGTGAGAAATCAGCAATGACACTATGGCAATAATGTAATGAATGCAAAACTACTTTATATACATTGATGGCAGAGAGAATCATAATCATTGGTTGCGTCATTATCTCTATTAAATAGTTTATTTCGACTATCTAATCAAATACATAATGACAACAGGTTTTAGTCAAAATGAAAAGCAAGCATATGGCAGGAACATTCACGAAAAAGAAGAAATGTAAGCAAAGTTTCATACACAACACTTACTTATTTTATTCTTGACACTGTATCAGAAATGTTTAAGGTATGGCCTAAAATGGCAGATATAGTCACTGGAGTTTGCGATGATATCACAGCTTGGCCCGGAAGGGAGAAGGACAACATCAACGAAAAGAGGTCATATTTTGGAATAAAAACAACTGACAGGACAATAGAATTTGAATGTGGAAGTAAAGGAGACAAACAGTTCTGGCTTGATGGGATCCAGTATATGTTGAACTGCCGTGTTAAGTAACAATATAAAAAAAATAGTAGAATTGAGATTGGGATTGCTGTATATATGCCTTTATTTTCTTTCCTTTTCTCTCTCACTGTGATTGGAGGTGTTACTAGATTTGACAGTACCACTGTATGATTTCCCTGACAAAATGGTTAAGACCACCACCATTTCAGTGGAGATGTATGGGATCTAGAATCACGCTGTTCTTACTCTAATTCCTTCAGAAAATCCACATTATCAACAAAGACCTGCATGGAGCAATAAACAAGTAAAGTTATAAAACTTGGAACATAATAGGAAGCTTCCTTTAGTGCATTATGCTACACAAAAAGTCTTTCAAGGTAATAATTAGAAAATTTTAGGTGGTAACAAATTTACAAAATCACAACATTTGAACCACAAATCAAACTCTAAAATTTCCTCATCTCTTACCAATTTGGTGTTGTACATAAATCATTAGTTTATCTGCATCTCATTTCGCACATCCATACTATCTATCTCAACGCGCATTACACATTCCACCCATCAATTCATCAACTAAATGCCTATGACTTCACTACTGGATGTAAGCCAATTTTATCAGTGACAGGGAGTTATAAGGTGGCGTAGTGGTTGGGAAGGGTGCCTAAGGGTGATGGGAGAAGGAAGGAGGAGGTTATGGGTTCGAATTTGTTATAAAAAAATTAATAAATAACAGCTAACATTTGTTGATAAAAAAGGAAAAACTTTGTTAGTGACAAGGTTAAAGTCTTAAAGCACATGATGAAACACATTCAAGCAAACAGATTATATACCAATTTCCAACCATCAGGGTCCAAGCAAACTACGATCTTGGTGTTGATGCCAGGCAAGGGCCCAGGATCACGGATAATCTTCCCTCCACCTGATTTGATTGCTTCTGCAGCCTTATAGACATCATTTGTGCCAATTGCAATCTGTTTAAACACAAAATGAGTTGAATTCATTTAATGACGTGAAGCAAACAGTAATGAAAGCCATACAGAAATCATAAAACATCTCTTTTGAAAATAGAAAAGAATATAATCTACCTGAGCATAGCCATTTCCTTTGTCATAATTAGTGACGCCATAGTTATAAGTCAGTTCTAGAACAGCATTCTTATCTTCAGGACCATAGCCCATAAAAGCTACTGTGTACTGGAAAACAAACATAATCATTGGTAAACAACAGCTGTAGACAAACATGGAGAAAAATCATAGCAGAGAATTCTCACAAAAAGCAATTCTGAATTACAACAAGCCAAGAAAGAATTAGCATAAAATAGTCAAAAGGGTACTAAGTTTCTGAAACTTGCTATATTTTCGTTTGAATGGAAATCAGTAATCCCTATGCTTCCAAAATAGTAAATAGTTTTTAACAGGGACAGACCTATGTCCATTTTTATGATTTAGGCCGGTTAATCAGATGGAATGCACAACTATATAGTCAGACATCACACTATAAACTTTCTTATATAGACATTACAAACATGAATAACAAAAGCTATGTCAGGAACACAAATAATTATGCATATATAAATAGCCAGTAGTAGAAGTAAAGTTACCTTGTCCTCAGGGTTGTCCCTCTTGCGGAGAAGTTTCATTCCAACAGCCTTTGAAATCAAACAAACACAAGGAAAAACATTTAGCTACTAGTGATGAAGGAACCTTTACAGTGAAATCATTATAAACTACTCACTTTTTTATAGAAGGCTATGGCACGATCAAGATCACCTACTCGAAGCATCACCTGACATAAGGGTTCAGAAGTAGGTCTTCTCTCCAAAAGTTCAAACGTATAACCATCAGGATCTTCAATGAATGCAATTACTGTACTGCTACTTTTGACAGGCCCTACTTCCCTTGTAACCTTTCCTCCTTTTGCCTTTATTAGATCTACTTTCTTGTAAATCTACAAAGTTGCAGCATAAAACCATAATAACTTAATTGTCTCAAAAACTCGTACAGCTTTGATTAACACCAAGCACCAATAACAGGGGATTTGGTACTAGAAGTCACTCTTAACTTCCATTTAGTCATCAAATTCCTATAGGAATTTGATTGATGATAACAAAGGCACTTTAACAGCACACCTTAACTAAAGACTTCGTTAATTGAAGATAAATGCTTGATAGTCATTCTTCAACAAGAACAACCAAAAAATATAAGCTATATGGAATTTGAAAATTCAAAATAATAGTCAGATATAAGTTGGTCTTCATATGAATGGACTAATGAAAATCAAACTGTTTCTATGCTTTGCACAGCATATCTAGTTGCAGTTGTACACAATAATGCATTATTTTCTTTTAAAAAATGGCTTACATCTTCAACTGCAACACCAAAATGACCAAAGCCATTTCCAATGTCATAGTTATCCACTCCATAATCTGCGATCTCCACGAAATAGCAAGTACGATGAGAAACCATCTTGTGATAAGGTTCAAACATAAACATTTTAATTATACAGAAAAGAGTGGCATTCAAATCCGAACTCACTGTAAGTAAGTTCAACTGTGAAGTTGGACTCCTCAGGCCCATATCCAAGAAAAGCGTTAGAATATCTGTCTTCAGGTATATCACGTTTTCTCAATAGCTTCATGCCAAGACATTCAGTGTAGAACCTGCATCCCAACAATGTAATCAAATAACATCACTCACACACACATTTACAATCAAGTATCAGTGAAGCATCATTTCCAAAGTTCAAGTATAGCATACATACTTTATAGTCTTGTCCAAGTCTCCAACACGGTACACAACATGGAGAAATCTTCTGTTGTCATTTTTGACCCAGTCAAACAAATTTTTCTCTGGTTGAGCTACATTTTCTGCAGCAGTAGCCTCTGCTACTCTTAAAAACTCTGATCCTTTTGCACCAAATAACTTAGAATGTGGAAGAGCTGAATAACCAAATGATGTAGCAGAGACGAGAACAAAGTTATTTATAACTAATGCAATGAAGGCTTTGTGAGTAAGATGGAGAATAGAGGTACATAGATTATTATATTACCAATACCACCAGTTGAGACAAGTTGAAAGAGAGCAAGTCTTCGTGAAGTAGATGATGATGATGATGAAGTGGTACAACGACAAGGTCTCGCCATTGATGTAGCTGGTGGTGGTATTAAGGATAAGGCCATTGCTAATAAAAAAAAAGGTACCTTTTCTCAGTAAGTGACACTCACACTCCACCCGACACATGTGTTTCTCCAACGTTAGATTATACTGCTGTAACATGGTACAGTATGTTCCTATTGGCTATTGCTATATCCAAATCCAAGATGCTTCTGCATGCGTAGGCGTAGCCACGTAATGCCACAATTTATAGGCTTTCCTTGTATTGGACTATTGGCCTGCTACATGGAATTAGGCTTCCTCCATTGGGCCTATTGTCCTCCTTAGGATGCAAACTGCAAAGAAACAGTAAACACCCTTCATTAATTGAACTCCAAGTTTGAATTAAGTTAAATTTCACCAACAAGTTTGTTTGAAATTCCTCATCGCCTATTGATAGGATTTGTTATATATACAAGTGAGAAACAATTTCGTCTTACAAATTGATTTTGTAGGGTTGAGTTAGGTCCTTTACTCGCATTTCTAACATAATATCAGAGTTTATCTTAGGACACTTTGCACCCCCGTTGTCGGGACCCTTTCCACCCCATTTAGGGGATTTTTTGTAGTTATGAAATTTATTGTACTATGTTGTCATGTTTGGCGTGAGAAGGTGTGTTAAAAATCTCACATCATCCATAAATAAGATTTGCCTAATACATAAGTGAGGAGTAGTACTTATCTTCCAAATGTATGACTTACTAATAATAAATGAATGCAGCCCAATTTTATTTTCTCCTTGTGACATGATAAACTATTTTCATGTGTTTGGTCATTTGATTGAAACATTGGATTATAAATTTAGTAAAAGCATATTTATTGTCTCTAAATTGGTCTTTATAGTGACCAAAATAGTTTTGGTCTCTAAATAGTTTTACTTTTGCTATTAAGTTAAGCATAATTTACTTAAATTAGAGCTTAGATGAAAGTTAAAAAAAATATGGTAATTTGAGATTTTATAAATGAAAAACCAGATATGCAAATGACAGATAACATGATATACGTAGTTTATATGTCTGTGCAGCTTTACCTTTTATTTTTGGCTCAAAGTCAAGGAGGAAATGTAGAATATAATACTTTACGCTACTTGTCTATATATATCATGATTTCGAGATAAGACTTTCTAAAAAAAAAGAAAATCAATGCTCTTTCCTTATTACGATATATATCATGTTGTCGGCACTGATGTTTGCCCAACATTGCTAACCTACTCTTATACTAATATCTTTCTATCTACCTATGCTAATAATGATAACATTTTTATTTCTTAGAAGTTAGATTTTAAATTTTAGTTCTTTTAAGAAAAATTTACCAATTTTTAATTTATTTTTGTCAACATATCTAATATATATTTAAAATTAAAGGAAATTATTAAATGCAGTTATAGAAGTGTCATCTAACCTAATTTTATGTAACTATATTAGTATTTAAAAGTTTTAATTTAACTGTATAGATTAAAAATATTGATGAAAAATAAATGAGAAATTAATATATGATAAAAAAAAAAGGAAATAAAAAGAAAAGATTAAAATAGTTGAGGGATGAAAATTAACCCTAAAGGAGAAGTGTTGAGTTGATGTAACAAAAGCCTAATAAGAAGTTATATGGAATAATCTTTCAATAAGTACGCAGTTGTTCTCTTAATTTTTTTTAAAAATTTGTTCTTCTAAAGTGTTGTTAAAAAATACATCAGAAATTTTGCTAAGAATTTAGTTACGACAGCAACACAACAGAGACAATAAAATGCAATGACAATAGGTCCTCCTTTAAGTATTAACTTGGCATATTTGCCATAGATATATATACCTAAGAATCAGGGTTTAAGGGGTTAATTCTACTTTGAGATTAAGGAACAATAATATATTGTCTAGTTCAAATGGTTGAATTGTCCTAGTAAAAAATCGGGTAGATCTATCCTGATGTGGACCTTAGACAATTCTATATGTCTTAATAGGTTTGACATGGATTAACCTTGAAGCAAATTAATTGCCAACATTTTTAGGATTTTTTACGAATGATTTTGAGAATTAATTATTCTTATGTTTGGTTTTAATATATAGAATTTTTAAGTTATACATAAGTGGTTTTTTAACAAAAATATCCTCTTACTTAAATAGTTTTATTAGACATTGTAAAACTTTCTAGTGTACAGTTTGTCAATTTAAAAATATTTCAACTTTAGAACGGAAAAGCAACTACAATATTTGGAAAGCATAATAGTAGTTAAATGTTTATACTAATCAATATTTCGATAATATGTTTATTTTAAGATTTATAATATTAATATCATGATTCTTTTTCTTTTTTTTATCTTGTGTTAGGGATCACGGGTGTCTCTTAGGGTGAGAAATTAATTAATAGCCCATAATATTTAATAAATTAAGATTAATGATTAATAAATATGTATAAAATAATTAAAAATATAAACAAATATTAACTAAAAAATTAAATCGAAAGATATATTTAATAAATTTTACTTCTAATATTACCTATAAGCAAACTAATAAAATTTTAAATATTAATTTTTAAAAAATATTGAAAATTAACAATGTTTAATTTTAAGTAAAGGCCTAAAAGGCCTAAGAATCGATCCTGTATATGAAATTAACATTGCTTATAACTCCGTTGACCTAATGTAATGGTAATGCGCTGGAGAAATATTATTACATTATTAAGAAATGATTATCTTTCAAAGAAAAAATTTGGGCCATTAAAATTGACATAGGTACGGTGAGACAGTGACAGATCAGAAAAGAAAGTAGTGGCATGGCATCATCGTCATCATCATGTGAATATACCAAAGTAGAGTTCATGAACCCAACGACACGTCCCTTTTGCATGGATTAAGTGTCTTGTTTATAGTTGAATTTAATGTTAATTAATTTTTTCCGATTCCAATTTCGTTGATTTATTAGCTTTAACAAGAGGTTAAAATGATCTGTCGTTAATTACTTAATTATTATGGACAAAGCTGAACTTGTGAAATGCTTTATCAGTGTGATGTGTTACTGAGGCTTAAAGTATGAAAGGATTGTACTTCTATTTCTTATTGGTCGGTGGTGAGCGTTGACCAGTGTAAAAATATGTATAAATCACATTGAGTTATATATCTCTAAATTTAATAAGACCACTGATAAATGAGTTTGATATAGACGGAATAAAAATTTTAAATTTTAATATAAACTCAGAGATGGATTAATATAGACACATTATTTTATCTCTGTATAAACACGGAATATAATATCCATCTTAGAATAATTAAAAACATTTAGTAATAAATTACATTTATTTCTAACTTTGTTTATAAATTATTTAGAGACAAAAGAATAAATTTTAAATACGAATATGTTATATTTTTCTAGTAAAGAATATATATTGAGTTAAATGATTATATATTATTAATATAAAAATGTTTATATTATCAATTAATATTACTGTTATCATAAAATTAATATATTTATTATATATGATAGATTATGGTTGATGATTTTACGTGCAGGAAATATTATAAAATGTATCAAATAGATTTTTATTTTTTTAAAAAAATTTAATAGGTGTATACAGCCGTTAGAGTTGTCAAAGTATTTATTGTTATTCATCCTAGAATAAGGAATCATATTTAAGATCTTGAAATTCAGTGATAATTTACTATAACTATTATAGTTAAAATAATTGATATCATATTATTTTTAATAAAAATACATTAAATTTTATAATATGAATGGGCTAATCACATTTTTTTTAATTAATACTTCTAGGCCGTTTCATTTTTCTAAGCAAGATTTTAATTAACGGCATTTTAATACATATTTTTCTAACATATATATATTACTGTTAGCTAAACTTTATTTGGTTGAGATATTTTTAACTAAAATTTATTACAACTTATAAAATCACGATAGAAAATTCATTAAGTAAGCAATAGACATATACAAATCAATAATTTTAAATAAATTTTGGTTAGTAATGAAGAGTATGTTGAAAAAGAGTATTGTATTAGAAAGTACTTTTGTCTAATAAAAAAACTGTTATTAATCTAACATCTAATGATAATAATAATAATGGTATTAGTGAAGAACTCAAGGGGGAACATCATGTGCAATAGCATTGTGGTCACTTGCACTTGTGAGTCATGAAAGGTTGGACGCAATAATTAAATTGGTTTTTGTTACTAGCTTGGAGGAAAAAGCCTATTAGTCAACTGAGGAAAAGGGGGAAGAGGCACGTCCAAAAGCATTCTAGTACTCCACTTGCATGTCTGTGTGAGTTGTGAAAAGGTTGTACCTAATTATTAATATACTCTTTTCTTTGCATTATTTCTTATAAAATGGCAACACTTTGTACCACTTTTGATGTGTGGGAATAAAGTAAGTGATAATTGATTTTGCAATTGAGCAGAAGCCATGGCCAAAATAGCTCTTGGAACCACCCGAGAGGCTACTCAGCCAGATTGTATTCAGGCCCTCATCGTTGAATTCATAGCCACTTTCCTCTTTGTCTTTGCTGGTGTTGGTTCTTCCATGGTTGTTGGTATGTTATGTTAAACATGTACTAACACCTTAATTTGTTTTCATAAACTATTGTTTTAACTTATACAATAGTGATTTAACTAAGAGTTATTTTCTTGGCTTGGTTTTTGGTCACGTTAATTTTCATTTTGTGACTATTAGACAAGCTAGGTGGGGATGCACTAGTGGGCTTGTTTGCTGTGGCCGTGGCACATGCACTTGTGGTGGCCGTAATGATCTCCGCCGCCCACATTTCCGGTGGCCACCTCAACCCCGCCGTCACCCTTGGCCTCCTTGTCGGCGGCCACATCACCGTCTTCCGTTCCGTCCTTTATTGGATTGATCAATTAGTAGCATCTGCAGCAGCTTCTTATCTCCTTTACTATCTCTCCGGAGGACAGGTAATAAAATTACCCAATAAAATGTCTTACTCATACAATGAGATCTGAATTTAATTATTAATTTTTTCTTATTG
Source organism: Hylodesmum podocarpum (assembly GCA_026586105.1). Lineage (NCBI taxonomy): Eukaryota > Viridiplantae > Streptophyta > Magnoliopsida > Fabales > Fabaceae > Hylodesmum > Hylodesmum podocarpum. The sequence goes on from JALJEV010000623.1 coordinate 6,638,110, forward strand.
GTACTCCCTTTAGACTCATATATAAATAAATACAAACACTCAATGTTATCTTTGCTACTATAATTTTTTACTAAAAGAAAATTTTAATTTGAATGAACAGTTACTATAAAAAAATTTATAAAATCAACCGATAATAAACCATTATAGGTATGATATTTAAAGTAGATAATGTTATTAGAAGAAAATGTTAAAATTTTTAATACATTTTAATTTTTTTTTTTTTTTGAGAAATGCAAAAGGTTTTAATTAAAGATTATATACTTATATTGTTTGCAGGCAACTCCAGTTCATACGTTGGCGAGTGGAGTTGGGTTTGGTCAAGGAGTAGTGTGGGAGATTGTGTTGACATTTTCTCTGTTGTTCACTGTGTATGCGACCATGGTGGATCCCAAGAAGGGAGCACTTGCTGGGCTTGGCCCAACTCTTGTTGGGTTTGTAGTAGGGGCCAACATCCTTGCTGGTGGAGCATACTCCGCTGCTTCTATGAACCCAGCAAGATCTTTTGGGCCTGCTTTGGTTACTGGCAACTGGACCGATCATTGGGTTTACTGGGTTGGGCCTCTCATTGGTGGTGGCCTCGCCGGTTACATCTATGAAACTTTCTTCATTGATCGATCTCACGTTCCAATTCCTCGAGATGAAGAAAACTAATTAATAGGATTAGAAACTTGCACTTTCGTTGCTTCATTAAAATAATTATGTGATGTATTTTCCTAACGAAGTTAATTTAGTAATCTATTTTTCGTCTTCATGTGTATTTATGTTCGAAAAAAGGTATCTTTGTGTATGATATATCATTATAATGATGTTTTCCCCAAAATGAGATGGATGATTTAGTTCAGAATTTGTCATGATGAATGAATGGCTGAATTAAGCCGATATAATTTTGCAATGTTTTTGTTTTAAATTTGAAAGCCAATGATGATGAAAGGGAATCCAGAGACCCGGTTTGGAGGTAAACTAGATTATGTTAAGAAAGAAATACTCACACTATATATTTAATATTCTCATGAAGCTATATGTTATTTTTTTTATGACACATACAAATTTTATAATTATGAGGTGAAATAATTAGCTTATATATAACTATTCCAAACACAAGTGAGTGTTTCATCTACTCAATACGGTCTAATTATTTCATTTTATTTTTAAGTTAACGATAATACACACCAACTCACTCGTATATTATATACATATTTCTCCTTTAATCGTTTTCCTTTATTTTTCCTAATTATTTTCTCTAATATGTTTTGTCGTTTTAGTGTCAGGCACGCTCAATTATTCAATAAGGACCACAATGCGAACGTTGTATGCATGGTGATGTTTACACACACGCACGCTTATAGTATGTCGAGAAATATGACATTGTTCTCTTTTTTATTTTTTTTTTTAATTGATAAATATTAATCTTTAAAACCTAACTTTTTTTATTATCATGGGTGCGAATTTCTCTTTCTCCTTTTTTACTTTATATCTAAAGAAACTTTCCTATATCACCTTATAATTTCTGAGAAATGTGACATTGCTAAGGGCATGAATCTATCTTATTTTGTCTCATGTGTAATACCCTAGCTAGAAATAAATCGTGAATAATTGAGAATGGGCCATGCGCCAGCTGTAGTAGAAATGCAGACAATCCGATTCAAAGTCCACGTGAGTACGTAAGACATAGTAGTTGAGTGGCCACCATTACCAATTCATCGCCATTGCCTCTGCTATATATGGCTCGACACACTCTGGAATTTTTTTGATACATATGCAATAACCTCTCTGTTATTGTGCTCTCTGAAAGCAACATCAATTCCAGTTTCTATATGGTCCCTTCTTGCAACGTCAATATTAATTGTGCCTTTTTTTTTTTTTTTTCTTTTTTTTCCTTCTAAGGCTCAAACACTCAATTATTACGCTTCTGCCAAGTTGCCTATGCTAGGTGTGATACTATATATATATATATACACTTCTGCTACTGCAGTCTTATGTGACACTAAATATACTTGGTACTCAATGTACTAATGATTTGTCAAATACTTGTACAAAAAACGTGTATAGAACCACTCCGTATACATAAAAAATACAGGGAAGAAGCACTTAGCTAGAGGGAATTTCTTAATCCAAACATAAATATAGTCTTTGACCTTTTTTTCTTTATCTTCTCTTTAAAAGAAGTATTCCACATAAACATATTTGCATAACTGATTTTTTTATAAAAATAAAAAAAGGGAAAAAGGTAATCATTAAAAATAATGACATGTATAGTACTCTATCGTTCTTTCTTTTTTCTTTTTACTAGCTCTCAACTAATTAATTTGAGAAATTAAACAAAAAATTTCAATTTATTAGGAGTTTTTGAATTAAAATTATCGAACAACTTATTCCTTTATTTGTAAGTTTTTCTTTAAAATGTTTTTTGAATGAAAAACATCTGTGCCAAATATATCCATTGTTGGAAAATGTAAAAGTTAGCATGCCTAAATAGTAAATAGTATTCATGTCCCTTCTACCATTGGAAATGCTAAAGAAAAATGTAAGTGTACAATCCAAAACCAAAACCAGTAAGAATCTTGACTTGCTTTTCTCTTCCAAATTTGAAAAGAAGAGTACACATTTCTTGTTTCCAAGTGCATGTTGTCAAAACAGTACTACTACTACTACTCCTTGGCCAAAATGAACATCCTTTTACATTGCCCAGTGCATTCTCATCATCTTGCATAATGGGGTAGAGACTAGGTAAGGAATAAGATAATAAATTTAGATGCAACAGCAAGTAAAGAATATTACAGATTATTCACAGCTAGCCAATCTCTGAAAATGCACCTTGGTCAGTTCCATTGGCGTCTTTTATAAAAACATCATCATTATAGTATATATTAAGTTAATGAGTTCAACCACTCATTGGGACCGAGTTCTCTTTATGATTTGAAGGGTATCATTATGAGCATTAACTATTAAGATGCTAACCACCAAGAATCCAAGCAAACCAACAAATTGGCTGGCTCAACTTCTATACAAGATTAAAGAGCATGTGCTACTGTCTCTACCTCTTGGTCAACATTTTCAATTTTCCAATAATTAAAAAATTATTATCAGAAGCTCTCTTCCACGTAATCTCATTCAATGACCTTAATGAACTTTCATTTTGGTTGATTTAATGCCTACAAACAATTAATCCTGACATTTGTTTTGGCTGGAAATATCGATGAAACAATAAATTAGATAATTTTATTGGTCGGAATATCGATGAAGCTATCCTGGCATTTCATCAAAAGAAAAACACCATTATAAATTCACCTAATTCTGAAGAAAACTAAACTACTTGACAGTGCTTCTTAAAAAAGGCCATTCAACTGTCACAAGTGTTATATATGCGTTTTGTTGCGGTAAAAAAAATTTTTTCTCAAAGATTTCATTTAAGAAAAAAATAACAAAAAACAATTAATTTTTAATAAATTAAAATGAAATTATATACATAAATTGTGTTATGAGTTAATTTATGTTAATTTTATCTTATAAAAATATTTATATAATTTTTATTTACGTTTGAGATATCAACTAATATAATTTTAAATAAATATTTATATATTTAATGATACTGAAAATGAAATCAAATCATGAAAATATTGACCTATATAAAATTGGGTAAAATATGATCAGCATCACATACTAGATAAAAAAAAGTGAGATACCACGATTTTATAACATAAAAAATATTTAATAAATAACTATAATATATAAATAATTAATTATAAAATGAATATATATATATATATATATATATATATATATATATATATTCCGTAAATAGATTGATTGTCAAGTAAAATTGCTTTGACATAACAAGCCTTCTAGCTCAATGAAATTATGCAAGGTATGTTAGCATGACACACTTTTTCAATTTGAATAAAACCAACCTATAATCCTATTTAACTTGATAATTATCATCTCTTCTTAAAATTTAAATAAAAGCATGTTCATTTAGTTTGTTAATCGTTGTCTAATCTTGCAGGCAACCAATGAGCCATGATGGACTAAAGAAAATATGATCCACTTAAAAAGTCGAGTAATAAAGCTGGTTGACTTTCTACCCTTTGATTTCATGGGTTGACCCAATTAATTAATAACCTAGTTGAAAAATTAATTTAGAATTCAAATTTGATTTTGAGTTGAAGTTATATAAATTTTATATCAATTTTCACCACTCATTTATGTTTAAATAAAAATATCTAATTGTAAAAGTTACTGCACTTTAATATTAATTTTAACTAAAAACTTATGTAATTAATTCGAAATCAATTTTGATTTTAACCTAAATCCACACTGAATCTCTTAAAACGTCAAGTTACATTTAGAGTTAAGAATCTCTCGACACGGTAGTTTTTAGGCGGGTTCTTAAAGTTAAGAATAATTTTTTATTGTGTTTACTATTGAAGGAGAGTGCACATGGATATCATGATTAAAAAAGAACGAGTTTTAAATTATTAATAAAATAAATCAAACATATTAATCAATTTTAAAGCAATATAAATTTTAAAATAATTTATCGGAGCCATTTTAAATTAATTAAACTCTGAAGAAAATATATTATTAAAGTAAAAAAAGGATTATTAAAATTGTGAAAACTGATATAGTAAAATATGATCCACACACAAAAAAAAAAATCCTATGGTCCTAGTCAATAAACTGTGGAAGGGGTCTTATATCAAGGGAAGTGATTAATTTATACTCTATTAAATTTTATATGATATACAGGAAAATATTATTTTTTCTTGAATTAAAAAAAATAAAATATGCTTTATATAAATTTCATTTATAATTATAAATTAATATTTGTAATATTAAATTATCTACTAATTTCAGGTTTTAAAACCGACAAAGTTTAATGTTTTTAACGTTACCTCCTATTTACGCGATTTTCAATTAATGTTATAGGTCAACTGAGCCTTACAATTTGTTCATACATGAAGAAAAGAATAATAAATATGATAAATGATATAATAAAAAAAATTAATGAATATGAAAAAAATAGGTAAAAATTAAAATGAAAGTAAAAATGGTGTGTAAATATAATTATTAATTATACGGTACTCTCATGCATCAGTGTTACTCTGACACTGTTCACCTTCCTTAGAGTATGCACCTGCATAAGTACGTCCTACGTACTCTCACAGTCATCTCCAATCTCCATTCAGTTCCTATATACTCTCACAGTCATCTCCAATCTCCATTCAATACCTCTTTCGTCTTTGTGTTACAAAGGTGAACAAGGCTGCTTTCACCAAGTGGTCTGTTTTTGGCAAATCTCTCACCACGGATGAGCGCAACTATGTAACTTGTTCATAAATCTTCAAAGAACAGAAAAATAAATGTGGCCAAAATTTTCTCAGAACAACACGACGACAATCATATATTGTAAATAAATTAATTTTTGACATAACAAATTATGGGATATCCATGATCTGACTCAAATAAAAAATTATGCATCTAACTATAAGTAAAAGCAGCTAGTTATGAACTAATTAACTAAAAAATTAAATCATGTATATGCCACTTATCTAAGAGATATTACAAGATAAGTGAGACATATGCTTGCTTCTGGTTACCCTTCTAGTCCTTGAGCTCTAGGAAGACTTATTATAATTAATTAACAATTAACGATCAATGATTTATTAATTAGTTTACATTATAATAATGATTCCTACTGAAAAAAACTACCTTGAAGCTTCTTCTCTACCCAAGAAGGAGACAAAACAGGGCTCATATCATAGTCCCTAATCTTGACCTTAGCTTCACAGGGCTCACTATAGTCCACACACATCTTCTCATCAGGCAAAACCTTAATCCTCCAAACCTTAAATGTTTGGTCCAAACTAGCACTATACACCAAAAACCCCATAACAACCTTTTCCATCTCAAGGCACGCAGCCAAACATCTCACTGGTCCTCTATGTCCATCCAAAACCGTCAAACACTCATGGTAGCAACTCCCTTCTTCTCTTCTCCACACTCTTATTGTGGTATCCTCTGATCCACTAAATATCATGTTCCCAACTGTGGCCAAACAAAGTACAGCGAAACGGTGACCCTGCAAGAACCCTCCGTGGTTGAACCTATAACACAACCTCTCCTTCTCCCAAAAATTTATCATCCCATCAGAGGAACCTGAATAGAGAAAACAATGGTTGAACGAACAACTCAACGCTAGTGCGTTAACCGGTGAAGGTTGAAATTTCAGTGTCATTGTGAGAGTGTGCGAGTCTTCCGTGTACACCCTTCTCCATATTTTCACCGACCCGTCTGAGGAACCGGTGAAAAGACAACCGTCATCTTGGTTCACCAATATTGCGTTGACGTTATCTTCGTGTGCCACGAATGAGTCAACGCATTTTTTGTCTGACACACGCCATGCTTTTACTGTTCTGTCGTGTGAGCCCGTGTATAATAAACCTTCTGAGTGGTAATAGGCCATGCAAGAGACTGAGTCCTTGTGTTTTGGTGTGTTCTTTCCTCTTGAAGGGAACATTAGGATTGAGGTTTTTCTAGGGAGTGTTCCTACTTTCTTAGACTTGAAGTTATCTGAAACCGTGAAGGTCCATATCCTGATCTTGTGGTCCTTGTGTGTTGAGAATAGCATGTTGCTGTAAGCCAAAATGGCTCTTACCTGTTACAAGGGATAAATCTTCATGATTCAAACAAGCATAATTTTGCATGGATGCACACAAGATACAATCGTACGGAGTGTGTATTATTCAGTTCATTTTGTTATAATAATATATGTATATGTGAATATACAAATAAATAGATAAAGAAAAATATTAGCCAGTAACAACTAAAATAAATAGATAACTAAACAACTAAAATAGATAGATAACTAAATAACTCATTAAATGTGTATATATATAAAACATATATAGAGACAATAAACATGTATATATTTTATAATAAAATTGGATAGTTGATTATTTATTTCAATTGACCTCGTAAAATAAAATTGATAAATAAAAGAACTTTCAGATTTACTTCCAATGTAAAATTTGGTAGAAGCTTATGTATCGAAATTAGTTACAGTAAATATTAATAAATTTATTATATATATATATATATAATATGATTTAGTATATAATTAATAGTAAATAACCATGTACTATTAGTCTCTAAAGGAATTTGGTACAATATACTAATAAAGTATATCTTTAAGATAATTATTTTAAAAAATAACAAATTTAGTGTACATTATTTATGATTAGAGAATAATACGATTGTCAGTATAAAATATATTTTTAAAAGTTCAAAAATTATACATTAATAACGAAATATATTAATTTTTCATAAATTAAATTTTGTAAAATGTTGTTAGAAAATCGACAATTCTACCCTAAACGAAGAACTGAGATCGACTGTGCAAACGTTTTAATTGAGAGGATACATAGTATTTCTTTTTTCTTTGATCCTAAGTAAAAATAAATTAAATAACTGGTATTTATTATAATAATCATGATTGAATTGTTTAACTGTACTTAAGTTAAGTAATAAACTAAAAATATATATATCTAATGAGTCTAAACATTACCTCACCAGAGCTTGCTTTGAGGTAGCCTCTATCCATGCAATCTGGTTGCTTCCACACACGAATCCTACTACTGTTGGAGCCGGTGAAGACTAAGCCCTTTGAAGCTGCGATGGCGTAGATGTTACCTTCGTGGCGGTGGAGGGAAGCGATGCAGTGATAAAGCAAAGAAGGTGAAGGGGTTGGGAGAGGGGAGAGTGTCCATGGTGAATCTGGCATCAATGGGAACATGCCATCGGAGCTTGAAGGTCTAGGGGAACTAAACTGAAGGTCTTGTTCATGGTTTATCTCTCTGTGGGTTTGGACACGAAGATGAACTGGGGATTGTGGTGGTTCTGGCTTTTCAGTGTCCATTAGACTGAGGAGGGTTCTCTTGCCATAGAATTCCATGACATTGTGGGAAGAATAGGTTCTTGGAATTGAAGAAACTAAACAAGTAGTAGTAGCAGCACTGGTATTTGTAACTTTACGATCATATCCCTCACCATTGGCCTGTAACTTTACGATCATAATAAGGATTTCCACGATGGGTGGAGCGTATTTATTATGGTATCAATGTTTCTCAACAGTTGTCATCTCTTGTCCTGCTCCTATCTTCGTATTCACCCCTTGTTTTGCCTAGTTTACCTTCTTATAAATAGATTTGTAGTTAAAGTTTATGCACTCTAAAATTACACAATAATGAATTATATTATTAATATATGAATCCTTTTCTTAATATTTTTGAAGAATTTTTACATCACCTTTACGTCACCTTTTCTTAATATTAATTTATGCCAGACTTGCTACTGTCAAAGCTATTAATACATCCCCTAGACTTATAATGAATTACTAGAAATTAGATTAAGCAAAAATAAGTCATAAGTTCTGATTTTAAATTAAAACTTCTTCATAAGATAAATGCACACATTTTAATAGCAAGGGAGTAATTTACTATTTACGATTTAGGTGGATCTATTTTAGTTTGATGCCAAAATGTAGGCATGAGATCCACTGGTTTGTCGTTTGGTTTGGTCTATAGAGAGAACAAAAGTAGAGGACATTGACAAACGTTGAAGTATCAATGGCGGTAGTTCTGATCGTAATCATTAAGCGGGCCAACTACGACAGGAACTTTCTAATTTCTATTAGTATGGCTGGTAGAATTTTAATGTGCAGTATTCAATTTTGTAGATTTATTGGTTACCCAATACTACGTGTACGTAACTTCTTCTCACTTTAACTTCACGTTTACTCCGTCCTGGGGAAGTTGGAATATAAATGTCGCCGGCAAATTTAAGTGCCAAAATTAAAGGGTTATGTTCTTCATTATAAAACAACTTTTGCGTTGTCGTGCTAAATTGGTTTCCTTAACTTTAAATACCTATTCATATTTCTGTTACATATTAGAGACATTTATATTGTCGTCTTTATATAATGAGTCTACATGTTAAATTGTGTTGAATTATACATCTTCTCAACATCTTTTATATTTAAAAAATATGCAGTAGACGATTGTGTAATATAAAATATTGTGGGAAGAAAAGAGAAATATATGTACAGAGAGAAATACGTATATATTAATTGATAAATAAAATTATTTATATATTATATTTATGATCAATGTTTTAAAATTGTTATAAAAAAAGGTATCATGGATGACTAAACGTGGGTTATACCGTACTTAATTACTTAGGCTCTTTTTCTTTTTCGTAAGCAATTCAACATATACATAATAAAAACAATAAAGTAAAATAACAAATTTTTTTATATGTTAAAACTAATTTACGTATAAACTAATTTGTAAAATTATGTCATTTAAGTTTTGCTAAAAATTAAATTTAGATTATATATAAAGTAAATTTAACTTATAAAAATAATTTATTTTCTATAAATGCTTATAAGAAAATTGTTCAGAAGTCTAGTGCATCTGCCAGTGAAACACTGTAGAAAGAAGAAAAAAGAGTTAGGTGGTTCAGTTTCAACTGTGTTAATAATGCTTATACCATCCTACGGCAACCGTTGGCTGCATTTGATGCGATCTAGCATTGATCAAAATGGCAGTGCATCAAACAAAATCACATAATAAAATTCATGGGGCCATTTTCAATCAAGAACGCTGGAGCTACGTGGCAATGGATTTATATTAATTTTTTTATTTTACTTAAAAATTTGATAATTTTTTTTTGTTTAAACTCATTCAATTTAATTCAGTCTAAATAATATATATAAAAAATACATTAATTTAAATTACAAAGACAAGATATTAAATTTAATATTGTACGTAACTAATAGTAATGGGAGTGGACCACACTTACCCTAAGACGGTACGAAAGTAGTATTCGTACTAACAACATACCAAAAACGTATCGATGTAGATGTTTGATTGATTTAATAATGAGCTACAAAAGATAATAACAGAAATTGGCAATACTGTTGGTACTTTCACTACTTCTTATTATTGTATGACACTTTCCTTAAAGATCAAAATACTGTATCTACTAATTTCCATTTTCTGAGTATTGTTATTCGTGCTGCGGTGCACCTTATTTTTAGGTTGTAATGTTGTATGAATAATTTATTTATTTTTACTTTTTACTAGAATTTTATGATTCATGACATAATTATTCGATTTATAATTTTTTATCCTTCTCCTCAATTTTTTAATATTGATGAAAACTTAAAATTAAAAAAGGTTGAATATATGTTGGATATTTTAACTATATTTTTAGGTCTACGTATCTATCAGAAATTTTTAGGTGTACACAGTACACACCACACACTCGAAGTTTCTGAAGTGGATTTTATTCCCGACCAGTAATATCACGGCCCTTAATTAATGATTACACAGTGATCGAACGGTCCACAATTTTTCTACAAAGAGAAGCTCGTTGCAGAGACCCCAAAAAGTAACTGTGAGCGATAGACTGTTCAAAATAATATAAGCCCCGAATTATTATTAAAAATTCGGATGATAATAAAATTCGGAGTCAGTAAATCATTAAAAAAAATATTTGTGATAAATACATCATCTAATAAATAAAATATAGATTCCTCTCTGTGGAGAACATTAAAATATGTGAGTATAAGACTTAAATTATTCCTCAAGTCCCATATCTACTATTATTTAATATATTTAATTTAAAACAATAAATTACTTTACATTGAGTTAGATTAGATAATATTCATTCAGCAAAAGAATTAGATTTTTATTTTGCTTATTAATACATGATGTGATGATGATCCAAATCTCTCTAGCAAAAGTATTCATTCTACGGAATCCTTCTGTGTTCCTCATTCCAAAAAAATATAACATGAGGATTATAACCTTGAATATTTTAAAAAAATATACATTTGTTAATATTTTAATAATTTTAGAATTTTTTTAGAATATTTTTAAAATTAAAAATAATTAAAATAAAATAGTAATCATTAATAAAAGTAAAATATATTTTCTTGAATTCTTACGAGAACGAGAACATGCGAAAATAAAGAATGTTTGGAGCATTATTATTCTGAAAATAAAAAATATCTAAGAATATTTATTTATTATCTTCCAACAAATGCATAAATAACTAATTTTAATTACAACAAATAGCACTGTGCTTTAAATAAAAGTAATTATATATTAAAAATTTATAACCTAAAAATATATTATTTTTAATACTTTCTTTTTGAAGTTATTAAAATAACTATATATATATATATATATATATATATATATATATATATTCATTAATCAATTAATGATATTAAATTATTTTATCAATATTTCTAATTATGTTTTCAGTTTTTCTCTTTAAAATAAAAAATTATTAATATATTTAAGATTTTAAAAGTGTCAGATAATTAATCATAACTTTTGAAATTAAACTACAATTTGTTTTCATTCCAATTTTCTCAATTTAATTCGATAACATATTAAAAGAAAAATGCTTACAGCACACCATTCAACACACATTTGAAAACACGCTCTACTGTTAGTTTTCAATATTTATTGAAAATTATAATATTTTCTTAATAAATTGAGATCAATAACTAATAATGATGTGTTTTGCCAACACTCCTGTTATTACAGTGGTGGAAATAAATTTTAGATTTCTTTTAATTACACTACTATCTTTTTGTTATAATTTTCTCAATAAGTTAAAATTTATTCTTTTATTACTGAGATTATATTATATGATTAAAATAAATAAATATTACTTAATAAAAAGATATTGCGATAAGTTAAAAAAAAATTATAAAATTTTATATTTTTGTTTGTAGAACATTTTTCTGGGGAAATTATTTTTATCAGATAAAAATTAATTGAATGATACAATTAAAATAGTAAAAAAATATTTTCTCTTAAAAATATTAATACAAAAAGATAATGATAAGATTGAGAAAAATAAAAGAGATAAATATTAAAGGAGTTGGAGAAAAATCATAGAAACATAAAAAATATTCAAAATAAAAATAATTTTTAAAATAATAAAACTAGAGTTTCAATCAGATTAGAAGATAATATAGTTTAACTCTTCATAAGAAAATAGTATTGTAATGAGAATAAATATGAAAGAAACCAAAGCTAACATGGTAAATGGAATGTTGAAGGAATAATGATAGAGAAACTATAGCTATGTTTGCTATGAAAATATTATTTCTTATTTTACTTTTAGAGAATGTGAGGCAGGAATTTTTTATTTTTTCATGACTGGTAGAGTTTTTTTTTTTTTTTCATATTACTTATATTTATCATTTTATATGTAATCTATTTAATTATTATTTTTAAGTACGAATCATATTTGGGCTATTAAATATTTTTTCGAACATTTATTTTTTTCGTACGTGCCAACGTAATTCACAAAACTAAGGTGGAAATTGTGACAAAAAGTTGGGGCATCAAAGATTCCAGCCTGCTGTCTACATGTTGTAGCAAATATTCACGTTGCACTTATCACTTGAGGTGCCACTACTTTCAGAAATACCATGCAAAAAAATAATATACATAGTATAATCTAATATTAATATTATTTATACGTAGTTCAATCATTAATTCTCAGTTCCATCATTAATCTCCTATCAAATTGATATTAAATCTGATTTTTAAGACTAAATCATCTTTTAAGATGAATGAGTCACGGTATCTATTTTCATTTTTATTTATAAATTAATATTTACATTTAAGATTAAAATAACAATAATAATATAATTTAAGGATCAAATGTCTTTTATGAATTAAATTGCTCTATGCATATTTTTATAAAAGTTAAAGTGGTAATTTACTCACTTTTCACATTAATTCTTAATTGAATTATTGGTCATGTTCCCGATTCTCTTAATGTTTCTCTTTATTTCTAAAAAAAAAAAGTGGCATCTTTAACTAACATTCTTCTCTCAAGAATAATTTTAATAATTAGACATTCAATCCTTTACTAGTAATCTAACATTTATTTCGTAATTTGAGTGACTGTTGATAAACTTTTTTTATCCATAGAAAATTAACATGAATCTTATGGATTTATAACAATCAACACATCTTATTTAACCTTGAACTAGTCATTTTATTCTTTTGGTAAAGGTGTATATAACTAAATGTTATTGATTTTCATTTCTCAAGAATGACTCTTGATTATTATTCAACCTTTTAGAAAAAAAAATATATATCCTCACTTGTACACAAATTCATATTTTTTAGATTTTTTATTTTTAAAAAACTTGTTATTTCTTTGTCAACTAGGGAAATTTTATTATCGCACTACTTTCGAAAGTGTGCTAAAGAACAATCTCATGCTTAGGTTACATGGTGACTCTAAATAAGAACACATATCTTATGCTCGATTGTTTAATTAAGAAGAAAAAAAATAAGGGCGAAAAATTAATTTAAATTAAAGACGATGAAAAGCAGTGGTAACCTTTGATTAGTTGTTTTATGTGACTACAACACATTGAAGATGGGTTCACTATGCAAAACTACAAATACACAGTAGCAACTACACTGATCAAAAGTTTGAAGATACAATTTAGTGTTGTAATTCAGCAGAATTCCTCTGTTAAACACACACAGTACCAACTATTTAGTCTCATTACATTGATCAAACATTTGAAGTTATAGTTTTGTGTTCTAAGTAAATAGAATTCCTTTCTTGTTTTGCAAACCATTGAACCGTTCTTTGTGCAATTGGCAACCAAACCCTCCACATCCTCTCATTCCTCTTGCTGATTTGTGCAAATCTTGGAACATTTGCAATCTCAGACATGCACCTCTTCTCTGAAGGATTTAGTGCCGTGAATGAGTTTTCATCCTCATAACTTGTAGATTCAGGACAGTAACAGAACCTCGTGCTGCACATGTCACTGATCATTTCACTGCTTAATGATAACAAGTCCGAAGAATTAAGATCACTCCACCTTGTCCTTGTAAAAACATCAGAGATAACTATTTTATGATTCACCACGTGCATAGGTTTGTGTTTGTTCCACTCTGTGTTATCACCAACACAACCACTACTATCACCTTCGTCAATAACAAGTTCAGTTTTTTTGCACTTTCCCATGTCCCAAAAGCTTCTTCTTGATGACCCTCGATGAGATGGTTCTCTATGAACAAATATTTCAAGGTTTGGGTCCTCGGTTAAATTCGAAGGAACTCGAAGGAACCTTGAACTTAATGAAGAATTGAAATTCTTGATGTCCCCTGCTTCGACCCTGCATCGGCACAGAGGGCATGTGGAGTGGTTTTCAAACCACTTGTCAATGCAATTCATGTGGAAAGCGTGTTTGCACTTTGGAAGAAGTCTTAGAGTCTCCGTGTCTTCGAATTTGGAGAGACAAACAATGCATTCTAGGCCTTGTTTGGAACCTTTGAGAGAAGAAAATTCGAAGAAAGGGAGTGCTTCAACAACATGTTTGTCAATACCAGAAACTCTAGACCATGATCGAGCTAGGCCTTGGAAATTTGTGTTTTGGGTCATAAGTTGATGATGGATAACTCTACAGAATTTAACATAGAGAAGTAAGAGAAATGTTAAGATAAACAATGTGGAGAGAACTGTTATCACAAGCACCTTGCTAGGATGAACAGTTTGAGGGAGTTGTGGCAGGTTCTGTTGTTCATTATCTCGGGTTTGGGCTTGAACAATGAAGAGGAGAGAAAGAAGCATCATGAATATTAGATTCAAGATATTACAATTATACATCTTGAAGATATTAAGAGATTTTGGTTCTCTCTTTCCTTTCTAAATAAACATGTTTGTGAGTGGAAAAATAAGAAACTGTTGCTACATGATAGGTATAACCTAGCATATCTCCAATGGTGTTTGTCCAATGAATACAGACAACTTAGAAAGCCTACAATCTTGTCTTAGAGTATTTTACTATAACAGTCCCCACGAGGATGCTTCTATTGTTTGTTTGTTTCTGTAGTGCTTATCTTGGAGAATTAATAAATAATATCTTGTGGTTGATGAAGACAAAAAGCATGCATCAGCTTGGAGTCCTGCCTCTGACCAAAAAATGTTGTCCATGATTGACATATTATTAAAAAGCCATATATTATTAACATGGTTCTTCTCTGTTAACCATTGCTCCACCCGCAATCGACATGTGTTGAATGTGTATTGGTTACTTTTTTTTTTTTTTTTTATATATGTATTGAAATTAGACTTTGTTTATTGGAGTAAATTAACCATACTTATGGAGACTCTGACAAATGCCTATGTAGAGAGAGGTAGAGTGTCATTTTAAGGATTCATATTCAATAACCAATTGGGTAATTTATATCTCTATTTGAACTAACAATAGAATCATAGGAAATTTTAGAACATCTAAACATGATGTATCTAAGGATAGTTTTATTCTATCTAATTTTTAATTCCGTCCTTTCTTTTTCCTTTTTTTTTCTTTCTATTTCTCAATCTAAGTATGACCGACCAAAGAAAATTATGATAAAGATCTAATTTATTATTTTAATTGAAGGTTATTGAATATTCGAATTCTATAAAGATTCCCGATTAAAGGAAGCACTAAATAGCCAAAAATTCAAGAATATTCTTTAAGATCCTGTAATTGTTTATATTTTTGTAAAGTATCCTTAGTCACGTTGCTTTATTTTGAATCTAATCTTTATTCTAATCTCCCAATTGTTAATAAATCCAAAATTAATGGAAGTGGCAAGCTTATAAAGTCAATAAAATTAGAGATAACTAATTGAAAAAGAAAAACAAATTTGAATTTAGTTTGTGTATACAAGGATAGTTTAAGATTCCTCATATCTTACCTATAAAATTTAACTCCACATGGTGAAAGAGATAAAAAAAAAATGGAAGAAAAAAATAAGAAAGATGTTAAAAGGTGATGAGAGAAGGAGAGATGAGATTATAAATTTGAACTTTGACCATTTTTACTGATGAACCAACAATAATTAGTGAATTATTAACTACTGATATTATAAAACAAATATTTTGATGAACTTACAATTTGATTCATCAATTGCACTGAGCCATGACTCCAATGATACGAGAGAATAAGAGAAAATTGTCTTTCCAATCATAAAAACTGTATTTAAGTTAAAATATAATTTCTTTAACTCATATTCTTGTTTTAAAAAGAAGAATCCAACTATAAAAGTTAGAAAGAAAATGACAGTGTAATTTAAACATCTTAAGAGAAGTAAATACAATTTACTTTGTTATTTTAAATAACGGTGTGCCAAAACGTGATATACACATCAACGATCAACATTACTGACTAGTTATAGAATTGCAAATTTATACAAACAAGCAACACAATACAAATTCTACCAAGCCTAAAATGAGATTGGCATGAAAGCTCCGTGAAATCCATATGGAACTCTGTAAGGTATGGTAATTTTGGCAACTGCCTCGCCAGAAAACTTCTTTGTGTCAATTACATGAACCTGGAAGAAGAAAAGAAGAAGAAATTAAGGTAACTCCTATGATTTTAAGCAGGATCATTATATCAATTTACTTGTAAACATGCCACACATATAATTAACGTACTTGAGATATTCCAGTATCTTCATTGTGAATAAAAGTGATTATCCAACCATCATCTTCTTCAAGACCACCTTCCTTAGGAACAAAGGCAGATCCAGTGCAAAATACATTTTTTTCAAACCTATGGTATTCCACCCTTATATGCTCTTTTTGTTCTGTGTCTCCCTGGTTTACACATTTGAAGTTGTAAGGCACTCCTTTATATCTAAAAAAAGAGATATATTATACTGATACTCCAATAGTTTTGTAAGATTGCATTGAGTATTTTTCTTTTTCTTAATATTACTTTTACACCTCTTATAGAGTGTGAGTACAATATTTTTTTGAAATAAAATGGATTAATGTAAGGGGTGTCAGTATAATATTTTTTAAATAATTAGAGAGTTTTGTGTAAAAATAAAATAAGTAGAGGTGTCCGTGAAATCTTCTGAAAACACAATATATATTGAAGTAATTTACTCAAATAAAAATAATAGCATAATCAACTTATATTTCATTATGGCATCTTTTACCATAGGGTATTCTGAACATGATTCTTCGAAGTATAGCTTTGCCAAAGCTCCATATTTAGGAATATCTAAATGGTCAAACATGAAACATATTATCAATTACGAATCAAGGTTTATGGTAATTAATGGTTGTTGTTATTGCTAAATAGTTAAAGGACAGTGAAGCATATGTGTTTTAAAGAATTACCTGCAGCATAACTTGCTATGGGATCTACTACTTGTGTGTATGCATATCTATTCTTAATTCCTGTAAAACTTGCATTAATCATTGGAAAATCCATAAACTGTTCTGGTCCAGTGAGATATTTCTCCTTGACCTCCCCACTTTTCATGCTTAATCGCCATTCATAACATCGAGAGAACAACTTTTCATTTAGACCATCTTCTGGTCCTGGAATTAGTGAATCTAATGCTCTACAACCCCACACCACAACCTTGTATATAAACATTGAAAAGTTATCATTTTTGCAGCTAATTGCTTACTTAGAGTACCTGCAGAAGTTCTTGGTTTGTTTCAAATATTAATGCATAATTTGTGCATAAGTTAATTAGTTACCTCATGACCATCTTCGAAGGAATTAATGATATGAAAGGTGATATTAGGTTCCACCTCAAACCACTGAATTGAGTTTGCATCACCACAGCGGAGCGGCATTATCCCAATCCTGGCATATTTCTCCTTGTCGAATTTGATTAATCTACATATGCAATAATGCGGATAGCTTAATTATTAATCTACAAAGAATTTTGAGAGGTTATAATTAACATTGTAATCTATGTTTCTGTGAACGATCAATACTTACTGGCCTCTTCTAAGTAGTCTGTTTGAATCTACAATAAGTGGAAAATCCAATATCACTATATACCTGCCAACCAAAAACATAAATGGTTGCATTAATTTTAACAGGTCAATTCTCATTCTAGTCAATATTGCCTGGTTTGTGTATAGTTTTATTCATTCTGTGGTTTGATATTGAATATGTAATATTATACCTGCTTGTGATACCTATATCATGGCATAAAGTGCTTCTGTCTAGTTTTATGTCTTCTTTATGAACCAATTCCTTTCCATCAGCTGAAAATGGTTAATAACATGTAATATATATTACACATCAGCAAAACCATTTATAGTATTTGATGATATAGTATTTCTTGAATATTATTTGGAATATATATATATACCAGAAACTATTCCAACTTCAAGATATGGTTTAGTTGCATCTACCCCAAAAATAACCAGCTCTCCGGTACTTGGAAGTTTCTGTATTAAACAAATTTTTATTAAGCATACAATAAGAGCGTGAGAAGAGAAAAACTTAACAATCATAATTAAATTGAAGTAAAATAATTTTGAACTTCTATATATAGTTGTATGACTAAAATTAAGGTTTGTCAATCTGACTAGATATAACACACATTAATTAAAAAACCTTGGGGTGACTGGCGAAAGGACGATTCCATGCTCCATTGACATTCCAGTATTTTAAAGTATTTAGTGTGAAGATGTCAATCTCTTGTGGGAGGTGATTCTCCGAAATCGAGTAGATCTTGCCTGCATGCTCTAACACATTGGTGTTGCTATAATGTTTATTTAGTTGTCCAAATCTCAGCTGTGAATTCAAATCCACAAAGAAAAGATTCAAAACTCTTCGTCTGAGATGACTTTCAAAGTTTCAGTTTTATAACCATGAATTTTCACACCAGAACTTCAGATAATAATAACTACTGGAGTTTGGGTTATCTGGCTGACCCATATTTGGTAGATAATTATAATACGTAGACAATCAGTTATAAAATATGAAGAGAGAGAAATACATATACATATAAAATATGAAGAAAGAAAAATACACAAATATTCTGTGAGTGAGTTGGCTAGTTGGCTATGTTAGCGTAATAAAATTGTAAGTAAAAATAATATTCAAATGATATATATATATATATATATATATATACACAAATTTTTAATACTGATATATTTAATTTTTTTTATAATAATAAAAATTAAAGCTAGATATTTAAATTGGACTTTCTTGATATTGATATACTCAATATGTGAATTATTAATTGGAATAAATAAATAAATTAAAATTAAAATATATTTATTAATTCCATTTTTATTTAGAGTAAGAAAGAAAATTTGTAATTATTAAATACTATGCGCTTATTACTATATATAAATGCACTGATATTCAACCAGAAAAGCCTGGGCTAGGGTTTCAATTGACATATACCTTGCTTTAGAAAGTAACGAGTGTTAACTAATAATTCAATATATATATAATATTGGCCACTAACTCCATATGCACGTTGATTTCAGTTCATGTTTTTTAAGAAATAATCACTTTGAGTTCTTTTAGTTAGACACCTTAAAAAATGAAGTAATTCTTGCATACACTACTACATAAAATCTAAAATTAAATAATTTATTGGTACATTACAATTATTAAAAATAATTTGTGTTACCTTTTGGAATAAAGGGTGATTAGTTTGAATAATAATATATATGGTAAAAAATGCTGACCATGTTTAGAAGCATAGAAGACAAAACGGCCAATGAATCTCCTTTAACGGCAGGGATAAACAAAGGCTTGGTACTTAGTTTCTCAAGCTTATATGTTACAGTCTCAACGTATTTGTTGTTGTAGACGATGGTGTAGCATCCATCACTTTTCCTTTTGAAATACAAAGCATGAAGCATTCCTTCGCCTTCCACCCAAACGCTAGTTGTTCTCCCCATGATAGACTTGCATGATTTCAATCCTCCAAAGAGTGGGTTCGATCCTGTAAGTTACGTGCATACAAACACTTATAAATAGATTTTAATTTTTTCTATACATGTGACGAAATATTGTATTAAATTAATAACTAGTAACAATTTTGTTTAAATAAAAAATATTAGAAACACACTATTTATTTTTACTGAAATTTGTTAAAAATTATTAGATTTTAATTAACAATCGGAGAATATGTTAAGAGAATTGTGTTTCTAGCCTTAATCTTGTCTAGATACATGCCAAGCATATCTAAATCTTGTAAGGAATTGAATGTATTTCAACAACTTATTCATTATGTTTTTTTTTTTTTAATTTCATGTGTACGGTGGAAAGAGTGAAAATAAGTCTAATATAAATATTTAATATATTTATTAATAAATAGATAATTTATATAAGAAAGGTACTGGTAATTTGTTAGGCTTGTACAAGAAATTAAACCACATTTATTTCAACTGGACAAAAGGAGTTTAATTGCTTAGTACTTTATATGTAATTAAAGAACTTATGCACAGTCATCCGCTAATATGGTTACATATCTTCGTTATTTATTGTTATATTCATTGTGATGGTATTATTACATGCATATAGTTTTGGTAACCCTTATACTAATATAATACAACTTTTTCCTTGTATAAAACATAAACCAAAATAAAAGTAATATTTCTTATATAATTTGAGGTAGTTCGATTGGTAAAGTTGACCTATTAATTTTCTTTTCTTTTTCTCACTCCGTAGACTTGTAAGAAAGAAAAAAATAATAATAGTAATAATTACTTTTCCTATTTTTGATTTCTTATTTCAAAATAATTTTGTATAAAAATTAGATTATCCTTATGTTAATTTGGACTAGTATTGTTATAATAAGAAACTAAACATGGCCATAGAAGCACTAGAACACATGCACCCAGATTTCATAGTACGTACGGACGAACCATTTCTAATGAAGACACCCTCTGGAAATTGATCTGGTATGTGCCCTTCAATGTTAGTGATAGCCACGGCTTCCCCTAACTCCTCCACCGGCGCAAAGTTACTCTGCAACACAACATATATTAATTAACATATGAATTATTCAAACGTATACAACATAAATTATTACAAAACTTTAAGGTAAATTGGTAGGAATAACCTCACCTGAGATGGAAGCACTAGCTGGTCCACAAACTCAAATGCTGAATCCACTATAGTGTTAAGAAATTTATTTTTCATGTCTGTGATGGTTTTGGAAGCATCAATTTGCTGCGGAATTTGAGGTAATGCTCTTAATAAGATCGGCTGCTTAATTATGAAATGAAAAACAACGTTAATTATGAATAAGCATGGGAATATTTATAAGATTTTATATTCTAAGTTTATTGAGGTCATTTTACATAAAAAAAAAAAATGAACAGGATTGAAAAAAATTAAGAAACAGATTTAATTACCTTGAAGGAAGAGAAAAGTCCAGAAGTAATGGGATGGTGAGGGAATATTGAAAAGGGTGTTTTGTGAAGAGAGGAATATTTAGGAGGCAGAGTGATGTATGAAGTTGCCATATGCGTTTCCATTGATTGATTGCGTTTGGATGCATCAATACCAGTAAACCGCAGCAAACTGTTTATATATAAAAACGAAAATTTACATTTTACATTAACATAAGGTAATTCATTTTTGTATTCATGCAGGGTGGGTGTTAACGTGATCAAAGACTACCCCATAAATAATTTCTTATCTACAAAAATTATTTTTTTGCAAAAAAATAAATCAAGTCAAAACCTTGTATATATAAAAGTTTATTTGGTTAAAGATTTCACACTTTAAATTATTAATAACACTTTTTAAACCAAATGATTGACATACTTAAGTAAATATAAATAATAATAATTTAGTATTATTATTATATTTGACTTTTAAATATACTGAAATCATATTTTTATTCAGAAAAATTTATATACAATATCATTACAAAATATTTCAAACAATCAATCATAATCTATTATTTATATTGAGTTTATTGAATTTACTAATACTAAAAATTTAAAAAAACTTATAAAATTTAATTTGCAATTAACTGGTGCATTACCTTTAAACTCATTTATTTTTCTTAAATATGTTAACTTGTATAAAAAGTCAACCTTAAAAATATACTTATTAAAGATAAATTTAATTTGTACTCTATATATTTAAAGGTTTTTGTAAAATAAGATTTTAAAAATTAATTACAAATCTAATATTTAGATCTTAAAAGTGTAATTAGATTAAACTTGATTCTTACAATTAGACCGATGAAAATGAGTTTCATCCAAAGGACCTTAAAAATACTCAACTCTACGAGTTATAATATTAAAATGTATCAAAATCTAATGAAAATAAACAAATTAATACATTTTTATTTTTCTTTTATAAAATTTAAATAAAAAATTAAAAATAAAATAAAATAATTGAACCGGTTGATTCGTCCATGTTCAATCAAATAAAATATAATCTATCTAAAAAATAGATTAACATAGCATAACCCATTTTCATTTATTAATTGATACTCATATTACAGACCTTAATTAAAATGTTTTTTTAGCATGTATTAATTATTTAAAATTTTTTCATATTATATATTGGTTAGATAACAACTTGAGAAAATTTAGACCATTCACACTATTTTAATTAATTTCATAATATAACTGGGTAAATAAGCAAATGGTGCCGGTGGTATCTTTTTTGTACCTTTGCAACTGCATAGAGCTGCCCCTTGTATCGGAATATTCCTCTCCAAGCAACTTGCATTTTTTATTTTTATTTTTATTTTGTCATTAAACACCTAAACTGGTGTGTACTAGAAATGTAGAACCTATCCATCTGCTATTAAATATGAAGGGTAAGGTACACAAATTTTAATTTTTTATCTTATGAATTCTAATTGGTTTTAAACTTTATAGATAGGCTCTTACCGATTTCCATTATTTCTGCTACAATATTATATATTAATGTTTGCTCGTTTGGATTATCTATTTTGACATAAATTTTATTTAAGAAATTTAAAAATAAATTTAATGAATAAATTACGAGTAATAACAAAAAAAAATCAAAAATATAATTTTACACGTTCCAATAAAAATATTTTTAATTTTAGTTTTGTAACTGATATCTTTATAAATGATAAAAATTCACAACAACGTCAAATTAAAAGATTAGATGATTGAATTTAATTTGGGAAATTTTATAAACATTCATTTTTACTGGTTGAAATATATTAAAAAATAGTAAAATTTGGTGGTTCTACTTCTACCCCATATTTAATGTTTCTCCCACGGAATTTTTAATATATTTTAACCGATTAGAGTTTAAAATTGTGTTTATAAGAGTATCTTAGAAAATGTTGCTAACATTTCCCATTTGATTTATATAGAAATTTGAAAGATGATAGTTAAAAAAAAATAAAATTTAATTATCCATCAATCCTATCCTTATATTATAATATGCGGATTCATTGATACAATGTGTAAATCTTGTTGAATATATATTATTGACTTACATTTTTAATAATTTTTTAAATAAATTAAATTTAAACAAATTTAACTATTTAATTTAACGTTCTTATCCATAAGATCATATATACATTTTTATATAATTTTAAATTATTTAATAGTTCGTGAAATTACTTCATTTTAACGTATTATATAATATTAAGAATATATATAAATATTGATTATTAAGTAATAACATATTCACAAAAGTTTAAAATTATATAAAATTTTATATATTTAATCTTACAGATAAAAACATGAGATTGAACAATTGAATTATTAAAATTTAATTTATTCTAAATTTTATTAAGTACACTTAATGTAAGAGAATCTCTTCTATATATATATATATATATATATATATATATATATATATATATAAAGGAATAAACTTACTTTGCTATAAATTTACTCTTTCGTCTTCTTCTTCTCTTAATGTAATAGTAGGATAAGATATCTATTATAGTTAATGAATTAAAAGAAAATAAAATATTGAATAAATTTTCTTTTTGAGTAAGGTATTCCTCTTCTTCATTCTCTTTTTATCCTTATATTATATATATATATATATTTGTGTCTTAGCAAAATATTTTTATTCATGTTCGCTTGTTAATTACTTATAATAATAGTTTTATTTTCTCTTTTTTACTTAATATATAACATACAAAATTTAAAAATATATTAACTTAATTACATTTTCTAATCCTTCAATGTTATTATTTTGATACATTTTCATACTTTGTAAACCAATATTACGGCAATAGCTATAGCTGCAGAAGATGTATACATGAATGTAAAAATTCTAGCTTAGTAAATAACTAACTTTTGTTGTGTGTATGATCATATTTACCTTTGAAATGAACGCCAATGATGAAATGAAAACTACTTATCAAAATGTCACCGAGGGACAGAGACTTGTTTTTGTTTATAAAATGATGGTTTTAATGTATACATAATTTGTTTGGTAGGAAAAAAAAATAAAGAGTTTAATTTTGAGATATGATTCATCTCTTCTTAAATGAAAAATTTACTTTAGAAGATAAAGTAAATAAATGTCAATTGTTAATTAAAAAATCAACTATTAATAAATGTTTGTTGTGGTGTTGTAACTTAACTGCAGTGTACCTTTTAAACTTTTTTAATTACGTTTATTAAATTTTAAAATTTTTAAAATATAAAAATTATACTTATTCATTAACTGTTCATATCATAACAGCATCATAAAACCCATTTAAAGACTCTCATAAAAACCATTATTAACTTCTAACAAATCATGAGTATTAGTGACTAAAACCTTAATATTGATACACCATCCTTACGTGTAAAGCAATATGTTTCATGATAAATTAAATAAACTCACAAGAAATTGTCAAGAGTAGATGTATCCATGATAATTTTTCATAAAAAATATTATTTTCTGTCTACATATTTTTTCTTTTTTTCATAATTAAGTATAATAATATCTTTGTTATCAAATATTTTTAGTACTGAACACAATAAAAATACCAACTTTTGTTTTCATTATTTTTAATAAATATTTTAAATCCGGAAATAAAATAAAGATAATGCATATATTTATAATTATTTATGAAAATGAAAAATATTTTTGCTAGTTAATTAAAAGCAGCGGTTAATTCCAGATGAAAAATAGTCCATGTGTATTATTTTTTTTGCGTTGAAAATGATGCATGTGCCTTTAATTTGGCTTATATATTTATCATCTAGTTTGTTCTCTATATAATTGTGATATTGTGTGATGCTTCCCATGTGGAAAGTGCACTGTTTCAGTTTGTTGGTTTGTTTATAACTTTGTCTTTGACAAGTACTTAAGTTGTGTATTATCTGTAGGGTCATCAATGAAGAAGACAAAGCATCAAAACGGAACTCTAGCCAATGAAACAATGAATTGAACTTACGTTGTATATTTTTAAATGTATGGTTGCCATATATTGTACGTATATATGAAGGTGTGTACATTTTTGCCCCAACTAAAATCACTTTTGAAGATCTCATGTAGGGTTTGGATCGTTCACATAAAAATGAGGCTTTTATATATGAGCTGTAATTTTGTTTTTATAGAAAAATGCAATTTTTCTTGCATTGGGCAAGTGTGTTATTTGCCAAAGTCTTTGTCTTTAATGATTAAGTACAAAAACTAAACAATGACGAACTAGAAACTTAAAACCAAGTTAATTTGACCAGTTTAAAAATCATCTATTTCTTTATGAAAATTTTTCATAAGAGAAGAAAAATCATTTCCTTCACGGGTTTATTTAATACTTGCGAGAAGTTTTGAGTTAGACTCGCTCATAATCCCCGTCAAAGAAAGTCTTAATAAATTAAAGTGTTAATGTGGGAACTTTTTTTTTAAGTTAAGACGCACGTCCACTTGTTAGGAGAGGATAAATCATTTTAATAAATTATATAAACTATATAAAAAATTTATTATAAATTTATTTCAATAACCTCTGTATTTAGAAAGAAATTAACCTCGCTTGGAGATATATATTTTGTTTTAAAAAAAAAATATAGAGTGGGCTATTTTTAGTTTAAAACTAGATGCTTTTTATGAGCCAAGATAATGACTAATTTGCAACTAATTCAATAGAAAAAATCGCTTATCACGTTGATATATAACCTAATATATAAAATTAGGTTTTATTAAAATTATATGTACTTCTCCAAGCATCATGTTGATTTAGATAATTGTTAAAATTGGTAAGTTCATTCAACTGATTACGAATATTTTAGAAGTTATATGTTAGTATACAGGACCGTTGTATAAAGCAATTACTTTAACACGAAAGTTTGGTCTTGTGGTTGTTGTAAAACAAAATTGTTTGTTTTTTCATGGTTCTTCTGTTTTCAATCAAATGATGGATATTATTAGAGAGAAGTCTTGGTTTCGGATTCACGCTTCTACAAGAAGAAATTCAATGCCCTTTTCGAATTGGTGTTTCAATATTTTGGCTTATATTTCTAGATTTAGCTATGTTTTTCGGACCTTTAACGTTGGAATCCTCGCGATACTCCTCTTAGTATATTTTTCACGAAAAGAACAAAATAAGTTGCTTTCCATCATCACCGACGCAGTTGGTGCACAGCACACACAATGTGACCGCATATATATTTTACTGCAGTTTCGTACAATGATATATTCCACTTGCTTGCAATCCATCTGCAGAATCTTGTAATAGATATTAAATACCGTGTTTGGATCTGACTTTGGAGATCCACGTTTTTGTTTAAGTCCATCTCAAAATTTCATTAAGACACAGAAGCAAGTATCACTTCAGATTTTACTTGGTTGGATGCTCCAGAAGCCAATTCAAAATTTAATTACAGCTATATAGTGAAAATTTATATTACAGGCATATAATATATATTTTGTTAAGGAAAAAATTAAAAATTAACGTGAATCGCTTCGTGTAAATTAACTCTCATTTTTTTCATTGATGTTGGCACTCACTATTTAAATCAGACTTGATGGATGGGTACGTGATCTACATAAGGTTATTTATGCATGTACCTTGTTAGATAATATTAAAGGTGAATTTCTGTTTCTAATTATAATTACAATAGAATTAACTAGTCAATTTATTTTTTTATTAATTTTTTTCTCTTTCTTTCTTTTTCTACACATTTTATAATTAGTTATCTCATCATTCGTATATTCCAGTTATCAATTAAATATTTCTTTTTATATGTTTCTACCATTTTTTTTAAAAAAAGAAAGTATAAATATGACTTTTATTACATATGTCTTTGTATTGGTATCAAAGTGATTTTATTTTTTTAAAGAAAATTAATTGAATGCACAGGTGGGGTGCATTTATTTACTTGGTTTAGATTTTTTTTTTTCAGTAATTGGAGTAAATTTTATTTATCATTTCATATTATGACAGGAAGAATTAATGAGAAGGGAAAGAGCCACACGGGGAAGGGGAACCATACTTTAGGTATTTAGAAAAGAGAAGGGTGTAATTTATGATTATTAGATATTTCGTTCTATCCACCATTAGGTTACTATATGCAATATTACAAACTTCATATTTGAGATGGAGGGATGAATTGGAAATAACATATTAATTAGTGACATAACTAAATTAATATATATATAAATAAAGGATAATCTTTACCTTTTAAATTAATTTCAAATCAAATCTTTAACTCACATTTTTAAATATTATTGAATTGGATGAATTATTGAATGTGCATGTGTCAGGAGATTTTAGAAGGTTCACTTGGGTGAAGGCTTAGATTGGTATTATATTTTGGTCTTCATCATTTTTCTTTTTCATTTTCCAGCTATTTTTTTTTTTTTGTACAATTTCAAAATTTTGAAACCAAATAAGTGTGATGGTTAAAAAAAATTAATTGTAACGATCGTGATACTGTGGTAAAATATCAATTTACCAGGAACACATATAAGCTGTCAAACAGTCTAACAGCAGAAAGTAGATTTCATTCCTCAAAGTATAATCTCTTGGTACATACTTCAGTTCTACTTGACCCTTGATTATCTCTTCCATAACACTTCAATGCCAAATATACATTTACTATCATTCACCTATTCAGAAGATCAATATAACCCATATAAGTTTTAAGGCATTCGTTGGTACTACACATTGTAGTGCTACTGTGCCTCAAATGAAAGTGGCACGAAAGCTCCATGAAATCCATATGGTACTCTGCGAGGCATTGCAATTTTGGCAACAGTCTCACCAGAAAACTTTTTTGTGTCAATTATATGAACCTGGAAGAAAAGTTGATAAGAGGTAATTAGTGTATGTGTAAGTGTACTAGTGTTATAATTCTCATCAAGACCTATAGTACTATATCATAGGCTAAACAGTAATGTGAACCCACTTCAGATGTGTTAGTATCTTCATTGTGAACAAAAGCTATGATCCAACCGTCATCTTCTTCAAGACCCTCATCTCTGGGGACAAAGGCTGCCCCACTGCAAAATGTATTCTTCTCAAACATATGGCATTCCACTCTTATAGGCTCTTTGGATTGTTCTTTGTCTCTCTGCTTGACAAAATCCAACTTATGATAATTGCAACCAAGGAATGATATAAAAGGCTAATTTTTTGTATTAGATATGTTAATAGTTGAAATATTCAATATAAAACTTAGTTTTTTAATGGATGTAAAAATATATTTGTATTGAAATTAGTGACTAAAATCAGTAATCAGGTTAAATTTTGATATATATTTTAAAAGAAGGGACAAAAATTAATTTTAAAATGAGGGACTGAATATAAATTTTAAAAATTTATTCGACCAAATACATATTTAACCCAAATTTCTATTAGAAAAACATATGGTCCAAACATTCTCTTACCGTGGAGAACTCTTCACATGATTCTTCGAAGTAGAGCTTTGCTAAACCTCCATACTTTGGCACGTCTGAAAAACCCAATTAATGCCAAAGTCATTATAAAATATTTGAGTTTAGTTACTCTGTTATTGTAGGGACATAGACTTTATCTTTTCAGTTCTTTACTTAAAAATTATCCATTGTAATCTCTAGTATTTTCAATTCCATTTATAATCCCTGTCATTCAAATTTATATGGACTAAATTGTTTGTAAATGGATTTAAAACAGAAATATTTAAAAATGTAATTATAGGAATTAAGACAAATGAGTTATAAATACAAATATCATAAAATAAAGTTTGTGTCTCAAATAAGTAATTAAATAGTTATGAATGGCTATTAATAACTCATAAAAAGAAAGAAAAAAGAAAATATTCTTTATTGTTACCTTGAGTAGAGCTTGCAATTGGATCAACTACTTGGGTGTATGCATATCTATTCCTAATGCCTATGAAGTTTCCATTGATCATAGGAAAATCCATGAAAACTTTGTTGGCTCCATAGAGATCTTTCTCCTTAACTTGACCTGTTTGCATATTCAATCGCCACTCATAACAGCGAGACAACCACTCAAATTCCTTCAAACTTGGGTCAGGTCCAGGAATTAGTGAATCCAGAGATCTGCAGCCCCTCACTACAACCTGTTCATACACATTCACATTCATTTTTCAAAACAACTTTACTTTGGACCAAACTGCAATATTCAGTCAACCAGTCAACTCACTCATAGAATATATAAATATGCATATGTACGAGATGTATCTCTTCACATTTTATAACTGTTTGTCTACGTATTACAGTTATCTACCAAATATTTTCATACTAAATATTTTTATACCAAATAATTTTATTTTCAAAATCTGTGTGGCCATTTTGTTCATATATTACTATTACTTAGGTAACTTGCCTCGTGACCATCCTCAAATGAATTGATAATGTGAAAAGTACAATTAGGTTCCACCGTAAACCATTTTATTGAGCTGGCATCACCATAGCGTGGCATTACCCCAATCCTTGCATATTCCTCCTTGTTATATTTTATTAATCTACAAGTAGACATATGATGCTGAGTAACACAACATTTTTGCATAACCTTTTCACAGTTTAAATTGAAGGTATGTTCTCTCATACAAATTAAGAATATGCACTCACGGGCCTCCTCTGAGAAGTCTGTTCAGATCAATGGTTAGTGGAAAATCCATGATCACATTGTACCTGCAAAACAAAATCTCACAAAATATATACACATTAATGCAGAGTTCAGATAATAACTCCAAGTCAGCACAATAGTCAACAGTGGTACCTCTGTGTGACACCTAACTCATGGCAAAGACTGCACCTGTTTAGTTTAAGGTCAACTTTATGAACCAATTTCTTTCCATCAGCTGAAAAAGGAGGAAAAAAGCATGTACTCAGTCAGAATCTCATAGACATTATTCACAACAAGAAGCAATTAGTAGTAATACACTTGTTTTTTCTCTCTTTATTTTTAAAATATAGAACATACCAGAAATAATTCCAACTACAACAAAAGGTTTCGTTGGCGCAACCCCTAATGTAACTAGTTCCCCTGTACCTGGAGCTTTCTGAGATAGTACATCAAAATAATTTGAGATCGAGCAAACACTATTGACTATAGAATTATAAAATATTGATATGCAAATATGCATATAAAGAAAAAACCTTTGGATGGCTGGTAAAAGGACGATCCCAAGCACCATTGACATTCCAATTTTGTAAAGTTTTCAGCGTAAAGATATCAATCTCTTGTGGGATGTGACTTTCAGCAACCGAGTAACACTTCCCAGAATGCTCAAATACATTGGTGTTGCTGATGTACTTGTTTACTTTGCCAAATCGCAACTGTTAAATGAGGCATGCTAAGTCATAATACCACCTTTTGGAATTGTGGTCCAAAATATTATCAAATTATTGCTTGATGATTCACATGTGAGTTTGATGTTTGACTACTAGTTCATTTTTTTAGCATGCTTCTATTAAAATCTGTACCAAAAAGGCTTTTTTTTAATATCTGATGTGCCAAGAATCATATTAATTAGTAAACTGACCCAGTTTAGCAGATAACCAGACAAAATGGCGGGTGAATCTCCTTCTATGGCTGGTAGAAACAATGGTTTGCCTTGTTGCTTTTCGAGCTTGTATGTATCAGTTTCAACGTGCTTGTTGTTGTAGAGGACAGTCCAGATCCCATGACTTGATCTTTCAAAATACAATGCATGAAGCATTCCCTCTCCCTCCACCCAAATGTGACTAGAACTCCCAAAGATAGAATTTGTTGACTTTAGTCCTCCAAAAAGTGGATTTGGTCCTGCAAAATACATATACATATGTTAAAATAAGTAGCAATCAGACTTATCTGATGGTAATTGTGATTAATTTTAGTGTTCTCTTAGATTAATTAATTGATTGTATCAAAAAGTGACTTACAACCGTATAAAATTATCATGTCTTAATCTTTAATTTTGTACATTTTGTACAATGCAGCCTGCAATGGCTTGTGTCATTTTCACTGTTTTCTCCGCAATATTTTATTAGATCAATGTAAAATTCGCATTCTTGGTCCTAGGTAGTGTAGTTTATCGCATGTCTTTACCCGAGGCAGTTAAGATATATGTCACTAACACAGGGAGTTTGTTTATATTATCATATAAAACTAGAAACTAGAATATTGCGTTAACACAAAGTTCAAAGGAATCACACCATTTCTAATGTAGACACCCTCTGGAAAGTCGTATGGAATTTGTCCTTGGATGCTTCTCACAAGTATGGCTTCACCTAACTCCTCCACCGGAGCAAAGTTACTCTGCAAAGTTAAGAAATACTATTGTTAAACGTTTCAAAGAACCTATATGTTGTGGTGTTTTACATGCACTATAGCGAGTCAAAGTCTAGAAGAAGAGTACTTATTGGTACCTGAGATGGACATAGAGGTTGGTCAATAAATTCAAAGAATGAATCTACAAGAGAGTCTAGTAGCTTTGCTGCAGTGTTTGACATAGTTTTGTGAACATCTTCAATGTGGAAGGAGACTTGAGGCAGAATTTTCTTGAGTGGCTACTCCATAAATAACATATTCAGTTGCAATTAAAGTGGGAGAAGCAAAAAAAAAACAGAATAAACTGTGTTTACCTTAAAGACAGGGAAGAGTGGAAGGTTGTTGTGAGGAGAATTGTCTGAGATATAGGAGGTTTTTTTCTGAATGGAGCAATTGACTAGGAAGGTTTTGTATGAAGTGGCCATTTAGGTGTGAGTTAATGTAGCTTGTTGGTGCATGAATCTATATTCAGAGTCAAGACTCAAAGCTAACTTCAACACATATACCAAAATGGCTTCAAAGAACTGCATATCAAGTGTTCATCTAAATATGATGGATGCATCATATTCGAGGAATTAGTTTTTGGCTTTCTACAGAGAAATCAACTGTTGTATTGTTAGATTGGCCAGGCCTATTGGAAATTTATATTTCTTTATCATTTTAACACTACTAAGAATAAATGACTTTTTAAATTGTAGTATAACATTTTAATAAATATTATATTTTAATTATGGTATCAAATGTTAGAGTTTCTCATATGAGAATTATTATATGAGTTGTTTAATAAAAAAATAAAATTGAAGAATCACATGTGATTTATTTTCTTCAATTCAAGAAAGTTACTTGTCATACTATCATATATATACTATCTTGTAACAAACACAAGACTTAGGAGTCCATAATCTATTGGATCAATTTTGTTTTTAAACAAAAAAACAAATGAATTGTCTAGACCCATATATTGGTCAAGATATCCAGAATAAAAACACATCTATCCCCACAGTTGGTAGGTGTGAGATCATGTTTTTAGACGTATGTAGAGCTTTCCATCCATTGGAATATGCCTCTTTAAACAAATTCTTAATTTACTCTTTTATTATATTCGACTTAATCATTTTATATTAGTATACTTAAAGACTTCTCTAGTGTTTGATATGTAATCACTTTGGTATTGGGTATAATAATCCAATTAATATAGCAACAGCATAAAAACATAAAGATAAAATTATATAATATTTTGAAGGTCGAAGTGTTATGTCTGTGAAATTAAATTTCAAACTATAGACTTAGATTTTTCTGTTTTCTGTTTTTTGAAAATAAAAATTTAAAATAAAAATTTTTTAAATAAAAAATGTTTAATAAGAATAGTGTCTGACATCTGTTTTCAAGATTAATATTTTTTTAGTTTTCAAAATATAAAAAATCAAAACATCTCTGTTTAATGTTTTTACTTTCAATTTTTTTATTACACATGTTCTTTCATTCTTTCATTTTATTCTTTCCTTTTCATTCTCTAGAAAATAGGTTTTAAAATGGCATGATTGACATCACAGTGGACCACTTGGTTGGATACATCATAACCCAGAACTTTAAGGAGTATTTTGAGATTTATTATTAAAAAAAATTATTTAAATAAATCTAATTGAAAAATATATATTAAAATATGTATATTATAAAAAGATACTAATAGCGTTTAAAATTTAAATTATTTTTATTAGGCAAATAAATAGCAGTGTCTAATAATATTGACATTACATATAAAAAAAATATATTAACGCATTCTTTGAAACATATTCCATGAAGTCTTTTATTTATTAAATATCTCTATTTATTTGTTTAAAAAAATATGTGAAGATGTTTACATTTTAATTTTTTTTTATATTTAGAGACGTTAAACAGTTAAACATCGTCTTATAAATAATTCATTTTAATATATATTTTTTAATCAATTCTATTTAATTAAATTTTTTTATAATAAACTCATTTCGTTAAATACCAACTTTAAATTTATATACTAAAGTGGCAAATGGATTATTTTGAGAATTAATTATAAATATAAGTAATTATTTTTACAATTGTAAGGTAGTATTATGCAATCACATCACTATTTAATATGTTAGTATACAACATTAGGTCGGTCGAGGAGCTTACTGTGATATATGCTCTTAATTATAACACGACATAACAGTTCAATATATATCCCAAAATTACTTATCTATTATTTATTTATTTCATTAGGGTCAACCCAACAACTTTTCACTTGTTAAAATACTTACTAATTTGGATAATATCAAAGGCTATTTTACAAAGTTTTCACCACGAAATTTAAATACTATCATCAAAATCGAAAATTTCTTCTCCTGGATGACATGACATCAAAGTCATGTCATCGTCACACCTTGGAACACGGAGGGAACAATAATTTATCACGGAACAAGTTTTGTGTTAGATGCGTTAAATGGAAATTGATTTTACAGAAAACTGTTTAAGAATTTTTATGAAATAACTAGTTGTGGGGTTTGGGACAAGAACTTTTGACGTAAATAAACGTCACGCCATACATGGAGAAGAACTTATTATGATGTAAAATGAATAAAACGTGATGATATGTTAATCAAAAGATTGAAGAATCTTTAGGACCCACTGCCTTTAAGATCAAAGACAATGCAAAATAAACATTACAGGGCACCTCTATTTTCAAGTGGATTTTCTTTTCTTTTTTTTTTCAACAGTGACTAATATTTATAGTATACTGTATACTACTAAATGTTCAGATCTCCAAATAAATTTTAGGGTTTTACGTCTAAGAAGATAATTTAGATATAATTAGAAAGAGAGATTTTACTAAAAAAATAATTAGCTAAATTTATTGGAAAATATAAATAAATAGAGATATGACTAAAAA
The DNA here is from genome assembly GCA_026586105.1 of Hylodesmum podocarpum. NCBI lineage: Eukaryota > Viridiplantae > Streptophyta > Magnoliopsida > Fabales > Fabaceae > Hylodesmum > Hylodesmum podocarpum. The sequence goes on from JALJEV010000623.1 coordinate 6,672,562, forward strand.
TTTTAAATTACTCTGGTAAATAAAAAATTATATATTTTAATTTGCGTATAGATCTTTCTAATTGAGAAAACCCTTTTTTCTTCTTCTAATTTTTAAATTTACAAGCTGTTATTCAAACTTGTCATTGTTTAAAAGTTGGGCTGAGACTTCAGCTATTTATACTATTATAAACTAAATTTATTTTCTATATTCAGTTACAAGATAATTTTTTATACGTACTTTCTCTGAAAACTACGTATTTTTTATTCTATATATTTTAATTTTTATACCAACTCAAATTAATATTTTTATTTAATTAAAAAATTAATAGTTTTCTTATTTTTTAAATAATACTCAGAATTATTCAATTAAAATAAAACATAATAAAATATTTGTAAATAAGTGTCAAAAGTATATTTCATCAAATAAATTAAATTCAAAAATTAAAAAACAAAGACAAAGTTTTTAACTTATATATTATAGAAAAAAAATATAGTAGAGTTTTCCAACCGGCAATATAAAAAGTTTTTACCATAAAAAAATTGATGTATGATGAATTTATTAATTTTTATAATAATATTTTATAAATTATATTAAAAATGTTTTTTTATTAATTAACCGTATAACTTTTTTTACATTAACAATACATTTTCATTTATATTAACGGATTATAATTTTTATGTATAAAAATGTCTTAAAAAAAATACAGCCAATGAGATATGGTAAATCTAATTTTTAATTTAATCATCATAAACTTTAATAAATTTATATCTTAATTGTGTTTAAATATGGGAATAAAATCATTTTACGGGATTGATGTGTAGATTTTTTTTCTCAGATTAATGAGCTGGTTAACATTAAATGGGATTTAAAGAAAAAAGGGTTATTTCATGCATATATCATTTCTATTATCTTTGAATTCTTAATTATATTATTTTATTTCCTTATTTAAATTATACTTCTTGTTCCTATATTTTTCAATTTATAATTTCAATTATTTTATTTTTACTTTATAATTTTAATCTTTTACAATATTTAATATGAAATTTTAAATTTTTTAATTTTAATTTCACAATTTTAATTATTTACTATTTTATTACTCTTAAACAAATATGTAACTTTGATATCTCTATTATAATTTTACAATTACTATGACAGGGAAAGAGCATATAAAGGTACCACTGAGACATTATTGCACTGTGTTTTGAAAGTGGAGTTAATGTTTTTACAGTTATTCATGAACCAACAAAAGGGAGAGAACAAAACACAGAACACGCTCCTCTTAAGTCTCAAGTCAACCTTTTTCTCCCAACAAAACTACACATTTTCATCTGTTATGCTTCGTTACTCCAAGCTTCCAACATCAAGAACCCAAGAACAATAAAAGAACATAGATTCCAGGTATTTTTTCACATTATTTTACTACCACTTTTTCATGTTCATCAACTTGCATGAAATTGAATTTTAATCTCTTCTGTCCCAATAATTTTTTTTACTTTTGACCATCTTTAGGGAAACTTCAACCTTGTTTTGTGTATGGTTGATTTGAAATTTCTTGAAAGAGGGGAGAAAGACTAAAATAATATTGGAATCTAGTTTTACAGCTGGCATTTGAAACCTACAAGTTAACTAAAAAGGGTAGTAATTCCAAGGAATATTTTTGTCTCATTTCGTCTGTGTAACTGTACCAGAGCAATCTGAGGAGGACTTGAATGCTGTTTATTTGTTGGTAAAGTTATTGCTTTGTATTCTCAATTATCATGTTTTTGTTTCTAGAGCTTGGTTTTTTTGTTTTTCTTTATCATTTTTATGCCTTGTGTAAAAGAATGAGAAGTAATTGATGTAATTTGGTACTGGATTTTGACGGTGCTTGAGAGTAGCATCAGAATTGAGAGGTGGTTTTCAGAACACTGACTTTGCTCTGGTTCTGAACTTTTGAACTCTGATCCTGAAGAAGGAAACTAGAGAGTTGCTCTGTGGCTGTTAATTTGTGTTACCCCTTTTCCCTTTTCTCAGTATTTATTAGGCTATTTGCATCTATGAATCTTTGGTTGTGTTTCTTTAACAATTATTTGCTTCTATGAATTTCAACCAACTACAATTATTGGACTTCTGAGCACATACGCAGAAAGTAGATTTGTTTTTTTTGTAGTCGGGACATTCATATAGCTGTTTAGGGGAATGTGTGGAATTCTGCATCATGGTTTTTTCCATTGATATGTCCAAAGTTTGGAACTAGGAAAATCTATTCTGGATTACTTTACCTTGCTATTGCCGAAAGGACTTTAATGCACGTGTACACTAACCTTTAGGTTTGATTTGCCCCCATTAGTCTTTGTAAACTAGTTTGAAAATGTATTACAATTAGAGTCTCTTTGATTTGGTTTACACACTGAGATCTAGGCTATTGACAATGATATTTTAGAGAATACTAACTCCTTTAACCTGTGCATTAGGGAAGAAAAGAAGTGATTAAGTGTAGAGCCGATGCAATTCTTATATAAATCTGCAAGTAATGTGGACCCTTTTATAAACCAACAACTAATACTTTGATACAGATACAACCTTTCAAAACGACATTTTTTCATGGAAAACATAATATTTCATACTTGAATCTTCTCATGAATAGCTTTCATGAATGGACCTAACATTTCATTAAGTTTGAAAATCTCTCACATATCTGTACCAATTTCTTTAATGTTAGAATAGAATTGACTCACTCTTCTCACTAAATCCAGGCTATTTTTGTACAATCTGCAGAGTTGATATGGTAATTGGGCAGTGACGGTTGCTCGGTAGGTTTAGCAAAATGGGTCTGTCAAAAATTCATCTGGAAAGAAAGAGATTGTTATGGTTTATTGGCATTACGGTTGCAATGATTTTTGCATTCCAGTATTTGGACCTTTCTTATGATGACATTCAACCCATATTCTCTTCCAACAAGATACCAACATCTGATAGTATTAGATTTCAAGCTGCAGATCTACCATCCGAGTCTAAAATATTTAACAATATGACAATTTTGAATCAAGCAGATTCAACTGATGAAAATGCCCTTGAGATTGTTAATAAAACTAGGACTTCTGGGGAAAATAGCACTCTTTCAAGCACTGGTTTTACCTCAGAACCAGGAAGGGAATCAAACAGACCTTCAGGATTTGATGAAACTGATGAAAGTTCAACTGTGGAAAGTATTGGCATATCAAATGATGGTTCAGTAACAGAGCAGGCAGGAAATCTTGGACAGAGCAGTTACAACAATACTATTTTTCATCCCCCTTCTCATGCTATAATACTGAGTAATTTAGGTCCGCCTCTAAGTCCAACAAAAATGAGCACAAATATTATGCCTCCAGTCTTATCAAATGATTATGAGGAAACTGATTTCACAGAGGATGAGAGGCTCAGGCCATCACAAGATGTTGGCAATATACTAGGCATTAATTCTTCCACCAACCATATGCCGAAGGAGACTAAAGAAATAACAATCTCTGAAATGAATGAGTTATTGCTTCAAAACCGTGCTTCATATCGTTCTATGGTAAAGAATTTAATGCCACCTTTTCCAATTTATGACTTATTATCACATATTCTTGAGTTCCATTCTAGTGTTGCTAACTTATTTCTAGAGGCCAAGGTGGTCTGCAGCTGTTGATCAAGAGTTACAACAGGCGAGATCAAAAATCGAAAATGCACCAATAGTAAATGATGTTAAAGATCTCTATGCTCCGCTTTTTCGAAACATTTCCACGTTCAAAAGGTATCATTTTATTATTGTGGTTCTATATTTTGTTTTGAAAAATGTTTCAGAAGCATTTCCAGGAAGAAAATTTCTGTTCTTGCTACCCACAAATGAAATGATATCTTTGTAATTGACCTGAAATTTTTATTGACAGTGAGGGAGTGTGGCTATTCATCATTCTAATAAATGATAACGTGTAAACATATCAGTTTTGGTCTTCTGTTTCCCTTATCAGTGTCTTGATTAGCTTTTAGATCATACAAAATTTAGTACAATTACTAAATTGTTGGAATTTTAATGTTCAAAACTCTGTTGGGCTGCTGGCTATCCAGGGAAACAAAATTAAACAAAAAATAATGGCAGATATGTGCATTTCAGCATTTGTCTAAATGTGTAGCAGCAATGATATATGAAGCAAGATTCTTATTTATATTGCTAAATTTTCGTTTCCCCTTTGTATTAATTATCCTGTGACTGTCTAATTACCAGGAGCTATGAATTAATGGAAAAAACTCTTAAAGTATATGTGTATAAAGAAGGAGCAAAGCCCATAATGCATTCACCATATCTTTTGGGAATTTATGCTTCTGAGGGATGGTTCATGAGGCTGATAAAGGGTAGTAAACAATTTGTAACTGAAGACCCAAAGAAGGCCCACCTATTTTACTTACCTTTCAGTTCTCGGAGGTTACAGGAAACTTTGTACGTACAAAATTCACATAGTCATAGGAACTTGGTTCAGTATCTGAAGAATTATGTAGACATGATTGCCGGGAAGCATCGTTTTTGGAACAGAACAGGAGGTGCTGATCATTTTCTTGTTGCTTGCCATGACTGGGTATATATGCTTTTCTGACTTCAATGAATGTGTCTTTTCTTCTGTGTCAATTTACTAGCGGCACTAGCTATAACTGTTTCTTACTTAACATTCAATGATACTATTACTATTAGGACTACTACTGCAACAAAAGCATGCATTGATAAATGTTGTTCACATTAGTCTTATCTGTTGTATCTTATCATTAAATAAACCTCTTGGCTTATACTATTCAGGCCCCGACAGAAACAAAGGATCACATGGCTAGGTGCTTGAGAGCCCTATGCAATGCTGATGTGAAAGATGGTTTTGTCTTGGGGAAGGACGCCTCTCTTCCTGAAACCTATGTCCGCAACGCTCAGAAGCCCACTAGAAACATTGGTGGAAACCTGGTTTCGAAGAGGAAAACACTGGCATTTTTTGCAGGGGGAATGCATGGTTATGTTAGGCCAATCCTGTTGCAGCACTGGGAAAATAAAGACCCTGACATGAAAATCTTTGGCATATTGCCAAGGTCTAAGGGCAACAGGAACTACATCCAGTACATGAAGAGCAGCAAGTACTGTATTTGTGCAAAGGGATATGAAGTCAATAGTCCAAGAGTTGTGGAGGCCATCTTCTACGAATGTGTTCCGGTTATTATATCAGATAACTTTGTGCCTCCATTTTTTGAGGCTTTGAATTGGGAATCCTTTGCTGTTTTTGTCTTGGAGAAGGATATTCCGAATCTGAAAACTATACTTCTTTCCATCCCACAAAAGAGGTATCTTCAAATGCAGATGAGGGTAAAAAAGGTGCAGCAGCATTTCCTTTGGCATAGGAGCCCTGTCAAATATGATATATTCCACATGATACTTCATTCCATTTGGTCCAACAGAGTCTTCACCGCAAGAGCTAGATAGATAATGTTAGTGACATGTCCAAAGTAGATTGAAAGAAGCTTCTTTAGGGTGAAAAGCATTCTTTGGAGGACATACTTAGAGAATAAGACCGAAAGTTGGTGTTTAATAAGGTCATTTTTTTAGTGTGCCAGTGTGAATTTAATTAAATTTGTATCTATATTTATTCTGAATTTGTCTTGAATCATTCGTGGTCCTCCTAACTACCTATCTTCATGCCACAAAATTAATTATATTTCGTACCATATCAATTTTTGAAATAGGCTTCTTAAATTACTTATTAAATAGAAGATCATAATAACACGAAAGCATTTGAGATTTGTTGAATTCGTAAATGAAAATGTACGGTGTGTTTGAACATGTACAAGTAATATAGCAGAAAGTAAATCAATCATGGTACATGTTTTTGTTCTTTTTACTTTGCTGTGTTCGTACACCACACAATATTTCTGTGTTCTATGTTGTTTGATACATTTAAGTATTCAAAAGATCAATATGAAATCTATTATAACACCCTTTGTATTGTACAATGTGTCCGCAATTTTAAATTGCGATTAGATGAAAACTCAATAGTGTAAATGAGAAACAGAGGAGTTATTGTCGATATTACGAGATAACCCTTGAAGACCCTTGACAATGATGGAATCTAAAGCCTTCATCATCTACTCCTCGACTTCTTATTCAACCACTTTCACCATATATTTTGGTTTTTATTCAAATCTTCAATTTTTAAGGGTTGCTTCATGCAAATTTGTTGTAATTGAATTTTATATTCATCCCGTATTTCATACATTTTGATTTAGATTTATTTAGTTTCAGATCCATTTAAATGTCTTCTTGAACATTTTTTTTGTTCATTTGACCATGTTAGACTCTTAACGGAAGAGGACGATATAATGTAATGGTTGACATGTACCTCCTTGAAGTCAAGAAAGAAAATAAATATTTTTAATTAATTAATTAATTAGATATTAAATTAAAATATATAATAATTAATTTATAACCACGTAATAAGATGATGATATGGCAGCAAATAATAGATTTAAATATGAATTATTTTAAAACAAGGTTTAATAGAATTTTCCTAAAAATATTCGTTACCCATGTTCAAAGCAAATTATTTATTTAAAAAAGAAAGAAAATATTTACTATATCTTTTTACAATAAACTCATACTCTTACATACATCAAGTGCAATAGAAAAATTAGACTTGCCTGATTGTTTACGTAGAAAATGTTTGTGTTTTTCTTTTTTTGAAAAGGTTAGTTTTAATTAAATGAAAAATAATTATTCAGAAATTGAGAAAATATTTTTATAGAAGAAATTTTAAGTGACAAAATTCATTCAAGAAGATATTTTTATAATGGGTTTCAATAGTTACAAGTTTAAAAAATGTTGGATTTGCAGCATAAATTACATTAACCCTAAATTGAAATATAAATCTCTTAATAAATTTCAAATTATATAAAATATCAAATAATTAATATAAAAAAATGACTAAATCTAAGATTCTAAAATAATATAAATTAAATCAAACATAAATTTTTTCATTTAATATTATTATTTTTATTTTAATATAATATACTAATAAAGAAATAATATATATATATATATATATATATATATATATATATATATATAATTAATATTGATGAATATAAAGCTAACCTATTAACCTGCCATTAACCCATTTTTAGGTGAATTGACGTAAGGCAGGTTCAAAATGTTAACCCCACCGTTTTTGGGAAAGGTGCCGAGCGGGGCGGCTTGACCATAGATAATAATTAAAAGCTATGATCATTAAAATTCTACATAAATAACTTGGACGTCAATAAAGAGGGTGCAGAGTAAGTAATACTGGGAGCAACAATTAAATTTGAAAATTTTCCAAATAAAAACGCCCTAGTACAAAATTAAAAGAATAATTACATATAAACCAAAAAAAATAAAAACAATGTTTTTAATTCATTATGGAAGACAATGCAAAATTTTGATGTTTCTTTTATTTTATTTTAGTAGTCACCCTTTGTTTATGTATACCACAATTAAATCATTTGAAACTTTGAATGATGGTTAATTGGCCACATAAATATGACGTGGGAATAAACAAAGTAAGTTACGTGAGTTATTAAATGGAATAATTAACCTTCTCTATATAACCTGTGTTACGACAAAAATATTTTAATGGTTATGAGTATTATTCACTCGTAGAAAAAATTTACACCGTGGATTAACTACGAAGTATTATATCTAAAAAAAATATTAATACTTATTTTAAATATATTAAAAATAATGATATATAAGATAAATAACTAGTGTGTTAAATCTTAGAACTATTCGCGTACTGGATCCTTAATTTACTAAAATCATGTAACTTGTTAGATCTTTAACCTGTTCCTTAACCGACAACGTTATGTCCATTTGTAGTTGCGTTACTTCAACAATTCTGTTTGTTCAACAATTCTGTTACGCCATGCTCCTCTGTTTTTCTAACCATTCTATCTCGTGATCACAGTATCGTATTTTTTGCCTTCCCATTGAAAACCCTCGCCGAAGTTATTGACTTTTCAGGGTCAATCTCAATGGGTCTGCTTCAATTTCTTCTTCTGATCTCTCTAGGGGTGAGGATTTAGCCACTCTTGCTTCCTTTTCTGAGATTGTGACATGGATCGGGGGTTTAGATTTTTGTGTCAAGCTGGAACCACAAGATTAGTTTCATTTGTAGGAATAACAGTGGCTATAGTTTTAATGGTTCAATTTTCTGAACTTCCAAATAGTAAATTGTTATCTTCTCTTTCTACCAAGATTACTAGTTTCACAATAGATACATCTTCGGCTTATTCTAAAGTGGAGGGTAATGATATGCACCTAAATGGTTCAAATTCAAACTCTATTTTTCCATTGGAAGAGGTAGCAATTAGTCCTCATTCCTCTCTTTCAGGACTTGATAGTGTTGTAAATTTTTCATCCAGAGATTATGGTTCCCCAATGGGAAATGTTCATGGAAGAGAAATTAATCTGACATCACAAGGGGTTGCATCACCACAACCTTTGGTGACATTGCCCAACAGAACATCCTTAGATTCACAACTGAATTTGAATGCAACTTCGGTGAATCCGGATGCAACCGGTTCAGTTAACAACGGTGGAAACTCAGGTTCTTTGCAAGGTAGCAGTAGTAATTTGACATTCAATAATGCCAAGCCTGTGACTGCAAAGAGTTCCAAAAAGAGGCCATCTAAAGTAGTTTCATTATCTGAGATGAATTTGTTGTTGCAGCAGAATCATGCTTCTTCCCAACTAGTGGTGTGTGTTAGATGATCGGTCATGTATGAAGTGATTGAATTATATCATTAGATGAGTTCTTTTCTAACTTCTACTATTGATGTTTGTAGAAACCAGCAAAGTCTTCAGCTGTTGATCTGGAAATATTGCATATCAGATCAGAGATTGTAAATGCACCCATCATTATGAATGATTCAAGACTCTACTCTCCTTTATATAGGAATGTCTCTGTGTTCCGACGGTATGATACACAATTATCATTTTCAATGCATAGAAATCTACTCTTGAGCCAAACCATTGCAATTTGTTTGAATGACCAAATTCTATTTGAATTAAATTATTATTCTGACTATCAGCTACTTATTTCTGAAGAGTGAACTGAATCTGATAGTTTGTTCAGAGATATGAAAAAAAACAACAGGTTTGTAGATCCTAATAAAAGACTGGCATTTAAAATAGGTTGACCTGTTGACATATGTATAAATGCGTGACTATGATTTAAGTGCACTATTTCCCAGGGCTTTTTCAACCTTATATACCTCTGAGTTTGATGATTAAAACATTTGAAGTTTGCGCTTGCAAGCATTTGATTTCAGTGAAATAAGTCATTCATTACCAACCTAGGTGCTTTCCATGTTATATTCAACAAATTAAATTAATTAACAGAATATATGACATATACAAAGATATGTATGTGGAAAAAACCATCAAGAATCAAAATCAGGGAGGAAGATTCTGTTTACATATTGTTTGATTAGTTGTGTGTTTCTCTGTCTCCTGTAAGCTGAGTATTATCATGCTGTGCATGTCTTTTCTAAGAGAAATTCAACTAAAAATGTCTGCATTCTGCAGGAGTTATGAACTAATGGAAAAGATGCTCAAAGTTTACATCTACCAGGATGGAGACAGACCAATCTTTCATGAACCCTTACTGGATGGAATATATGCATCTGAAGGATGGTTCATGAAATTAATGGAGGCAAACAAACAGTTTGTCACTGAAGACCCTGAGAAGGCTCACTTGTTTTACATACCTTTCAGTTCAAGATTGTTGCAGCAAACTCTCTATGTACGTAATTCACACAGGCGTTCAAACTTAATTGAGTACATGAAAAATTTTGTGGACATGATTGCTGGAAAGTATCCTTTCTGGAATAGAACTTCTGGAGCAGATCACTTTGTTGTTGCATGCCATGATTGGGTATGGATCTTTACGTTTATGCAAATTATGACTAATTCATTTTCTTCCTCTTATTGCCCCATTCCTGTGAACAACAATTTTCTTCGTACAATTTATGATAAAGAATATGGTGCGTGCCTGTGTTCCCTGCTTCATCTTTCTTAAATTGCAGTGTGTAACATAGTCTCACTCGAATTCAGAATAATTTTCCCTCTATAAACCTGAAAAATATTTGGATTGCTGGTTGTGACAAATAGCAATTACTTGCAGTTCATATTATTAGTTATGGACTATAGTATTTCCAACATGGCATGCCTACACCTTTATGATTGAATCATTAATTTCTGTTGAAGCAGTTTCACCGGTAATTGAGTGGAAGAGTATTTAACAAGCACCATTTCTCAGGCTCCTGCAGAAACAAGAGGGCGCATGCTTACTAGTATCAGAGCCCTCTGCAATGCTGACATTGAAGTAGGATTCAAGATTGGCAAGGATGTTTCTCTTGCAGAAACATACATAAGGTCAAGTGATAATCCTGTTAAAAATATAGGGGGCAACCCTCCATCTCAGAGGCCTATCCTGGCATTTTTCGCAGGAGGTTTGCACGGTTATGTTCGGCCTATTCTGTTGAAATATTGGGAGAACAAAGAACCTGATATGAAAATAACCGGTCCCTTGCCACATGTCAGGGGTAATAGAAACTACATAGAGCTCATGAAGAGCAGCAAATTCTGCATTTGTGCAAGAGGTCATGAAGTTAATAGCCCACGTGTGGTTGAGTCTATATTCCATGAGTGCATTCCAGTTATCATATCTGACAATTTTATTCCTCCTTTGTTTGAGATTTTGAACTGGGAATCTTTTGCTGTGTTTGTCACGGAGGAAGACATCCCAAATTTGAGGAACATTCTGCTGTCCATCTCTGAAGAGAAATACTTAGAGATGCATAAGAGGGTGAAAAAGGTGCAAGAGCATTTTATCTGGCATGCTGAACCTGTAAAGTATGATTTGTTTCATATGCTGCTTCATTCAATTTGGTACAATAGACTTTTCCAAATAAATTAAACATCATGACCATGGATCAATCTTGTAGAAAACTCATTGTGTAGGATTATAGAATTTGTCGCTCATGTTATTTTTTGGTCATCTAGTTAAATAACTTTTTTATCCAATGTGGTCCATCTATTGATTTTCAATTTTTTATTCAATGAAATCATAGCCAACATCTACATACACTTCCTCTTTGGTGATACAAGAATAAAAACAGAAACAAACTAGCAGTACAAATTCACCTCAACTCTTCCAGCATGAATTCATTCAAAGAATGAAATTTTCTCTATTCACAAAAGTGGTGGCAACAAATTTGTAGTTTTTTTCTTTTTGGGTAAAAATTTATAGTTCTTTCAGCGTATGTCGATAACATCATCGTCATTAGTTCTAGTCAACTGTTGATATCGAACATTGAATCAGTTCTACAATCACATTTTAAGCTCAATGATCTTAGCAGATTACAATATATTTAGGGACTTGAGACAGCAAGGTCCATGGCATTTTTTCCTTTCACAAAGAAAGTATGCACTTCATTGGTTGAGGATACTAAATAAGAAACTAAATCTAAATATAAAATATATAATATATCTGAAGTTTCAATCTCACAAATTAATTTCATCAAATAAAATGACTTCATAAATATCCTGTTATGCATAGCATTGATTAAGAAAATTTAATCATACACTAAGAAAATCGAATAAAGTCAATATCTTTTCGATAAAAAAGAAGAGATTAAAGAAAAATATCCATTAGATTTGTCATTAAAACTAAGAAAATGTGTTAAAATAATTTATATTAGAAAAGATAAAATGCACAAAAATTATTCTATTTTCAAGAAAGAACACTAAAATTGTTATTATACATGTAAATATTTCCACACAGACTCAATTTTCTGTCATTACAAAGGAGTGAAAGTTGTTCAATTGTAAATAATGTGTACCTGTTGACGAGCACTTAAGCCAAAAAAAAATTCTTCAATAATGTGAAGACTCTACATGTATCCACACCGAGACTGACCTCTATTTGCCAACAACTTTGACAGGCAGAATGATGATTGGTGATCCGGGAGAAAAGTTGATAGTAGGGTTTTTTGTTTGTTGTTCTTTTGTTGTATATATCATTTTCGGCATGCAGCCTATGGTCCTATTTATAGCACACCCAAGATAACAAACTTCTCATCAAATTCAAAATTTGAAATATTTGATCAGTTAAAAAGATAACAAATCTTTTATCTTTTATTGGTAACTGATTGGCGATTCGAATTTTGAAATATTTGATCAGTTAAAAGATAACTAATCTTTTATTGCTAACTGATTAGCGATTCAAAATTTAAATAATTTGATCAAATCAAAATAACAAATCCCTTATCTTTTATCTCTAACCGATCAGATATTCAAATTTTCAGCCCTAATTCCAAACAGAAAATCTTTCATGTTTGTTTTTATTATTTCACCAAATCTTTCATATTATTCATATTTCTAGTGCTAGCAAAAATATGATAATATTCCACTTAAGAAATTAATTAATTAAATTCTTTAATTTAATTAATAATCAAATATTAGAATAATTTCTCCAACGGAGATTAGAACACTCGTTTGTGTGTGACCCCGTAGGTTCAATACTAAGCCGGTAATATATCAATCAAATTAATATATTAATCAAGTAGGCATCTAGCAATACTCCTTAACGTCCGGATAGCATGAAGTAACATTTTACTTTCAAGAACCAGTAGAAGAGTAGTATAATATTTTCTTCCATCCTTACAGCTCTGGATTAACTCTAGAGTATGGTATTAATGTCAAACTCTCTTTGAGTTAATTTATAATGACTTAAGAAACTCATTTCTTCCCTCATTTAATTTTTCCTTGCCAGGATATAATTTTATTCATAGAGCTCAAACTCATTACCAAAAGTTGATGGATCCCTTCTTGATTAATCATTAATTCTACAAGTATTTAATCATATCCAATATCCATTCAACAAGTGCTTTGAAGCACTAGGTGTCCGGAATCAAAATACAATAAATAACTTGTTAATTACTATGACAATCTCAGGTCAAAAGAATCTATTTAACATCTTCTTGAAAATTCTCTATTGACAATTTATGGTAAATATTAACCATTAAAAAATTTCAATTGGGTCTGTTTAATGATCACATCAACATGTGATTCATCTATACATGTGAAATTAATAAATGAGATCTATTAATATTTATCCAATAAATACTATCACATATATATTAATCTATTCAGATTATTGATGTCCTATTTCAACAATCCTATGATCAAGAACTATTTAGATTAAAATTAAAATCAAACTTGTTTCTCATTATTATAATCTCTATTATAATAACAAGTTTTTAATTTTAATCGAGGACATTATCAAATAAATTATGTAATCAAATGATAATAAAATAATACTTTATTATTAACAATTGGAATTGATTACATGATGACTTGGATCATGGGCATAAACATTTATTCCCAACAATCTCCCACTTGCCTAGAGCCAATCATTCATGAATTTCATTCCTAATTCCCATTTGTGCTTGTCAAACTCCTTTATGCCAAGCGCCTTGATGAACGGATCTGCTGCATTCTCCTTTCCATCTACCTTTTTGATCTTAACGTCACCACGTTCTATAATTTCTCTAATCAAGTGATACCTTCGCAGAATATGTTTGGACTTCTGGTGTGATCTTGGTTCCTTTGCTTGAGTAATAGCTCCATTATTGTCACACAATAATGGAATTGACTCTACTATTGAGGGAACCACACCAAGTTCAGATATGAACTTTTTCATCCAAACAACTTCTTTAGCAGCTTGACTTGCTGCTATATACTCTGCTTCAGTAGTTGAATCAGCTACCGTAGCTTGTTTGGAACTTTTCCAACTTATTGCACCACCATTCAAAGTAAAGACATATCCTGAGATAGACTTGCTATCATCTTTGTCTGATGCAAAACTTGCATCAGTATAACCTTTCAGTTTCAATTCAGAGTCTCCATAAATGAGAAATTGATCTTTAGTTCTTCTTAAGTACTTAAGCTTGGTCTTAACCACTTTCAAATGTTCCTCACCAGGGTTTGCTTGATATCGACTAGTTACACCTAGAGCATAAGCAACATCAGGACGTGTACAAGTCATGGTGTACATGATAGCTCCCAATGCACTAGCATATGGTACTCTACTCATGCGTTCTCTTTCTTCAGGAGTTTTTGGACAATTCTCCCTACTAAGAGTAATTCCAACACCTATGGGCAAATAACCTCGTTTGGAATCTTCCATATTATACCTTTTCAAAATGGTATCAATGTACACAGATTAGGAAAGTCCAAGCAATCTTTTAGATCTATCTCTATAAATCTTTATTCCTAAAATATAGACTGTTTCTCCCAAGTCCTTCATGGAGAACTATTCTGACAGCTAAATCTTCATGCCTTGCAATGTTGGTACATTATTCCCAATTAGTAATATGTCATCTACATATAACACTAAAAAAATGATTGTACTCCCACTTACCTTTTTGTAGACACATGGTTCTTCCTCACACTTAACAAAATCAAATCTTTCAATTGTTTTATTAAAGTGAATGTTCCAACTTCTAGAAGTTTGTTTCAATCCATAAATTGATCGTTGCAACTTGCAAACTTTATTGCAATCGGCTGACGATGTGAATCCTTCGGGTTGTGTCATGTACACTTCCTCTTGTAACTCACCATTAAGGAAAACTGTTTTCACATCCATTTGCCATATCTCATAATCATAGTATGCTGCAATGGCAAGTAGAATCCGAATTGATTTGAGCATTGCCACAGGAGAAAATGTTTCGTCATAATCTATTCCTTCCTTTTGACGATATCCTTTGGCAACAAGGCGAGCTTTATAAGTCTCGACCTTTCCGTCTACTCCAATCTTTTTCTTGTAAACCCATTTACAACCAATCGGTTTTATATCCTTTGAAGCTTCAATCAAAGTCCATACTTTGTTGATCTTCATTGATTCTATTTCGGATTCCATGGCCCTTTTCCATTTGTCACGATCCAAGCTTCTCATAGCCTCTTCATAACTCTTGGGGTCATCATCATCATGATAAACCTCATTCGACATGTCATCTTGTACTAACAAATTTAATCTATTAGGTACACGATGCATTCTAGTATGTCTTCTCTATCGATTCGTATGATTCTTGAATCTGGAAAATTAGTCGGAACTCATTATGATGATTGGTACCGCAACTTGAGAACTGTTCTCATGCATGAGAAGCTTATTGACACCGTCGATAAGCCTCCCATGGAAGCACCTGATGCAAGTGATGAGGAGGCAACCAAGGTTTTTCAGAAATACCTTGAAGACTGCCTTACCACTAAGTGCATTATCCAGGCATCAATGAGTCCAGAACTCCAAAGGCAACATGAACATATGGACCCAATTGAAATCATTGAACATCTTAAGAAGATGTACGGCAGTCAAAGTAGGACAGCTAGATTTCATTTATCTAAGACCTTGTTTAAGTCCTCATTGACTGCGAATGAAAAGGTTGGACCCATGTCCTTAAGATGATTGATCTTATAGAACAACTTCAGAAGTTGGGTTGCACTCTTGGGAAAGAGTTTTCTCAAGATTTGATTCTTCAGTCACTTCCTGATTCTTTTTCACAATTTATTGTGAATTTCAATTTGAATAAAATGAGTTGTGAACTACATGAGATGCTCAATTTGCTAATTGATTATGAGAATCAAATTGCTTCTGAGAAGAAGAAAGGAAGTGTCATGGTAGTTGGCAAAGGCTCTAAGAAGAAAGGTAAAGTACCGAAAAGAAAGCATCTTGGACCTAAGGGTGGTGTGACCAAACCCAAGAACAAAAGGGACAAGATTGACCAAACTGATGTTGAATGCTTCTTCTGTAAGGGGAAAGGTCACTGGAAGAGAAATTGCAAGAAGTATCTTGATTCTCTAAAGAATAAGAAACAAGGTAAGACATTAATGAAAAATGTTTTCATGTTTTCTTTGACTGTCACTGATTCTTCAACTTGGGTATTAGATACTGGTAGTAGTTTTAATATATGCAATACGTTGCAGGGACTACAGATAACTAGATGGTTAAAGAAGGGAGAAATCAACCTACAAGTAGGGAATGGAGCAAATGTTGCTGCTTTAGCTTTAGGATCGGTTTCTTTAATAATGCCTACTAGCAAAGTTCTAGTATTAGAAAATTGTTATTATGTTCCGAAATTTGTTTCAAACGTTATTTCAATTTCTATGTTGGATAAACAAGGTTTTCGTATTATTTTTAATAATAACATTTGCTCTATTCATTGCGGTGATGATTTATATGTAAATGGTTATCTCCGACATGGCATTTATGTCTTACTTGATGTAAATCATAACTCGATTATGCATGTTTCTTCTAATCTTGAAAGAGAAAGGGATAGTCAAGTAAATAAAACATATCTTTGGCATTGTAGGCTTGGTCATATTGGCGAGAAACGAATTAACAAGTTACACAAGAAAGGTTATCTTGATACTTATGATTATGAATCATATGAAACTTGTGAATCTTGTCTCAAAGGAAAAATGACTAAATCTCCATTTATTGGAAGTGGGGAAAGAGCTTCAGAATTATTGGGACTAATTCATACAGATGTTTGTGGGCCCATGAAAATTCAAGCCAAAGGAGGGTATTCTTATTTTATCAAATTCACTGATGATATGTCTAGATATGGTTTTGTGTATCTTATGAAACATAAGTTCGAATCATTTGAAATGTTCAAAAGATTTCGTAGTGAAGTTGAAAAGCAAACTGATAAGAGTATCAAAATGCTTAGGTCTGATAGAGGAGGAGAATATCTCAGTGATGAATTTATTGATTATCTAAAGGAGAATGGAATTCTCTCTCAGTGGACACCTCCAGGAACACCACAACGCAATGGTGTATCTGAAAGAAGAAATCGAACCCTATTAGATATGGTTAGATCTATGATGGGGTTCACTGATCTTCCAGTAAATTTATGGGGATATGCTTTAGAAGCAGTTGTCTACTTGCTGATTAAAGTTCCTACAAAAGCAGTTTTAACTACACCATATGAGATATGGAAAGGAAAGAAACCAAATCTTAAACACATCAAGGTCTGGGGTTGCCCTGCTTACTGCAAACAGATAAACTGAATGCAAGGTCTGATAAGTGTAGATTTATTGGCTATCCCAAGGAAATAATAGGATATTATTTCTACCAACCTTATAACCATAAAGTGTTTGTGGCTAGAGGTGCAACCTTCTTGGAAAGAGAGTTTCTCGCAGAAGGAAGTCATGGTGAAGAAGTTGAACTTGATGAGACTCGAGTAACCAATGATGACGTAACTCAAAACCATGAGATGGAAGTCAATAGACCTTTACTTGATGTTTTAAAATTAAGACGGAAGTCTTCAACTTCAACGATTGTGCCTCAAGAGCCTGCTACTATTCAAGAACAAGTTGTTGTTCAAGAAGAAGTTAATGAACCAATCATAGAATAATTGCAGCAACCTTTGAACACAATGCATGAACCTCTTAGAAGATCTACTAGAATGCATCGTGTACCTAATAGATTAAATTTGTTAGTACAAGATGACATGTCGAATGAGGTTTATCATGATGATGATGACCCCAAGAGTTATGAAGAGGCTATGAGAAGCTTGGATCGTGACAAATGGAAAAGGGCCATGGAATCCGAAATAGAATCAATGAAGATCAACAAAGTATGGACTTTGATTGAAGCTTCAAAGGATATAAAACCGATTGGTTGTAAATGGGTTTACAAGAAAAAGATTGGAGTAGACGGAAAGGTCGAGACTTATAAAGCTCGCCTTGTTGCCAAAGGATATCGTCAAAAGGAAGGAATAGATTATGACGAAACATTTTCTCCTGTGGCAATGCTCAAATCAATTCGGATTCTACTTGCCATTGCAGCATACTATGATTATGAGATATGGCAAATGAATGTGAAAACAGCTTTCCTTAATGGTGAGTTACAAGAGGAAGTGTACATGACACAACCCGAAGGATTCGCATCGTCGGCCGATTGCAATAAAGTTTGCAAGTTGCAACGATCAATTTATGGATTGAAACAAGCTTTTAGAAGTTGGAACATTCACTTTAATAAAACAATTGAAAGATTTGATTTTGTTAAGTGTGAGGAAGAACCATGTGTCTACAAAAAGGTCAGTGGGAGTACAATCATTTTTTTAGTGTTATATGTAGATGACATATTACTAATTGGGAATGATGTACCAACATTGCAAGGCACGAAGATTTGGCTGTCAGAACAGTTCTCCATGAAGGACTTGGGAGAAGCAGTCTATATTTTAGGAATAAAGATTTATAGAGATAGATCTAAAAGATTGCTTGGACTTTCCCAATCTGTGTACATTGATACCATTTTGAAAAGGTATAATATGGAAGATTCCAAACGAGGTTATTTGGCCATAGGTGTTGGAATTACTCTTAGTAGGGAGAATTGTCCAAAATCTCGTGAAGAAAGAGAACGCATGAGTAGAGTACCATATGCTAGTGCATTGGGAGCTATCATGTACACCATGACTTGTACACGTCCTGATGTTGCTTATGCTCTAGGTGTAACTAGTCGATATCAAGCAAACCCTGGTGAGGAACATTGGAAAGTGGTTAAGACCATGCTTAAGTACTTAAGAAGAACTAAAGACCAATTTCTCATTTATGGAGACTCGAATTGAAGCGAAAGGTTTATCTTGATGCAAGTTTTGCATCAGACAAAGATGATAGCAAGTCTATCTCAGGATATGTCTTTACTTTGAATGATGGTGCAATAAGTTGGAAAAGTTCCAAACAAGCTACGGTAGCAGATTCAACTACTGAAGCAGAGTATATAGCAGCAAGTGAAGTTGCTAAAGAAGCTATTTGGATGAAAAAGTTCATATCTGAACTTGGTGTGGTTCCCTCAATAGTAGAGTCAATTCCATTATTGTGTGACAATAATGGAGCTATTGCTCAAGCAAAGGAACCAAGATCACACCAGAAGTCCAAACATATTCTGCGAAGGTATCACTTGATTAGAGAAATTATAGAACGTGGTGACGTTAAGATCAAAAAGGTAGATGGAAAGGAGAATGCAGCAGATCTGTTCATCAAGGCGCTTGGCATAAAGGAGTTTGACAAGCACAAATGGGAATTAGGAATGAAATTCATGAATGATTGGCTCTAGGCAAGTGGGAGATTGTTGGGAATAAATGTTTATGCTCATGATCCAAGTCATCATGTAATCAATTCCAATTGTTAATAATAAAGTATTATTTTATTATCATTTGATTAAATAATTTATTTGATAATGTCCTCGATTAAAATTAAAGACTTGTTATTATAATAGAGATTATAATAATGAGAAACAAGTTTGATTTTAATTTTAATCTAAATAGTTCTTGATCATAGGATTGTTGAAATAAGACATCAATAATCCGGATAGATTAATATATATGTGATAGTATTTATTGGATAAATATTAACAGATCTCATTTATTAATTCACATGTATAGATGAATCACATGTTGATGTGATCATTGAACATACCCAATTGAAATTTTTTAATGGTTAATATTTACCATAAACTGTCAATAGAGAATTTTCAAGAAGATGTTAAATAGTTTCCTTTGACCTGAGATTGTCATAGTAATTAACGAGTTATTTATTGTATTTTGATTCCGGACACCTATTGCTTCAGAGCACTTGTTGAATGGATATTGGATATGATTAAATACTTTTAGAATTAATGATTAATCAAGAAGGGATCCATCAACTCTTGGTAATGAGTTTGAGCTCTATGAATAAAATTATATCCTGGCCAGGAAAAATTAAATGAGGGAAGAAATGAGTTTCTTAAGTCATTACAAATTAACTCAAAGAGAGTTTGACATTAATATCATACTCTAGAGTTAATCCAGAGCTGTAAGGATATACTACTCTTCTACTGGTTCTTGAAAGTAAAATGTTACTTCATGCTATCCGGACGTTAAGGAGTATTGTTAGATGTCTACCTTGATTAATATATTAATTTGATTGATATATTACCGGCTTAGTATTGAACCTACGGGGTCACACACAAACGAGTGTTCTAATCTCTGTTAGAGAAATTATTCTAATATTTGATTATTAATTAAATTAAAGAATTTAATTAATTAATTTCTTAAGTGGAATATTATCATATTTTTGCTAGCACTAGAAATATGAATAATATGAAAGATTTGGTGAAATAATAAAAACAAACATGAAAGATTTTCTGTTTGAAATATGGGCTGAAAATTTAAATATCTGATCGGTTAGAGATAAAAGATAAGAGATTTGTTATTTTGATTTGATCAAATTATTTGAATTTTGAATCGTTAATCAGTTAACAATAAAAGATAAAAGATTAGTTATCTTTTAACTGATCAAATATTTCAAAATTCGAATCGCCAATCAGTTACCAATAAAAGATAAAAGATTTGTTATCTTTTTAACTGATCAAATATTTCAAATTTTGAATTTGATGAGAAGTTTGTTATCTTCGGTATACTATAAATACGGTCATAGGCTGCATGCCGAAAATGATATATATACAACAAAAGAACAACAAACAAAAAACTCTACTATCAACTTTTCTCCCGGATCACCAATTATCATTCCGCCTGTCAAAGTTGTTGGCAAATAGAGGTCAGTCTCGGTATGGATACATATAGAGTCTTCTCATTATTGAAGAATTTTGTTGGCTTAAATGTTCGTCAACAGATACATATTTACTATGCCTTCCATTTAAATATAATTTAAATGCAAAATTATATCATTTTATTCCGCAATGTTAGCGAACCAAAGTTCCTCCAATTCAATTGTAAATAATCCAATACATATCCTACGGATTAAAAAAATCGGCCATTAATTTATTTTTCTCATTTTGTATAATTTCTATGCACGAGAGAATCGTTAGAGCAATAAATCATAAATATATTACTTTTAGTTATGATTAACTGTTTTATTATCTCAGTAACTGTATAGACTAACTGTGTCAGTTAAAATCTAATCTTTTATGTAAAGAAAGACGCGTAAACGCGTACGTATACGGAACCAGTTACACGTGTTCCGACCACTGTACGTGAAAATCAGTGAAAAACAAAGTTGGAGGAAGCAAAAGAGTGGTCCCCGCATCTTCAAAATCTTGTATAGATCCAACCCTGTTTTGTTTGTCTGCTACTATTCATCTCTTTCACCAGCCACACCTAACATCGTTTTGCCTTTACCATTCTGTTTTTCTCTTGACAAAGCAAAGCAAAGAAATTCACTGAGAAAGGCAAAGCCAAAGGTGTTTCAAACGAATAAGTATAAATGAAAGATGAACTGAGTCAATCGGATCTAATCTAATCTATAGTGTAGAGTGCAGTAGTTAATTGGCAAAGGCTTGTTATGGCTACAAATACCAAAAGCACTGTGGTGAGGGTCAAGCCAAATGCTCAAGATTTCTCTTCCAAACCTAAGATTGATTCTTTAGCTCTCAAGAAGAATGTCATCAATAGCTCTACCAGACAACCACCACCTGATTCTAAGATCAAATCTGTCACCACTGTCACAAAATCTGAGGTATCATTCTCAACATATTAAAAAAAAACAACTTTTTGAATTCTTATATTGGGGGTTTTTAATTTTGAATTTGTGGGGTGCTGAATTCTTCAGCTGGTCTTCGTTGACTGTTGGAAATTGCATTGACGGTTAATTTTACATGCTGCTGTGATTATTGATTAGAGTTTAGAATTCCAGGATGATCCAATAAATTAATACATGGTAATTTATTAGGAGAACTGAACTTGCATGCATTTGATTTGTGTTGCATATGCATTCACTTTTTTCCACCTTTTTTCTTCAAAAAATTGTGGAACCATAATTCATTTCTTGTCTCAAATGTAATGTGTTAGTTTCAGATAGGAAGGGTTGTAAGTTGTACTTTTTGTTTTGCATGATCTTGAAGGTAAAATCAAAACCGGTAACAACATCATCTGCATCATCGAAATCGAAAACAATAACAAAAAAGACAACTACTACCAAAGTGAGAGAGAAGAAAGTGTATAGTCTTCCTGGCCAGAAACATGATCCTCCAGAACAGGTTCGGAATCTGTCTCATTTCAATCAGTTGGTTCATGGAATTCACAAACCAATGTCTACATATGGCAATCTGCTTGCACTTATCCTTGGTTATTTTTTTATGCTTTTTGTTGACAGAAAGAACCCCTGAGGATTTTCTATGAATCATTGTCAAAACAAATACCAACAAGTGAAATGGCAGAATTTTGGTGAGTTTTCTCTCAATCTTACCATCCATTTTAAATTCTGTAATTTGATTTGTTCTGTTTCTCAATAATAGCCCGTGATAGCTATTTGTTAGGTTGACCACTGCCATGTTCTGTTTTGATCAATCAAATTAATGTTCCGTACCATTGACATCAAAATGCCTTCATTTTTTGTAAAAAAATTTGCACTGTCTATGGATAAATGACTTTTGGTTAGAAAAATGTCATGGTCTACATTTGTATCACTAGCTCATTCCTTCTTCATTCATGTCTAACATTGTCAACTTGTGCATGATCATAAGGTATGCTAGCACATTTGCCACTACTTTGTTCCTCTTGACATTTTTTGTAGAAGATTAACTTCAAGTGTCAGTTTGCTGGATAAGCTTGTTTGCTTAGATTGAAAGATATTGTTGTTAGATATGTAATTAATTTAAAATCATTCATGTATATTGACAGTAACTAACAATAAGCTTTTAGGGGGATGGTTGGTTCCTGACAATTGTTTTTTCTTTGTTGGTCGATTCTTTTGTGCCATTAACAATTTGTTTTTTATCATCAAATGTTGGTTTGTTAGTTTTTGTTAGAAATGTTAGTGGGGGAGAATTAGCCATATATTTGACCATGGAATCAAAGTAATTGTTATTATATACAGAGAATGGTTTAGAGACTGAATACTACATTCCCTATTCTCTTTCTTCATTTGAATAATTTCTAAGAACTAACTACTTTATTTGGTTTTGTTGATCTAAGCTTATCCGTTTTTGTATATTGCTAAGGCTGGCATTGAGTCCTGCCACCATCTCTGCAAAATTTAAAGACCGGTTTATTATCATTCTGTTTCTTTCATAATTTATATCCTGTGAACTAAAAAGTAAGAATCATCTTTGTTATTTTACAAACAGTCTGTACTGCATACTCCAAGGAAAACAATGCCTGTACCTACCTATGCTTTCTTAGGACCTAATTTTTCTGTGTTAACCGTTAACTTCTAAATGTACTAGTAACTGTTTACTTCTAAATTAAGGCAAAGGTACCTAAATGTGCAGGTTAATGGAACATGGGTTGCTATCTCCTGAAAAAGCTAAGAAAGCATTTGAGAAAAAACAAAGGAGGCAAAAGGAGCTTCGAACAGGAACTCCTATTAAGATATCATCAAAGCCACCAACTAAGACCGAAACATCACAGACAGCAACAGTCATCAAAGAATGGAGACATAAAAGCCAAGAAAAGAATTGTCAATGAGAGTGATGACGATGATGATTTCATTCTAAGTCATAAAAGAAGAAAATGGTAAGAAGGAAAATCACATTATGTTTATTTATAAACAAAATAAAAGCTGAAGAAATGCTGTGAGACAACTTAATGATTGTTAGATAAAAACATTTTTCATGTTTCTAACTCACTCATGCAATAAGGGATATGCAACCTACGTGTCTCTTGAAATCTACTTTATGACAATGGAAACTGCTTCCCTCTGTTGCCTCAGTGTCTTGTGATTGAAAAACATATAAATATATAACATTACCCTCCAATTTGAGATCTTTTGTGGTCTTTGTTTTAGAATGACCATTACATTAACCTGGAGGAATTTGTAAGGAAATTTCAGAATATAAAAATAAAATAAAGACTTGCATTAGTTTATCAATTTTTTTATCCTGCACAAGGTATTGGATTCGGCAATAGATTAATCTTGCGTGTAATACTTTACCTATTGCTGGTTTAACAAGTTTTCGCATATGGTGAAGATCAAACATCTTTTACCTAAATCCACAGAATATACAAAGATTGATGAATGTAGTTCACTATCTCAAAAATACCAAAAAAAGAGAAAAAGAATTAACATGGTTCAACACCCTTTACCTACATATATAAAACTCTTTCAAAAAGTGTTTGTGTATCTTAAATTTAATTGCAAAATTCGTAAGCCACTCCAAATTGTGTATCACTTTACAAAATGAAGGATACTCGTTCAAAAGTTACAAGAAATGATTATACACTTTCACTACAACAGATTGTCACAGAAGTGGTCACACACACAGTTGTTCTCTTCTCTAACTTTGGTTGGGTTGGGTGCTATGTTTTTCACATGACGTTTTTACACTGTAAAATTTTATGAGTCCATTTAAGAATGTGAGTTAGTAGACCTTAATTATCTCACCTTTCCACCTACACTCCAACTATCAAAGTGAAGTTCTTTAACAGTCAAAAAAGTTGTCAAGTTTAAGTCAATTCTTACTCAAGAACACCACCATTCTAATGATGGAAAAAAAAATAATAAGATAATTTGTGAAGATGATTGCATCATTGAAGGATGAAGCTGTTAAAGGGAGGGTAAGACTCACTAAAATTGAGTGAAAAACCATCACTTTTAAGTGCAACGTCTTTGTTTTATAACTTTAAATACTTTTAAATTTAATATACAATTAATTATCAGTACTTTATGGCTTTGTGCTTTAAATAACTTCAGATAAGCGTGTTACATTTAGTAAGAAATTTGAATTATTCTTCTAACAACATGTTACATATATTTAGAAAATTGAATTATTCTCTCAACAATATATGTGTGTGTGACATTTATTTAGAATTTTGAATTGTTTCCTAAAAATATATGTCATTGTGTACGTATTTTGTAGTTTTAAATAGTTTTAAAATTTTATAATATTCACCTTTATACAATTATCTAATGGTACTTTAGACAAGTGTGTGTTTTTGTAATATGACTTTGAAAATATTTAAAATTAAAATATTTATATTTATATAATTATTTATTCCTACATTGTAGCCATGTGCTTAAATAACCATCAACAAGTGTGTTTGTGGTACATTTATTTAGAAACTATTATTTTCATTTGTACGATATATATATATGGTAAATATTTATTTTATATAATTAAAATTTATAATAAATAAATATGTTTAAATATATAAATTATATCATAATTAAAATTTGTAATGAATATTTTTTTAATATATAAATTATATTTTGTTCCTCTTTTAAGTTATATATAAACGTGTATTTATTTTGCCAATAAAAAAATTATATTTTGAAGTTACATTAAATAATTTATATTCTAATGCATGTTTATTTTTAACTATTGAAAACTACATTAAGAATGATTTAGAAATAAATAACATAATTTTAATTTTTAATAATTGTAAGATTTTTACTACTTTTAATATGTTAGAATATCCACATTATACGATATAAATAAAGAACGTTAGCGTGACAAACACTTCAAATCCAGACAGATAAATCATAGTTAAATAGACATATTTTTTATTATATCAAAGGAAAACTCTTTCCCAAGCCTTAAAATCTACGATGGAATCCAAGTTTTGTGTCATTTTCCGGCCAAGTGGCCAGAATTCATTGTTTGGACTTGTTTTGATCCTGTTTTAGTATTTTGTAATTATTTTCATTCCAATATTTTTTTTCTAGTTATGTTCCTGTCACCACTCTATATATTTATTACATGTATTCATGTTCTGTTGAGCAGCTAGCTTCTGAACAAAAATAATAAATATATCATCACCATCAAAATTTCTTGTTTGAGTGTTAATTATAATAGTAATTATTGTGTTAACCTTTGTCCCACAGTAAATGCAAGATCTTGTCCTTAATGATATAAGGAGTATTCTATATATGTTTTAAAGACTCACTCTCATGATCTCATGATCCTCTAGAATCTCAATATATATGCCACTTGGGCGTGCATAGCTATAGTGATGGAGATAGATTGTGTACAAATTACTAACTTGTAAGCTAAGAACTAATAAGAATCCTTAATTAATCTCAAAACTTTGCTAGTTAATTACCTCTCTTAAGTCAGATCAGAAACTCAACATCGAGGTTCAGTAAAAAGTGTCCTCTTTGAATAATGAAATTAGTACAAAAGTGAAATAAAAAAGTCAAAACAATAATGTGTCCTCTGTTCTTATTCACTCCACCTCCCAATCCAACCACAAGAATCCTGGAACAGAAACCCAATGCATTCACAATTCGAAGATCTTATCCGGGGTGGCCTTGTCGGGCCTTAGCCTCACCCATCCCATAACGTGGCCCATATGTCTCATTGTTAAGGTTCTTTAATTAATCATTTTTCTTACATGAATAACATGTGGCAGGGTTCGGTTCCAAGAGTTTTTCTCTGTACTTTTACACTGTGCAAAAAAAGTCTTATGCATTACTTGACCTATATCAATTGGGAAAACAAAAAAACTAAAATAGAAGATATTACAGTTCATGGGTCCAAAGTCCAAAACATGTACACCACATAAGGTAACAGCTCATTTGGAGGTACAATATCATCGTTTGGTACTGATACACTGGAAAATATGGCAAACCCAAGTATAAAACAACACTACCATGGACAAAATTATTTTCTTTGTTATTGACGTGAAGCGTGACATGTAGAATCCCTATGAGTGAGTGACAGAAGCTAGCTATAAAGTTAAACCATCACCTTTGCTATAGAGTTTGCGGGTTATTTCACTCGATCAATAATAGAATTATGGTGCTGTAAATTACCAGGATTAGTAACGTGTCAAATCTTAATAATAAGAAAAGGGACCCTTCAATATGTTTGACACAGCATGCCACTTTGAAGTGTGGGGTTAGTCCATTTATATATTAGAGTTAAGTCACTGTTTGAGAAATTGCACGTGGCAAGCTTGAAACACCTATAACGCACCATGACACAGGCGTTACGCGGTTGGGACGCACATAACAAAATAGTCCTATAGGACAATATGAGTGCTACAAAATTCAAAGCATAGCATTGGTTAGTATTTTCACTGTTTTGAAAACTACTTTATGGCAATGAATAAAAGAAAAAGTACAATTGGATTGGATTATTACCGTATGATGTCTGAAAAATGTTAGTGATGATGAGATGGAGACAATTACAGACCATGAATTGGACAACATTGCCGAGGAATACTAGCTGGCCCCATAAATTTAAGAGGGATCTTATCGCATACTAATAAACTGAAAAAAGGAGTAGGAACAAGAAAAAAAATTATTGCATATCTTCTACGAGTGGCAAATAAATATATGGTAAAAGTGAAGAAATATTCAAAGAAGGGTCCAAAAACCTAAATCATTGCTGGCCCTGACTATCGAGTTTTAAAAGCACTCACATGCATTGGTTGGCTACATGATCGATCTCTACAATTGCTTACCAAACCCAATGGATTATCGCATCAGTTACATACATATATAGATACTGAGTTACTTATACTAATACAACATTCTCCAAAAAGCATGAATGATTAATTACCAACCAACAAAGCATGAATGAGTTGCAACGTGTGTATAGAAAAACGTTTGTTTTGACATCTCTCCCTGGGCCGGGGACATGGTATGGTTTCTCTTTCTCTCCATTGTTTTTAGCTTTTGAGATATGACATGGAGAGAGAGAGAGAGAGAAATTATATGAATATAAAATGCTGACAGAATACAAAAACATAAATATATACACCGTATCGCAACCAAAAAAGTTGTTCAAATAATAAAAATAGCCGTATGATATACCTACATGCAAAGACAAACTAATACAACTTCACCAAAAAGAGTAAAAAGCATAAGCAAAAAAGAAAAACCCCAATTAACTAGATTGAGAAAGTGCATAAACAAGTGGTCGTCACCCTTATTAAATTTGACTAACCAAACCCTGCTACGCTCCAATCCATTCCTGTACTTTTCACAGTGTAAAATACGAAACTGTACGAAAACAAAATAGCAAATTATTGGTGACAGCGAGTTAAGGGAAATGATAATGAAGTATAAGAGAGCTTAAACCTAGAAAGCTTTGATACATGTATCGAATGAATACAAAAGGATAAGGTGTAGATGAACAGTGTAACAAGGGTGAAATTGTGGAGGCTGGTTAAAAAGATAAACATCAAGTAAGAAATAGTTTATATATGTATATATGCAGAAGCAAAGTTAACAGAAGGTTGCGTGGCAGTGATGTGTGAAACTAATGCTATGCCGTGGTGTCTCATTTTTCTCTTGTGGGTCCTTCCTTTACTCCTCTGTGAACCTTTATAAGTGTTATATGAGTCATTCAGAAGTGACCAAGGGAGAAAAAATAAACAGAAAATCACACACACACAGACACAACTAATGAATTTCACTTCATCACTTGCATGCCTTATCAATTCTGACAAACTCTTCTTCCCTCTATTCACAAACTAAAACATTCACCTTCTCTAACACCCCAATTCTAATTCTCATCAGTTAGACATATAAACACTGTTAACCAGTTTGGTTACACAGGTAGAGTGTGTGAGATATTATAAACCGAGGAAAAAATGAGAATTTCAGCGGAGAAGGTTGAGACAGAGTCTAACGGTGAGAGTAAGAAGATAAAGCGCATGAGAGACACGAGCAAGCACCCTTTGTACAGGGGAGTGAGGATGAGGAACTGGGGGAAATGGGTGTCGGAAATTCGCGAGCCGCGTAAGAAATCACGAATATGGCTAGGCACATTTCCGACGCCGGAAATGGCAGCGAGGGCGCACGACGTGGCGGCGTTAAGCATCAAAGGCTCCGCCGCCATTCTAAACTTCCCTCACATGGCGAACTCGCTCCCACGCCCTGCGTCGCTCGCGCCACGCGACGTTCAAGCCGCGGCGGCGAAAGCGGCGCACATGGCCGTGGAGCCTGATAATAGAGCTTTCGCCGCAATGGACTCGTACTCTGCCTCAGATGATCTGGGTCAGATTATAGAGCTTCCTTCCTTGGAAGATGGGTCATTGGAGATGGAAAAGGAGTTTGTTTTTGTTGACTCTCTTGACGCTTGGATGTATCAGCAACCCTTTGGTTTTGACACTGAACAAGGTTTTGAGGGTTTCATGTTGAATAATTACTAGGTTTCAAGTTTATATTTTTTTACTTATGTTTCTTGTTTTGTATGTTTTGGTCAGTCCGTGTATCTAATGGTGTATCTAAGCAGCCACTTGTGGTTTTTCTTTCAAGGGCTGCTTCTCGATCACTTGTAGTATATTCATGTGTGTGTTTTTTACTTGATTCCTCTGATTTTAATTGTAAATGGGTAGAAATAACAATAAAGTAAGAGGAGAAATTTAATTTCTGTTTCTTGTTTTGGTACAAAATGTTTTAGTTATTATTAAAGTATTAAGATTGGGTTATATATCATGATATATATACTATCTGGGTATGTGATGGGTGATCCATGAAATTGAAATGGGGACTGTGTTGTGCGTGTGATATGTAATATTTCAGTCTTTTGATGGAAATAGCCGTACGAAAAGAGAAGGGGAAGAAAAGATATAGAAAGGGGAATATTGATGATGATGTTATTTGACCACACGTTGGTTCTATATCTTGCTTCTTCTAATTGTGCTTTCTAGCTAGTGCATTGGCAGGGAGATTTTTACCTTTAATAATAATTATGAAAGGATCGATGTGTTTACCTGGCTATCTCAATTCTGTGGGTGGATGTGGATGACCCTTTTTTTTGGCAAATGGAGGACTATGATTGGCTAAAGAGCGAGTGAGAGATGCATGTGACAGTGACAAATTCATTTTCATCAAAAAGGACACACATTACACACACAAACCAAACGGCTCACACTAGCCATATATTTCCATATCTTAGGGTCTCCTGAATTCAAATGCAAAGGGGTTTGGTTTGGTTTGAAGAAACTTAATTCAGTTAAGTGCAATCTCTAACTTTTCATGCACCGCTTGGTTTTTCATCTTCATGGTATCACCACACGGACAATCACTTAGATTTGACAGGCATAAGTGAAGTTTTTAATTTATATAAATCACAATGTATAATCATTTCATAATCGGGTCCCATTAAAGACTAAATAATGCATAAATGGTAAGCATTAAGTTAAATTGTATAGAAGATACTTCCATAAGTAAATTGATACGTTAACCAAAGAATGTTCCCCGGGAATTGCGTAACTGAAATACAACTTGTTATTATATATATACTATAATCAACAATAAGATAGTTTTCTTGTGGGAGTGTTCTCCAAATGGTGGGCAATGCAACGTATAGGAGCTATCAAAAAGATTGAAAATACCTATTAGATGCCATTGTGACC
This sequence comes from Hylodesmum podocarpum, assembly GCA_026586105.1. Lineage (NCBI taxonomy): Eukaryota > Viridiplantae > Streptophyta > Magnoliopsida > Fabales > Fabaceae > Hylodesmum > Hylodesmum podocarpum. Next base: position 6,702,922 of record JALJEV010000623.1, read on the forward strand.
ACAAATAGCACCAAGAAAATGTCGTATGGTTTCAAGGGGGAGGATTTTGCTGTTAAAAAGGATCCACGATAGCAATGATTAACCATTTCTCCTAACAAAAATAAAAGTCAGAAGTGCAACGTCAGCTTTTTAATGACAAGCCAAATCTAGTTCAATGTTTTCACTTTCAAGTTCAACCACCGTATCAAACTCAATGTCCATTACATTATCTCCAAAGCTGAATAAGTAAATAATGTTAACAATTGTGTTTAGCATATTATAAGAAATTTCATTCGATGTGATTATGCTTATCAATGAAAAAATTGAGCATTCTAAGTTATAATTACAATAAAATATTAAAAATAAATATGGTGCACAAACAAAATATATAGCCTTAAAATTTCTGTTAATATCGCGAGTACGGTAAGTTTCATATATATATATATATATAGAGAGAGAGAGAGAGTACGTCGACATCTGGACAGCTCTGAGCTCGCATTACATTAATGTTGGTCAAGATCACTATTAATATGACAACAGCCAACTGAGTGCTTTATTTTTTGGGTGATAATAAAATATGGTGGGAACCAATAGGGTTGAGACATTGTTCCATACCATTTTTACATATATGTATCAAAATACATAAATTTTACAACTTTATATGATGATGAATAAAAATTGATTTTTCTTGCTAATTTGCTTTTACTTTCTGTAAACATAGTGTTAGACTCGAGAGGCACAAAATTTTCTTGATTCAATTGACTAAAATCTTTCCATGACCGGAGTTTACAAGGTTTTATGATTTAAACTTTGTCACTCTCGTGAGCCCATAAATTTAATAATACCAATTTTATATCTTGAATTCTCGTAAAGTTTGATGGGTTGTTTAGAAGAAATTCTGACAATCTAATCAAAATGTAAGTAATCTAAGTAAAAATCTCTATGGAATAAATAAACCTATTTGACTTTAGTAACCTCTCGAGTTAAATAAGGTAATAATTGTCAAGAGTGATTAAGCCCCATCTTACCATCATGGATTAGTAATTGGGTCTCACTTATTGTAAAAGTCGACACTCACTTGACTAGTAATGTTTAAAAATTAAAAATATTACTTTTAAATTTAAAAATATCATGTTAATCATTTATTGTGTCATGTTTATAAAGTTTATTAAACTTTTTTTTATAACACACTTTTAACCTTTTTCTTTTCCCTTAATATTGAATTGTATAATTTACATGTCACTCGTAGGTACTTAATTATTTGAAAAATAAATAAAACTACAAATTTAGTTTTAAAAAATTAAAGTCTAAAATTAAAAATAAATATAAATTAACACATTGTGAATTTGGATCCTCCAAACCTAAATTCACATACTATGAACAATAAAATGGGTTAATTGTGTAACTAAAATGGGGGAAAAGATTAGTTAGGTAAATAATAAATAAAAAAGTGTTGTTTAGGTAAAAAGAAAATCTAAATCAGATAATGGACGTTGGCCATTCCTCAATTTAGCTGATTCTGCTTCATCATGTCAACTAATATAACGAGACGAGTATACCATAAAAGGCAATACTTTCAGTGGCCATGCCTTCTGTTATTATGAGGTTTTAAAGTATTTGTTTATTTTATTTGATCCACATTGCTACTTATAATTAATTGTCACTTGTCAGTATACCAATAACCATCATTGTTTTCATTTTTTTTTTCTTATAAAAGAACATTGGGAATAGAGCATATATATTTCTTTTAAGTACCAGTATAATATAGACCGTAAAAATCTTCTTGTACGGAGAACTAAGGAAATATAAAAACTAGTTTTTTCAAAATGATGAAAAAAGGTTTTAAAGAGTCACGTTACCTTTTAATATATATTATCATTTTTATATATCTAATTATATTTTTATTTATCTTTTTAATTTAATTTTATGCTATTTTTTAATTTAATCTACATAATTATATAATAAAAGATTATAAAATAAATAACATAATTAGTAGAATTCTAATGAATGAGTATTTTAAAACTTTATTTCATATCAAAGTGAAAAATTACTGGACAAAATAACTATTTACTTAGAAGAGGCAATTAGTTCAGTATGTGGTTTGGTGATGGTTTATTTAACCAAGTTGCTAGCTAGTTATGATTATTTGTCAGGTAGCCAACAATCAATGTTTTCTACCCATATTATAAACAGAGAATATATATATATATATATATATATATATATATATATATATATATATATATATTTCTTCTATTCTTTTTAAAAAAGAAAACAGGTTTAATCTTATTAGGCAGAGAAATAAGGAATAGAAAAGACTATGTTCAGTAAAAGTTATGAATTGATGAGTTACTACAATTTGATAGAAAGATGAAAAAGGAGCTAGCACTGTTGTCTTTCCATCTACCACATGTTTACTCTCATCAGTTTACGTACGTTACAAGTAATGTACAGTCATTAGGGTCTGTTTGTGTCTGTTGGATACTTATGTTTTTTTATGGTTTAATTGCTCATTTGAAAGTGTTAAATTAGGGTTGAGGCCACGAGGGAAAAGCTTAAACCCTTTAAAAAATAATTTCTTAAAATTGAGGTTTCAAATAAGAAATTAAATAAAATAAATTATCTTTATATTGATAATTTTTGTGATTATTATCGTGTATAATAAATTCATTAATTTTATAATAATTAATATGTTTTTTAACATTGACAACTTAGAAAAATTAACTCAGTTAAATATGTTATTTGTGTGCTTGTACTGTGTTATGTTTAATTTCCGGAATCTAATTAAGTTTGTTTTGCATTATTTTTCTAATTTCTGATTCATCATAAAATAAATTATTACTTCCCAATAAAATAATTATTGCACGAAAGACAGAATCATTTACTTTAATATATAGTTCTATTAAAAATACATCATAAATATCAAATTCTGTCAACCTGTCACTGTGCAATAGAACAAGTGGCATCAATCACTTGTTCAACACCTATGTCCCACTATTGAAAACAAATTCATTTTTGTTAATTAATTTCAATATATTTTCATTCTAATATTTAATTTGCATAAGCACCCAATATTCGTATTTTTGGTTCTTATCCGTGGTACACTTGCATATATATTGTGGAAAAGAAAAAAGAATTATAGATAGAAAAAATCAAATAAGGTATATCTATTTTTTGTTTTAAATTTGAATACTCCATTTTTCAAGGAAAGAAAACTTGTTAACGAAAAAAGGAGATGATAAAAACAAATAAAAACATCTCCTATTACATAAAAGAAAACAAGAGAGGAAGGAAAAAATTGTAAGACTCACTCAAATATTCCTTCTTCACATAGTGATTAAGACAAAATTAAATAGCAATAAAGGGAAAAAAAACTATATACCTTTTTTATTAAGATCATTGTCTTATTCTATATACATTAATATATGTAAACATGTGATATATTAAAATAGTGATATTTAAACATTTCTTTTTATTTCTCTGTACATTATATTATCATACCCATATTTTTCTTTAGAGTGATTATATATGCCTTACATTTTTAAACACTTTACTAATATTTCTTATTTCTTTTTATCTCTTCCATTTAAATCATACTACCTGCTATACTTATCCTATAATTTTTCTCTTTCTTTATTCTATGACTATGTGTAGAATAATATTTAGATGTCTATTAATCCTTTTTCTTCTTCTCTCTTTCATTTCTTCTCTTACTGCTCACTGTGTGTTTAATTATTAGCATCACAGTTTATTAGTATTTGAATGTCCAAATATATTTTTCCAGTACACTAATACATGACATGATGCACATGACAAATATATTTGTGACTTATGTATATTTTATTATTTTAAAATATAATTTGAACTAAAACTAATTATATTAGATAAAATTAAGATTGTATCTTAAATTTTAAAAGATATAATTTTAGTTCTTAACAATTATAAAATACTTTCTAATAATCTATATAAAAAGCTATCTAATTATATAACTTACTGTACAGATATAAATTTTAGGGTTCGCCTTAATACAAAATTCAAAGTATCCAATTGCTTATAGAAAAATATATCGAGACTTGTTCTTTTATTTCTTTATGGATTAAGTAAAGAATGAAAAATTGAACCTAGAGTACTTCAATACTGATCACCAAATTCTAAATATATTCACAAAATTAAAGTCAAATAGATTTTAAAGCTAAAGAGACAAATTCGGTGTACTGTATTTAGAAAATTAGAATTAAGGGGGTGTGTTGAGAGTAATTTCGTCTTTTAGTTATGTCAGTGGTTGGGTGTTTTAAAGTAGTGTTAACAGTGGTTAATGGTGATTAGTAATTAACTTAATCAAATAACTGGTGCATGGGATGATAACTTTTTCCTGCAATTCCTTCTCTTTCTCTGAATTTCTGTGGCGTTAATTTGTAATACTTGTGACAAGTAGTATCAGTCATTCAGAGTTGGTTTGCTGAGCTTCAAACCATGGTGCAGAGAGGTCAATATAAATCACAATCAGTGTCCGCCACAACTTGGTGGTTCAATTTGATCATTGAATATATAAAGGTCCTGATGGTCCCTTCACATTAATAAATTTAATGAATGAGTACCCTACACACCTTCACATTATACATTTTTAAAATATAAATTTCCCATTTGTTCGTCTTCATTGGTCAACATTTTTCACTTGTTATTGTCCCCGCAAACTTACACAAGCACATATACCTTGTCAGAAAAAGAAAACTATATATTATATATAATGGCTCTACGAGCCACAAACTCAATAATTGAAAGCGAAATTGCTTTGAGGCAAGAGCCATTCCATTTTTGTTTGCTTTGTGGAGGATCATCACACTTTTATACACAGTATTGATTAGGAAGCGTTTGGGAACGAAAGAGAATCACTTCTCCTATTCACGTTGACAAATTTGCTACATGCATGACCGACCACCAACAAACAAAGAATCGATCAAATAATAATGTTACACACTTATTAAGTACTACGCGAAAAGTTATAATATACTACCAATTAATTAATTAATTTATAAAATATTCATGTTTATAAAATAAATTTATTAATCTTTTTTTATGAGAATCAACTATATAATATTTATACTGAGGATTCAAGTATTATATATGTCATTAATCCGAATATTATATAAAAACTACCCATAATAATGAATTTATAAAATAAATTTATTTATTATAATAAAATTTGTTATTTTTGACTTTATTTCACCATAATTATTATTTGAATAAATAAAGTTATGTATTAATACAAGTGGGAATAGTATTTCTTTTTATGGTTGTTTACATATGTAACATATAAGCGAATAATATCTTGTGAGTTATGATCATTGAACCAAACTAAGTGTGCAACTTTTCTCTGTACTCGTGTTGATTTCCATCCAATTTCATGCTGTCAACCAATATCTTCAAATAGACACACCAATTTCCCCTCATCACATATAATTAATCAAATTAAATTTCTATATAAATACAAACTAGATAAAAAAAATAAATTATTTTTCTAGGAGATGCATGAAGGATTTAATTATTTAAATTTTCTGTTCTCATTCCTTGTCTTCTTTTTTGTCCCCCACTTACATCGTGTTAACTTAACTTGCATAATGAGTTTCCACTTTCACGACAAGTAATTTAAATTTATTAAACCCTTAAGTGCACCTTAACGCCGTTAAGTGGCAGGGTTTGCAATTTCACTTCACTGTTATTTAAACCCTGCATGTTCTGAATATGTGTCTTCTTTTATCATTTTCTTCAAATCACTGGCATTGCTCTTTCCAATGACACTGTGCATCAATTATAAATCATGCACTCTCTGTGTACCCATCCATCGGTAAATCACATGTAGCCTGCAACACAGGGGAAAATGACAAAAGAAAAACACCCACCTTTCAACTTTTGTGCACATACCCTCAAACTATAAAATAACAATTAATCTGTGATTTTAAATAAATATTTACATGTCATGATGAATAATTTATTTCTAATTTCTAAATGAATTTCAATTAAATTAAATTAAATCATTTTGAAAACAAATCCAAGTTCTGCTATTATAAATAAGATTGAAGTATAGTATGTAAGTTTCTGCAAGTTAGTTTTATTTTGGACTTTTTTAAAAAAATTTTATTAATTAATATGTAAAATTTCTCTCGTTTAAATTAGAAGATATGAAATTTATATAAATTAATTAGCTTAGGTAAAAGCAAATTTTAGTTTTTGGGAAAATGAATCTTATAAATTTCTACGTTCTACATTTAGTCTTATAAAAATTTCTTTCCCATATTACATTGAAAAAAAAATGGTTAATTAGTTGTGATGATAAGTAAACATTCAAATATTCAATCTTATGTTGAAAGATTGATACTTAATTTTAAAATAAAATATATAAACATAAATTGTAATATACTAAATCAGTTTTATTTGAAAGAAATTTGTAAATCCTTCGGAAAAACATTAACTTTCTTGGTAGAGGGAGAAGAAAAAGATTAAAATTAAAAAATAAAAGAAAATAAAATTTTGAATTAATTATTTTATAAAATTAATTTTTCGTTTTCGTTTTCTCTTTAACCATATAAAGGAAAAAATGAGAATATTTTCTTTCTTTTTATTTTCTGTGGTAGTACTTTTGTGTGGGCCAAACTACCATAATTAGGGATGCGAAATAGCAGCAGGGACGGTATTAAGATTCTAACGTTTCTTTTATAGCTTATGTTTAGTTGGCTTGATTTGAAAGACGAAATAGCAAATGCAACCGAAAAAGTAGAATCAAACTAGTATCTAAATAAATGTATCTCTAGGAAGAGGATCTCACTGGAGCAAGATACATAATGTTAGTTAATGTGCGAAATTTAACACTATCAATAAAATAATATATGTCGATAATGATCATGTTATGAGCACTTACGAGTGCTTTTGAGAAAAGTATTACAAAGAAATGATTACAATGACCCAGCTTATAGCTTGCAATAGGATGAGGGTGCAATTTTGGTTCTTTGTCCTTGTCCCCACTCCCAATTTCAGCTTTCTGCTGTGACCATCTCATGAAATACGTATATGTTCGTACCTGGGATCAATAATGTCTGTAAGGATAAGGGGCCAAACATCTTTCTCCTTGTATTAGACTTTTCTCCTTCGTAGGTTTATCGAGTTGGTAACATTCATATGCAAACACTCCAAAGTTTCTATTTTAGTGTTTGAACTTATAAAAATCAATATTTATAAAAGAACTTGGATCGGAGGATTTATATATCGCTAATAAACGAGTAAAACCTTAGCATACTCTCAGATGTTGAGAGGGAATAACTTCCATATCGTGGCAGGTGCACTGTATTACAATTTTAAGATAAAACTATGATTTCAAATTTAAAATTTTATATAGAATGCATAGTTTTTCTTCTTGTTTTTTTCTTTTATGGTTTAAACTGTGAATGAAATGTGCAGAAGATAATTACAAGTCGATCAGATAAGCTGGTAATTGGGAAGTAGGTAATGTATTTTTTTTCCGTGACATATATTGTTAGAGAATAGTCACTGCATTACTTGTTACTTTCCATCTTAATTACTTTTTCTTATCAAACCTAAAAGTTTGGTTAAAATATTTGAGCTACTGCCACTTGACCAACAACATGTTGATGTCGGGCACGGTATTTCAGCAATTACATATGACTTTAAAGCATTACTTGTTTGGGATTATGTAATTTATCTCAATGGGATTAAAAAGTTAATCTAATTTTAACTCAATTTTTGTTTAGATGGATTAGACAACTCTTAATTATATATTAAATAATAAGAAAAATGTTATCGATATAGTAATTTATTTTTACTGTTATTTATATAACAATTAATATAATAATCTGTGCAATAACATTTTGTTATTAAACATAATTTGTTATATTTTATAATAATAGAGAAATAGATATAAAATGGTAATGTTATATAAATTGTTGTGTGTGTTTTTAAATGACTATTTTGGTGATATTAGCTAAAATTTGGTTTAATAATAGATTCTGTGAATATTTTATATTCTTATAATTTCTTACCATTTGAGAATGTGAAATTTGAGTTGTATTCTGATATAAATTTGAAACTTGTTAAGAAAAGAAAAGTTATATAAGTAACTACACGTAGAAACCCTTAAAAATTGTATATCACAAGTTGACAACTAAATGTGAAAAAGACACTAGCTTAATGAGATGCTATAAAATAATATTACTTTTGTAGCGCCATATATCAAAGCAAATCTTAAAAGTCAAAAAACGAAAGGGAGAAAGAAACAAAAGAGAATATATTTTCCATAGTATTGGCTCACCACTCACCTGTAACCATAGTTGAAGGATGAGCAAATTGCAAAGACGCAAATGAAGAGCAACGCCATAAGGGGGAAATTAGTTAACGAGTCATTATCAAGGAAAATGCCTCATAATCATCATAGCTTTGCATTTCTCAAAGCTCTTTTCAAGTTTTAACACATTATCACATATCAATACACATCAATCGAAATATTCAATTCGCACTTTCTTTCCCTCAACACATCCTTGCCCTCTTTCGTTAGTCCATACATTTATGAGTCATGGACCCCATTTCTTGTTTTTGTCAGTAACTTATTCGCAGGTATCTATGACTACTGCATATTGTATATTTATTCTCATTCTCATTTTATTAGATTTATTTAATAAAAATCTAATATATATCTATCAATATTTTATTAATATATCATGCATGTCTAAGTATTTTCCCCTTAAAATTTATATTTATGAATATTACTCCTCAAATTAAAAATTATGAAGTTGGTACTTTTTTTCTCGTGCGAAATTGGTTGAACGAAAGTAGGCATCTCGAGATCAGTTTGTCTAATTAGGATAGGTTAATCTTGACCAAGTAGAGTATATATATATATATTAAGAGTTAACTTAATTTCGTTTTTATTTTATTATAATAAAAGATTCTTTTTAACAAAAAAAAGGCATGTATTAATAATTATAATTGTATTTATTGACAATTCATTGGTATCTTGTTCATTCATTATTTTATTTTATGATGATAAAAAATAGTGTTTTTTTTATGGAGATATATTATTTCATCAATTAAATCAAAGGTATCTAATATATTGATACCTAACGATTTTCCACAAAGTGTCAAAGAAGGATATAATTTGTACAAGTCTTTTCATTTTTTAATTTGATACGATTCATTCGTTTATGGAGCTATTTACTCGATCGCAAACATTTATGAAATACTTCTAACAGAGAGACAAATAGTCCATTTTGAAAAAATCTATTATTGACTTCTTCCATATATGAATTTATCTAATTCAGAAGGGAAAAACTTGTATTGGTATCTCAATTTAAATTCAAATATTTCATATTATTAAGAATGAGGAATAAAAAATATGAGGATGAAAATAAATAAAAAAATAAAAATTCTTAAAATAATATGTTTTAAAAGTATTTATAAATTAAGAAAATTTTAAAATTATTCTTTAATAATCTCTTAGATTAACTTTCTAAACTGTACTTTATTGCAAGATAATTAATACTAAATATTATATTAATTTCATTTCACTCCGTACAATTGTTATTGGATGGTTTGATACTAGATAAAATTAATTATAATTTCCATGATGAATTTTCTTTTGAAAAAATATTTGTTGCCTTAGCTTTCAACATTATCAATTTTGATATATAAAATCAAAAACCATTTCAAACAGGTACGTTACATAAGTTTACTGTATATATAAAACGATTTTTTTTTAATTTCAACTTGTTATCAAGGCCGGACCACAAAAACTATACTTTGATTTCCATCATCTTTAAGACAGACGCCAGAGGAACAGTTGAATGTGTCGGCTAATCATTGGAGCTGAAAACTGGTTCACATACCCAAAATGAGAATGAAAGAGGACAAATGAGTTTTTTATTCAGAAAAGAAAAAAAAATAAAGGTTTTATATACGTATGCAACTTAAACAATATTTTCTTCTGCGAAAAATAATTATTAAGGTTTCGTATACATATTGTAGAATAGATCATACATCTGTGATTGGTAATAAAATAAAACTATTTTTTCACATAAATAAAAGTTGAAACATGAAATCCAACAATCATATACTCTCTAATGAGTAATGAACATACTTAGCATGAAACGCAAAATAATTTTTATCTCATGAAGAATATTTTAAAATTAGAATTTTATTTATTCTTTTATCAATATCTTTACCATACTGACTAGCATTTGCTCTAAAAATTATAATTAAATGAAATAATGTAGTAAGAGTGAGTGATTGCTTTTGATCGTTTTATCTCATCTCTTGCAATCTTTAACATGAAATGTAGAACAATAGTTTAACTAGAAGACACGGTTATAAGAAAACAGCTACTCGTGGTGATGTTTCGAGAGACAAGTTGGTCAATCTAAGGAATTGAAAAGAAATAGAGAGAATAGGTATTGTTTTCTCCATGATGGAACCTAAAAGCCTATGCCCAACATCAAGCATGGGAAACCCTGTCCATTTTGCTCGGTGAAAACGAAATGAATTGAATAGTAATAGAAGTGGAAAATATCTCACCAAATTATTATCATAAGATGAATAAAAAAATGAGAGAGTGATATATAGTTAATGAGAGCCACCGGATACGAAACTGGCATGGGATCACAGTCTTTGTCTCCGTGGTCATATTTCACTTTGATAGTGACTGTCGGCATTCTCCTAAAGCTACACGTGTCTTTCATCAACCCATTCAACCGGTTCCCCGTTCACTTTATAGCTAGCTTCTTCTTTGGGTTTTTTCTTCCCTCTAAAACAACTTGCTGTAAATCTTAGAAAAGAGAAAATAAACGATAACAGCAGATTGAATAACTGTAATTACAATTTATATATCATATTTTAACCAATTAAGTTCATTTGAAGACACAAAATAATTTTATCAAACGTTAATGATATTTTTCTTTCAGTACACTCTGCAATTAAAGTTTATTAAATTTTATGAATTGACGTATGATTTTAATTTTATTTATTGAATCACATTTATGATTTTGTGATTTTAATTTATAACATGCTTTTCGTTTAGAACGTTAGATGCATTATTAAGAAATTATTGGAGGAAGAATCTTTGCATGTTATTAACTATGGTGGAAGAAGTTACTAAAGTCAAAAGACAAATTGAAAAATATACCCTTTATCTTATCAATCTTTGTTATATTCTTTTGGAACCACGATTTTATTATACGATTATTAACATTAAGAAAGAAATAAAGTCGAGAAAAATACTAGTAACATATTCTTTAATACTATTTCGTAAATTCTAACAAATTTGAGTTAATAACAAATAATTTATTAAAATTGTGATATCAATAACTAAACTTATTAGAATATATCGAATTTTGCCAATAACTTTTTCTGTTTAAGAAGTTTAGATAAGATAAATCTTGATGTTTATTAAGACTAGGACACGCCTTAAAAAAACGCTTACAGAAGTCCTTGTAAATTATTTATCAATACGGTTATCACATGTAATTTATATACAATTTATTGGTCCATTTAATAAAGATGAAATCAATTATATGATTAATTTAGTGGGTTAGTTTCAAATAATTATTATGAACGGTTTTTTATAAATATATAGTTATTATGGTCAATAGTTATTATTATGATATAGACTAAAGTATTAATTGATGAACATTATATTAAGTTTTGTTTTATATATATGAGTGAGTTTGTGATGAGTCATTTAGATGTAGTAGTAGCATGTTGAAAGGTACGTGTGTATCATTTTCATGAGTGTTAGTAGTAGTTGTCTTCCCATTAAGTAGTCTATACACACGTACAAATACTAGAGGCTGTTTTGTCTCACAAAATCTGAATCTCTCACGCGTACTACACCCATGATTTATATATCATAATTTGTATCTATGTAATTTAAACATTTTAAAATAACATTAAATCGATCTATCACATCAATTAAATTCTCTAACTTCTAAATTATTTTTATTTGTGCCTTTAACACATTTTCTTTGGAGTCTTATTAAAATAATTAAAAAAAATTAACTAACTAAAAACTAGCTTGCTAGCGCGTACTGGTTTCGACTTACCAGCTCGGACGCGGGGTATGTATATAGCGTACCAGTGTTTGAATATTTAACGAGTCCCTAAATACTAACATATTTTTGAAGAATATTAATCTCGATAGTATATTGCTGTACTTCATTATAATTATATATTGTTAAAAAAATCTAAAGTATTAAAATTTATTAATTAAAATATGATTCTCAAAATATTAATTAGAAGATATTAATTTTTTAATATATATTATTAAATACTTCCTCTCATCCTTAATCCTTATTATTTAATAAGGTCTAATAAGTTAAAAAAAAATATAGTTTTATCCTTTTTACATGATCCAATCTAAAATGTTTTTTGCATTAATTATTTTTAATATAAAATTACCCTTCATTAAATTTATTTTCTTACTTTATTATTTCTGAGGTGTAAATGAACAATACTACCGGAATAGAAATATAACTGATTTATATTAAGAAATGTTATTCTTAGGGGAAAATAATTCTCCTACGTAAATGGGAACACTTTGAACAGATATACAATCTTACGATGCCAGGAAAACTACAACTTAGTGGATAATTACAGATTAAACACCAATGTAATCACTAGTTTCACAACCTGCATATATTAGATTGGAATTTATAAGCTTAATAAGTGTCTTTTAGTTAGTTTTCTTAGTTAAATTTAATCTCTTATATTTTATTTTATAAATTTTAATTATATGTGTATAAGTTAATATTTATATTATTTTTATTAACTTAAATACGCAGTTAATAAATTAATTATTTAAAAAAGATAAAAAAAAATAGAAAATAAAATTAATAAAACAAATACATACACTTATTTAACAGCATAAAATTATCTATTAAACATTTCTCTTTTAATAACTATCGTTGAGATATATTTTTACCAACTATCTGATGTGTTGAGGTGTTAGTATGGAATTTAATCTTGAGAGTCGTGACACTTATCAGAATTATAAAATTTTATGATGTTTTGGCAACTTAATTTTGATGCAGTTAATAAAGGGAAACGATGTACTATTTTGAAGGCTCTTATAGAATTAAGGAAGAGCTTGAAGAGGAGGGAAGGATTCTCGTATATTTCTCTTCTCTTTTCTTCTTCTTTACTTTTTTTTTATCAAAAAGTTTAAAATTTCTTTTAGTAAAATTTGCTGGATCTTATAGATTGTGAATCTATGATGTAATTAACTTTTATTTATTTAAACTTCCTTTTGTGGTCTAGTTATTGTTTTCATCCTTAAATTTGTTTTTTGATTAATTTGATATTTTAAATATTTTTTTTGTTTTATTTTGTTCCCTTAACTCTTAGAAATTTGTGTCAAGATTTTACTTTTCTATCAATTCTATTAGGTGATTGAAGGTATATTTGGTAGAAGGAAGAGAAATACAGTACATGAAAATAGAAAAGAGAGAAATAGAAAGAAAAAGAAAAATTGAAAAATATGATAGATTTTGGTGGTGTTTGGTTTTAAAGAGGTAAGAAAGAGAGAAATAAAAAAAGTAAAAAAAAAATATTTTAAAAGTATAAATCGAGCGAGACAAATAAAAAATCGATTTTGTGTTAGTATATTAAACACTAATACTTGATTATGAAATGAGTTTAATCATTAACATAAGTTGCTTCAATTTGTTTGCAATTCAGGGTGGAAATTTTGTACCGTGCACGAGACTCACTTCTTTTTCATTTCTTTCATTATTATTTCATCTCAACCAAATAATTCTATTTTTTAATTTCACTCTATTCCCATTCTGGATCTCCACTCAATTTCTAAACCATTTTACTTCCTACCAAACAAACTGTAAATAGATCAACCCAAACGAATGAAATGATATAATCCTCTTTGACTAAAAACAAGTGTTGTAGTTATAGAGCTATCTCATGTGGCATTTATGAGACTTTTTTGTTTTTAGTTTACGTGATTTTAGCAGTAGTTCAAGTTGAGAAGTTTGGGTGAGGTATAAAGTTTGCATTCCATGTGTCTAGTTTTTTGGGGGAAAAACACTATCAATTAGAAGCTGGAGAATGGTCAAAGAGCAAAGAAATAGAAGATTGGAGACTGAAGAGCACCCATAATCTACATCCTAATATAGTAATATATAGGCCAAACCCATCAAAAAAAAATTATGAAGTGTGGATGCAGATCATAGTATGTATTACAGTCATTTTCGACTTTTAGACTATTTTGGTTTCAGTAACCTACACTTTCCTTGTGTCGGAAGAAAGATTGCCAGTAAAGAAAATAAAGAAAGATTATACCACAATGAGATAAGATTGTTTATTCAATTGGAAAGGATGGACCTTATCAATTAATAAGTACTAATATACCATTAATAAGCTTTTACCAACATTCATTATAATTATCGGTAATCCACCTTGGATAACCATAAATTAATTGTCTATCTATAAACATTTTACCATCAATTTATTTTGTCCCTAAATGGCACATAATCACAACCGGAAATGTCTTTTTTGGTTTGCATTGTATTTATTAAAGATGTTATTTTATTCTTACTATATATATATAATTTGTAAATATTTTATGTGTGTCTATTAGTCTTTCTATGTATATAATATTAGATAAGACAAATGATACATTGTTTAATAATTTATAATTGGGTTAAATATAGTATGTTTTTAATCATGCAAATAGGACCATGTTCGTTTTTAGTCATTAGTTAAAACAAAAAATACTTTTTATGATTCCACATTTATAGAAATGTCATATCAATCATCGTTGCCTTTTTTTAAAAAATAATGGACTAAAATATTATTACATATGATTATTGAAAATAATTAAAAAATGTAAAAATATAAAAATTATTACTTATTATTTTTAGTGACATTTTCACAAATATTACATCTGAACCATATCACAAAATATTATTCATAACATTTTTTAATACCTCTAGTAATATTTTTCATTAAATAAGTATTACTAAAGATAATATATATTAATATTTTTCAACTATTTATAAATAGATATTATTAAATGTCAATAATTAAACGAAATAATCTTTATGAAAGATAAAGATTACAACTGATATTTCTATAAAAAAAAAAAAAAAACTTTATTTTGTGTATAATTTTAATCACAAAAATGAAGTTCAAACATAAGATCATATGTATATTATCTAAATCTCTTTCTATTAGGTTGTCTTTAGTAATTTTTATAAAAAAAGAAAAAAAAACTCAAAATAAATAATTTATTTTCTTAGAGATAGATTAAAAATGAATATTAACCTATTTATAAAGACTAAACGTATATATTTAATTTAATCCATTATAATTTTATCTTCAAAATTTTCATTACATAATTTATGCTCTGCGTTTTTAAATACTTTTCTTAAATCTTATTTTATAGCACAAATTATTTATTAAATATTAAATTAATAAACTTTAAAACAACTACATTAGATCAATAAAGATAATGAACAAATAAATAAATTAGGTAAAATTAACTTTATATTTTAAATACACATTATTTAAATAAATGGATCAAACTTAAAATTACAGTTTTTAATAAACTAAACTTGAAAAAATCAAATATTAATTTGGGTTTACTATTTTTTTAGTGTATAACAATCACAATAAAACTAAAAATTTTATAACATCATATATGTATTATTGAAATTTTCATCACTGGACCATGGATCCTACATTTTGATTTTGTTGAGAAAACTACCTTGCAGCAATAATAGATAGGCTAAAATGGAAACAATAAAGTCACTCTATAAACCTATCAAGGGTTGATACATGGAGTCATTAGTATAGCTGCAAATTTATAATCCATGTCCATATTGTCTGCCTTTTACATCCATCTATCACTGTCAAAACCACCCACCTGCGTTTGTGTGCATAATGAGAGAAAAGCATATTAAATACTATGCATTGCATTGAATTGGATTTGCTAGTTTGCTAGAAAGAGGGAAGAATATGGAGTAGCTGTTAAGAAAATGTACATTTCTGCTTCCTTACTCACTTTACCTTGCCAAATCTCGCTCGGTTGTTCGGAAGAAAATTAATGCCATTGTATGACATTGTGCAATTAATGTTGCAGAGAACTAGTCCCCAGCAATTATTCTCTTTTCTTGCGTAAAAACTATACAGTGAAGTATTTATGTTAAATTAATTGATGTGAAATAGTTATATATGCTATTTTTTTCAAAAGTTAATTTTGAATTTATGCATAAATTCATTTTAAGAAGTAATTTATTTTTTTCTCATAAAATCTTGCAAAATAATTTTAACCAAGTAAACCCGTATTAGTTTTCCGCATTACAATCGTGATAAAATAATAATCACATATAATTAATCTCAAAGAAACTAAAGAAGCAACAAATCTATACATTTATACACCAAAGATAAAATAAAAATTATTAACTATTACATCATAATTCTCGTAATTTGTAAATTATTATAAAAATATTTAAATAAACTTATAAACAAGTCTTAAAAATAGATATTAGGAGGTTTTCACGAATAAATCTCTATAAATATTTTAAGAAAAATGGATTATATATTAGGTCAAATTTTTTAAACAAATTAGACTAAATAAAAAAAAAAAACACTCCGACTAAACTCAAATCTACAAAATAAAAATTTTAAAATATCAAACATTAGATTTGACTTAGTCTATTTTCATACTATGTTATCAGAACAAATAACCCACGTAAATATTGCTATATGACAGTGACGGCTTATCTGTTACGGGTAGATAACTCCCTTTCTATTTTATGTTTTTGTTTCCAGTCCAAAAAGTCATTCGAGATGTGATCATTTAAACGTGTCTCGTTTTATGGGCTTCGAGCCCAATGGGCCCCAGTTCCAGAATAAGTAAAGAATATTGATCCAGGAGTAAATGCACATGCCAGCCTGGCTCATCTCTGAATTACTCACTTAGACAAACCTCTGGAACCAAAAGACAAATTCATTTATGAATTTTATTAATCAATCTTATGATTTCTTCTCCATCCTCACCTTACCATTTTCAAAAATGTGTAAAACAGCCTTAGAAACCTAGAGAACTCGTGTGAAGGACTAAACTAAATATATCGTCAATATATTAATTACATTGAAAAAAGTATTAATTATGTATTATCACATATTCACATATAATAATATCTTGATATATATAAATATTAGGACAAGTGTGAACATAGTATTAAATGAAAGGAGATATTTATTTTAAAAAAATTGTGAAAGAGACATGCATGGTAGGTGATTGTGATGGAGCATGTCGATAAAAAGATACAGCATCTTGAATAATCCGACAGTTGTAAATGAAAGTAATAAGAGGAAATTCCAGTGAGTCAAGTTGTGGCCCCTTTGATTGGTTGGTCTTGATGTGATTCAATATTTCCTATGTACGACGCTAAAGAAATTTGAGGTTTCCAATTTCAAAAATAATAATAACATGGTTTGGGTTTTGAATTGGAAGAATTGGAAGAATTTTAAATCTAAAAAAAAAAAAAGTGTTTGTTTTCATCTTTTTAAATTTTAAAGACTTATTTTTAGTCTTTCTAAAATATTTTTAGTTTTATTACTTTTAAATTTTAATACAGTTTAGATTAGTAAAATATTATTTTAAAAATTAAAAATATATACTCCTCATAACTCACATATCACTTTTTAGTTTTATTTAAAAAATTTAAATTAATAAATCCATTCTCTTTAATTTAAATATGTATTTACTATTTATTTTTCTAGTACTATTTCTTTTCTTTCTTCATTTTGTTATTCTCATTTATTTCTTTCTCTGCACCTGTGGTATATTCAAACAAATTTAATAGCAATTTATAAAACATGTTTAGAGTTATTTGAATTTCAAATTATATAAATCAAGTATAGTATATATATTATTGTATATAATTTTCAGTTAATTTAAAAGATGTATTAATCTAAAATTCGTAATTTGAAGATATCCATCTATTATAATCTTAAGTTAACAAGGTAGAAAGCTGGTAGCTTGTTGTTGATGCCTTGAAGCAATGAACATGGGCATGAAAAAGTAAGTATAAGTTTTTTGGGGTCAGCGACAGCGTCAATTCAAGAATAAAATAATTAAATTTCAAATTTTAAGTCTATCAATAAAAGCTATTTTATTATTTTTATAAAATAAAATGTTTCATACATTAACAAAAATTTATGAAAATATTTAGTATATAAATTTTTATTTAAATTAATTTTTTTAAAAATATTTTGTCTCATATGTCGTTTAACCGGCCATGGGAGGGTAATTTTTTTTATCAATTCTTCCTTGAACACACAGTTTCTCACCCTACTATTTGTCATTTTCTCAATATATATAGACACACACAAAAAAAAACATGAAACATACTTAGGATGTAGTTTGCAAGATTTTTTTTTTTTTTTCTTAAAAAAAAGGTTACACATGTTCAAATTTTGGGGTGATTTAAATTTTAATCCTAACATGCATTTTAGTAGATGTTAAAAAGTTGATTGTGGGCCTGCTTAAATTCTTCTTTGATTAGTGAGCTAATCTCCTAGAGTGCATAAAATTCGTCTTGATGATAAAATTTTGATTAAGTGATTGCAACTTAGTAAATGACCTCATGTGCTCTTAATATATGTATATTTAGTACTTATTTAGATATTAGAGTTATCATATTTTTCTTATTGCTAAGAGTATATTAGTATGCTATGGACAATAATTCTTTTTTAAAAATAATTATATCATTTATTCTATTTTAATATCCTGAAATAGAACTAAAATAATGATAAAAATATAATTCTGAAACTAAAATAATAAATATACTACAACTTTAACAACTACTTTACTATTTACAGGAAATTTATCTAATATGACAGTAATTTATCTAATATATCCTTTCTGAACTAAAATAATATGTATATCACAGTAAATTATCTAAAACATGTATTTCTCTAATAAGGAAAATGATATTTTATTTAATCGGGCAGCGATCATTATTCTTTCAGAAATAGCTTTAGGTGGTAATAGAGTATGTAATCTGTAGGGAGAGAGAATGTATTTTCTATTTGTCATGGTTCCAAATACATACGGTGCTGTATTAATCTATGATAAATTTATAGGAAAAGAGTAACGACTATTTTAATTTTCAATACACATATGACTGATAGCTAATTGAGGTATTTTTATATCTTTTGTGTGTACTATAGTAGCAACAAAGTTTGAATTTAACGTCTTCTTCATATTAAATTCCTTAACGTTAAGACCTAGTAATTGATATTATTTTCATTGAATGCTCCTGTATAATGGTTAGCTTAAGGTTTGCGTACACATGTTTGTTTCACCCAAAAAGGTATGCATGGCATGTTGATATTTGAATTCATTACATTACACATTAGTCAGGGTTAGGGGTGAAGAAGCAATTTCAATCTTCAATTCAATTAGCTTATATATTTAAGCAGTTAAGAAAAATGAATAATCAATAAAGGTTTTGGCATGTTCATGATGCAAGTTTGTTCAAAGTGAAGTGCAAATTGAAGCAATAAATTAATTTATACATTGTACTAAGAATAATTTTTGCTTACATGCATTGGCAATGAAATCTATGCATCCATATATTAATATTAGCAAATAAATTTTCTACACAACTGGAGGGAAAATGGGCAAAGCTTTATTACACTGCTTCCAAAATTGATTCTTCGTATGGGTGTTGTCTGTGTTGCTCTGCTATACCCATCGTTTTCTTTTTCTTTTCATTTACAGTATCATCATGCATGGTAAAATTTATAAGGTTTTGGTACATGACCATAATGATTAACGTCAGAATTTCTGAGAAATAGTAATCATATAACCGGACAAAAAATTCAGAAGTTTTTATATTATTGAACTTAATATTTTTGGTGTCATGTAAGAACCTTTGGTAAAGATGGTTAAAATTTTATCTCTAAATTTGTTTCATAGGCATGAATAGCTATCACCCATATCAACTAATAATGATAAATGTTTATTTAGTATTTACTTTATCATTAAGAGAGGTTCATGCTGAGGTTAAAAAGAAATAAAATATCATATGATATCTAATAGATTCTTTTTACATTTAGCATTATGTATAAATTTTATGACAAATCATTTATTTGTTTTCCTAAAATTGTTGATATATTTAGTTGAGGCGTGGTAACATAGCTGTTAATTAACTAATTACTGGTAATTGTTTTGAGGAAGGTAAATTTTTATTGCACGTTTTGGGTGATAATTAATTGTATTTTCAATGTTTCTGTTAATTGATTTTTTAATGATTAAAAATATTTAAACACGCGTTGAAAAATATCATTTAGTTTGTTTTACACTAATAAAAAACAAGTCAGACCCAAAGAAATTACAAGATTGCCCTGAGCCCAAAAAAATATTCTGGGACTCATGGCCCAACCCTACTGGGCCTTTGAGATGAATTTTCAGCAAACTCGACAGTCCAATTTTACAAAAAAAAAAAGAAGAAGGTATTAAGACCCTTTTATAACCATTAATCCTGAATAATAGTAGGCAACCACCGAACGAGTATAATTTTGTTTCCTTAACGTGCACATTAAATATTTTCTCTTTTTAATTTTTTTTTATCAAGTGTCCTTAAGATACTGTGCAATATATAATTAATATTCATATAAACAACATTTATTAATTAATACTCATATAAATAAAAATAGCTTAATTATATTAAGTAGAATAATGCCAAAAGGTGTTTGTGGCAGTATCTCTTCATTAGAGTGGATGATGAATTCCGAAACTTGCCTTGGAATTATGTGCATCAAATTTGGGTATCATTAGGTTTAGGGTATTTGGTTGGGACGTTTATTGGGTGGATAGGTGAGATCCAACATAGTATAACAAATGATAACAACATTAACATTGTGAAAAATGTGGAAGCTAGATTATAATATCATAACAATGTCGAGGAGTACATTCATATCACATGGTTTTTTAGTGGCACAAGATATACTAGGGCAATTTAAGTCAAACTATGTGGGTGCTAAATAACTCAGGATTAGTCACGTGTATGCATTAGTACGTTTTTTGATATTTGGGTTGGTGTTTCATCCAAATCTAAGTTATATATTCATACCTGCATTTTATTTAAGTACAATGTCATGGGAAAGAAAAAAAATTAAAGTTTTAGAATTTAATTTTATATAATTTAGCAAATGTGATTTAATTTTTTTTATCAACTACGAAATTATTTATCAAGGTTGTATAATTAAGTATTCCAAATAATTCACTATTATGTATTCCGGGTGTGTATTTATAGAGGAACACTCGAAGAACATAGAATGCGTACTACTACGGTGTATTAATAAAAAAAATTTGCAAAATAATCAGATTGTGTTGACTTGCTTGAACCTATTACTAATGCATGAGTGTTTGCAAGTGAAGAACAACTCCAAACCTTTTCATCACCAGATAATGTCATAGAATATATAGAACAAATGGATGGTGTGGATATTACAATACTGAAAGGTTTATTAACAAGTGTCAAGGGAAATTCTTAAGAGAGTACACGGAGGGTGTGGTGTTTAGGCAAGGAGAGATTGCAAGTTCCCACATGCTGGTTCTTTCTTTGAGTTTTTTGTTTGTTGGATTGTTGCGTTTCTCGGGGAAGGTTTTTCCTAAACAACCTAGAAATGTTAGGCATTAGTCTAGGGCAATGTTTTAAGATTTTATTTAGCTTTGTCATCTAAAAGTTTAGTGCATTAGGCACTATTTTTTTGTCTGGCCAGGTAATTTATGAAAGATTCTTGAAAGTCCAATATTGAAGGGGTGTGAAGTCTCACATCATCTAGTGATGGGACCTGTACATATATATAAGTGAGGGATAAATCTCACTTCACAAGCTGATTTTGTGGGGTTGAGTTAAGCTCAAACCCACAATTTCTACATGATCAGAGCCTATTTTAGATGTTAATGAAGATGTTAGGCCACCCATTAGACCAATATTAGACTACCCGTTGAATATCAGGGTGCTCCAAAGTTTCCTCGCTCGAAAAAATCCTCGGTATGAAAGGGATATGAAATTCCACGTTATTTAATGATGAGACATGTTATATATATATATATAAGTGGGGGCCACAATTTCTACCATTCGTTGGTTTGTACAATGCTGATAGGAGATATACTTATGTTTTCTTGGCAAGTCCTATGAAGAGATATGAGATTATTGGAGATGCCTTTTCTGTTCTGATGCACGTTTCTGTCAATTTTCGTGTAGTGTTTGTTGTTTTTGTATATTGTGGTGTGATTGTGTTTTAACTTTTTATTTGATCTATTGTCATTTTATATCACTACTTGGAACCTGATGCTAGGGAAGATTTGTTATGCTCATTGGTGTACATGCAAATGATAGAGAGAGGAGTTATAATGTTAAAAATACACCCTAAAATTTCTCTTACCTTTGAACATAGGGGCAATCTGTTTCCTCCCTAACAATGAATGGCTAGAATTATCATAATTTGTAAAAAAAAAAAAAAAAAAACATGCAAATCTCCTAATTGTCATCGTTTTAACTTTTAACAGATAATTAAAACAAAAAAATTCCTAATTGTCACCTAATAGAGTTATATCAATAGCTTGAAATGTGGGGTACATGACAGATTTATTATAATTGTATTATAGATAGATAGACAAATGATACTTCATTATATATATATATATATATATAAATATCACGACGTACATTATGGCATATAACCCAGGTTTTCTGTAAGATTAATTAAAATAGTGAGTGACCACTATCATCGATTTGATTTGTAGAGGTGTTAAATATATACGCCGCAATCATTAAAACTTAAAAATAGAGTTAAAGTAAGACACGTTAATGTATATCTGTTTGTTTCAAAACAATCAAAAATTCATCCATAACTAATTATAATTAAGTATTATTGTCGAAGATTAGGCAATTTAATTATATATTAGCTGGTTAAATCACAGCTATGCACGGCAAGGTTTTGGATGCTTACTGAAAAGCTCAAAGTTCAAATTAAAGAGAATATTATTAATGATGGGAAGACTTGTGGCTAATCATTCACCATATCTTAAAATGTATATTTTATTTTTAAAAATTTAAAATTTTAAAAATACATAACATATTTCACAAAAATATATATCATGTTTCGTAAAAGTATACATCAAACTCGTAAATATACTATACTTTTAATTATTTTTAAATGAAATGTACATTTTAAAATCCAGTAACCGTTAACCCGTATTCATATTATCTACCATTCATTCAAAATAACTCATATTTATGGAATTTATGCATATATCCCATACAGAAACTGCCAAAAAGTGTCAACTTCGATCCTTGTATAGCAATGCCAACGTAATAGTGTTTGAAATAGGTTTCCAAGGTCTGCTTAGAAATTTTAGGATTTTATACATGTTTTTATTAGTTTGATATAATTATATAATTCCTACAAATGTTGACTTGACCATCCAATTTTTATAAATACACTATCCAAATTCAGCTTATGCAACCCATAAAATTTTTTGCTCGAATATTCCATTCCTTTTACTTGGTGATGATTTTTTTTTAAAACAGAAACATCCAAAAGCATCACAATAGAGATGATATATCCCAACTATATTGATACCTTACATGCACCCAACATTGCGCAAATTTGATTCAATCTTAAATGTGATTTACAAAGAATTGAATCGAAATAATTTATTATATTTTGAATGGAATCAATTAAATAATAACATGAGAAAATCAATTAAACTGATACATTTTCTCCAAAAATGAATCTAATTATTAATTCAATATGGCTAGTACGTAATTAATATATGAGGTACTACTCAAACAGCAACACCATTAATGTAGCAATGTAACTTTCATCTTCCAATACAGAACAGCGAATGGAATTAACCTAAAACATTAACTAATCATTACTTCTTTAAGCAATTGAACAACATCGCAATTAATAAGTTATTAATTATTTAGTTTCAGTTCTTATGAAACTTATTTCATAAGCAATAGGATTTAAATATTGATCATGTTCAACGGGTCATTGTCGAATCCACAAGATGTCAACCACAAAATTGCTGAAAAGTATCCAACAATACATTTAGACTGTGGAACCATAGGATCTCCTTAATTAATTAGGTACCTGATTTTAATAATAATTATAATTTTTTATGAAAAAAAAAGGAATATCCGAATCTGAACTACACCAGTGCATACCGGCACTTTTGTTTTGTTTAAGAATTAATTTTCGTCTTTGCCAACTTAATAATTATGGAACAATGGAATGAACAATATACGATTAGTTGCTTAATTGATCGATCGTATCTAATATAATTGAGAAAGAAATCTCCACAATTAAATAGAGGTCAAAGTCGAAAAATAATAATGGAGTTAAAGGGTTAATTAATTAAGTTGCACAGATCATGTGACAAATGAAGTTTGATTAGGCAAGCAAAGGTCATCATATATAATATTATTAAGGGCTAATTAGAATTAAACAAGATTAGAAAGCACAAATATTTGTGGGTGGGTGCGTCATGGCGCATCAACACCGCACAAGGTTTTGAAGGGGTGACCCACTGATTAATTTTGAATAAATGGTGGTCTAAACACAACTTAACTGTTCTTGGTTGTGGGAAAACCCTAATTTTGTCTGCCACATGCATACACTTGGAGCAGAAATTGTACATTATATTGTGGGAATCAAAGAGGACATGAAGAGACCAAGCAATTTAAGAGGTCTTCGTTTTCTCCATCTCTTTTTCCACCAATTGCAAAGCACAAATTATTTCAGATATAAATTTTTCTCCAAGAGTATTTAGAACAAGAAATATAAAGAAAAAAATTTAAGGTAAAAACTAGTTTTTTATTAATTAATTTATACAATTTTTTTTAATTTCTTTTAAAAAGTACGAAATTTTCTATAAATTAATTAATGAAAAATTATTTTTATTTTTAAAGAAATATTTTTATTGGGTGAATTGATGATAGAATTTATTTATCCCGATATATATAGATTATATAATAGTGATATGTGCAAATAAATTAAAATTTTATTTTATGATTTAATATGAAATCTAAAAAATTTATTATTAATATTATTATTTGAATTTTTCTCCTCTCATCTTAGTATATAATATATGACAATACCATTTTATGAGAAATTAGAAAATTAAACGAAATTAATGAGCCTAGTCAATATAGTGATATATCTTAATATAATTATTTTTATATGTTTCTTCATACCCAAAATTGTCGTGAGGAGATATTGATCCATTTTTTATTAGATGACATTTTTTTTCAATGTTTTCCGTTAGTTCGAAGGTTTTATTATGTTATTTAAAATTAAAATCATTTTTACTTTATTGATAAATTTAATTTTCTAATACATATTTGACATGACAGGCTAGAATGACAACATTTTATTAAAAACAATAAACATTACAATATATTTTATATTATTATTATACAACAATTTCATAATAATTGATTTTTAGTTAAAATTTTATAAAGTATTATTATTTCCTCCTGAATCATGATTTCATTATCATATATTAAATTCAATATAATTTATTTTTAATCCTTATTATAAGATTCGATTACCTAATTAATTAAAATTAAATAATTGATAACGTTAAATTTATCTTACATTTATATATTTTTTATTTTAAACTATCCATGAAATTAGTGAGATACTTACTTTACTATCTAATTATTAAATTAAGAAAAATAATTTTAATTAAGGGTATTCTTTATTAGAAAAAATATTAATATAAAGAATATTTTAGACCAATACTTATTTTAATCTTATGAAATACATATGTTTTTGTAAATGGCTCCCTTATTAGTGCACGGAGTGCAGCATAAATGTTCCCTATTTTCGTGTTTTAGTCCATGTTTTTGCGAGCATTTAATCTTTAAAGCGGTTTAAAATATTTTATTACTCTTTAAAGTATAGTTTAGACAATATTTTATTATAAAATTATAAAACGTGGTTTAAATTAAAGAGACTAAAATAAGAAAAATAATCAAAACCAAATTTTTAAAATTATAGAAGAACTAAAAACATGTGTTTTCCAATATTTACAAATGAAGAAGAAAGCTGAAAGGGCAGTCACTGAATGTTGTAGGCAGCGACTCTATCTCCATTAGAAAAATATACAAAAGAGAATATCAAAGAATTATATAAAAGATACATTAACAAGGAAGAAATCAACTGAACATTAAATAAAGTCGGTCAATTAGATTTTAATCATAAAATTAGTAAGTTGGATTAGGTGTAAATTCCCATAAACTATGAACTTTTATCAACAGAACATTAAATAAAGTAGTTCAATTCGACTTTAATCATAAGATTAGCGTGTTGGTTTAATTTAGTTGCCAATTTTCATAAACTATGATGACTATGGTCAAATTAATAGACTTAAAACGGAAGAGGTAGCACCATTACTACATAAACTATGTGATGATGCTTCACTGTAGCTTAAGCAAATATAATAATTAAAAATATATTTTTAATTCACGTCAATTTTAATACAGTTAATTGATCAATTTATTTATAATATATATATATATATATATATATATTATTTTATAATTAATTATTTAATTGTCTGTTTATTACAATTATCTATCAATTATTTTTCTTAAAAATAAGTATTAGTTAAGCAGAAAGAGTAGAAAAAAGATACAGTTTAGTTTGTATTGTGCGATGCAAAGTGTTAATGGATTTAAGGATTGTTGAGATGAAAGAAGGTTGAGTGGGGAACATGAGGACCCAGATTGCACAACCATGCAGGTCAACCTTTAAACTAAATATATTTATGTAGTAATGGCAAGTGGCACAATGAGCATTTCCACTTTCCAAAAGGGGTATGAACTATGTAATGAATTAACATCGTTCATGCACACTAAATCATAGCCAAAAAACTCAAAAAAAAAAAAAATGAAAAAGTTATGTGTATTATACTTCATTCATGGAAAACATCATTATTTGATAACCTATTGAATTGCCCCAACGACCTCTGCACCTCTTTAAGTTATTTCACCTCCACTTTGGACGGCAATATTTATATATTCCCTTTCCCAATTCCTGATCATCGATCATCGTGTTGCCACAATTTCTTCATCTTTCTTTATTTTTTCTCCTTTCTAATTTGATTTCACATTTTTGTTTGAATTACAGCGGTCAATTATATTATTAAAATAAGTTCGAAATGAAGGTAAGAAAGTATTCTTGTATAGTTTCATAAAGTGCTATCACTATACAAATAATATTTAACAAAAGGTTAAAAATGTGTTTTAACGACAGTGTGTCATTCTTAAAGGCACTGTCGTTGAAGTCTTCTTCAATATGCATCTAATAATATGGACCAACATCAGCAAACTAGTTGAGTGGTAAAAATTGTGTCATAGGTTGTCTGTGATTGAGTGGCTAAAGGTAATACTTTAATGAAATATACTCTGATTTAGGTGCATAATGAATGGAAATTAACTTTAATGGTCGTGCTTATTTATTAACATCAACTTGATTTTTCACTTACCTGATTTTATTTTTTTCTTTGATCTTTATTTTTTTTATTTTTAGTCTATATATTTTTCTCTTATTTTTTATTTATTTTTTAATCTAACTTTGTTAAAAAATATTTATGTGATTAATGGTAATAGAAGTGTATCTCATGTGTTCACTTAAATTTTTTGTAATTTATTTAAAATATTTTTATCCTTATATTTTGATTAAATTTTACTTTTAATCCTTTTAATTTTATTAATTTTTATATTTAGTCTGCGTACTTTTAATTGAACATTTAAATCTTTTGAAAACATATCTTGTTTATCTAAATTCATAATTTTTAAATATATTTTTTCTTATCTTTTAAAAATAGACTCGTAAAGTATAATATCTTTTCAATATGTTCCATTTTTAAAAGTACTGCTCCATTCTGAGGTCAAATATATCTTTAATTTTGAAAATAGATTTATAAAACACAAGTTAATTTCGCAAAACTGATTCGTTTTGAGGTCAAAGCAATTAAATTGAGGTTATCAAAATTTGCTTAATTTCCAATAGCACAAACATAATTACATGTTTGATTTTGAATTGATTAGATTCTATAGTAATTATACATAAAGACAAACATGGTGGGTTTTGGTACAATTTGATCATGGAGAAGGAATCATTAGCTATGAAAGAGTAATTAAATAGTTATTTTACATAGCTAGTTGATGAAGAAATGATTTATGTAGTTTACAGTTAATTACACTAAAAAAAACACTATTTATAATTACGAAAAATGATATTATAGATTAGATCGACATTATTAGTGACTTATATCATCACTTATTCAATTTCCCTGTATTTGATGTAATTTTTCATTTTCCTTATCCTCGGCTTAAAAAATGTTGATTTCTTAGGCTTAGGTTATGTTGCGAAATAAGTTTTATCTTCAACAAGTGTATTGATTAAAAGTTGTCAATCTAAATTAGTAAATTAGAAATATATTTAGTAAAACTAGTTGTTTAACAAAGTAATAAATATCTACAGTGTATTAATTATTGTGCACACACACAAAAATATTGTTAAGTAAATGTTACTTTAGATTTTTAGTTAATTTTAAACTGTTATCATTTTCTTTTAAAATCAAATATTTCATTAATAATTGAAAATGAGTAATATAGTAATTAAAAAAAATCTGTAATATTAAAAGATGAATTTATTAATGCATTGTGAGTATTAAAATATAATAACAGGTAGAGACATGTGTGTGTCTATATATATATATATATATATATATATTTGTAGATGTATGTTAAGTATTTTCTTAGGATAAAGTTGTAGCAGATGTATAATATAGTGTGAGATTGAACTCTGTAATTTATTTTGTCTCCTTTTCCGTTCTCTTTCTACTAATGGAATTCCTACGAGTTTCTTTCATGACAGGTCTAAATGTTGTTTCCTCACTTTAAAAGAAAAAAACAAATGTCATTACAAAGAATTTAGTTTTTTATATTGATAGTTTCGATTCATATAACTATCATCTCTTAATTAACAATGTTTTTTTCTTTTTAGTTTTTTTCGCAAGTTTTTTTTTTTTTTTAGTTTAGTATCATCTTTCTGACCAAAATAAATTTGGCCATCGAGAATTTCCAAGTAATTGAAGTTACATTTACTATATAAAGAATGTCTATACGAAGTCTCACTAAAGTAAAAATATTGGCCCCGAAAACTACAGTTTTCGTATCACAGATTCGATTACGTTTAATTTATTTTGGCTTTATTTAATCCAAAATTTTGATTGGATATTATTTAAAGTTGAATTCGACTCAATTAGAGTCATATTCAGATTATCAAAAAAAAAAAAAAAAAGTCATGTTCGAAAAAATTCTTTAGTAAGTACTTATATAAGAAAAAAAAATCATTCGTAAATGAATTTTATTTTTTAAGAAGCCAAAATTATTTAGCTTTTTCCGAAAATCTAATTTTAACTTACGTGTAGTAGTTATCTTTAGCATAAAAGAAAATTATTTCATTTTTTCTTTTTTTTTTCCACATGTATTTATAAAATATATAGTATAAGACTAAATCAGTCTTATCTGTAAACAAATACTATCATGTATGATTTTAGTTCTATGTATAATTAAACAATATAGTTAAATAATTATAAAAATATAATCATAGAAGGTATATTTAATATATAACATATATTTTAAGACAAATTAAAGCACGATAAGATCAATGAGGAAATACATAAAGCTATTATATAATTAAACAAATTTAATTCTTTATCAATTTTTTCTACCTAAAATCTAAAAATTCTCATAAATTACTTAATTTTTAAAACATAGAGATTTAGTTAATTAACTTGGAAAACAAATTAAACTTTAAGGACCAGACAAGTAAATCAAACTAGAAGAAATAAAAGCGATTTGTTTATTTATTTTTTTGACCGTCTCATTGCTACCTACTTGAACTTTGTTGTATCTGTATAGTTCAGAATTGAAAAGTAGTTTATAATAATTTACTTTGGTGTCTTTATTTACTTGGCTAACTCAATAAAAGATTTTAAAATATAGTTATAATTTAATATATCAAAGTAAGGACTCAAGAAAAAACAATTAGCCCTGTCTTGTAGTGAAGAGGAATTCCACCCATACAAGATTCCCACAAAGCAATTCACATTTTTTCAAATCAATTCATCCAAGACCGTCCTATAAATGCATCATTCCTCTTCACTCAAAAATCCCAACCAAATACACTTTCCATTAATTTTCCACTTCTTTACTAGCCTAGTTCTACTCTCCACTCTTTCTCCAATTCCATGGCTAATTTAACACCCTTGCCTTCTCTCAAAATCTCTATTTCAAGGCCAACTATGTTTGTTCCCAACATGTCTAATGACACTACTTCACTAAGAAGTAAAGGAATCTATAAAGGGAGAAAAAATCTTCGAGACTCAACCATAGCAAATGTTGCAAGTCCATTGCCCGCTATTGCCCCACCAACACCGCAGGAGCTGCGGCCGACCAGCGGCGGCCACCACCACCATGTTGCATGGACTAGTATTCCCCAAGAGAGATGGGAAGGAGAGTTGCATGTTCAAGGACAAATACCACTATGGATGGTAAGTACTCATTAACACAATCATTTTCATCATACATGTAACATATTTGAGCGTGGTGAATGTAAAACTTGTACACTAAGTCATAATAAGTATGATTTGTAACTTAATTAGTGTAACAATATGACATATTGTCTCTAAGTCTTGCAAAGTAAAAGTATAAAAGCAAAGTGAAAGAGAACGGGAAATCTACTTGTCCCTAGAAAAATGCTATTTTTTCTCTATTGATTCTACGCCTTGTACAGATTTCTTGGTTATCGAAAGTGTACAACGTAAGAGAATGAAAACCAATAAAAGTATATTAATTAATTAAAAATAAAATGTATATTAAAGTAATAATAATAATAACAAAGTCTTTGTCAACAATTATTTTATATGTTAATTTATAAACACGCAAACTCGTATAAATAATGAATACATATAACGTGAAAAGGATGTGTTCCCATCATTAGTGGTCGGTATATTCCATATAGTTTCCATAGGCATTGAACATCAACCACATGTATACACAGACGTCATCAGGTCCATCATTTTATTGATTATAAAATAACATTCATATCATATCATCTACAACATCCTGAAAATTAAGTATTCAGTGTAAAACTTTTCTATGCATATAAAGTCAAGCAATTAATCCTCTCTTTT
Source organism: Hylodesmum podocarpum (assembly GCA_026586105.1). Lineage (NCBI taxonomy): Eukaryota > Viridiplantae > Streptophyta > Magnoliopsida > Fabales > Fabaceae > Hylodesmum > Hylodesmum podocarpum. Next base: position 6,734,213 of record JALJEV010000623.1, read on the forward strand.
TTTCTTTTTACAGTTTATAATTTATCTATTAAGCACTCAATTCTCTTTCATATAATATACATGTATTTATTTTTTTTCACATTTAATATATATAATACTTTTTTCTTTCTAAATTTTATAATTAATTATCTAATTAATTATGCATATTCAAATTTTCTACCAAATATTTTTCTACATTTTTCTGCGTATATACAAGTATCCACACTATGAATAATGAATAATAATTTACATGCAGAAAGGAACGTACCTAAGGAATGGACCTGGCATGTGGCACGCAGGGGAGTACAACTTTAGGCACCTGTTTGATGGTTACGCGACCTTGGTGAAGCTGCACTTTGAGAATGGACGGTTAGTTGCCGGCCACCGGCAAATTGAATCGGTGGCCTACCAAGCGGCAAGGAAGAACAGAAAGATATGTTACAGAGAATTCTCTGAAGTTCCTAAGGCTGAAAATTTCCTAGCTTACGTGGGTGAACTGGCAAGCCTGTTTTCCGGAGCATCGCTGACAGACAATGCCAACACCGGTGTTGTGAAGCTTGGTGATGGGAGGGTAGTGTGTCTTACAGAGACTCAGAAAGGATCCATAGTCATAGACCCTGACACGTTAGATACTATTGGAAAATTTGAGTTTAGTGACTCGTTAGGGGGTCTCATTCACTCAGCACATCCTATTGTGACTGATCATGAGTTTTTGACGTTGCTTCCTGATTTGGTGAGAGCTGGGTACCTTGTTGTGAGGATGGAACCTGGTACTAATGAGAGGAAGGTCATTGGAAGGGTGAATTGTCGCTGTGGACCAGCACCTGGTTGGGTTCACTCTTTTCCTGTTTCTCAGCATTATGTTGTTGTTCCTGAAATGCCTTTGAGGTATTCTGCTCAGAATTTGCTCAAGGCTGAACCTACTCCTTTCTACAAGTTTGATTGGCACCCTCAAAATAATGCTTTCATGCATGTCATGTGCAAGACTAGTGGAAATATTGTAAGTTTATAACTCATCTTTCTTTCTCTCTTTGTCTAATTAATATGATCATTTGATTATATGTATGTGTGTGTGATTTGGAAGGTGGCAAGTGTGCAAGTGCCTTTGTTTGTTACATTCCATTTCATAAATGCTTATGAGGAGAAAGATGAAGATGGGAGGGTGACGGCGATTATTGCAGATTGTTGTGAGCATAATTCAGATCCTAGCATTCTTGATAGGCTTAGGTTACAGAACCTTCGTTCGTTTAATGGTGAAGATGTTCTACCTGATGCTAGGTATATTGATATATATAGCAATATCTTAGCCTTAATTTCATGAAATAACATAATTAATAAATACTAGTGACTTATGGTTTGTTTAATGTTTGATTGACAGGGTTGGTCGGTTCAGAATACCACTTGATGGAAGTCCATATGGAACATTAGAGGCAGCATTGGACCCGAATGAACATGGAAGAGGCATGGACATGTGCAGCATAAACCCTAATTATCTAGGGAAGAAATACAGATATGCCTATGCTTGTGGAGCACAGAGACCTTGTAACTTTCCCAACACCCTCACTAAGGTTTGGTTTATGTTTCAGTTTTCTTTAATGTTTTCTGTCACAAATATATCTTTGTTGGATTCAATTCTCCTAACATATTTAGTTGAACGTGCTGTGGTATGTGCTATGCAGCTTGATTTAGAGATAAAAAAGGCCAAGAACTGGCATGAAGAAGGTGCTGTGCCCTCAGAACCCTTCTTTGTGGCAAGACCAGGAGCAACAGAGGAAGATGATGGTTAGAACTCCTCTAAATATTCTTCAAGCATGTGTTCTTTTCTTATCTCCTTGTTCTTCATGAAACTATCTTTCTCTTATATATGGCAGGCGTGGTAATCTCCATAGTCAGTGAGAAAAATGGAGAAGGCTTTGCGTTGCTGTTAGATGGTTCTACTTTTGAAGAGATTGCTAGAGCCAAGTTCCCTTATGGACTTCCATATGGTTTGCATGGATGTTGGGTTCCAAAAGAGTAACACATTGTGTTATATATATATATATATATATATATATATATATATATATATATATATATATATATATATATATATATATATATAAAATAGGCTTAGAGAAGACGACGCAACTGCTTGGAAGCATTACATTACACATATACAATATATATTATGAAACTGTACTAAGAGTTCAAGCGATAGTGATAGATGATCTATGTATTGTTTGTGTGATAAAGTATCAATTATGGAATTCGTCGTATTCCCCTCAGCATTTTGTACATTGTACACTTCATCTATTATATCAATGAGTAACCTCAGCATTTTGTACATTGTATACTTCTCCTCAGCATTTTGTACATTCTCGGTGCTGTAACTACCAATCTTTATTCAGAATAATATCATTTTGCACATAATCCAAAAGTATTCCGATAGAAATAATAAATGTTCCGTCGATCGGAGCATTAACCAGTTATTAAGATATTTTACTCTTTTATAACTCACTTTCACTCCATTTTCTTTCTTATCTCTCTCTCGTTCTGCATTTCAAGTCATATCACATTTGTTACCTTATCTCTCTCCCGCCTGCATCTCAATCCACCCCCATTTTGTTAAGACGGCTAAGATTTTAGAAAACTTAATAAGAGTTTTTTTTAACTCAGACAAGGCGTCTCTCAAAACTTGGCTCATTTTCATGATATATAATTTGGTATAAAAAATATTTAATAGACAAGAACAGAGGACAGAATGCACTCAATCAATTATAAAATGTTAAAAAAAATAAAAAAAATACGAGTTAGCGATAAAATAAAACCCATTTAGTATTAATAATTATTAATTTAAGTAATGTAAAAAGAAATAAATATGAGTTAGACAAAGTAAAACCCATTTAGTATTAACAATTATCAATTTAAGTAATAATGTTTAGACACTTCAAAATATTAAATATCCCATCAATATCTATTATTTCTTTCTGTCAAATTATATTGTATCTCTTTTTTTCCCCCTCTTTTTTGGCTCTCGATGTTTCTAATAACATATCTACAATTCATTTTTCTATAAATTTTAGCCCTTTGAAAGAAACATCTAAGAGTGCGCCAAATTGTTTATAACTACAAACCCAACTTCTGTGTGGTCTAACTGATCCCACCAGTCAATGTCTACATTGGTTGTTCTCGTATAATAACGCATCTAGAAAATTTCTAAGCGACACATAGGTATACACAAAGTTCTCAGCGTCTTGGTTTGCATGCAAAAATTATAATAATATATGAGCGAAAAACTAGCTAACTTGACTATCTTCTTCACACGTAACAAGACCAATTACACACGAAAGCAGAGAGAATTTCAAGATGGTTGCAAAGAAATTTCTCGGGAATCAACGTGCCGGAAGGAATCAAGATTTACTTTGTTTTATTATTCGTGAACTTGTCAGTCTGTCGTATAAGACGATACATAATTTAGATATCCTCGGTTTTGAATCAAATAATTTCAAAATGAAAATTCCCTTCCCAGAAAGCATGCCTCTGGTCACTCACACATGAAAAAAAGGAATCACATTAGACAGTACATGTGTCAGATCTACAAATTTCTCACCTGAGGAATCCCCAATAACTTTTAGAACATATTTTAATTTTGCAAATAGTACATAAATGTAAAAGGAACTCCCAGTGTCGAAGAATAACCTTGAGTTGTCCGCCGAACAGCTTAAAGATATAAAAATGACTATTTCTGATCTGTATAAACAGCATCGACATCATCAAGCTCAAGTAATTTGCTCATAAGTTCCTTGTTCAAGTCCATAGCCTCATCGTCTACCTGAAAAATCAAGAGTAACTGACTAAGATTTTACCCGGCCCACTTATTTTTTCTAATTAAAAAGTAATAGACAATCTCTTTCTGAAATACAAAAATAGCAGACTTAATTTTCAGAGAAGAATTCAGACTTAAATACCATTATAATCATCATCAATAGACAGTAAAGACTCATCCTCCTACAAAGTATGGAGATTGGAGAGTTTTAGAAGCTGCATTTATTTACTTACAGATTTGTCTATTCCCATCAATAGTTTAAGGCTACAAGTAATGAATGCTAAAAGTTATGCGGCAGAGAATGAGAATGGAGATTTCTCCAGCCTTGAGGGGAACAGCTTTCATTTGACCAGAGAATACAATTGTAGGCAACTTTCATGGAGTCAAGTGATGCAAGTTCTCACATCATATATTTATGTGTGTGTGTGTGTGTTGACTATTGAGGAACATCATTGGGTATCAGCCACTATCACCACCTCCCAAACTAGAATTAAAGGATAGAATAAAATTGAATCATCCACTCCCACTAATTGTCAAGATCCATTAAGAGCTAGTTTAAACATATGCCAAAAATGCAAAGGCAATCCTACAGAGCCAAATCAGAGGATTGGAACTGCCGCAATTAAACATCGCAGCTCTTTAAAACACACACACATTCAAACAGTTCTTTACAAATTTCAATTAAACTCTGAACTTCTCACAACATGAAACTTTGCTAACCTTTTGGCTAATAAATTTCAATTCAAGAATGTGCATCACTAATTCTCCATTTGGATTCGGGAATAGAAACCAAATTAAAGAGAGGAAATTTTTCAAATCAAAATTCTCAAGCCTAGGACAGACATAATGGATCTGGATCCCTCTAAAGCAACGTGCTAGTGTTAGAGGGTGAAGTCGTAATCTCAATTGTCGAAAAATCAACGGTCAATGTTACGTACACATGCATGATTTCATGCATAACAAATCATGCACGTGTTGAAATATGAACAGTTGAATTTATCATCAACAACTGAGATTACCTATTTTATCTTTGCTTATTTAGAAGAGACAAGTCTAAGCTTGATAGGGGTGGTATATAACATGTAAATATGGAAAAAAAAAAAACTGTTAGAAACACTATCTATACTCTCCAAGAAAGCTTCCATAAAAAGGAAAAATTTGTCTGCAAACGGAATATTTTAAAAATGGAACAGAGGCAGAAGAACAAAATAGTGAGTCGGGAAAAGCCAATGCACAAACTCATCTTAGAAATTGCATATTGCCACATCACAAATAAACTTACACCTTCAGGACTGTTTGCCTGTCAACTTTTGTATGCTATATGGATCCAAAACAAGAAGGAAGAATGGAGAAATGAAAAACCAAGACAAGAAATAGCATATTATGCAATAACCAGTAGAAACAAACCTCAACTGCTGTATTTGGAAGAAGCTCAGAACCATTATCAGGCTCAAAATCTATGCCCTCCTCCCGTAGCTTAGATAGTATAGATGAATAATTCTCTGAAGAACCTACAATTTTGTAATACCTGGCAAAATGAAATAATATGAATTTTAGTAGGCGAGAGCTACAACTTTATGCTCTCGTCTCCTTGCTGTGAAGGTGTAAACAAATAGAAAAGCAGAGATCTTAAATTATTTCAGCAGCCATTATCACAGCTGCCAAGTAGATGAATAGCAGAACATTACCTTTCTGACCTATCCTCTTCAGTGTCATCTTCATAGGTTGGAGGTTCAATTACATCCTCAGCTCCAGCATCTAAAGCAATGGAAAGCAGCTGATCTTTGTCAGCATTAGTGGCTTTAATATTTACTACCCTAACACGTCTAAACTTAAACGTCACAGAACCAGAATCTGCCATCTTTCCTCCATAGTCCCTCAACACTTCTCTAATCTTTGCCACAGAACGATGTACCTTATCAGTTGATACCTCAACTACTATACTAACTCCTCCATAACCATAAACCTGAAGGGTAAACATAGAAGGATGGGAATTAACATAATATTCCAGGAACAAAATTCCAAGTAATATAATCCACCAAGGGATTGGTAGAGTGGAAGGTATTTAGTACTCAAGGATGGATCAAGACAGAAAACTGACGCATTCCCGTACTGCTGGGCTGGACCCAACTCCATCTAAGAACCTAGACTCATCTACCTGATTGTGTTCAATTTTCCCTTGCACCCTGACATTTTTAAAATCCATGGCTAAGAATTCAGTAAAAACTAATAGCATACAACAATTGTCTTTAAAATTGTTAAATATCTCAAACTGTCAAACATAATGCTTGTTACAATAACAGGGATGAATCAATTGTAAGGGAGATGTATTTTGGAATAATTAGTACTCGAAAATTATATTTTTGGAAGAATAATTTTTTTTTTTCAGGAATGTTTGCAAAAACTAACTTTCTAAGATAAAATGGCAAACGGTAAGTTCTTTTTTGAAAAAAAACAAATAGAAATATAAGATCTCATTTCATAATACTTTTTAGATATTAGAAGTGACGATCAGTTATTAACTGATTTTGCCCAAACTTCCATTTGGGCAAAAGTAACGAAGTTTTACATCTGCCAAACAGATATGTTAAGGAACCAGAATTAATGATCGCAATGTAAAGTGAATGTTATTTGTAATATGGAACTGTCCAAAATGTATTTGGTTTCTTTCCTTTACCTTAAGAGCGTGACAGTGTCATCTTACAACAGAGGAAAAACAAAATACTTCTGCGTAAGTATGGTGAACTCCTCGTAATGGTGTGAATCTACACAAGAATTTTATTTTCTTTCTAAAACAATGACACTGTCATGTTCTAAAGAGAAAGGAGATGATCCAAATAAACCCAGGATGAAGTTCTACAGTGCAAAAAACATCTTGAAACCCTATCCAAACATTCTAATATGGTTAAACAACAATTAAGTTCCTAAGCAACCAACATAATGCTTAAGTAATATATGTGTGTGTGTGTGTGTGTGTGTGTGTTACACATTCGGTTACAACTTACGAGACAAGGGGCATGCTACACTACCTAGCCCCAGAACTGGACCTGCAAAAATAACAAGACCCATCTATTCCCCCTGGGCAATCAAATCAAGTGCAGTTTTCTATTACCAACCTCATAGACTTTCTCAATATAAGCCTCTTGTCCTTTCTCAGAAGCTCTCTTGATATTGCGCTCGACAATATCTTTAGGCACGTCAAGTTCCTTGGCTTTCTCAAGTACAGCAGCCAAAACTGAATTTGATGCTACATTTGGACCACCTCTCTTTACACTGTCATTCAGAATGAAAAAAGTAATGCACAATATGGTTCCTTAATCAATTAAAAAAAAAAAAAAACAAGACAGAAACAAACTCCCCTAGTTCAAACCAATATGAATTACAGAATACATTGTGGTCAAATAGGAAAATCAAGCATCAATCCCAAATGCAGCAAAGTAAAAACATAAATAATAGATAAGGGATTGTTGGGGAAAACACTACCGGACACAACAGAATTACCACACCCCGAAGGGATCTTAAAAGGAACACACTACTAGTTTCTTGGCTCTATATATATAGAGCTAAACTGTAATAGAAAATTTAAATAATATCATTATCTTGGTACCAAAAATAAAAGTGATGTAACAGATGCAACATAAAAGCGACGGGTTAGTTGAAGACGAACTTACGCAGACACAACTTCCTTTCCAATCCTTGAGTATAGTTTTGCCTTCTTTGCATCTTGGGCTTCCTGTAGTTATCTTAAATAAGAATCAAACCAATCCTTGGAAACAGAAGAATTCAAAGAATGGTTTTTCACATAAACAGGAATCATAACAGTTGGAAAAATGGCATGCATAAAACAGCAGCCCAACTTGAAGCCAGAGAGTGACACACTGACACCGAGCCTCATATATTAAATAAAAATAGCTAGAGTAGTTATGTGTTCAAATAAATGAAGTGAGTTAGGAAAATGAAGGGCAATGAAATTTGATCAAACAGGTGGCATGCATGAACCTTTCTACCAGCAATTTTACTGGAACGGCGACCCATACAAAGAGGAGTGGAAGTCCATATCCTTCTCACTGGTACTGGTGAATAATCAGTGTATGATCTATTTGCATTGAACCGAAAGTTTTTGGCGCTAACATAGGTGCAAGACGAAAGTGCAACACGACTTGTCAAAGCCTGAAGCTGAACCAGTGCTCTCATCGTTTTATTCCTCATACTACACCATACACTGCACGCTCACGCCATTTATATTTTTTCCACGTAAATAAATTCAACAACATATTTCTCCCCCATACTCATTACTCAAATATATTTATTTTTGGAAAGTAAAATGTGTCTTAAATTTTTCAAAATGGTAGAATTTGATTTTTGACTTTATGCTTCCTTTTGATTTAATTAAGAATCAAACCTATCATATTTTAGAAAATATATGAAAAACTCATACGATTATTGCTATATAAAATGATATAAAAATTTATTTATAATTAGATGATGGTATAAAATTATTGTGCACTATTAGAATTTTTAATCTCTAAAATAAACAATGAAAATATTTTCTTTTATATATATATATATATATATATAAATAAATAAAAGTGTGTAATTAATTAAATAAAATACGCAAAGGTAAAACATTATATGGTGTGTGGATCCAAACCCAAGTATCAAGAATTTCCCTGGTGGGCTTTCTTATGCAACTAAAATTTTGAACAAGCAACATACCACTGGTGCAAAAACAAGCATGGGTCGACCCACAACATCAGAAAGAAAAAGTGAATATGGATTAAACATTTTCATGACAAAAGAAGTTCTGGGCCTGGCTTGTTTTTTTTCATGTCTTAAAACTCTAAATTTTTATTCAGGAAAAAATAAACTTGGAACTGTTTCATAAAAAAACCTATGAATAATAAAGTATTCTATAAATATATATATATATATATATATATATGAAACTAAATTAATTCTTAAATTTTATTAAGGATAATGCAGAGAAAAAAATTAAAAATATGTGACAAATAACTTTATAAATTTAAAAAGATAAAATTATTAAATCAAAATAGAAAATATAAAAAGAAAAATCACCTTAACAATCATAAATAAATAAAAATATAATTGAAAACGTGTAGTCAGAAAAAAAAAAATTATCTGCCAATAGATATATCACATCAAAATGTCTATATTTAAAGTAGAGCCACATAGAAAGATATTAGAGTCAATCCTATATTATAATTAACACTTCGGCGTATCTCTCGAAAGTGACAATGTATGTAAAATAAAAACTCTCTCGTTTTCTTATTATAAATATGTATATAGAGTCATTTTAACTCTAATTTAGGTTACTAAACATATAGTTAACTTAATCATTGAAATGTCCTTACGTGAACATTTCCTCCCTACATCCATCAACCTAGTAGACTTAGGTGACCCGGCTAGTTTTTATTACAACTTCGTCACCACATTTGAGTCTACCACTCAAAAACTGTTCTTCTGGTAAGAACATAGTGTATATGCTTCAGCGGTTCCAAATATAGATTTGCCTACACAATTGTATGTAATTTTATTTTTTATATTTTCGTTTAACTAATGTTCTTGTGAAGTTATTTTTACGTCTTCCACATGCAATTGAAAAACTACAGTATTTATTTTACGGAAAAGCATACTGGTTTTCGTGTAAGAATGTGGTGTATATGCTGCCTATTTCATAGTTATAAATTGATAATAAAGTGATGGTCCATATATATTCATCATCATCATGGTCCATGGGAAAACAACAAGATGTTATTAATAATTTTTAATTTGTGTTAAAGTGGATTGGCAGCTGGTGGTTGGCATGATTGAAGCAAACAATGATGAACAAGTTAAAAAAAGGCAATAAGATTTTGTGCCAGTTATGGCATAATTATATATTCATCTGCTTCTATTCATATTCATAACCATCAACACCTATGTATTAACTCTGAAATATATTCCTACACATACAAAGGAGTAAACAATGGTATATAATATATATTAAACAGATGAATTGCCACATGATGAAAGGTCCCCACTAACCACCTGTTCTGGGAATTAAACAGCACATTGTATGAACATTTCTTGTCTCTGTCTACAACTTACAACTTTATTAATATCTTCTTAATATCTTTCTCATTCTAATTTTTAAAAAAATCATGTGATGCTTTGCTGTCTCTATGTACATTACGCGTGTTTCACGTCAATTCTATGGTTAAAACTTTATAGTTAACCTGTAACTTTCCTTCATTGTTTGTTCTCACAATACAGACAACGTACAACCAAAAATGCATGGTATTATTATATCTTTATCGTTTACATTACATTACATTTTATTTGTTGTTTTGTTCACTGAATATTTTAATAATAAGAGCTTACTATAACTTAAAATAAATAATACTTTCTTCTCGGTATCTTGTTTTGTCTTTTTTATAATGTTCCTTCTGAACTATTTTTTGAGTGCGAATCACTGTAATTAATACATAGGATTAAGCCCAAGGAACAAATTTTAGAAAGTAACTTAAAAATAAATAGAGAGAAGCAAATAACAAAAACTTACTCTCACTCTCAGTGTGACCTCTGCCTCTCTCGGCAAAGCCCTATTAGCAACCATTAATGCATAGAATGAGGAATAATTAGTTTGATAAAACTTCGTTTCATCACTTATATTAACTAAGTCGAGTTTTTTATTCAAATAAACTAGAATATGATAACTTAAGTATCTAAAAGTATAAAGATAAAACAATTTATTTATTAAATTTAATTATTCATTGTTATTTAAATAATATTTTAACTATTTTGATAAATAAATTTAATCATTAATTGTTATTTTGACCTTCTAAATTAAAAGTTAAAATGATAATAAATGATATAATTTAAAGACTAAATTTGACATTGATATTTTTTCAGAAATTAAAATATGAACATATTATTCAACTTTCAATACCAGTTTACTGTATAAAAAATCAATTATAAACCATCAGAGAAAATATCTCTATTTATTTATCTATGTGTGAAAAAAAATTAGGTTTTGTCATGAACAATTATTTAAATTTTATATTTTGATAAGTTTTTTTTTTATCTTCCTTAATGTTTAAAAATAGCTCTCCTTATTAAGACACGTTCAAAATATATGGTGATTTGTAAGGCCAGGTTTTTTTTTAGGAAAATAAAACGCTTTAAAACATTAAAAACCAAAACTAAATAATGTGACATTTTAACTTTTTCAAATATTCGCCCCAATATAAAATAAACATGCATTAAAAACAAGTGTGAAGTGTATATTTTCTGGCGGTGTTTCATGTTTAGAAGGAAAATGTATCAACTTATACAAGACAATACAATTTAATCAAATAGTACAAGCTATAACTTAAATATTTTCTATATATACTAAAATTATACCCAAAATTTTATACACTAACAAAAAAAAAATTACACCCAAATTTTTATACACTAACAAAAAAAAATTACACCCAAATACAAACTTAATTAATATAACTTTTGTCAAATGAAAAGTAGGACTATCAACATCAGTCAAGTTCAATATATAAATGAGATAAAATTAACCTACTAAAGTATGAAATGATGAATTTAATTTTATCAACTATACGTAAAACTGTGGAGTGTGTGTTTAATATCATTTTGGCGGTATAAATTTCCACCGATTTTCAATTATCGATATGTAACTATCACAGCCTCCCACCCTATGCTGAATTTAGTTCATTAATTCCACATTCTCAATTCTCTGTAGCAATGCCATACATTAATTAATATTAAGCTTCATCTTTGTTACCACATAAAAGATTTTAAAGAATGAATAGGGACTAATACCTGCGTATTTGTATATTTAATATCATTTATTGTAATTTTAAAATACTTGAAATTTATTATTTTATTAATTTTCTTATTTTTTAAAATAAATAATTATCATTTGTACCAAAAAAATATTATTATGTTTCAAAATAATTAATGATTTATGAGTGGTAAATAAAAGTTATGTTTAAAACAAAAAATATTTTGAAACAATAATGAGAGAAAAAACATTGAAAGTTAAAATCAGAATTATTGGCAATCAAAAAGTCATAATTGATGGTGTTGTTAGACTTGTTATGTCGAGTGTTGTAATTTGATGTGAAGTTATAACTCTCAATAATAAATATAAATAAATAAATGATAAATGTGAAGAATGGAAGAAAAGGATAAAGGCTATAACAAGTCGACACTAGAATCACACGCAATCCCATATTCTCCGTACGCACAAAAATTATCGACAAAAACACATTGTTTTGAGTAATCAAGTAAATAACATTGTTAAAAAGATTCACGAGTTTAAAATATGAACTCAACCTACGAACAGTGAGTTAGACAAATTATAAAAAAAAATTATTTTTTCATTGACACTGATATAATTGAATGCATAATGAATACTGATTGGTTTGTTTGTGCAATTTTCTTTTAGAAAATAAAAAGTCTTTTTGTTTTACAATTCAGTCAAAAATAAAAGTTTTGTGTTAGGAAGTGATTATGTTTACAATTTCACTCCACAAACCGTAATATGCATTTAACTGTTATATGCAGTTTATTAATTAATTCACTCCTTAAATATATATATATATATATATATATATATATATATTTATCTTTTATAATTAATTAATTATGTATTACAATTACTTATTAAATATTTTTCTTATGTATAAGTTGGAAACAAATAAAAGATACTATTAAAATGGTATTACAATGTAATACACAGAGTTTGACATTATTGAGCGTGTGAGGTTGCTAGCATTGCGATTGCAATTGACCTTAGATGCGAGGACGACGTCACATTGGACGCGCATTCAAATCGACGTTAATAATTTTACTTGCTCCAACCACTTATTCATTTTCCCACTTGACACCATTTTAAATTACTTATCCTACTTTAATACAACCATTCAATTCTATCTAGCCCCGCGTTAAATTGTAACGGCGTAAACAGACCATGTTCCGCGTATGAACAATTCAAAGTACCAGAAAGTCTATATGCTGTAAAGTCTTACGAAACACTTTGCAGCTAATTATGTTGATGGAAAATAATCTCTCACATCCGATAAATAAAATATGAGTTTATAAAATATATATAATATCTTATTATTGTGGAGATAAGTGTATGGAAAGTCTTTTTCATATGTATGTTAACAGTAGTATTAAGGTCGATAGTTTGATTTGGACCGATAAGAATAGATTTAAGTGAAGGTCAGATGGACTTACGTTGTAGAGATTCCTCTAAGGTGGTTATCATTGACAAAGACTTTCCTTAGAGGGGAGAAGTTTTAGTGATCCTTTGTTTGAGGAAAGATGTCACAGGACACCCATTAGTAAGAGAACTTTTAAAGAAAAGTTTAATGGTCCTTTGTTTAAGGAAGGATGTCACAATACGTCTATTAGTAAGATGTCTTTTAGAGGAAGTCCAAAAATAAAATCGTGAGGACCGGAAATATGTGTATGTAAAGTGATTATCTTACCATTGTGGAAATATATGTATGTAAAGTCCTTCTCATTTATGTTAACAATTACATTAAACAATTTACTAACCAACTCACTTATATAGAATTTTTATATATATATAGTGGCGGAGCCACGTTGGACTTCGGGGGGCAACTGCCTCCCAAACTTTTGATTTTTTTTTTATAATATATATATTAATAATAAAATTATATATATTATATATATTAATAATAAATTTATATATATTAATAATAACTTTATATATATATATATGTAATTTTTTAATAAATTTATATACATATATATTAATAATAAATTTAATATTAAAATATATAAATTTATATATATATATATATATATAATTTCTTAATAAATTTATATATATATGTGTAATTTCTTAATATATATATATATTAATAATAAAATTAATATTAATATATAAAAAATTATTATATATATATATTTATTATTGTTGTTATTATTGTTATATATATTAATAATAAATATATATATATTAATAATAAATTTATATATATAAATAAATAATAAATTTATATATATTAATAATAAATTTTAATCTCTCCTAAATTTATTTTAATTTCTGACAACAAAATTATTATGTAATTAATAGGTTATGTTTAACTAATTTAAAAAATTTAAAATTAAAATAAAAAAATTTTAATTTTTTTTTAAAAAAAAGTTTTACCTCTCCCACCTTGTTTTTCTGACTCCGTCCATATATATATATATATATATTTATATTTTATAATTAGTTATCTAGTTGCGTAGGTATTGCAATTATCTATCAAATATTTTTCAAAATTTTATATCCGCTTGAGAGTGAAAAATTTACGTATGAAATAATGAGAGATTTTATTGATTTATATTACGTCTATAAACATAGCGATAGATTATATGGTTTGTATTACATGTGTAAAAGAGAGATATATTTGATGGTAGGGACATGTATCAAACGCCGAAGAAAATTTATAATTTGTCCGTGATATAATTTGTGCGTGATATAAAGTAAAGTTTATTCCAATAATACTGTGTTTTATTTTGTGGTTGAAAAAACCTAACACTATAAATATGCATGGAAAAGATACATGCCAAGGAGGGAGATAATAATTCTCTAGAAGAAATGAATGGTTCAAAATATTCAATAACTAGAACAGTATACAAAAGGAGAAGATTCTGCAGATTGACAAATATTTTATGATCTAAAACGAAATAATAAATAGAAAATTCTCTAAGCTAAAAGTACTCGTAGACATATTTTGTAATTGTATATATCTTATTATTGTAGTTAAATATTATCGTTAAGAAATAATATGATAATTATTTTATTAGTATTTTATTTCAAATGTTCGACATAAATTGTAGTATTATTTTATTAAAGTTTATAATAACTTTAAATGACTAGAAGTTACTTCACTTCAAATTATGAAAATTACGCCGGGTGAATTTGAACACATGTTGTCGGATTAAAAACCCAAATCATCAAAATAATCATCAACAAAATATAATAAAATAATTATGAAAAAATTATCGCATTATTATTAGTTGATAGAATTTAATAGTTGAGACTAAAAATATAATTACTATAATTAATAAAAATATATTTAGAGACTAAAATTCAAAAACCCTAAAAATTTAAGATTAAAAATATAAATATTTGTTCTATATATATAATATTACATTTGAAGAAAAAATTCTTTTTTTTCTGGTAAAATTAGAAATTTTATTACTTTTAATATTTTGATGAACAAGTACATATGAAAGTTTGAGGATTGATTGGTTTAGATGGAGAAGTACAAGTGGAAATTCGAGAATTGATTTTTGAGTTTTAAAGATTATGAAAAGGATAAAGTTAAGTATTAGTATTATAAAATGTTTTCTATTGTTATTTAACTGTAAATTATAGTATTTTTTTTCTTCTGAAATCACAGTCCATTATATATATAATAAATTTATTGATTTATATCTTAAAAATAATTTTAAACTTAAAAATTATGTAAATACAAATAAATAAACCCCTCAGAAGCATGTCCATGTTGAAAAGTAATTAAATAATACTGAAATGCATCCATGTTTTAAATGTGGCATGTGCACAATATATTGTGCACGGTAACAATGTTACAATAACTTGAAATATATCTAGGGTTTTGGACGTACCCATTTTACACTTATAGTGAGAATTGAATGAATTATAAATGGTACAAATGGTCTTAGAATATTGTCTCATTTAATTATTGATTGAAATATTTTGAATTTTTTTTTCAAAATATTTCAATTTTTGTAGATAGAATATTATTTGATTTTAAAATTGAAATTCACAATAAATTTTTTTGATTTTTTTAAAACTGCGTATGGAAGTTGTAAAGTGATTTTATATAATTAATTAATTATATATAAAATTTTGTACGATGGTAGATTTTATTATTAAATTTTATAATTCATAATTGATTAATTATGGGAATATCGAATGGAGTATTTTTTTTATTAATTTAAGAATTTAATTTGAATGTTTTGAAAATAAATATTTTTTTATTATTTAATTATGATTAATTAAACATGATAGATTTACTATTTTTATAATATTTAAAAATCATATTTAAGATTTCTTATTATTAAAAATATTTATAGTAATACTGCATAAAATATAAAATATAATTTAAATAGAGTAAATAATTTATAGATCACTAATGTAATTTTTATTATGGAATTCAGTGATGAATTGGTTATATGCAATAAAATTCTTTATTTTTTTAAGAATTACTTTATTATGTTTTTTTTTTAAAACAAAAGGATCATTACTACTTGTTAAAAACTATAACATTAGAATTCCTGTTACGGCGTAAAAATTTAATGGTAAAAATGCATAAAAATTGAATTCTTAATATACTTACACTAAGAATGAAGACAAGTAATGTAGTATTTTCTTACATGAAATAAACGAATATAATGATATCTTTTTTCTTACATGAAAAAGAAAACCAAGAATGATGTAATCAAGATATTAAGATCCAGAATCTGGTGCTCGTTGGTGACTGCATAACCAACAAAACAATTCAACGCGAGCCAATATTTATGATTATTTTAAGCAAATATGAAATATCACAACACACTAATAACATTACACATGCAATTAAATTAAATATATTATAAAGTCAGAGATTGAAAAAATATCGAGAATAAAATATATAAATGTAATAATTGACTATTACCAAAGCTTCAGAAACAGGAAGAAGAGTATTTGAGAATTTAGTATATATAATATATATATATAGAGAGAGAAATATACGTATTTAAAAGAAAATAAAAAAGGAAAAAAGGAAAGTAAGAAAAGTAAAAGAGAAAGAAAGAAGAGGCAAGAGTGTCCCTATCTGATCTTAACAGCACTTTTACCGTGTATCTATAATGTAGTCCATTCTCTTGACTCTCTTTGCCTCTTCTCTTCTTCTCTTCTTTTCTTTCTTTCTTTCTTTCTTTTTCTCGCAAATGGCGCATCTCTTCAGAGACCTCTCTTTGGGACACTCCAAGAGAGACTCGAATCCGCCGCCACCGATAATGCCTCCAAAATCCGGCGCCGCTGCCGTCGCCGATGACCTCCCTTCACCGCTCGGCCAGCTCGCCGCGAGCCTCTCCGATTCTGACCTCACCCTCACTGCGTACGAGATCTTCATCGCCGTCTGCCGCACCTCCTCCGGGAAGCCGCTGAGTTCGTCCGTACCGAGCCAATCGTCCAACTCGTCGAGTCAGAACTCGCCGAACTCGCCCGCGCTTCAGCGATCCATCACCTCCACCGCCGCGAGCAAGGTCAAGAAAGCATTCGGTCTGAAATCGCCAGGTTCGGGGTCCAGAAAGAGCCCTGGCTCAGGTACGGGTTCAGGTTCGGGTCAGGGAAAGCCGAAGAAGCCTCTCACCGTAGGAGAACTCATGCGGAACCAGATGAGGGTTTCTGAAGCAATGGATTCGCGCGTGCGACGCGCGCTCCTCAGGATTTCCGCTGGACAGGTCTTTAACACATTCTTCGCTTATACCGTTTTTTCGCACGTGCTGCAATGCATGTACCGAGTGATCGTTGATCTGCCTTTGCAAGCTCTTTTTTCGTTTCGATTTTGCTTGTTTATTTGTTTTCACTGTGGTTTTACTTTCAAATTGCGCTCACTGTTTCTTCACAATCCTTGATATTGTGAGAAATTGCAGAGAAATGCAGCCAATGGATACATTGCGAGGAATTGCAAACAAATAGCAATTTCAGTCACGCAGAGTTCATTTCCAAAATCCTTGATATTACGGCTGAAATTGTGGTTGCGAATTTTCACCTTTGATCTGCTATTGGATGCTCTCATTTTTGCACGTGATGGTTACTTTGATCTCCAAATATAACTAACACGTGTTCAAATAACGAATTCTATCAAGTGCTCGTTAACTTGTTCTTTGAGTTTGTGAATATGTGAATGAATATTGTGTGTTGGAGTTTAATTGAGTGTTTGTTATATTGCAGGTTGGAAGAAGGATTGAGTCTGTGGTGGTTCCACTTGAGTTGTTGCAGCAACTCAAGGCTTCGGATTTTACTGATCATCAAGAGTATGATGAGTGGCAAAAGAGGACCTTGAAGGTTTTGGAGGCTGGTCTGATTTTGCATCCTCACATGCCGTTGGATAAAACCAATTCTGCAGCGCAGCGGCTGCGGCAGATTGTTCATACTGCATTGGATAAGCCTATAGAGACTGGGAAGAATACCGAGTCTATGCAGGTTCTTCGAAGTGCTGTTATGTCTCTTGCGAATAGGTCATATGATGGGTCTTATGCTGATTCGTGCCACTGGGCAGATGGTATTCCTCTGAATCTGCGGCTTTATGAAATGCTACTGCAATCCTGCTTTGATGCTAATGATGAATCGTCAATTATTGATGAATTTGATGAGCTTATGGAACAGATCAAGAAGACCTGGGGAATCCTTGGGCTGAATCAAACGCTTCATAATCTCTGTTTCACTTGGGTTTTGTTTCATCGGTTTGTTGTGACTGGCCAGGCAGATTTGGACTTGCTGTCTGCTGCGGATGGCCAGCTGGCAGAAGTTGCAAAAGATGCAAAGACAACAAAAGATGCAGAATATTCCAAAGTTTTGAGTTCTACGTTGACTTCAATATTGGGTTGGGCTGAGAAAAGGCTCCTTGCTTATCACGAAACTTTTGACCGTGGGAATGTTGAAACCATGCAAGGCATTGTATCTTTAGGGGTAGCAGCAGCTAAGATTTTGGTTGAGGATATATCCAATGAGTACCGCAGGAGGAGAAAAAATGAAGTCAATGTGGCGCGGGAAAGAATTGAAACTTACATCAGGTCTTCACTTCGTACCGCATTTGCCCAGGCAAGTTCTTGATATGTGTCATATGCTTTTAAATTCAGTAAAAGGTGATAGACTTGAGGTATATCATCTACTAGGATGACAAAAGTGGTTGAAGAGGGAGAATTGGGTTTTTTCTCGGGGTGGGGTTAAAACTACTCTTTAACTACTGGTTGGTTGTGCTTGATAATATAATGATGCAATTTTTAACTTATAAAATCAGTGTGGAATTATATTGGCATACAATCTACAATTCTAGCTGAATGCAAATAAGTGGGAAAACTAGACATATCATATTCAAAATGCTGATGAAACATAAAAGTTCTGTAAGTAATGGACGTTTGGATATGCATGAGATCTAATAGGTCATGGTAATAGATTGTGATCTTAATTACATTTGACTTTAGTATTCTTCTTCTATCCTCTTGTCTATATTTTATAGATGCATGTGATGAAATATACTTGTTTTGCTGCTCTGCATAGATAATGGAGAAAGCAGACTCAAGCAGGAGAGCATCCAAAAACCAGCCAAATGCTGTCCCTGGCCTTGCCATCCTTGCAAAGGATGTAGGTAGCCTGGCAATCAATGAAAAGCAAGTGTTCAGTCCAATATTTAAGAGATGGCATCCTTTGGCAGCAGGTCTTGCTGTGGCCACCCTTCATGCATGTTATGGAAATGAACTGAAGCAATTCATATCAGGTATCACGGAATTGACACCTGATGCTGTTCAAGTGTTGAGAGCTGCAGATCAGTTGGAGAAAGACCTTGTGCAGATAGCAGTTGAGGATTCAGTGGAAAGTGAGGATGGTGGTAAAGGAATTATCCGTGAAATGCCTCCTTATGAGGCTGAAGGTGCAATTGCCAATCTTGTGAAAACATGGATTAAAACTAGAATAGACAGACTGAAGGAATGGGTTGATAGAAATCTGCAGCAAGAGGTATGCATTCATCATCTTTACTTTTGTTACTGGTTGATGATTTTCATTATGACTTCATTACCTATAAGGATTGTTACAGACGGGTCTTCTCATAGAATTAAAAAGTCATTGCTGAACATCTATATGTTTTACATTGTGAGATTCTTTTGATCGATAAGTGATAACATGTTCACTATGCTTTTGATTGATTTTCATGTGTTCTGATCATATGCATTAATTTAATGCCTTTATTTTGAACTAATTTAGTTTACTGTGGTATCATATCCTAGCTTTGGAGTGCTCAAGCAAATCAGGAAGGATATGCCCCATCTGCTGTTGAAGTTTTGCGAATTATAAATGAAACTTTGGATGCTTTCTTTCAGCTTCCAATACCAATGCATCCTGCTTTGCTTCCTGAAGTGATGAATGGCCTTGACAGATGCCTTCAGTACTATGTTATCAAAGCAAAATCTGGCTGTGGTAAATAATGTTGGAATTTTATAGTTGAGCACTTGAGATGTGATATTTGATGTCTGTGTAATAACTCTTCTTTGTTCTAATACCCAGGATCACGAAACACATTTCTTCCAACAATGCCAGCATTGACCAGATGCACTATTGGTTCGAAGTTTCAGGGCTTTGGGAAGAAGAAAGAGAAATCTCCAAATCCTCAGAAGAGAAACCCTCAGGTTGCAACAAATGGTGATAGCTCCTCTGGAATACCACAAATCTGTGTTCGCATAAATACTTTGCAATGGATCCTGGGTGAATTTGATGTTCTGGAAAAAAGAATAATTACCCTTTTACGGAACTCTGAATCTGCTCATGTAGAAGATTTCTCAAATGGATTAGCAAAGAAGTTTGAACTATCCCCAGCCGCATGTCTTGAGGGAATTCAGCAACTCTGTGAGGCTGCAGCATATAGAATTGTCTTCCATGATCTAAGCCATGTTTTATGGGAAGGTTTATATGTCGCGGATCCAGCATCTTCAAGGATTGAGCCATTTCTTCAAGAACTTGAGCGGAAGTTAATGTTTATTTCAGATACTGTTCATGAAAGAATTCGCACGCGTATTATTACCGAAATAATGAGAGCTTCCTTTGATGGGTTTTTGCTTGTCTTGCTTGCTGGAGGTCCCTCACGTGCTTTTACCCGGAAAGACTCTCAGATCATAGAGGATGATTTCAAATTTCTCAAGGAGCTGTTTTGGGCAAATGGGGATGGGTTACCCTCTGAATTAATAGACAAGTTTTCAGCTACTGCGAGGTCTATCCTTCCCCTTTTCAAAAGTGACACAGAGAGCCTCGTTGAGCAGTTTAGACGGCTGACCATGGAGACATATAAATCCTCTGCCAGGTCTAAACTTCCATTACCACCAACTTCTGGACAGTGGAACCCATCAGAACCAAACACACTGTTACGTGTTTTATGCTATAGAAATGATGAAGCTGCTACTAAGTTTCTGAAAAAGGCATACGATCTACCTAAGAAACTTTAACAACATTGAGAAGCAGTTAATGGAATGGCAAACTGGGATTTTCTGGCAGTGGGAGATGCATTCTGTGTAATATACGTGAATTGTTGAGCAAGATTTACATCAGGATAGGGCCTTCCTATAAGACATTGGGGAATAATTTCCAGAGGCTTAGAGCTACTGGCGTATTTTCCAAGTCCCAAGAGAGGGCAACATAAATGTTGGCCATGATTATGGCTGCTTATTTGTGAAGGTAGCTGAATATTCTTTCCGATTCATTAATTATTAGAAGATTAGAGATATCCACGGTGGTTTATTCTGTGTTTAGCTTAATTTTCCCTTTCACCTTCTGAGAGTTACGTTTATAGTCTATATATGTTATAATTACTCATTATTCTTTGGTTAAATTCCTTTGGATTGGGTTGTCCCTTTTACTAGTATGAAATGCAGGCATTGTATAATAGCCCATTTGGATTGAAGTTTATCCTATTATTTCTTAGTATGAATGAAGAGGCCGGCGTTGATTGTAAGGTGGGATTTAACATTGTATATAATGCTAATTAATTACTTTTCTATGTTATACATATCTTTCTCTAGTGAGACATGATTGGATTTTGAACTCATCCTAACGAAGTTTCTGATCGGGAGTGTTGAGATGTGCCATGCGGACAGCTCAAGCGCTTTTAGCTGCTTGATTACAGAAGACGCAATGACTGGGTACACATTATCTAGTGGGACCATAGTAATTGATTGCTCTTAATTGTATTTTCTATGATTGAAGTCGTTGTTAACGTAAAAGAAATTACCCACCATGCCTTCCGTTCTGCTGAGTGCTGACAATTGATGTTGTCTTTTTGAATGAATGATGGCGGAAAAAAAAAATCAAAATATGAAAGTAGTGACGAAAGGTGCATCAAAATCTCAATGATAAAGTAATTTTTGGGAAGAGGAAAATAAACATTTTTTTTCTTGCGAATTACAGACACTAGTACATACAAAGGTTAGCATTTTTTAGTGTAAAAGTATGTGTTGCAGATAAAGAAATTGGAGACAGTGCCTATTACACTATATTCTTACAAGTGTTTGTATGACAATTATTTTTCTTTCAAAATAATCATATTTTAGGTTTAGTATAATATTTTTATTATCTTTATTAATATTAAGGTGTTGCGTAATTGATGATAAAAATAACGTTTTTGAAATAATACAATTAATTTTATAAAATTGTTACACTTTTATTTATTTATTAGTTTCTTAATATGTATATGAAAAAAACTTGAGATGACACTTAAAATGGGACGATGATTAAGAAACATGAAAATGAAATGTGTGCAATAATGCATTTTTTACATTTTATCACAAAAATTAAGTATTATAATAAACTAGGAATGTAATAAATTGATAATAAAAGCTGTTCTAAGTTTTGGCTTGTTTCCGTGGGTTCCACTGGGACACTAAACACGCACGGATAATTCATGTCCGAAGGCATACTTTGTTAAAGAAGAGAGGTGAGGTTTGGGTGGGAAATTTCTAATACAGTCAATGTGCTATTTAATTGAACTAGTGCAATATAAAAGGATCAGATACTTTGACTAATAAATGGAATGATCAAATAGATTTTTGCTTTTTATGTGAAATCCTTTTTGTTCGGAATGGGATGCATCTTGTTTTTATCAATAGATATTAAATTTTCGCCTCAGAAGATTGTAGACACTCCTTTACGATTTCCTTGATCCTTCTCTTCATTAGTTCATCTTTCACTCCAGCAAGCATGTCACGGTAAAACATTTCCAACCTAATTAGCTTCCTATGATCTGCTGCCTCTAACATCTTCTCCCATTCTTTTCCAATGTCAAATGAACCTGAATTCTGCAATGAATCAGGGATATCTTGCTCATCAAAAGGTTTCCCAAAAACAGAACCATGAAGTAAACTAGCATATTTTCCCATCACAGATAGCTTTGTTTGAAGCAGCTTCAGCTCATTCAATGCTGAGGATAGTTTCTCTTTTGTTTCTGTTATTACTTCAGTCTCCTTTTCTCCTGCCTTATCTTGCTCACCAGAGCTTTTCACTTCCTCTTCCTCGAAATCCTCTGTCGCAGGAGACCATAGCACAACCGTGGGAGAGTAAGAATCTACTCCTTTACCATCTCCAAGAACTCCACCCCTTCCCCTACCCCAAGACCACATTCTGTATCCCTCTCGGGCAACAATGACAGTATGTGCAGCCCCACATGCAACTTTAACCGGATCTGAAAATTTAGGTTGATATGGCTTGCATGACATAAGACGGGGAGAGAGAGCATCACCAGAATCAGGTTGAGCACGACTAGCATCAGGGCATAAGCCAAGGCCCTTCTCCATTCCCCATAACCACACATCCCCAGCTGAGGAAACAACACCCGTATGAAACAAACCACAGTCAACAGAAACAAGATATACGTTTTCTGGCAATTCTTTAACAGCTACAGGAAATAATGTGGTTTGTGTTGTTCCATGCCCAAGCTGGCCATTATCCCCAAGGCCAAAGGTCCAGCATGTGCTTTCTAATGTGTCACTAGTTTTCTTTTTGCGAGTGAGCAAAGCAGTGTGAAAGGCACCACATGCTACCTCATAAGGAAACTCCGAATAAGGTGTTTTAACAACTTCAGGATGCAGCCTGCTCTCCTTATCCCCCAAACCTAATTGGCCACGGCTGTTATAACCCCAAGAGTAGCACACAAGATCTTCACCACTGTATGATTCACCAACACTGACCAGTGCGACAACATGCTCATTCCCACATGCAACATTCACAACAGCGTGACCCTTGAAATCCCAAACTGGTGTTGGAGTAAAAGTGCTCACAAGTGATATTCCACCTTCTTTGCTTTGTTGAGGGCAGTTTCCCCACATCCACAGTGTCCCATGGTCATCAATAGCTAGAGACATCATTCCTCCAGCTTTAACAGCACATACCTGTGAATGTGAATGTTCACCAGGTGAGAACACACTGATGATGAAGTCATCTTGGATTATATTCTAGATTAAGAAATTCACGCAATTCAAATTATACCTTAAGTGATGTTTTCTCTTCTACTTCAGACACGCCTGGTGAAGAATCAGGGGGTTGAATTTCAAGAAACTTGTTCAGTAAGCAAGGAACTAGAGAATTGTCTCCATAAACATATTCATTGTCATGCAATTCCTCTCCAATTATGCCAAGTTGACCGTCTATTCAATAGTCAAGGGTATAGATGCTACTATACAATATAAATTCAACAAACTCCTAGAACTAAAAACAAGTAATATCTGTAACTGTGATCCACCAAGCATATTAAGGATACAGAAATTGTAACCCCAACACCAAACAGCTCCATCTTCTGTCAACACAAAGAGTGAAGAATTAAACGAGGGAATGACCTTCAAATTCAAATCAGAAGAACCAACCTAAGTTTACATTACATAACCAATACTCATGGTGTTTCATATCTGTTTGACAAATATAAATGATGAATACACTAATCATTCTTATAAAAGCCCGAGCATTCAAGTTAGGTCACTTTAGCTTGAGTTCCCATCAAGAAAAAGGTAGATTCAAATTTGAATATTTACCAAACAAAGGGAAATTGGAAGGTATGAATATGAGAACTACTGAGTGCTAGATAGATAACCTGCAAGAGCAAGACTATGATAAGCACCAGCAGCAATTCCAACTATTTTAACAGGCTCATCTTTTCCGTGTGGATTTTGGTTTCCAAAGTTGATTTTTACCGGAAAGAGCTCATCTTTTTCTGAGCCCGTGCCAAGTCTTCCAAACATTCCCTTACCCCAACAATACACACTGCCATCCCCTGCACACAGCAACAATTCAATTCACACAGAACACACAAATTTGTGGTTTCGAATTCAATTCACAGAAAATTGAATTCGCTTCTTACCCGTAAGAAGGACAGTGTGTGCTTCACCGGCAGCCACGTCAACTACCTTGCTTGACACCTTTCCTAACTTTACGAATTTTTCGGCATCGTCCTCCATTGCCACCGATGAACCACAGGTACAGCACACTCGTTTCTGTTTATCACAAACACATGTAAATACAAAATTCAATGAGACGGGGAATTTAAAAAATACTTGTCTTTAATAAAAAAAATTTAACACTTGTATTAGAATTATATTTATATTTTTTCAATGAAAATTTACCAAATGCTTGTTAAGTATATGAAAATTTATGTACTAGAAAATTGTCACAGAGCAAATCGAACAAATAATTTGACTCATTGTATTAGAATTAAACAGAAAATTCTAATGTTTAGAAATATTAAAGAACATGCAAATGAGTTTTAAATTTCATCATTATTTTAGACAATAAGTATGAGTTTAATTGAGTTTATTAAAAGATATTATTATTATTATTATCATCATAATAATAATAATAGAATGAGGTTACAAATTTTTTTCTTCTTCCAAACAAAATTTTTTCTATTAAATATTTCATCATATACTTAAAAAAATTAAACTTATGCAACTTAAACTAATTATTGATTAGTAGTTAAATATGTTATGCACTAACATGTACTAATATGAAAAATAAAGCATAAAGCTACCATTGACAGAAAAATAGGAATTTACTCGTAATTAAACTGATAAGAAATAACCTATTAAACAAGTATTACAAAAAAGACTGTTCCACTACTTAAACAGTAACTTATTAACCCACTAATTTTAATTAACCATCAATTAACATTATTGACTAAATGAAACCACTGTGTAACACATAAAACATATTTAATAAAATTACGGCTAACATTCCCTCCCTTGAACGAACTGACAGCTTCCAAGCTTCAGTTTGCATTCAGTTGCATAGCAGAAACACCCATTAACTTTCTCAAATTTTGGAAGGGAAGCAACATAAGGAAGTTTAGTAAAATATCTTCGCAAGGACAGTATTTTAGTTGAATTACTCTATCACTGCAGAGATCTCTTAGAAAATACCACTTCACATCAATGTGTTTGCTCCTTCCATGCAACACTAGCTTCTTTGACAACTTGACGACATAATTGTTGTCATAATAAACTATAGTGGTGACTCCTACTCGCTTAAACTGCAACTCTTTAAGAATTCTTCTTAGCCAAATAGCTTGACAAGCACAAGCTGTACCAACAACAAAAATTCAGCTTCTGTGCTTGATAAAGTGACAATAAGTTGTTTCTTAGAAGACCATGAAACAGATCTTGTACCTACCATAGAAACATAACCTAAAGTACTCCTTCTGTCATCTTGATCTCTTGCATAGTCACTGTCGGTAAAACTAATCAAATTAGACTTTTCACCCCTCTTGTAGAATAACCCAAAATCTTTGGTTCCTTGCAAATAATGAAAGATTCTCTTAGCAGCCAGCAGATGCATTTCAATTGGATTCTCCATATACTTACTTATGAGACCCACTGAATACATAATATCTGGTCTTGCAGTTAGATACATTAAACTACCAATAATTTGCTTGTAAAGTGTGATGTCTATCTTCTCCCCTTCTTTATCTTTGTACAGTTTCAACCCAAACTCGGATGGAGTGTTTGCATGATTGCAATTTTGCATCTTGAACCTATCCAACAGCTCCTGTACATACTTCTTTTAAGAAACAAAAATCTCATCATCAGATTGCACTACTTTAAGGCCAAGAAAGTAATGCATCTTACTAAGATCAGACATTTCAAACTCATCCATCATAGACTTCTTAAAATCATCAAACATGACACTATCATTTCCAGTAAATATAAGATCGTCAACATATAAACAAACAATGAGCATTTTTCCGTCATCTCTAATTTTAACAAAGAGTGTGTGCTCATAAAGACACTTTTGAAAACCTGTTTTCAAAAATTAAGCCTCAATACGACTATACCAAGCTCTTGGATCTTGTTTTAGTCCATAAAGAGCCTTTTTCAATTTAAACTTTATGCTCATTGTCGATCTTAATATAACCAGGGGTTGTTCAACGTATACCTCTTCTTCCAAATTTTCATGTAAGAATGCCAATTTAACATCTAGCTGGAAAATAGACCAAGAATTTTGCGCAACCAATGCAACTACCAATCTAATTGTGTCATGCCTTGCAACTGGAGCAAACACTTCTACTCCATACTCTTGCTTGTAACCCTTAGCCACCAATCTCGCCTTGTGCTTATCAACCTCCCTTTTTCCTTGAGTTTTGTTTTGAAAACTGTTAGATCAAGGATGATTAACGTCTCAAGATTTTGATAAATTACAAGACAGACGAAACCAAGCTACCCAAGACTTGCTAAGACGAAACCAGCACAGACGGAACGAGACCCTTCAAAGAAGAATTTCTGCGTCTGTCAAAAAGCCAAATCATCAGACGATACATGCACAGACGGAAGAGGACTATTCAAGCTTAAGTCATTCGTCTGTCCAAAGAGTGAAGTCTAAGACGATAGGATGAGACGAAACAACAACAACTGAAGACTGAAGAATCATATCGTCTATCCAAAAGCTGAAGTCAAGTTGAGTGTTTTGCGCCAAGTTTTGAAATCTAAAGATGTACTCATGAGAAGCATCCAAGATCAGTATAGGGATTCGAGCTTACACACCAAAGTCAAAAAGGTCTTCACCTTTTTGTCACATCTCTGTACAAGTCAGAAGTAGTACTGCGCACAACCTAGTCCGCTATATCCGCTGCGACTCTTATCAATCAATCAAGTACAACTGACAACCTTTTTGGAAAGCTCTCTAGAAGATACGGCATTCAAATGGGTCTAATGGCCATTTGAAGAAGATGCCTATAAAAGGACTTCACAGCTTCAAGAATCAGTTGGCGAATACGCTTATCTCTATCCTTCATCTAAGAATTCGCTCAATTCTGATATTAGAACTTCATTGTAAAACCCTCTCTGTGAAGAGGAAAAATCTTTGTTTTTAAAACATCTTTCAAAGTCCACTTGTGTGGCATTTTAACTTTGAGGAGGAAATTTGTGTTCCAAAGAATACCTCTTGTATTAGCCTTGTGGGCCGGAATTCAAAGAATACCTTGTTAGTTTAGCCTAAGAAGGCTGGGAGCAAAGAATATCTTGTAATAGCCAGAAGTGGCTGGGTTCAAATAATACTTGTAACCTTTTCACGGTTTGTAGTGAAAACTCAGTGGTTGCTGAGTAACTGGACGTAGTCTAGAATAGAGAACCAGTATAAAAATATCTGTGTTTATTTGTTTCGTCTGCTCAACTAACAGGGGATAATCATAATATAACATTTGTTCATTAAAATCAATATTTCAATACAAACATTGTTTCGTCTGAACAGATTTAAAACCCACAGACGAAAGGAATAAATTTTTTTAATTAACACAATTCAATCCCCCTTCTTGTGTTTATCTTTTACAAAAACCCACTTTGTTTTGAAGATCAGTAAGCTCTCAAGTGTCATTCCTTTCAATGGCTTCAATTTCAACATCCATCGCCATCTTACACTTTGCTTCTTTGACAACACTTTCAAAGTTTGTCGGGTCACAATTTGCAAACAATGCAAAATGACTAATTCCATCATTATCAATTCCGGTTACCACATAATCTTGCATCCATGCATGCATTTTTCGAACACGAGTCATTGCATTAGTGTTTTCTCCTGTTGTTGGTAAAACTTCAGCAACTGCTGGAGTAGTATTTGCTGGAATTTCAGACGTTGGAGTTGCTTCTTCAACTTCGTTATCACAGAGGACTTGACTAGGCTGCTGCTCATTCTAATCCCAAATGTTTTCTTCATCGAAAACAACATCTCTGCTAATCACAATCTTCTTCGCCAGTGGATTGAACAACTTGTTTGTCTTGGATGCTTCACTAACACCAAGAAAGACACACTTCTCGCCTCTGTCATCAAGTTTCTTCCTCTTTTTCTTCCGGGACATTGATAACTCACAAAAGTGAGCTATTTATGTACTCTTTTTATATAATAAATTGTCCTTCTTATACTATTAAACCACCTAAAATAACTCTATTTGCTCTTAATTAATAATAATTGGTGTTAGAGCTTGTTGATGGTGTGTTTAAGTGTTTTAGGGTAAAAATAGCAAAAAACAGGAGAAAAACATGTGTTTTAATGCATCTCTCACAAGTTGGAATTCAACTCGCGCGAATTAGAACTTCAGTGAAGAACAAGAACTCTCTAGAGGTTCATCTCGCGTTCATCTCGCGCTCATCAACCTATCTCGCGCAAGATGACTTAACTTGCACAACACGTTTGCTCTCTGGAACATATCTCACGCGAGTTACTCATTATCTCGCGCGAGTTGGACTCGCAGCATGCCCAAGATTCTATCTTATCTTCCAAGACCCTATCTTATCTTATCTTTTGAAAATGAAGCCGAAGATATTATCTTATTTCAAAAATAAAGATCTCATATTATCTTTTAAGATCTTATCAAAGGAAGCCCAAGTCCAATTCTGAAGGCTATAAATACAACAAGTTACTATCAGCAAAAAAGTCAGTTCGGAGACGAACCAGATACACACTAGTAGAGAAACCCTAGCCTCCGCTATTCCCCCTTGGGGAATTGAGGATTGGGAATGAGAGAGCAACAACAACAACAAGTATAGGAGAAGGAGGAGAGCACACTACAACTTGTATCCCTTAGGAAGTCTTGTCTATGTATTCTTTCTCTTTTTACTATTATTTGTGTTATGATTCTTACTACCATGAACTAATTCCTCTTTGATTGGGAGAACGATGTAACCCTAATTATTCCTTTGTTAAGTCAAGATGATTTAGCATCTTAGTTTTAATAATTCTGAAACGATCTGTTGTGCTTTGAAACGAGAAGAAGAAAGAGCACTGATGAAAGATCGGGATCGAAGAGCATCAGATCAAGAGCCTGATCGAAGCATCGACGGAAGAGCACATCGAAGCCTCGGATCAAGCATCAGACGGAAGAGCACATACTGAAGCCTCAGACTGAAGCATTAGACGGAAGAGCACAGACTGAAGGAAGGAACAGACTGAAGAACACAAACTGAAGCATCAGACTGAAGAGCACAGACCGAAGGAACAGACGGAATGAGACAGACGAATGAATTCAACACACAACTCATTTATTTATTCATTCGTCTACCTCGTTTAATGAAGTTCAGACGGAGTAACTCGTGCCCCAATTCAAATCTAACCGTTACTCGTAGAAGATTCCAAAGATAGAATAGAGATATGTGCAAAACCCCTGCAAAACAAAAAGTAACTATGCTTTTTGTTGATGTCTCTGATCAAGTCAGAAAAAGCCTGTGTAAACATTAATTATTCTGATTGATCTCTGTCACACGTTTGAAGACCCCAAGACAAATGACTAACGTTCAAATCTTCAGTCTAACGGATACTTCAAAGAGCTCTCTATAAAAGGACTTCATTCTGCAGAACAAAGAAATCATATTCAAGCTTCAAGCTCTCAAGCAAAGTTCACTCGCCCTGAACTTAGAATAAATCTCATTGTAAAACCCCTCTCTGCGTAAAGGATAAACTTATTCTTTCATCTTCCTAAATCCACTATTGTGGTGCTCTTAGCTTGAGGAGGCTGTGTTTCAAAGAATACCTATGTTTTAGCCTGTGGAGGCTGTGTTCAAACCTGTTTAGCCTGTGGAGGCTGTGTTCAAAGAATACCTGTTTAGCCTGGGAAGGTTGTGCCCAAATAATATTTGTATTTAGCCAGGAGTGGCTGGGTTCAAAGAATACTCATAGTGGAACATTAGCGTGTTGCTGGGAACTGGATGTAGTCTTAATCAGACGAACCAATATAAAAATATTGTTTTCTTCTCTATTGTTTTATTTGTTAACTAACAAGGGATAATAACTTGAATAGTTTGATAATAAAATCAATCTTAAAGAAGAAAACAATCTTGCGTCTGAAGCTTTGAAAACAACAGACGCAAACGCATTGTCTTAGAGAAAAAAAGTTTTAAAAACAGTCTACACAATTCAACCCCCTTCTTGTGTGTTTTTGTACTTTACATCCTTCTATATGATTCTTGATGTTATTCAGTATATGTTTAGGTGTTTTATTCTTCGTTCTTAATACTATTTTTAAACTGACAATTTGATAAATTGATAAGGTAAGCTTTTAGAGAAAACAGGAGATTGAAATGATTATTATTTTAAGATCCTAGAAATAGGGATAAGTAGTAATGTGGACGGTACTTAATCACAGTTGGATTTGTGGAACTAAATCCTTAAGTAATTTGGCATTAACTTAACAGATGAATTAATCCAGGTTAACTTAGGAGACGTGAGCGATTCTTAGAGGGGTGGTCACGAGGATAGAAATCCAATCTGACCATGATTATATTTAAATAATAAAAGAGGGGGGAATATAAGGAGGAAATTAGGTGAAATCAGGATTCCAATCACTTTCTTTTTTTTTATTTCTTTTTAAATTATCATTCATTTATTCTTCTACAGTAATTACACTCTCAAACAATTACTCTTTTCACACCCTTTGGGAAATTAATAAAATCATTAAATAAAAATAATGTTTCCGAATTGTTTATCCTCGTGAGTACGACATCCCTGATCTATAAATACTTATTACTTGACAGCTGTGATATACTTGTCATAGCAAGGACATGAGTTTGGTGTAATTATCACGCGCATATTTTACGTATCAGACATGTGCATAGGCAATGCACCCAAAAATTCTGAAGTGGTTTACAGCTGGTCTTCTTTCACTCTAAGCCTCCTCCGGTGTCACATCTCGAAGAGCAAGTGTGGGACTTCTATTCAAGATGTGAATGCTCTAATTTATTGTCTTCGGCCTGTAAAGTACAAAAACACACAAGAAGGGAGGTTGAATTGTGTAGACTGATTAAAAAAAATTTTCTCTAAGACGATGCGTTTGCGTCTATTGTTTTCAAAGTTTGATCAGACGCAAAGCAACACACTGAGGTTCTACTAAGAGTATTCTTTGAATCCAGCCACTCCTGGTTAATTACAGATATTATTTGAACACAGTCTTCTCAAGCTAAACCAGTATTCTTTGAACCTAGCCTCTGTAGGCTAAACAAAGATATTCTTTGAACACAGCCTGCACAGGCTAAACAAGGTATTCTTTGAACACAGCCTCCACAGGCTAAGAGCACCACAACAATGGATTTAGGAAGATGAAAGAATAAGTTTATCCTCTACGCAGAGATAAGAGGGTTTTACAATGAGATCTATTCTAAGTTCAGGGCGAGTGAACTTTGCTTGAGAGCTTGAAGCTTGAATATAATTTCTTTATTATGCAGTTCGCCAACCTTCTCTTGAAGTAATGAAGTCCTTTTATAGAGAGCTTCTTGAAGTATCCGTTAGACTGAATATTTGAACGTTAGTCCTCTGTCTTGGGGTCTTCAAACGTGACAGAGATCAATCAGAATAATTAATGTTTGCACAGGCTTTTTCTGACTTGATCAGAGACATCAACAAAAAATATGGTTGCTTTTTGTGTTGCAGGGGTTTTGCACATATCTCTATTCTGTCTTTGGAAGTTTCTATGAGTAACGACTAGATTTGAATTGGGGTGCGAGTTACTCCGTCTGTCTTCATCTTCTATGTCGTCTGTCTTCATCTTACTTCTTGTAGACGATGGGTCTTTGACAGAGCAGAAGAACTTTAACAGATAAAGCTCTAAGATAATGTTGTCTACCATCATTGTTGCATTGTCTGCTCTTTGTGATGAAACTCCTTTGAGAAGAATATGGGATAAGATTTTTCAAATTGAGAAGTCACCTTTCGTCTATGGTCTTTAATCATCTGTACTTGCTTGCTGCGTACGTACATATAAATCGTAAATATGCATGCGTATCATCTTTTTTGTTTGCATCGATGACTCTTCAATTTCCAAATGTTTAGTTTACTGTTTGCATCGATATCTCTTGATCTGATGCTTGATATGATGCCTCTTGATCGATGCTTCTTGATCTGTTATCTTGATCTGCTCTCTTACATCATTCTCTTGATCTGCTCTTTCTTGATCTGCGGCACAATGAGACATTGCGTAATTATCAAAACTAAGATGCTAAGTCATTTTGACTTAACACGGCCAAAACACCTTTGGTACTCTACCTCTAGCCAATAAGCTCTGCACCATGTTGAGAATGGTTTTATTTTTTCTCTCTGATACACCATTTTGCTGCGGTGTATATGCCGTTGTGAGCTCGAGCTCTCCTCGAATTCCTTGAGCTTCACAAAAATTTTCAAACTCCTTAGACCGGTATTCACCACCTCAATTAGTTTGGAGAGTCTTAATGAAACTTTTAAATACATTAAAAGCTTCTGATTTTTCTTGCAAGAAATAAACCCAAGTCTTCCGAGAATAATCATCAAGTAATGAAATACTTTTTACCTCCATTCGAAATTGGACTTATTAGTCCACAAATATCAGAGTGAACCAATTCCAAAACTTCCTTGGCTCTCCATGACTTGCCTTTGGGAAACTGAAAACGGTGTTGTTTGCCAACAACACATTCTTCACAAACTTGAGAGGGAGCAATAATTTGAGGAAGACCAGTCACCATATTCTTTTTCTGAAGGATCTTTAATCCATCAAAACTCAAGTAACCATACCGAAAATGCCATAACCATGAAAGGTCATTTACTTTCACCATTAAGCATGATTGATCAATCTCAATTTTCAGTGGGAACAATCTTTTTGAACTTATTTGTACAATAGAAATAGTTCCAACTGCAGGGTCAAAAATCTCACAAGCACCATTCTTCATGGTGATAATATAACCCTTTTCTAGCAATTGACCGACGCTTAACAAATTGCTCTTCAAAGCAGGAACATACATTAGAGATTATTTTCACTAAGCCATTCTTGGTTCTAATCCTAATGTCACCCTTCCTCATTACATTCATAGTAGAGTTGTCACCAAAATTGACTATAAAACGAAAGATTTCATTTAAATGAGTAAAAGAAGACTTACTTTCACTCATGTGGTTACTACAACCACCAGTATCGACGTACCAAACATCTTGCTCATCAAGGTTCTTTTTAGCTTGAACCGCCATCAACAAAGTCTCTTCTTCTTTATTCTCAACAAAATTGGACTTCTCTTCCTTATTATTAGGTAGCCTAGTATAGCATTCAGAACGATAATGACCAAATTTATGACATCTGAAACACTCTATCTTTGATTTGTCAAAGTCCCGTCCTCTGCCTTTGCCTTGATCATCATTGGCTATGAAACGCTAGTTGCTATCTCTACTACTTCCATTTCTATTTCCACGATCTCCCCTTTCTCTTTCTCTTCCTCTACCTCTGCCCTTCCTCTAGAGTTAGAGAAATGAGTATTAGTAGAGGCCTTCAAAGCTTGCTCCTCAGAAGATAAACTACGGTTCATCTTCTGCTCATGGACCAGAAAGGAGCTTTGCAATTTATCAAGAGAAAATACATCTATATCTTTTGACTCCTCAATGGAGCAAACAACATAGTTAAACTTTGATGATAAGAGCGCAAAATCTTCTCCACAATGGTGACATCCTCCATCCTCTCTCCATGGAACCACATCTTGTTGTTTATCTCCATGGTTCTAGCATAATAGCTAGTGACAAATTCTCCATCCTTCACTTGTAGAGTCTCGAAATCCCTCCTCAAGGCTTGAAGTTGGGTTCGCTTTACTCTAGCAAAGCCTTGATACTTCTTTTTCATTGAATCCCAAATATCATTGGAAGTATCTTTGCAAAGAATAGTTTCCAAGATGAAACGATCAATAACCTGAAAAAGAAAATTCTCTGCCTTCAAATCTTTTAGATTTCTTGACTCAAACTTTGCTATCTGAGCATCTTTCCGTCAGTGCTCCGATGCCGAACTCAACAATTGGCTAGAACTCCTTTGATCGTAGGAGGTTCTCTATCAGCATACTCCAATGGTCATAATGACCGTCAAGAAAAATGATTGGTCGCACAAAACTACTCTCTGACGTCATGAGTGATATAGAGAGAAGAAAACAATTACAAAGCTACGGTTTTTTCTGAGGTTCTCTATCAGCATACTCCAATAGTCATAATGACCATCAAGAAAAATGATTGGTTGCACAAAACTACTCTCTGACGTCATGAGTGATATAGAGAAAAGAAAACAATTACAAAGCTACGGCTTTTTTTAGGTGAACTCTCTCACGTGTTTCTCTTCCTCACGTGTTTCTCCCTTTTCCAGATCGAACGAGCTCTAGTACCACTATTATGCACACTAATATGAAAAATAAAGCATAAAGTTACTACACACTAGAAGACAAAAAAATAAGAATTTACTCTATGTTAAACTGATAAAAAATATTCTATTAAATAGGCATTAAAAAAAAACTGTTTCACTACTACTTAAACAATAATTTATTAACTCACTAATTAATCAATTATTAATTAATATTATTGACTAAATGAGACTATTGTGTAATAAATAAAATATATTTAATAAAATTATGACTAACAAAATATGTATTTATTTTTTATTTGTTTTTTATTTAATCATACTTAACACTCGGCGTTAAAGAAAATTATTTCGTGAAAATCATACTATCTGTATACAATACAGGTATACCCATTATATATATTTTAACCCGGTAAAAATTTGTTTATATAATTTTAAATTTTTTATTTTCAATATTTATTTTTAATTCTAATAATTTAAAAACATTTTGTTTTACTCTTTTTTGTTTCTAGTTATTTAATTTTTCTATATTTAATCCTTATAAAATATTTTTTCTTCTAATACTTGTAAAGTTTACGATATCAAATAATTAAGTAAATTCATCAGCATCTCGATTAGCTTCGGAGAAATTAGAAATTGAAAATCTTATTTTTCAAAAAAAAAAAAACTCCATCATTTTAAATATTTATCTAATTAATTACATATATTTTAAAAATTATTTCAAAAACATTTTAAAAAATTAACTTAGAAAAATCATATTTAATTGATAAAAAGGTCATTTTAGTGGAAAATAAAGTCATTTGTAAAACAATATATATTCAAAAACAATTGAAATCTATTACATTTTTCTTCAATAAGTTTAGAAAAAATAGCCTCAGAATCAGGTGAAAACAACAGGAAGGAAAGTTTAATTTCTGCTTGCAGAATGCAGATCAAATACAAGCAGAAGCATACTGAGGCGTTTAGATTGATTGAGTTGATAAAAATCTAAAAGCTCATTCAACAAAACAATGTAACAACACAAACATCTCTGACTAATTGGAACGAAAACAATCTTAAACACCCTTGTTTACACACAATTGAGTTAACTTTGATATGAATCCTTAGACACATGGAACATTAATATATATACACAGATAATAAAGTCAACCAGTGCAGAGAGCCCCATGAGATTGAGCAACATCATCTTCACTAACATACGCAGACAAATTGAGATACTTATCCTGTTCCACCCTATCCCTCCACCTGGCTCTACAAATGACACAACTAGCACTTCTTCTTCCTCTGGTTCTCTTCCATCTCATCAAACACTCTTCATGAATAGGGTTCCTGCAAGTTCCACACGCCACAAGGTTCTCTTCCTTCTCCATTTCTTCAAGACAAACAGGACACGTGGCACCCTCTTCCATCTCAATCTTTGGCTTCATTGACCCTCCTCCAAAGAACAGCTGGTGAAACCTCTGCCTCAGTGTGCCACCCGCCACCGCCTCCGGCAACGTTGGCGCCCCCAGCAGCCGCTGCAGTTGGCAGGGACGTAAGCTTCTCCTCCTCAGACACACGTCATCAAGGGACACGCCAAGAACTCGAATGAACACAAAGAGAATGTGCTTGCATGGTGTTGTACGGTCAGGGCACGTGCATGAGGGCGTGGAGGAGAGTGTCACGGTGTACACGTTTCCGGTGGCACCGAATATGAAGAAGGTTGACCCGGCACGGTGGAGGAGCCGCAGCCGGTGGCGGAGTGCACGGACTATTCGGTCTGATATCGGTTGGCTCGGCTTGAACCGAGGGTGGTGATGATGGTGGTGGTGATGATTTGATTGTGAATTGGAATTTGAGGCATTTGATGATTCCATTGTTGGGGAAATTAAGGTTGTTTTTTTTTTTGGAGGGTTGGAAGTTGGTAGTTGAAAACAAGAGAATTTAGGATTAGGAGAATATGTTGTTGTTGGTTGTGGATTATGTATAGGGAATGTGGTTGGGATTCTTTGTGTAGTTTTGAGGGACACGTGAAGGAATAAGAATGGATGATGGGTCAGGGAATTTTGTAAGGTGTACAATTCCAAACCTTTACTTGCCAACTTCCCTTTTATCCGTGGAGTGGTGGTAAACCATGCACCACGCTTTAGCAATACACCAAATAAAAAAACCCTGTAAATGCATACCTTGTTATTTACTACTACCTTCTTATCTATTTTTCGTTCTGTTTAATTTTCAAGTATATTTAATACACTCACAGTACTAGGAATTATGGATGAGATTTTGGTAAAATTTATGAATGAATGGTTTCGGGATGTAAAATTGGAAATTTCTACTATGTTGACTTGCTATGAGGAGTTGTTATGTAGTTTGGATTAAAGTGCAAGAACAGATTGAGATACTTGGGCGCTAATAAATAAACTCAACTGTAAAACGTTCAACACGTTTCTGACTATTCTCTCCTCCTCATGCCTACACTCATCTAGTGGATTTCCCTTGAATATCAATGCAATGATGAAGGTTCTTCTTAATCCTAACATGATAATCTAATAAAAAATCATAACTGGGCCATTATAATGTAGTAGATATGTGATTCACCTAAAATTTCTATACCTCAAAACAGAGCAAACATGATGTGTATAAAGGCAACAATAAAAAAATTAACAACATTGTGTATATCTATAAACTTTTTTTCTGATTTAAAACGGAGGTAAACTATGCTTATTTATTTTTTGCATAGAATATTGTGATTTACTTTATTTCTTTATTGCAAAACAAAAAATAAATTCTCTGAAGATAAACAAACACACATGTTGTCATTCCAACAAACATAACCATGGATATAATTTTCAAAATAAAACTCCCCAAGTCATTCCATGTATCCATACATGTTTATATACAAAGTAAAGATAAATAAATATAGCATTATGTTTTATTTCCAAAATACATGAGAGAAGAGGAAATATATCTACTCATGATATATTGAAAAAGCTTCGTAAGTTAGAAAGAAGCTCACCCTAGTGTAGAACAACTGCAGCTGATTTTCCT
Source organism: Hylodesmum podocarpum (assembly GCA_026586105.1). NCBI lineage: Eukaryota > Viridiplantae > Streptophyta > Magnoliopsida > Fabales > Fabaceae > Hylodesmum > Hylodesmum podocarpum. The sequence continues at coordinate 6,772,421 of JALJEV010000623.1, forward strand.
CTTACTCAGCTTTGTTTTCCACACTACATAAATGGCACAATGGTTTCAACACAAAATGACAATCTCTTTCTATAGATGTCGATGCCTTTTGCAAGAGGCTTGTTTTACACGCTAAGTGTAATCTGTCATAGCTACTGTCATTCACTGCAAAGTCTGCAGATAGAAATCACATCAGAAAGGAAAAAATATTGAATAAGTAACCCTGGTGTGTAGATATATCTAAAATAAAGATTTTAAATACAAGAAATAAATCTGTAGGGCGGAATAAAGATTATAAATATAAATTATAACTATAACCATAATGATGATTATAATATATATAATATAAATACTGATCATATAATTTAAAGTTCAAAATGCACTAGATTTATGTATGTATACTTTTATAAGTGACACTAACAAGTACCAAATACCTTCTTAGAGAACTGTAATTTAAGTTATTTCCCCAATCTTCTCTGGACTGAATCCTGGTTGTATTTTTGCAACCTAAGTTTTGAAGAACTTTGTGTCTGCAGTAATGGACACCAAAACCAGATGAGAACTAGTTGCACAGTTTAATTTACCATTAAAATCAGGTTATGAAACGACATAAAATATACAATTTATGTGACAAGCCACAAACTGAAAAAGAACTTGCTAATAGGATGAACATGGCAATGAAATAGGTAGTTTTGGAGAATGAAACAGTGGGATGGAGATAGCAGTTTCAATTTTGCATTCGGATATTAGAGACAACCGCTTCCATTATTTTCAAACATGCTTTAATATTTTTTTAAAAGTGTTAAATATATTTATAATTTCTAAATTTTCATAATTATGTTTCTTAAACTCAATAAAACTTTTACCAGTTTTAATTTTTTAATAATTTTATTTTAGTTTCTGAATAGAATTTTTATTGCTCTTAGTTCTTAAATATTTATTATGTCAACAACACTTTAGCCACTGTGTAACAAATGTTTAAGGATTCTGGTCAATGAAATTTTCGTAAGAATTAGAAACGGAATACTAAAAAATTTAGAGATTAAAATTTAAAGTATAAATGAAACCAACATGTTTCTTTTTTAATGACTAAATAAATATATATATATATATATATATATATATATATAATCCTTTTAAAAAAAAATTCCATATATTTTGTCATATTTTTTGTTAATTATTTTAAGGGACGGCTATTCTAACGGTTTTTTCTTTCACTGTCCCTGTTTTTTTAGCTTCATCATGGTTTTGGTGATTCATTCTAAACCTGAATAATTAAGGATTTTGGGACGTTCAATTACTCTTTATTGTGGGTCAAGGATTATTCCTTACAGGGTTCATATTAATTACTATCACTAGCTCTATAAATAGTTTTTCTTCACAAGCTCTATGATTAGTACATATGTTGTCCACTAACCAAGTACAACTGCTAGCATTTGAGGCAAAATAAGAAGTAGTAAACAATTGCTTTACCTCATGATTTGTGTGTCACCCTACACAGAGCCTTGTAATATGACCTAACTTCTAGCACCTTCTACATTTGACATTAGGTCTCTTCTAACACCTGAAATATGGATGATTTTTGCCTCTACAGTACTTGCATGGAATCTTCTTTCTACTCTGACTTGCTTTTCCTAAGTTGTTAGATCAAGATGATTAAACATCTCTAAAGTTTTGATTATTACAAGTTAGACGGAACGTCTACAGACGGAACATCAAGTCAGACGGAACAAAGTCAGACGCAACGAGCACAGACGGAAGATGACTCCTCAAAATTGAAGTCATTCGTCTGTCTCAAGTAAAGTCATCAGACGATAGGCTAAGACGAAAACTCTTTAGACTGAAGAAGTTCATCGTCTGCCAAAGAAGTGAAGCAAAGTATAAGTCACTCGCGCCAAAATTTCAAATCTTAAGAAGTACTCTTTAGAAGCATCCAAGATCAGTATGGGGATTCATGCCTACATATGCAACTCAAAAAGGTCTTCACCTTTTTCTATCAAATCTCCGTACAAGTCATAAAAAGTACTGCGCACGCTATCTATATCCGCTGCACACGTCATCAATCAATCAAGTGCTCTCTGACACCTTTTTGGACTTTGCTTGGAAAACGCTCAACGGCTTTCTTCTGTGTCTAACGGATATCTGAAGATTTTGGCTATTTAAAGACTTCGCTTCTTCAAAGTTCAGTTGGCGAACACGCTTCAATATTCTATTTCATTGTGGATTCGCTCTCTGTTACTTTTGCTCTTCATTTGTAAAACCCTTTCTGCGAAGAGGAAACTCTCTTTTTATAAATCTCTTTCAAATCCACTTGTGTGGTGTTTTAGCCTAAGGAGGCTGGTTATTCAAAGAATACCCTTGTTGTTTAGCTGCGGAAAGGCGTGTTCAAAGAATATCGTGTTATAGCCAGAAGTGGCTGGGGGCAAATAATACTTGTAACCCTTTCAATGTTTGTAGTGAAAACTCAATTGTTACTGGGGTAACTGGACGTAGTCTTGAATAGACGAACCAGTATAAAAATATTTGTGTATTTGTGTTATCAAGTATCTGACTAACGGGGATAATTAAACCATAACGTCTGTTTATTAAAATCAATCTTTGAAGATTAAGATTGTTTCGTCTGAACATATTTAAACGCACAGAAGAAAGAAACAATTTTGTTTAAGTAACACAATTCAACCCCCTTCTTGTGTTCTATCTTTTACATAAGTTTTCTTCCTTTGGATCAACATTTTCTTTATGCTTATTCAATGGCTTCTTTCCCTTTTCAACAATAGTAGTCTCAATTTAGCCTGCAAGGCTTCATCAATTGATACTTCTCTTCTCATCAACCTTATTTGTTCTTGGATCTGTAGTGCATTCAATAACTCTGCTAACTTTATGTCTGATAAATTTTTAGTGTTTTCAAGAGAAATAATGGTTCCTTCAAATACCTCTGGTAATGACATAAAATCTTTTCCACAAGCCTTTCATTTGTCAAGTCAGTGTCCAACATTCTGATTTTGTTGGCCAAATTGACTAACCTATCAGAGAATTTCTTCAAAGTCTTTTCTTCCTTCATCTATTGTCTTTCAAACTCCTTTATCAAGATGTGCAAAAGACAAAACACAAGAAGGGGGTTAAATTGTATTAATTAAAAACTTTGTTCTTCTTTAACTGTTGATTTTAAATGACAGACGTTTAAGTTCAATTATCCCTGCTAGTCAACAAGAAAAATAAAAATAAACACAATTATTTTTATACTGGTTCGCCTATTCAAGACTTCGTCTAGTTACCCAGCAACTACTGAGTTTTCACTATAAACCGTGAAATGGTTACAAGTATTCTTTGAACCAACCACTTCTGGCTAACAAGATATTCTTTGCCCATAGCCTTCTCAGGCTAAACCACTAGACATTCTTTGGAACACATCTCCCTCAGGCTAAGACACTACACAAGTGGATTTAAACGAAGTTTCTAAGAAACAAATTCTTTTTCGTAGAGAGAGGTATACAAATTAAGTACAGAGCAAGTGAGCGAAATCACAAATGAATAACTTTTGCAGCGTGTTTGCCAACTTGAACAAGAAAAGTCCTTTATATAGGCAACTTCAAGAGAGATCCGTTAGACTCACTTTCGTGATTGTTGTCCTTTTCCATAAGCTTTCCCATCATGTGGCAGAGATCAATCAGAATAATTGATGTTGAGCAGCGGAGTCAGCGCACTTTAAGTACCTTTTTTTGACTTGATCAGATGGGATAACAAAAACGTGATTAGCTTTTCATGTTGCAGAGGTTTTGCACAATACCCAACCACTTTTGGAAGCTTCTCTTAGTAACGTCAATATTTGAATTTGGCGCGCGTTACTTAGATGAAATGCTTGGACTTCTTCAATTTTCATAGACGATTTGGTCTTTAAGAGCTTCAGTCTGATACTTTATCTTGAACTGACTTCGTTGAGCTTGAGCTGAAGACTTCGTCTTAAACATACCGTCTTATGTTTTCGTCTTGAGACATGAATTGTGACATACGAATGACTTAAACTAAGATGAACTTTGAGGAGTCATCTTCCATCTGTGTTTATTCTGTCTAACTTTGACTTACAATACTTTAATATAATAAATTCCGTATTAGTCAAAACTTGAATACCTTCATGCCTCTAATCTTCTCATCCCCTTCATACTTTTTCTTTATGAATTCTCATATCTCCTTTTATTTATTTGAATCACAATATTCGTTGCATAAAAATAAGACTTTATTTTAGTCTTCTGTGTTACTTTATCCTTATAAATTTTAATTTGCTTCAAGAGTGATTCATTAAGAGCAGAGTCACTTCATAAATTATAAAGTTAAAAGCTTCACTTTGTGACCAACTCATATATAAGTCAAAAAAATCGGCCACCATATATATATATATATTCTCAATTTTTAATTTTTGAAAAATTTTAAATGAAAATACAATGTGTATTTTCTGACATGTTGCGGTAACAATTGGTTACTTATAGGTGTTGGTTGCCTAACTTTATTCTAAAGTGAATTGCTAACACCATCCTTTTTGTATAATTTTCTTTTCTTTAGATAAAGATTGTCTAATGGTTTGATGCAGACTAAGAAACTATCAAATTAAAGAGAAAGATTGTTTATCATTAAAAATATTAAATTAATACTTCTGATACATTTAACATGAGTATTTTTACTTCTTAAATTTTTTACAATAATATTTTTATGTTTAAATATATTATATTAATATCTCTTATATATGTGAAAATATTAAATTGACGCCTCCTGGACTACTATACTAACATCTCTTACCAGAAAGTTGAATGTAATAATTTTAAAAAAAAAATGGAAGTGGTTATATAACTTATTTTTTTTAATTAATAGTGGTGCACTACATGTTCAAAAGACTGGACAATTCATTCTTGATGTATAAATTGATAGTTGGCGCCACACTTTTGCATACTTTTTCTTTTCTATCACTTTTTTTTTAATCCACTAAAATTGATTAGATATGATAAATTTTAGTTGGTTCTAAATTTAAACTAAAACAGAGAAAATTATTAAATAAGCCATGAATATATTCAATAAATTTAAATGGATAAAAGAAAGAGAGTGCGTGACTGCTTGATAATATTTTTGTTTTTTTCAAAGGCATCCAATGTTAACCAAGTATTGTTGTTTTTATCACCGGTACACTTACTCTCGTTTCCTTCTCAAAAATTATAAATTAAAATAGTAATAATAAATGATAAAATTTAAAAATCAATATATATATATATATATATATATATTTCGAGGATTAAAATATCAACACATTATATTTTTCAGAATTATTTATTATTTTTATTAGAAATTAAATATTTCAACCCTCACTCTCTAAATGATTAAAATAGTAACTTTCTCTATTATAAATTCATATTTACTTAAAACTATGTTTATAAATTTATTAGGATCGACTTAACCATGAAAGTTTGGGTAGTTTTTTTTTTTTTTTTTTGTGAGATCTGATTAAACTTCATTGTCACTGTGTTTACACACAAAAGAAAACATCCATATAATTATTTGATTTAAAAATAATTCTGCGAATGTCTAAACTTCCACGATTTACATTGGAAAGCTAGTAAATTTCATACATATGTTTTGAGTTCTATTCAGATAAGTTTTGATTAACTGTTCTTCTCATTCATATATACTTTTTATTATTAATATTTTTAAAAATCTAATCTTCTTAATACACTCCCCTAAAAAATTTAGTTTGATCAATTTTATAAGAAAAATGATTAATTGAGGATTGTTTTCGGTGTAAAAAAAATGACAGTTTCTTTGGTCTTCGTCGATATCATTAAAAAAAAAAAAAAAATGGCAATTGTGTTGGTCTTGTTAACTGGAGTAGAGGTGGATATTAAGAAGAATGATAGAAATGGCTACCGCTCAAACCAAATAATTACTGTCTCTGCAAAGACTTGAAATTTAATCCATTGAAAGGAATCAGGTAATATCTGTCATTACTCAGAGTATTAAAAATTACATCATTAATCATACAAAAAAAATTATTATAACTGGAAATTTCCTAAATTGATATACAATATGATAATAAAATTTTAAAACTAAAAATAAATATTAAAAATTTTAAAATTAGATATAAAAATATAAACCAAAAATTAAAAATCATAAAAACTAAAATTTAGTGTATATATATATATATATAAATAAATAAAAGAAATCTGAAAATTTTTGGAGGAGCCACCGCATGTGATGAACGTGGCTCCGCCAACTTGGTGTTTTGGTCTTCGTGAAAAAATAACAAAAAAAATGCCAGTTGTTTTGGTCTTCGTTAACCAGAGTACAAATGGATATTAAGAAATGGCTACTGCTCAAACCGAAGAACTACTGTCACTATAAAGACTTGAAATTTAATCCATTCAAAGGAATCAGGTAATATCTGCCCTTATTCAGATTTTTATTATTTTCTTGCTTTCAGTGATCTTTTCCACTCAAATTTTGTTGGTGTTTTGTTACTTCTGTTACTAGAATGATGAATGACAAGAATGCTGTGATTAATATTGAAGCTATGTTGGAGGGAGCAGATTCATCCGTTGGTAACGAGTGTTGCATCTACAGAGTGCCATTTCCAATTCGCAGAGTGAAGGAGGATGCCTACACTCCAGTGCTTGTTTCAATAGGTCCCTTCCATCACAATCGTCATCCTCACCTCCAAAACATGGAAACAATCAAACTCAAATTTTGCAAGTCATTTCTTGCAGAAACCAAAACAAGTACTGAAAGCTGGATTCAGCACATAAAAGAGATAGAGCCTAAAGTCCGTGGCTGTTATTCAGACACCCTTCATTACACCCAAGAGGAGCTCCTCCAAATAATCTTTGTAGATTCTGGTTTTATACTTCATCTTTTTTTGAGTATCTATAACCGGTCAAATGACTCCCTGCTTTTAACACCTTGGATGGACACTAATATAACGCGAGATTTGTTGTTACTTGAGAACCAACTTCCTTTTTTTGTTCTTAACAGTCTCTTCAATCTCTCCTTCAGCTCCTCTGGAATTAAAAATGGTATTTCATTTCTTCAGCTTACTTTTCATTACTTTAAATATTACAATAGATCCAAGTTGGACTTTGATAATATGAACATAACGCACTTCACCGATCTGCTTAGAACTTTTACTTGCAACATTCTTTGGAAAAACGACCTTCTAGGGTCAGTGAACTCATGAGACATCTTCCAAGTGCTACTGAGTTATCAGAAGCAGGAGTCAGGTTTGAGGTAAATACTACACGTGACATTTCCATACTAGACTTGACATTTTCAGGAGGAGTTCTTCAAATCCCCGAATTTCAAGTAGAAGATGATACTGAAGTTTTGTTTCGCAATCTGATTGCTTTGGAGCAGTGCCACTATCCTCGCGAAAGCTACATTATGGACTATATTTTTGTTTTGGACAATCTTGTAAACACCAGCAGAGATGTGGATATTCTTGTTCAACAGAAAGTCATGCAGAATTGGCTAGGGGACACTGATTCCGTGGCTAACATGTTTAATGGTCTTCTCAAAAATACTATTTTTGCAAATTCCAATTCCCATTACGTTAAAATCGGCCAAGACGTGAATGTTTTTTATAGTAATCGTTGGTGTAATTTGAAGTCTACTCTGAGGCGTGATTATTATAAAAATCCTTGGGAAACTGCTGTTTCTATTGGTGGCATTCTTCTCATTTTTCTCACATTGGTTCAAACAGTTTGTTCTGTCTACCAACCCTCAAACACTTGGCAAGTTCTTTTGTTAAGTAAATGCTGAATTATTCTGAATTTCTTCTTCTTATTATTTTCAAATTTTACTGGTATTTCCTTGTGTCTGAAAATGTTTCAGTGGTTTCTTTATTTCATGTGTTGTAACAAATTAGTAATTCTCTTGAACATTGGTATGCAGTGCTGCTCCTGAAGTCTACGGTGCAGAATATGATTAGATGTAATGAATTTCAACCCAGCGGCAGAGTTGTAAGATGAAGTTATGTATAAGAGATGTCTTGTATACATAGCTAGTTTTATTTCATTCATCTTAGTTTCATTCTCAAACAAACCAGTGTTGTATATTTCTATTGGTACTGTCTTCCTGTCATTTACAATAACATAAAAAGACTTTATAAGTCCCAAAAATAGATTTTCAGCCTCTAAGACACGCATATGAGTGAAATTATTCAAATTCTTTCAATTAAAATATTTTTAACTAAATAAATTAAATTCGAATTTTATTAGTGTGATTGATAATTGGTAAATAATTCATGTACGTGTAGATACATCAATTACTAATAAGAGCAGGAAGTCAGAGAGACATGACCACTGCCTTTGTTTTTGACAATCATAGAAGAAGAGATGAGATTCGACTTAGATCCTTCCTAACAGCAGTTCTTCCTTCTTTTTTTTTTCCTTTTAATGTTGTAACAGATTGATGGAATGGAAAATGAAGTCTGTTTCATTAAAATATGTTTACTTAAATAAACAAGTTAAAATTTAATTGTGGTTTTTTTTATTCAAATAAGTCAAATTCACATTTTGTAATATAAATTTAATAATTGTTAATATTTTATTTATTATTTATATATAAAAAACATTTTTTCTTATTTCTTTTATATTTATTCACCGTTGATGTCGCATATCACACAGAAGCAGAAATAATACCTTGATGCTGAAGAGTCCAACAAGATATTGTTGTATCTAAAACAGAGCTTGGGCTAAATTATGAAATGTGAATGTGATGCTAGGTGTTGTTATTGTTCCATAGTAGGCCAAAATCATAAACTCTGAATCAATCACGAATCTACAAATTACTAAATTAATAATGATATTTTTTTCCACAGTAATCCTTGCGATAATTTGATATCAAATCTAAGGCATGATTATTGTACAAGTGCTCGGCAAATTGCTGGTTCCATTTCTGGAATTGTTCTATCACTGGTTTAAACAGTTTGCTCTAACTTACAAGTGATACAACTCTAGAAATAGAATGTCTCCCCTCCTCCGATCAACCCGAACACAATTGCTAAGTGCTCAATTATTCTGAATAATTTATTATTATTTTCAATTTCTACTGTCTCAATAGTTTTCCTAATTTCATTTGTTGTAATAAAATTTATTTTGTTTCGTTCGAATTTACTCAGTCACGATGGGATGATTGGTACGCATGCATAAAGCTTTGCTCTTGAGTCAACGGTGCAGAATATGATCTAGCTTAATCCCAACTCATTTCCACGTTGTGGAATCAAGATACAGGATATGCTCCAATTAATCAAATGCTTGATTAGGACGTGTGTATATTTGAGGTTCTCCACGAGAAGTCTAGAAGAAAAAAATAAAGAAAAATATATAAAAAATATTTTCATTAGTTCCTTTGTAGAAATTAGGGATGGTAATAAGATGGACCAGTATGCATCCCACAAAATCCACACAACCAGAAAATTCCGCACTGTCTCATGAATTTAAGAAAAATTACGCTTAAGAAATAAAAAACCAAATAAAATAGTAAACTAATTCTTCCCAAATATAACTAAAATTAATTTTATTAAAATTGAAATGAAATATTAAAACGTTAAATAACACTTAATAGAGTGATCTCATTATTAAAATTGGAGTGAAATACTTTTAGTTTTATATTATCCAGAAACCGATATGATACCATACAACCACCACTCACCCTTAGAAGAAATAAGTTTTAAAAACCCCAAACCTATTGTCTAAAGATACTCATTTACAACACTCATTTTGTATTCATTACTAAACGATATCCATGCAGATTTTTTTTGCCATCCTTAGTAAAAGCTATCTCCTTTATTATTATTGTTTCTTTTAAGATGTCAAACTTTCTATAAATTAACTAATGAAACTTTTATTTTAATTTTTTTTAAAAAAAAATCATCTTTTGTTTTTACTTTTATGTTCCTATAACTACAAGTCCTCCCAAGAAAATTTTAGCAAACGATTCACAATCAACTTCCCTCCTTGATATACCACTAGTGTGAAAGATAATCTAGTGAGTAAGTTAATATTTTTTATTTAGTATATTTTAGAACATGATTAACAGAATATCTTTTTAAAGTCTTATTATGTAGAAACCAATTATTTATTTATTTATTTCCAGTTCACGAAGGTTCCTGATCTGTGAAATAGATATTTAACATTTGCAAGTTTTTCTCAAATGCTTAAATTGTCTTATGTGCAATTTTTTGTTATTAATATTATGATAGATTATTAGTGTAATTTATGTTTCATAGTATTAATTAATCAGGAATATTTGAATAAAGTTAATGTATATAAATTTATTGAATGCTTATCATATAATTTTCTATTTTTTAATAAAGTTTTTTATTCATTCACTTTTATTATTTTTTTTAAAATATATTTTTTCTATGAATATATAATACCTTTGATTTATGTATTAGTGATATTTTTACAAAACATTCGAAGAGTTTAAACTTTAAAGGGATCAAATTAAAATAAATCATTCAAGCAATTTTTTAAAATAAAATTATGATTAAATGGAGAAATTAATGTCTTACATAATTTTTTTCTTCTTAAAACAACCTCAATCCTTTGCCACAAAAAATAGTAAAAACCAAAACCAAAAACAAAAACAAAAACCTCAATCCTAAACTGTAATTTTGTTCCATCTTTCTCAATATCCGCTCACACTTTCGTGCTTAGAACAGTAACATAATATTACTTCAACTTCAAATATTCAACCTTTGCTCGTTCATGTCCTTTATCATCACTTCACTGTAAACCCCCAATGTTCCCTTCAATCCTAAATTCTAATAAACCAGGCAACCAGGTTAGTTTATCTCTATTTTTTTGTGATTTTCGTTACGCAAAACAGGTATTCACCTCTTTCACTATATCCGCACAGTTGAATGTTTACATAATTTCACTTCTTTTTTATTTTTAATGCATATTTGACACCCAAATTGTTTCGTGCACTCCTCTCCCAGAAAAGGGGTTGTCCAAAATTCGCATCTTTAAGTGCTTACCAAAACAAAAATCGCATCTTTAAGTTATTACCTCTTACCCCTTTATATTGGGAGCAATGTCAATTCATTATTATGAAAGTTTTAGATAAGATGTCTAATTGAATATGCTATTTGTTTTTCCAAGTATTATACATGTTGTTCTTGTGTAAACACAGCAACAACAAAAGCAAAAAGGAGAATGGTTAGCTGGGAGTTTCAAGCCAGAAAACTTCATTCCAGGTGTTGTTATAGGTTTCATTTTGGGGTTGTTGTTAGACTTATCAAAGCCCAGTAGAACTCAATTGTCCAAGAAAATTTTCTCATCTGGCAAACTTCAACAGCAACTCTCAGTCTCAAGTGATGGTGATCAAGAACTTAAAATGGTTAGTTCATTTCACAACATTTATCGCTCTCATAGTATGTGAGCTTTACCTGTCAATGGTTTATTCAATGCCTGTCATTCTGTTGTAGTTTACTACTTGTTGATTAAACAAGTCATTCTTGTTTGTTGGATGGATTAATCTCTCAATTTGAATGGAAGTTTTTCTAATGAACTTGTTTGATGATTACTATAAATCTTATATTAACTGTAACAGTTTTCTCTTTTCTCTGCATTTTTTTAACCAGATGAACTGTAAAGAAGAAGAATTGAAATCACTGAACAAAACCCAGGAATAAGTTTATAACTTCTGTTAATTTTTTTAGATGTAAGCTGAAGCCGTCAATGTACAAAAACTTTCTGTATCCATTCATGTAACTAGTCAATAACTAGTTTAATTGAACTCCTCTTCTGTTTCAGAAATTTTATGGGCAGGGTAAATACTAAATAGATGTGATGTACATTCTTTTTAATTGTCTGGAACATCTTCCTTTGGATGTTTATAAATTTCTGATTTCAATGGTATACTGTTTTGTATCAGGTTCTGGTCGTTAGGCAAGACCTAAAGATGAAATCTGGAAAGATTGCATCTCAATGTGCTCGTAAGATATGAAACTATTGTTAATTTTTGAACTGTTCTTCATCTCAAATTTACCAAGAATCTCTTTCTGCCCATTACAAACTTCCATATTATTTCCCATCCTTTTTGTTTATTAATTTATGCCTCTAAGTTTTGTTGCAGATGCTGCCACTGGCATGTATGCTGAATTAATGCAAAGGTACTTTTGTTCGGACAAGTGTCCATTTCAGAGCATTTGGATGTCTTCTAGTTCTGTGTTTGTGGCCCTGCAAATAGCCTAGTACAAAATAAAAGATTGTTTCATGTTGTTAAACTTTCAAGCCAAATTTTGTAGGCCTTTTTGGTTATGACTTTACATAATCCAGTACTAGGGTGACTTGCTAATTTTTTTTTTTTTTATTTTTGGGGGGGGGGGGAGAGGGGAGGGAGGCAAGACTTATTCACTTTTAGACATATTGTAGAGTTGGTTTTGCTGAAAAAAATAAGTTCATTTACCTCTAAAGCAATGGCAAATGGCAACTTTACATGTTTAGTTTTAAAAGGTTTCAGACTGAACATAAAAATGTTGATTCTTCCATGCTAGTGATTTTGCTATACTTAATAGGCATGCTGTTGTATCATCAATTGTGAAGTTCTTTCAGGCAATATATTCTTTGGCTGTTATCCTTATTCTGTAATGAACTCCCCAACCATGTACTTATGCAGTGATCGGTCTCTTTTGAGACAATGGGAGCACTGTGGCCAGCCCAAAATTGTTGTGACTTGCAGGAATCAACAAGAAATGTAAGCAGATGATTTTATTCTGGATACTGTAATTTCACTTCTTATTCAGAAGAAAATGGCCTACATTGATGACTTGAATTTTGATCAGGAATAAACTGAAGGAAGCTGCTGAGAATATTGGCCTCCCAACTTTTGTTGTTGCTGATGCTGGACGAACACAGGTAATACTTAATACATGGCTGAAAATAAAAAAAGTAGTATCTTAAAAATCTAGCATGGAGTTGGCTGGTACTTAGTAACAAACTCCTTGTGAAATTGTTAGTAGTAACTTCTTAGGAATGCTATAGTGTTGAATGGTTGTCTTTCATCCTCACACCATCTCATTGTTGGTGTTTGTTAGTATTCTTGCTGAGGCTTTTATGTCTTCAGGTTTTGGCAGGATCAAAGACTGTTCTTGCTGTTGGACCTGGTAAGCTTACTGTTGCATCGGACTTGAGTTGTTTTTGTTGCTTGTATGTCATGTAGGACCAAAAGCAGGTGCAAGGCAATCTAGATACTTTTGCAATTAATTGAACAATTGAAAGTTACAGTTTTGGATTTATGTCAGGACCAAAATTATCTGTGGATTCAGTGACTGGGAGACTGCCCCTGCTTTGAAAGTATTCAAGAAGCATGTCCTAATATGATCAATCACCTGAGCTTGTTGCCACTGTTTATTGTTCTGACGTGTTATATAGCATTTATTGGCTGATTAGTGTATCCTTATGTGGCTTATGCTACATGGCTAAGGAAGGTGGTTTTATAGTTCCTAGTGTTCAGTAGGATTGATTCTTAATCGTAGCCAATTTTTTGCCTCTAATTGTATGAATTTCAGTATCCTGTCTAGCAGAGATGAAGAGTAAAAAAGAAAAACTTCATTTATTTATTTGGATCAGTTATAAGGAATGAACTGCAATTCCTTAATGTGTCTGCATAACTGCATTCTTTGTAAGTTCATTATCCTTTTTATCAATGTCCCAATTAGTTTTGACCAGTTTTGGGACCTTCCAAGGCTTCAACTAACTAAAGAATTGTTAAAAGATAATCTTATAGCCAGTGTCTTCCTGGTTAAGGTTACAAATTTTAAAATAAAGTATATGTTAAATCAAAAACTTAAAAAAGTATTTGATACTTATTATGTGATTTGTAAGTTAAATTAAGTTGTGAAATTGTGGGGATTACTAACCGCAAATTAGAATAATTTTTCTCAACACAGTAATAAGAATATAAGTTAAATCTCATTAAGTAAGGTCAATTACATGTATAACGTGATTGAAGATCAATTTTTCATAAGATGACAATTTTTACTAGACAGCACCAAGTTTCTACTGCACCTCCTGTATTTAGATTAAGGTTGACTATCTCGTTCCTAATTTTGACGAAAAGAAAAGAAACGATACTTCATTGTTTAGTTTGCAAGCAAAGGGAAAGAAGAATGATTTAAATAGAGTAATTTATTTGTATATGAAAACATGACATGTTTTGTTTTACTTTTTATAAAGTTTTATTCAGGAGTACTTCATGTTTTCGATTATAACCATGTAATTTTTAACTTTGAGGGATTAAAATTAAATATGTTGAAACTCAAATAAAAAATTATATATCTTTAGAGATAAATAGTTTATTTAAAATGAAAAATCAATTAATTAATCAACTATTAAATCTTTAGCGCGAGTAATAAAACTTTTAAATTTTTAACTATCTAAATTAGAAAGGTTAGTAATACATTTTTTTTATTATTGATTACAATTTATAAAATTATTTAAATAAGATATGAATTGAAACCTGAAATTTTTTGTATTTTCTAAAGAAATTCAACCAATAAAAAAATCTAGTATTTTTTTCTCCATTACAAATTATCCCTTCATTTTTTATTTTTTTCCATTAATCAAAAAAGTAAAAGAAAGGAAGGAAGAGAAGAAAAAGGAAGAGTGAGAAAGACAAAACCCTATGCAAAACCCTTTCCTCAGAGTGTGTAACCCTAAAAGCGTTGAATTTGGGTGATTCTCTCTCGCTTCAATGGCTTCACGTTATAGATCTTTCTCGCAACCAGCATTGTCCCTGATCAAATCCAGTGTGACCAAACCCGCTTCCAAGTCCATTCCCTCATCTTTTCTCCTCCAAACTCGTTCTCCCCTTACTACAAGGCAAGTCATTTTAAGGGATAATGATTAAAGTTATCTCTTTTCTTGGACCCAATTGAATTTCGTTAAGGAATGTTGTGTTATTGTGTTGCAGGCGTGTGTGTGGTGAACTGGGTTGCTTGCAGTCGCTGCTTCCGCTTCACTCGGCGGTGTCATCAGCACGCTTAACCTCATGTCTGGGCGTGGATTCGAGGAGGTCGAGGTCGCTGTCTCAGGGTATGCTTTGCAGTGCCAACCCCGGAGTTTGATTTCTCCATTTCTTTTTTAAACCTGTCTTCTCCGTAAGCATTCATTGCAACTTTCCTCTATTCTCTTTATTCATAATCTAAATTACATCCTAACTTCTTCTGAGCCTCAAACTTGTCTTAGTTGGGAATTGGGATTACTAAAATTGATTTTGAAGTGAAAAAGTGATTTATGTTTGAATGTTTTTATTCTAGAAGCAAGCTAAGTGTGTGTTTCGATGAGCCTTAGTAAAATTGATTCATGGAAATGTTTTTGCGAAATTAGTTTTGATTTTTTTCTTCTTAAAATTGATTTTGAAGTTACTTGATTTATGTTTGGATGTTTATATCATAAAACCAAGTTTGTAGTAAAACTCACTGTAAAATTTTTATCCATTGCAAAAGCTCCCAAAGTTGTTTCAGCTTAGAATCAGTTATGGGCCTAAAATCTATTTTGAACTCTTCTCCAGTGTGAAACCATTCAGTTATTGGCCTAAAATCAATTTTTGAACTCTTCTCAGTGGTGTTGTTTAAACCAAGATCAGAGCTTTAATTAATATTATTGGCATTGCATTTAATTATTCCTACATTGGAAATCATTGTGTATATGTTTTGATCATCTATATTCTATGTTAGAATTTCTGTAGGAGTTGTACTTATTCAATGTTCACCTTTCTGCCATTATGAAGACTTCCTGTGTATTTCACTTTTTGATAGTGCAGACTAAATGAAGAACTACTCCGGTATAGTTACATAGTTATCAATCTTCGATTGGCAGGCCCTGAAAATGCTATTGTGGGATCGGTGCTACATTGAGATTAAGCATGATATAAAAAAAATATATTATGCATGTATAGATGCTAAAAATTTTAAACCGAAATTAGGAAAAAAAAATGGTAGAAGAGAACACACTACTGAGAAAGATGAAACTTGAAGGACCTGTTTCAGAATGTAGAATATACTGCACAAAAGGCTTATCACAATAGAGAGAACAAGGGAATACATAATAACTGGGGGATGAGAGAACGGTTTTACTAAAGTTCTGAAAGGGTGAGGGGTGATTGTAATCCCCCCTCATGACATTCTAATTTTATATAGGTTTCTAAATTCCATCATACACTCTAATTTTGGCTCGTTACCAGAATCCTTTGTGCTATTTGAATCCTGTAGCAAACCAGGGCATGTTCTAGTGTCTCTATAGTGCACAATTGACTATATGTACTCTGGTCTTAAGTACAGTTATTGTTAGGCTTGTGATACGTAATAAATTTAATCAAGAGATAGATTGGTTTGGTGGGCTGGGAGAAATCTGTGGCAGGACCAAAAAAGAGATAGATTGGTTCAATAATTTTTTGATATTGCAACTTTGGGCATGGAATTTTGTGGTTAGACTAGTTTTATATTTTATTGGTTTCACGGCATACCATTTTTCAGGAGCAGGAAGAAGGATGCAGGGAAAAGGGGATGTTGGGGAAAGAAATAGTGGATTTTCATTTCATGTGTAGTTTTTTTGCATCAGGATAGTGAAATATGTGCCACTCTTTTTAGCACACACCTTACCCATTCATTCTCAGAATAGACAACCTAGATGACATCAATGTTCTGCTTGGAATTTATTGGTTTCATCCATGTGATTAATAGCGTTTAGAAACTCGTTGAGAAGACTTGAGATCTCTAAGGTAGAAGATTTGTGAAGCAAAAATCAGTGAGTTCATAGACTCAGCTGATGTTTTATGTATATGAAAGTGTTCTGAACAAAAGGTACAATCAACATCAAATCAGAACCAAAATAGAGGGCTATACCCTCTGACCAATTACAGCACATAGATACAACAAGAAAAGCCTTTTATAGGCTTTACAGAAATAGGTAAAGCAGCTATTCTAACAAGAAGCAAGAAGTGATGCTTGGGATGTGGAAGTTATAACTAACAGCTTCTTCGTAAATGTGAAAAAAACATAATTGGGATGTGAACCAAACATTCTATGAGCAGCTCATCTACAGTTCTCATTAATTTCCCAGTAAAACCAAAGGATGCAAGATGCAACACCTGAGTGTATATATTCCTGCTCAATCTATTGCACTTGTTTCTACCTTGTATGTATATTTACCTTTAGGCTAAACCTTGTTTTTTTTTACATATTCCTACCCTATTTTATTCACTGTAATGAATGTCACTCTGTAGTTTTTGCCATGCTACTGATAATGTGTGTTGAATGTCACTTGCCTTGTCATTCTATTGTAGAATAAACCTTCCTGCTGTAAACTAGTGCTTACGTAATCTTATCTTTTTCAATTTTCTTCAGAAATGGGTCTCAGCACACCACGATAAGATGTTTTGAAGACAATTGATTGGCAGATTAGAGTCATTATTTACATTGCAGGGATTCTCTAGTGTTAATTATTTTCAAGTTTTCTTGACATTTCACTGTAACGGGTATATAGTTGGGAGAATCATTTGATCTTCTGGAGTCTGTTGCAATGGTTCCTATAAAATGTTTGATGGTTCCAGTACTAATTGTTTTAAAGATCAACCTATGCCAACATCACTCGGTGAATAATAAAAAACGAAAAAAATGCTGCTGATTCACCAGGCTATTGTGTCATCTCATGCATTTTCCTGAATATGTTAGCAGTAGAATCAGTGCATTTGCTTCCATCATCATCTATAAGTGTAGTTTTGGGGTTGATTTTTTTTTTCCCTTGGGTAAGGTAAGACACGTATATAATATATGTATATAGTGAGAACCGACTTGAGTGGTGGGAAGGCATATGGCCACTTGCTAAGTAGCGAGTAGTTACCAAATTATGTTGAGTATGGTTTTTTGGGGACATGATGTGCAGTTAAATAAAGTGGGGTGTAGACAAACAATGACAAATGTCTCCAAGTTCTCTAGAACCAGCCTTCATGAAAGAGACTGTCTCCTTGATAACGATACATGAGCATGTGAGAACCTTACTCCTTCGTACCTCTTAGCCTATACTATATTTATCCAAATGCCTAATGATAGTTTCAAAGTGTTGCCACTTTGCTTTCCAATGTGTGTTTTTTTTAAGATTTTTATAATAATAAAAAATTGTATTTCTAATTAGTGAAGATAATGGAGAAAGGGGTGTTTTTTGAGTTTGTTGGAGAATATGAATTTGTTCTTTTTTAATTTATTTTCATAAGTTATCTGGTAGATGTTTGTCCAAGAATCAAGAAGCTTTGACATATTTTTTAATTTTAATTAAAATTTATTAAAAACTGTAAAATTATGATTATTTCTTATTAAACATGAAGCAAGACTTATTTTTAAGAATTATGTAAAATACAGTTGAAATTTTCAATTTCAATAACAAAATATGTAGAAGTTAATTAGAACTGTGATAGTATGGTAACATGTAATTTTGTTACTATCGTTTCTCTTAGTTGCATGAACATTTCATGAACATGAACATATAATAGTAATATATGTAGTTGAAGTGCATTATTTTGTTGGAAAGTCATTGACGTGGAGCCCTGATATTTAAATACCATTACGTAGCCATATAATAGTAATGTTATAAATAAAGAGGGTTGTTATTTTCCTTTGTGGAAAATGGAATGGGTTCAAGCAACTTCTTGTTTCTGCGGTTAAGTCAAAGATGTGTATTTATGGCTTAGCTAAGGGGACATGAATATCTAACCTTACTTTTTAATTCGATATGGCTTTATCCTTTATTTATATCATATCACGTTTAAGCACCGTAATTTTTTATGTTTGAATCTTGCGAATCATGTTCTCAAAATAACACCTGTCACTAAGTTAATCTGGTTTATTCCCAATTAATATTTTTATTCAACCAATTTCTTTGATCAAACTATGTTCCAATCATGGCTTGAACAAGGTTACTTTAAAATCAGGCGACTCGATATTAGAGTAAAACGTATCAATTTTGACGTTATGTATAATTAAGTTATAAAATTACAAAATTAAGAAATAATTTTTTTAAAATGTTATAAAATCTGATAACTTATCATTAATTTTTTTAAATGTTAAATGTTATCACATCTCGATTATTAATAAACTAGATGTAAAAAGTAGATTCTTTTTACATTGATTATCGAATAAACTGGTGTAAAAAAGTTTAATTATGATCAATTTTAATATATTTTTATAACAGGAGGACGAAGAATCAGCAATTTTAAAATCAAAGACTAAACATAATTATTCAAAAATTTATAGGAAATAAAAACATATTTAACTCAAAATTAAAAAGAAAATGTCATAAGATCTCAGAAGAGAAGAGGAATTGGGTAGATAAGAGGTCAATTTTTGTCACCGAATCCAATCCAATTAACTGTAGTACAAATGTATGGACTTTGTTTTGGAATTTGGATCCTTTGATGAGCATTATTACTTGCTATTCTAGTTACATTAGGGTTAATTAAACCTGGCAATAGTCCAATTAAAAAGCCTGTGACTAATTTGACTAGTTCGGGCCTTGTACATGGGTGTGAGCTCTAGACACATGAAAATAAAAATTCCCCCTAATGATAAACAAACATAGCTAAATCTTAATCAAAGTTCAATAGGTGGGAAAAAAAAAAGTTTAATCATTATTTTAATGGTTTCCTGTCAACAAGTGACTCAAATTTTCATTAAAATTCCATGTCAAAGAATCTTTATCTGACCTTGCTATTATCTTATACCAATTATATATAAGCCAATCTCAATTCATAAATTAATTATATATGCTAGGCCAGTTATCACATTTTCGCTTTTGCTCAATTTTAAAATACATCATAATCAATCCATGAGAAATCATGTCAAGATTGCACGAGGGAGAAAAGATACTCCAAATTCAGTCCCAGCAAAATAAAATTGGTGATGGCTTTAAATAAATGCATGAAGGTAGTGTGATTAATATGAGTTGTGAATAAGATTTTTGTGTGTAGAGTGTTATGAGTATGTGTGAGGTATTGATGCAGGAATTGTGGTAAGAGTGAGGTGCAATTGGACGGTGGTGACATATGCAATATTCATTTCATGTAGTGGGCAGTGCATGAAGCCATGGAAGAGTGTCATGTGACCACCGCAATCTTAGCTTCCTCTCACTCTAATAATGCATGGCTTACTAATTTAATATACTTTGAACATTTGTTTATGAATAAACTTGGGTAAATTAAATCACTTCCCCCCAACCCCTTTTGTTTTTTGCTTTATTCTCTGCATATTCTTGAGACTTTTTATAATATATTGACTGAACAAAACACGCAACATACAATTTCCGGCAAAAGAAAAAGGGGGAAAAAAGGACTGAAAGATTCAAATTTGCTTATATTCAAATTATTAATTTAATAATGATATGGTAACTAAAGTGTGTGTTATAGGAAACGATTACTAAAGTGTGTAATAGATAAACATAATTTCTATTCTATAAGGTGATCAAGATTTAATCCTGAATCACTTACTTAAAAAATATAGGAATGATAAAGTTGGTATAGTGATTTAATTGATGAAAAAAATTAATTAAAAAGTACTAGTTTTAGAGATAATAACATAGGTAACTTAGAAAGACGTTATGAGTAATGAAATAATATAATAATCCTCTGGATTTGTGTTGCCTGAGGTCGTACATACAGCACCCGCAATAATATAAAATGAATGTATCCATGAAATTCCTTTTCTCTCTCTGGATTTCTTGGATTGTATAATTACTTACCCAATCACCTAATTAATCCAAAATGCAAGGATCACATGGGTGGAGAAATGGCTGTGAAGTTTCCTTCTTCTATCTGCTGTCACATGCATTGTTAACTTGGTTGGGAGGAAGCAAGAACAAATTCTTTCACGTGCATGAAAATTCAAGCTATTATACTTGAACCACTCACACTTTGACATGAAACAAATAAAGTTAATTTGCTCTTACTCATAAGAGACTCGTTGCTTTTGAGTTTTGAAAAGTGATTTCAATTTTATTTTTATCATTATTATTATAAAAAAAAATCAAATTGTTGTGTGATAATGATATATCTATATTAGTTTAGTGTTTTAGATAGATCCACTTTTTGCTTATTCCCATACTAATTCTTTCTGTAATTATGTTTCACTGAAATTTACATGGATTTTCATCTTATTTAATAGCAACAGTCGTATCAGATGTTTTTCATAAGGCCTGCCAACGAAAGTTATTATATTCTTTCAGTTTTTTTTTTAAGATTTTATCAGATCAAATTATCATATGCTACTTTATTTTTTTATTCAATAAAATTATTTACAAATAATAGTGCCAAAACATAATTATTGAATTTTGTTTTTACATGATAAATGTAATAATTTTTAAATAAATGTTATTTTAAAATGTAATACAATATCAATCGAAAATTTAAATTTTAATATATTATATTCTATATAGTAATTTGATAAGTTGACACAGTGATTAAACACTCTTGAGTGGACAATCTATTTTTGAACAAATTTGTGTTTAATCATTGTGTGTGAAGACTTATCGAGACAGCAATATGAATGAGATTAGTCTTTAATTCAGTGGGCGGAAAAATATCCATAACATGAAAAAAAAAACTATATAATTAATAGTTATTTTTAATTTAAAGTTCAACAAAAATTGAAGGTGAAAATACTTATAAAAATACTCTAACATTTAGGTCATTATATATTTGATATTTGAATAGAGTGATATTAGTTGTAGTAGAAAGTCTACTATATAGCACTGAGAACACTTTATTTATAGCACTCAAATGTGAGTGAACCCAGGTATTTGAGCGTAGTCATGAGTCGATTCTAATAGAGAATACAGCCATCTAATTGTTGAATATATTCTGAATGCCTATAGTAGAAGTTGTGTACATTAATTTAGTAAAAAACAATCACAGGCTTATTACGTTAGGCTCATTTGGTACAGTTTCTAAATATCACTAAAACATTTACTTAGGACATATGATTATATGAAGTTTTTTTTTTTTTTTAAGGAAACCTCGTCTCACTAGATTGAATTAATTTTAATCATATACAGGACGAAAATACAAGGATAAGAAATTAAAGGAATATTTACATAGGGTATAGATAATTAAATATACGAATAAAACATTTTCTTTCTTTCAAATAATTGGTATATAAACGAGTAAAGTACATCATCACTATTTCAAATCCAATCTCAAAAGGAATTAGTATGGTATGAAGATAGGTATACATGGGACTAGTATTCAGTTACAATTATTTGTTGATACTATTTGGCAAATAATTATTTTAATTTTTTAAATTTATAATATATATTAAGAATAAATAAATAGGTCAGCAACACTTTAAGTATAATATCTTAAAAAAAAAATAAAAAAAACAGAAAAGTAATATGATTGGGTAACAAAATTACTGTGGGTGTGTCTTTGAAAGAAGACAAGGAGAAAGGAGATAAGAGAAAGGAACATTTACCTAAAACTGAAAAATTTACGCTGACTACTCAGAAACATGACTGGTACCTAGATTTGGCACCAATAATGTGCTGACATGAATGGATTTGGGAAGTATATGCATGCGATTTTTATCGCTAGCTTAGTACTCAAATATGCTCTTATCTTCTATCTCCTTCTTATATTTATCCTTTGTTGCATGAAATATACACCATATTATTTCTCACCCTTTTTCTTCTTTTTCCAAATTTAGGAGGTTTCCTACCGTACACTGGTAGCTCAACTCCTTAATTCCGTCAACATCGTTAACAGTTTCTGCCGGAAATATGACTAAGACTTGCTTCCAGTGGTCCATGCAAAATCAACACTTATTTACTATTAACCATTTCAATCAGATTTTTTTTTTCTAGGATATTTTTTCCACCATAAATATATAAATCAATTTCATTTTTCTTAGTCTGTACCAATTAATACGTTTTATTGCACAAAACTTTACACATTAAAAAAAAACTAAATTAAATTTAAAAATCACACATAATAACGTAATTTTTAAGTTACTTCAATAGCAATACTCTTGATATAAATAAATCATCATCCCCCTGCCAAACTACTATGACATAATTCACAACTAATTTTAAAATAAAAACAAACTATTGCATTAGGAAAATATTGAGGTCCTGATTTTTTCAAGTCTATCAAAATGACCTGAACAAAGATTAGACCAGTCTGAGTCTATAACATAAACTAACAAATTTGGAGTTACAGAAAAAAAGAAAATAAATAAATTCCTAGAAAAATTAGGTAGGAAATTAAAGAAAAAAGAACCTTAATTTAGCTACAAAATACCCGAAGCTCCAGCGGAAGTTTCCTATACTAGCAGTAGCAGCAGCAAGAATATTAGATGAGGTGTGTGAAGTCTGGTCCCACATGCTGATGGATCAAGTAATCGTCACCGTTGGATGCGACATCAAACATCATGTTTTGCTGATGCTGAAGTTGGAGCAACTGCTGCTGCTGCACCTTCACCATTTCCTTCTGCCGCCGCAGTTCCAGCACTTTCCGGTGTGAGTTTGAGTGCTTCGTCAGCACGAATGTTGGGCTCGCCGCCGGCCTGTACTCCGGCACCAACCGCCCAGATTTATACCTCACTCCACACGCATTGCACAGAGTCTTTGGGCCCATGGGCCCAGTCCGCCACTGTGGGGTCTTGTCAGTAGCACAATGCAGACACTTCCGACCCTCTCCTCCGTCGTCTCTTCTTCTCGACACGGGCTTTTTACTCATGTCGAGTTGAGGAAATGATGACTCTGGAGAGAGGACCACAAGCCTAGAGGCGGCCCAATTACATGAACCGCCTCGAGAGCGCTTGCTCCGGGCCTTTCCCCTTACCGAAACATTCGGGCTGAAAACCGGGTTCGGGTCAATGTCACGCGTTTCTGATGATGCGGTGTCGTTTTGCACTCTCACACCGGATATGAGCTGCATCTTCTCCATATCCTCGCTTGAAAATGATTCCTCTGCGAATTTCGACAACCATTCCAATTCCGCAAGATCATCGTACTGCTGTAATTACACACGTAATTAATTAATTAATTGAATTTATCAGGTGTGAAAATTGAAAATTGAAAATTGAAAAAATTGGTAATAATAAAAAGAAAGAAAATTCAGACAGTAACAAAAACATAGGAACAGAAAAAAAGGTAATAAGGACAAAGGGTTTGTTGTATGTGTTGGACGTGGCATGGTAATTGAGAGTGTAGACGTGAATTGTGTTTGTTAGGTGGTGAATGTGTGAGGTAACACATGTATTGTATGCAATGATGTTAGAGACCCGTGTGTACCGGGACGGAGAGGTCACCGGAGAAGTTGGCGTCGGCGGGGAGGAAATTGGTGCTGTCGACGGGGGTGATGGTGGGGGAGTCGTCGGTGGCGGGGAGGGAGTCGAAGGTGGCGTCGGTGACAGCAGCGGTGGTGGTGGTGGTGTCGTCGTCGTCGTTGGAGAAGTCGAAGAAGTCCTCGACGATGAAGTGGTCAGCGGCGGAGGGGTTGGAAGGTGTGAGGTTGTGGTTGTTGTTGTTGTTGTTGTTGTTGTTGTTGTTGTTGGTTTCAGAGGGAAATTGGGGGCAGAAGGTGTTGTGGAAAAACTCTTGTGCTTCCATGGGTGGGAGTTTTTGTTAGTTTGTTTTTGTTGTTGTCGTCAAGAGTTGAAGCAAAAACGTTTCCAGGGAGGGTGAAGTGAGAAACTATAGGGAGTTTGAGAGACAAAGTGTGACAAAGTTGTGGTTTTGAGTGGAGAGAGAGAAAACCATTTCAGCCTTTATTTGCGTTTAAAGGGGACAAGCGGACACCTATATTGGACTATTCTTTTTTATTCATTTTATTCAATATTAATCCTTTAATTATTTAATTAATTATATTCTCTCTCTTTTACCCAATGTAAAATTAAGTCTTATGTCCTCAACATAATAAAACGTAAAATATAAATAATATAAGAAGCTTTAATTGAGTTAAAAGAAACTTCAAGAATTTCTTATTCAAGTTACTTTGGTTATTTGCTACTGTCCCTTTTCTTTCCTTTTTTCTATTTCCATGTTTTCTCTCCTTCTCCTCAAGCATTCTTACCTCCTGGTCATGTTTGAAATATTATCTTTCAAGGTCAATTATATATCTTTGTATAAATATAATACTTCAAATTAAGATCATTTAAAATATAACTATAATATATCATTCATAAATATATATTAATTATATATCTTTGTACCAGTCAAAGATTAGATGTGCATATTTGTAATAAATTCACAAAATATTGAGGATAATTATTTAAATATTATTAATAGATGAAAATCTTATTTATTTCTACTATCCATTAAATCTTAACCCCTAATATATTAAGGTAATATATTGAATTAAGACTCTAAAAAAGTTATTTCTCCTAATCCCTCCTTTTAATTGATGTTCAAACCCATCTCTACGCTAAATAGCAATCATTACATATAATGGTTGTAAAGATGTGAGAAAAAGTCTTTCTTATGAAGTGTTCGTTTGGTTTGCGGTGATTTGGATGACTTGAACAATAGAAACTTTATAGATTTTTCAGTTAAGAAACATATATTGTTAAAATTATAGTTGGTTAAACTATTATCATAAAAAATAGTTATCAGATTATTGACATTTTATATGCACTATCATATTGTTATAATGATCATTAGTCATGTGTTATAACAATATAAGAGACATTTATTGTAGACATGGCTTTGGTATGATTTCGTGATAGGAAATTTATATTCTCTTGTTTAATTTGTATTGTTTGCCATACCATTGCGTTGACTGGGTAGATCGATCGATTTCTAATTAGTGGGGTGTTAGTTATGATAAGTTTACAGTATAATAATTATAGCCATGCTATTTTGTAGTGGTGTATAGTGTTTAGTTTTTGTATTTCTACATATAAGGGATTAAGTAATTAGTTTGAACGATAGATGGGTTTGAAATTCTAGTAAGGTGTATTATGTCCACCCCTATGATTTTCTTCTAATGTTTTGTTTATAATATTATTCCTTCTTGCTTCAAGAAAATGACATTGATATCATTATTTTTCTTCATTAAACTTAATTAATCTTTATATCGTTTTTTTTTTTTGACTGGTACGTAAGTTAGTAAAACACAGCCACACATGTCATAGAAATTGACATGAATACATTATACATGATAATAATCTCACATCATACAATAATTTCTTCTTCCTCAAAACACGTGTCAATGAATTTGATTTATGATTTTAATCTTGTATTAGTAGGGTTGATGAGCATATGAAACATTAATTTTAGGGGATCATGTGTTAAATTGATTAGGGCGCCGGTAAAATCTATACCCATAAGAAGAAAAAGGAAAACTAGAAACACAAGAGACAAGGAGAAAAAACATTATAAAGAAAAAGCATATGATATGATTCTCTTTTGAAAAGCTTTTGTAATTAAACTAATCATGCATATCAGTTTACTAACACAAATTACGAAATTTAATGGACTCATAATCAACTTTTTAATCATTTGACTGCTTCTAATATGGAAAAGTATTGAGCAAGTTAATTAGTGGATGACTATTGAATACAATCATATTAAATAATCTCTTCAACCTTTCAAGTCTCAACTTGAATTTTGAAACACGGTCTTTTCATGGAGAATTCATTAAGTCCCGTTGTATGTTTTAGGTGTTAATTGCTGTGGAAAAAAACTTCGTATATAGTGTGATAGCTTAAAAAAGTTATTTTTGTATATACAAGAAATGGAACAACTACAAAAGCAGTTCAAATTAAATTCTATAATAACCCCAAAATAATTGTCGCATCTTTGTAATTAATTAAGCATTCCCGTTTCTTAATTTTTTATCCTGGTTGACGAACCTAGCTAGTTAGCCTGTAAGTCTGTAACAGTGCAGAGGGGACATGTGCTCTCACTCTTTTTTAAAAAAAAAATATTATTATAGTATTATCTTTTCCTTTTAAAATTTTATTCTTTTAACTGTATAATACATTTTATTTTTCTGTAATTTCTCATTTTTTTTCAATATATATATATATTGTTCCACTTTAATTGTTATTCTCTGATACTTCTCTTCTATGTTGCTAAACTCCCTTACTTGAAAGCTATGACAATGGTTGAAGTTGTTGCTAATAACAAATGTGATTGGTGTATAGATTTTTTTTTATTACTTAGATATAAAAGCATCAATGCCTAGCCAAACACATATTAACATAATTAGAAATTGTTGGCCAAATTCTAATTTTTTATCCAAAAATGTAATTTACCATATTTGCATCTTACAGACTGAATGAATTTCTTAATTCCAACCTAATTATTTTTTCTAATTTCCTAGTTTCACCTAGATGGTGACATTATCTAAGATTCTATAGTAGTATTGAACCATATTTTGATGTTAGAAGAGCAATGATAAAATAGAGTGAACAGCAGAAGAGTACAAGTGTGTGTCAAAAAAATTCTGTCACACTCAAAACATAAATCAAGAGAGCAGGGGCATGCATGTGATGGTGATGTAAGTGAGGACGAGCCCATCGATCTATCACAGTGCAGTCTGCCACGTGGCACTCACCGACAAGTGGAAGTTTGAGAAAACTGTGGCTTTGATGACCATAATGAATGGTGACAATCCCTATGTGAGAGGCTTCTAATCCTCGTAGAAATTAATGAACAATGGATAAGGTGTTTCCTCTTAATTACTTTATTGCTTCAATTCTAAGAAAACCTTCTTCATCATTTCACAAGGAAATAAGTATTTCTATTTCCTCTGCACCACTTCATATTATATAATGCTTTAAACAAAAAAAATTCTCAATTAAATATATAAGTTTAAAAAATTAATAAAATATTAAAATTCTTTTTTTATTATATATATTAATTATTTATTGTAAAATGAGAAAATATTAACAAATAGAGATAGGAGCGTATATAATTAAAATAAAAAAAGTAGTACATTAATAAACTTTGAAATATTAATTATATTTTTTAATATTTTTATCAGAAATTTCAATGTCATATAAAATCCAACCGTATTAAATTAAATAATAAAACTAATATAATTGTGAATTTGAAAAAAATAATAATATTCATTGTACGTACCATGATTATTCCTTTCCGTGTATCTTTAGATATTTTCATTTTTAATATGATTACATAATAAGTTGTTATTATGAAAGTAAAATTCATTCACCATTGTGAATTATTATCACATATAATCATGGTTTACTGTTATTCATTCAAGAAAAAGTAAACTAGTTTGCAAGTATTGTTTCTCTTTCATATTGTTTTCATAATCAAAAAGTAGCACGAAACTTATTTTGAATCAATTGTATAAAAAGCAGTTCTTGTGCTTCATTTATACATACTTTTCGATACCTTCGTTGAAATTTTTGCTTGGATGTTATCAAGATAGTTGGTTACACAGAGTCATCAAATAGAGTTGAATATTTTGTGAATATAATGTGTTAAGTATCTCATAATTCATTCATAATTAGAATGTGATGTTTTTTACAATAATTATAATGTATTTTTAAATCACCATTTTGTATATATGATTTAAAATTATAAAATTATCATTCACCAAAAAATTATAAAATTAACTACGACTTAAAAGCAAGAATTACATGTCATACAAGAGACAATAAATAAAATAACTAAGTTTTGGAAACTTAATTTATGTAAAAAAAAAAAAAAAAAAAATTTACTTACCTTAGATGAATGAATATTTTAATGGTGTAGCAACAAGGTGCACGTGATTGAGAGGGGATGGGTACTGTGTCACTGTGTCAGCGACCATGTGAGTGCTCCACTCGTGTCAAAAGCCAAAACTGACGGTGGTCAATTACACGTGGCAACAATCTATACGCCATAACCTTTTTTTTTTCCCTACGATCTTCCCTTAATTTTAAATTTCCTGGTAACGTGAAACCACGTGCCTGCTTATCTTCCACGTGACTTGTGGCTGCTCTTGCTTTTCCGCAGTCACACTCCTAAAAGTATAAATTAAACAATTCTTTTATTAAAATTATAGTATGTTATATTTTATAAAAATATATTTTGATATTTTAATATCTTCTTTTAGTTTGTGCTTGAGAATAATCTTTACAACAATTTTAAAAAAATTAATCAAATAGATAATTATTATTTCTCAAAACAATCTAAACTTTAATGCTCTTGAAATACCAATTAATTACTTAACATTCTCTAGTATCTAATTGAAAATTCTCATCAAGTCATCTTGTGTTTAGCGAATTTGAAAAATAATTCGATAAATTATATTTTTATATATTTAACTTTTTTATCCGTAAGAATCAAATATAAATATTAAAAGATTTATAATAATATATATTTCCTTTTCAACCAATTCTCAATCACATTTAATTTATCTTTTTTAGCCTTTCCATTGAAATTTATCATGCTTTTTTATTATTCTATGTTTGATCCTCACTCAATTTGTAAATATATGGGAGGAACTAATGGCTTAGGAGCAGACATGAAAAAATTTGGCTTAAACACATGGAAGAATTTCAGATAGAAAAAAGCGATCCAGATTTGGAAGTTGTTTTGGTACTTAAGCACAGTCACATGCTCATGTAAGTTACTGTCTTGTACGTTGATTTTATGTACGACCATACAACTTGACATGTTCCAAGATTATTTGAAGCTAAATTAGAATTTAATGATCTAGTCACATGGTTTCACTGGAATAATGTTTTAACCCCATTCTAGCTTTAGAAGTAACTTAATTTCCATTTCAGGATAGAGTCATAGCAAGGACATACTATAAAGCCTTCACACAGTGTACAGACATATTTCATATGGTTTCAAGCATATTTCGTCATAAGGGGAATTTTCTACGTACATCTTTATTCTGCCCAGTTTTTTTTTTCTTATGGATCCTTTTCAAATACTAGATTTTGTTTTGAATTTGTTATTTATCATATACTGAAGAGACTCTAGTAATATTGTGAACTTCAGTTTGAAATTCAACATTAAAAATTAAAAAGAGAAAGTATAAGATCAGTTTTATAATGTAAGGACAAGATAAAGGACAACTTGGAGTATCAACACAAGGAAAAAAATCCATTCCATGTTGAGATTACGTGAGCTTTTACTTTGTCATATAATAAAAATGTCGTGCTGTAGAGCAATTTGTTAAACACAATTTAGAGGAGTTCTATTAATTTGGTAAGAAACCAAACGAGCACGGATTGAAGGAGATTCAAATTTAACGGTGGTAATATTTTTAATAAAAATCGATTAGAAATTTTGAAAATAAACAAGAAGTAATCTATCAGAAAATTGATTAGAAATTTTGAAAATAAACAGGAGGTAATATGACGAAAATTGGTTTTGTAATTGATAACAAATTTCAACAATTTAATTCACTTCAAAACAAAATATTATTTCTTGAGTCATACTTGTTAGAGAAAAATTCATTCATCACTAATTGTATAAAACATTACTCATAGTCAAGCAATCATAATTCATCATATGAAGAATTATTAATTTTAATAATTAAATTCATATAAATCATATAAAATTTAATTTATAATTAGATATTTTATTAATTTTTTTAGTTGGTGCAGACACTTACACCACATCAGTTTAGTAAAATTTTCAAAATTTACAACATATAAAAGTAACTGCACCAAAGTAGGTTAAACAAAAGGGGATAGGATTATCAACACGCTTTCAATCATTCTGATTAGTCTTGTTTATTTCATAGCCCGAGGTTATAGTAAGCGTGAAAAAGAAGGTCAATATAGGCACAACCAACCATACGGGGGAAACTCTGGAAGAAGCAATCCACAAAGGGTGGCAGTGATCACAATCTTGAGTGAGAAGAATCATAGGATATTTTTCCAACATAACAAACGTGGCTCTTTCTTGGCTAAGTTAATGTGATTCTTTGCCCCCTCTTTATCAAATTCTTGGCCATGCAAATGCAAAAGAAAATGTTTTCTTTTTCAAGCCTCAATGGTCTACCATTTTCAACTCTTTAAGAAACCAAATATTGTGTCGTTATATGTATGTAAATGTCATCCAAATTATCTCAATTTGCTTTTCATTGCTTCTTTTTTCAAAGTGTAATTCGTAGACCATAGCAATCTTTTTTCACAAGTTTGATAATCAATCATTCATTTCAATGAATGACTGGAATTTTATGTTTTTAAGCTTTACATACACATTTCAAGTGCTGAAAGTTTAGTGCAAATCTCCTCTCAACTGGTTATTACTTTTAGCAATATTTTTTTTTTACTTTTTATTTTATTTTCAATATCACATGTGATATATGAAAGAAATAAATTTAATTTCTGGTTTAAATAATTTAAATAAAGATAAAATTGGAAATAAATTGAATTTAAAAATTAATGAATATGAATAAACAGATTAAAGTACTTATAGTTATTTTACAAAAAAAGAAAAAACAAAAAGAAGTACTTACAGTTCTACTCTTTAGTTCAACATCAACAAAAAATAAGTACTCATCAAGAAGTGGTACCCATTAAATAGTGAAGAAAATATGTGGGCAGACAACAGAGAATGAAAGGCTGACCCATAGTGTTTTCTTTTAATAAAGGCTTATCCATAGTTTAAACATGAAAGTAAGTAACGGGCTCAAATGTGTTTGGGCCATCAGATATTGGGCTCACTTTATGTTGGCCTTTAGGCATTTGATTTATGTTGGGTGTTCCTACTTCCAACTATAGGGAAGGATAGAAATTGTATTTTGTCTTCAATATAAATCTGTATTGACCAAGAAAATAGCATTTTTTTTTTGTAAAATATAAAAGACACATAAGTTTATATTAATTTTAATTAAGTCATTGCTTTAACACTTTATTAGCATAAGTACAAGTTCTGAAATATTATGTAACAACAAATCAAGTGAGAAAAAGCTACCACAATCTGAATTGAAAATATACTAACTTGCATAATTTTCAAAACCTAATTCTGTCATAAGTAATTTTAAGATATGAGAAACTATCAAAATGGGATGGATCTGGTTTTTATAGAGTAGGTCGGAGTGATTATGGATTGTGTTGGGCATTATATAATAATAAAGATCAAAAAGTCATTGAATTGGTGTATGAAGCCTACTTAAATTACTAAGGAGCCTTGTGACTTAGCTAATGCCAATCAATTAGTGGATTGGGTTATAAACACGAAGAAATTACATTTTTATATTTTCATACTTATTTTTCATGCCCCATTTAACGAGAACACAACCAAATTGACTCCTTATTTCCACCACAACAAAAGTTTAGATGAAACTTTTTCCCACTCTTTTTCCTTTACCCTTTTCCTTTTTCACTTTAAACAAACACAATCCAAAAGCAAAATGATGTCGGACTGAGTTGCAGTGGTGATCCTGGTCATATCAAGATGGGCCACCGTGCAAGGCCCATTTCAAGAGGGGCACTAAAAAATCATTTAATTTATGTAAACATTACAATAAAATTTTGTTTAGCATTAAAGTAAATAAGAGTATTGTTTTAATTTTTATCAAAAAATATTATTTTCAAGAATTCTGATTATGAACACATTTTTAATAATTTTGTGAAAAAATATTCGTGTGGTCATAGTTAAATGATTATAAAAAAATATTTTTTCAATCATTCAGGGCATAAAAATTTCCAAGACCGATTATGTTGAGTTGAATTGAGCTAGATCTGTTAAAACTAAAAGATACTGGGTTTGAATTTTGTGAATGAAAAAAATTAAGGTTATAGGGAAAACTTTCATTAAGGATAGCTAGTTAAACTCCTATAGGGTTAGACAGCACATGGAAAAGTGGGGCGCAAGAATTTGTTTTGAACAAAAGGTGTTTTTCTTTTACAGTGACTTCATGCACACTTTTTTAAACCATGTAATGACTCGAATCTAGTGAGTAGTAGCAGTAATACGGTACACAAAAACTATTGAGTACATAGTTTGACAATTGGCATATATTTTAGGCAATAATGAGCTTGAGAAATGTTGGAGTAAGTGTTTTTAATTTTTGTTAAGTTGAGAGGATGAAAATGATGAGTAGGGCAGTGTGCTACGTTGTTGTCGTCCCACGCTAAGGTTGATGTCATTGATGTAGCACCATTTACTGTGTAGCAAATAACAATCCCCAATGACTTTAACTCGTGTTTGGAGATGTAGGGTAAAAGCAAAGAAACCACTGCGTTGGGCGTGATTCCTTTGTTTAACATTTGTAGACATCTCTTAACCCTACAAATATTCTTTTATACTGAATTACATGCATGCTCTCGGATCTCATTTCCTTTTGTACCTCTCTTCTTCTTGTTCAACGTCATTGCCTCCCTCAACATTAAACAAAACCAACATCTCCTTATTAATTAATTGCTCACATTATCCTTAAAGAATTAATTTACAAAATAAGACATAGTTGTTGATCTTGGCCAAATGATCTCTAACCAGGGTAAGAAGATGAATAAAATAATAATATAAGAACATGAAGTTAAATATAAAATATGAAGTCATTTTTAAATCATAGAGATCAAATTGAAATTTATTTTAAACATATAAACTAAATTGAATATTAAAAAAGTAATATATAATTTACCCATTATTGTTTGGGTTTTGCTAATTGATACGTTGATGAGACTAATTAAGAAATTAATTACAATAATAAAATATTTAATACAGAAATACAATATGTTAAACAATGTAATCTCAAGCATTCTGATAAAAAAATTTCTAATAAGAGCCTCTATATTGAGCATCTACCTTAATTCAAAAGTTGGAAATTTAATATTTATAGGGAAATGTGTAAAAGAACATGTGCAAAATTGGGTGTAACTAATGTAAGTACTATAAAAATATGAACAAGTATTTGAAAAAGTGGAGAGTAGGAATTTGATTTTTGATTTATTTATTTTTTCCTGAAGGTGGAAACGCTGGGTTTGGATTGTGAGTGGATGAATGGAAGTGCGTTCCGTTGACGATAGAAAAATAAGAAAAGGAAGAGTTGTATTGTAAGTGTAAACGAGAAGAGGAAGAAGAAAGGGTAAGAGAGAGAAAGTGCGTGACAGAAATGAAATGGAACAGTATATGACACGGTTCTCGAAGAGGGTAAGGGAATGTGTTTGTTTGTTTGTTTTTTCACATAAAATAAACGAAATCAAATCAAATGAAAATGGTTTGGTAACGGCTGCAAACACAGGACACGCCGAAAGGTAGAAAGAAGAAGGTACACGCGTATCCTTGGTAGTGGGCCTCACGCATTCAGTGTTACTGTGACTGTCGCACCTTCTTCAAAGTTCAAACACCTCTTGTCTCATGCTGCTCCCTCGGTGCCTTGATCCTTTCCACACATTTCAACCCTAATTTATTAAATACCCTAAAATAATTTCTTTCTTTATTTGGATACTGCCAATAAACTAAAATTTCTCCATTTTTTTATTTTTTAGGTTTAATTTGTT
This sequence comes from Hylodesmum podocarpum, assembly GCA_026586105.1. Classification (NCBI taxonomy): domain Eukaryota; kingdom Viridiplantae; phylum Streptophyta; class Magnoliopsida; order Fabales; family Fabaceae; genus Hylodesmum; species Hylodesmum podocarpum. Next base: position 6,806,847 of record JALJEV010000623.1, read on the forward strand.
TTCTTAAATAAATTATGTTTGTTTTTTCTACATTTAAATTTGTTTCTTAGTCATTAAATTTTAAAAATTTATTTTAAAAATCATATTACAAAATCAAATTCTATAGTTGACTGCAAAATATGATATGATATTCTCTCCCTGATCTTTCTATTATGCATATCCATTCAAGCTATTTTTCTTGAATTTAAATTTATAATTTATGATAATAAAATTGATAATTTTTTTGATCTTAGTCAAACATATATTTGATAACGATAACAAATTTCAAATGTAGAATTTTGTACATGTTACTATTGATCCTAATAATTTTTATACATAAGAAGAAAATATTTATGGTAATACAATATTTAAATATAGAATTTATTCATAAATAAATTATTAGCTTCTTACCTTTAAAATTTTCTAATGTTTTTATACGTGATTCTTTTCTTCTAGTCATGTTTTATTTAACAATTAGATTACCGTCCATTCAATTTATTTTTTAATTTTTATTTTATATTCTTCACTCATCTCTATATTATTTTTTTAACAATAGGTATTGTCTCGACTTCTTTTAAAATGCATTCATTCCTTATCCTATCATATTATGTATATCCACCTATTTAATGCAAATCTCTATCTTTGTGTTGATGAGCTTAGAAGAAAGGTAGGCCCACTAATCAAATCTACTTATCTATAAGATGAAGAAGAGTTTATTAGCCTAATCACACAAATGAATGTGAAAGATACTAATTATAAACATATTAAACACTCAAGTCAATTTTTAAATTAGTAAAGTATACGAATAAAACGTGTTTACGCAATGTTTGTGCATGGGTTTGATTTACATGAGCTAATGTGTAGATTGGTCACTGTTTTGAATGTGGGTGAGTCATGACTAAGCCATTTATAAACCTGTATGGTGTGAAATCATCCTAATTCAGGAGTACTTTAGAATTCTCAATGCATGACGATGCATGACGTGAGCTAACTTCAAATTCATGTAGTTCCTGGACCAAATAAAGTTTTAGATATAACAATTTGCTCTTCATCCAATTCTTTTTTAATTTAATCCAAGAAACATCGAGATTGGAAGCATCTAAATCGAGAAATTTGATTTTTAAAAGATAAAAAATAATAAAATAATTTATAGAAATATAATATATTTATTATCTTGGTTTTTAAAAAAACATTTATTATTATTTTTATCTTTAAATTATATTATTAATAATCATATCTTAATACTTTAATTTAACCATTTATTTTTGTTTAATTTCATAAACTAAGGTAATATAATTTAAAAAATAAAATAATAATAAATATATTTTAAATATTATTATAATAGACATATTACATTTTTATAAATTAATTTTTCATCTTTCAAAAAATTAAATCAATGATCAAAATTAACCCCATAACCAAGTACATAATGTTTGTCATGATTTCACTCCTGGACTTGATATCTTGTTCTTTGAAATAACACTGCATTCGTGGTCCTTGTTATTATGTTTGAAGCGAAGAAAATAAACCAATTAATGGTTTAAAGGGTAAAAAGATCAGTCAGACAGACTAAAATCAAAGAAAACCAAAACGTGAATTGCAAGGTGATCAAGAAGTTAGAAAAAAACTTTTAAGATGAAGGAAAAGGAAAGAAAAATATTCAAAAAATAATAATTTTTATTAATAAAAAGTTAATAATAAATCACTAGTATTTAATAATAAAAAATAAATGAAATAACACACCAAAATATTTGGCACTACAAAATAATTGAATGGTCAATTCAGCCACACAAACAACTCCCTTTTATTATCAAAATTAACCATAAGAACAACATACATAATGTATGTCATGGTTCCACTTTTGGACTTGATTGTTTGTTTTTTGCATTAACATTGCATTCATTGCCTTTGTTTATTCACTTTCTAGTAATAATCTTTCTGCACATTGGCATTTGCAAAAGGACAGGGATTGTCTTCTTGATTATTATTAGTTTATTACAGTCCCTTTCAAATATTATTTTGTTTTGGATAGTCCTCTAGCCTTTCTTATCAGTCATATATACTAGCTAGGATCCATCTCATCAAGTTATCTTTGCATCGTTGAAGCCACAATGCAACAAAATTGTTCTATTGGTTACCAACAATTTAATTTCAACGAATGAAATCATATTTTCAATTGTTACATTGATATTGAACCCTCTCAAATTAACATCGTTGAAGTAGCTAGAATATCCAGCTCTTTTCGAAGGTAGACCTCGATCTACAATCTTCCTAGAGAAACCATCAACAATAGACATGCATATTCTTTTTATTGGAGATTTGTGGGTTGATTCTTTTTTGCAATTGATTTATAGGGTTAGTATTTTTCGGATTTAATATTATTGTATATGGTTGTTTAATTTTTAGAACGTTACATAATATTCAAATATCATTATAATGTTCTCCATAAATTAGATCATAATCCTTTTAAAATTCATTAAGGTGGATTAACTCAGGAATAAAAAAAAAATCAATTTTACATTAAAAAGGGAGAACATGAACCTTTTAAGAAATTTTATTTAGCTTTTGGATGGTGGGAGGATAACCCCATAGTATAGATTTTTCAGAAGAAAAAAATATATTCAAGGACTTATTTATTTATTTTTATATGCAAACTAAATAAAATATGTATTTTACTTGAATATTCAAGAACAAATGTTAATTACTTATTATATAATTATATATCATACATTGACTGAAATTTGTTCTCGCCATGTTAAAATCACCAATGATCGATAAAAACATTTTTTTTCCTAACATAAAAAAAAATACTACCATGAAAATCAATTTTCACATAAAAAAATGTTAAAAACCCTTTTATATACATAAAAACATATTTAAAAAATTATATACAAAGACTAAAAAAACTATTAAAACTTTTTATTTATTTAGTTTTGTTGAATGTATATTTAGTTTCAGGTGGGGATGATCACGGGTCTGAGTCACGTGCAAATTCGACTTGACCAAAATTGACATGAATACTTTGGATTAAATATTTGTATGTTTTGATAAATCTAAATTGAATGGATCAAACTCATTTCCATATGGATTTGAGTCATGAATTTAGTTTTTTAAAACTGTTATTAAACAGAAAACAAATAAAAGTAAGGAGGAAATCGGAATTATTTTTCGATTTTGTGACTCAATAGTTCGTATACAAATTGGAATATGTATTTGGTGCTTTGGTAAAAAGTTTATACACTTTATTCTTATATCTTATTTACTAAGAATTATGATAATTGAATTTAAAGTATTATTATATAACAATATTTAAAATATAGAAAATATAACTTCTATAGTCTATAGTATTAATAAAATCTATCTGGTCTTTATTTTAAATTTATCATGCAATTCAACCAGAGCTATTTTTTCTTCTTTTATATTTTTTTTCCTATTATTGAAAATGAATTGCTTTAATTATTTTGAATTTCGTGCAAAGCAGAGGCCATGCACTAATATTTAAAATCTGTGCCAACCACCGTCCATGTGTCACTTCCTTCAGTGCAACACCGAGGTCCCTCCTTTTACAAAAATCACACCGCACATTATTTTCATTCATGTTTTATTTTTCTTTTTGTATTTGTTATTTTTATTTCGTTAAATTGAGTTTATTAACTACGCAAAATTTTGTTATAAAGCACACGGTGATTTCTATCGGAACACTTACACTTTGAGTTTAGAAATGTAGGGGATAATTTAAGTTCAGTTAACATAGGTCTTAAAAATATTTGTGTGATTTATTTAATATAGGCTTTCTCGTGGGTGATAAAAGTGGTGTGATTAGATTATGTATATGGAGTTGTTAAATTGGTCTAATGATTTTTAAAGGTAGACAGATAATTTTTATGGAGTTATTAAATTGTTCTAATGATTATTTATTCAAAGGTAAATAGATTGATAATTGATATGGAAATAAAATCATATAATTGTGGGAATAAAATATACTAGAGTTTTTTTAGCAGGTCTTATCATATAATCGTTTATAATTGTAGTTTTAAGATATATCAAAGTTCCTTTAACAGGTCTTACGTTATAATTGTGGCTTTGAGACATTTGAGAATTTCTTTAGCATGTTTTACTTATAAGCACCTGTTTGATAGTCTTTTATTCACGTGATCTCATTTACAAAACCGTCATTTAGTAGGTTCGGTAGCATGTTTTACCTATGAGTATCTGCATGATAGTCTCACTTACTCACATAATTCTATATACAAAATTGTCATCTAGTAGGTTCTATAACATTTTTTTGCTTATAAGTACTTGTAGGTCTCATAACATGTTTTACCTATAAGTACATGCCTATTAGTGTCACTTTTTCACATGATTTTATCTACAAAATCGTCATCTAGTAGCTCTCGTAACATGTTTTACCTACGTGTCTGATAATCTCATTTACTTACGTAATATATTTATAAAACCATCATCTAGTAGGTCTCATTTGTAGAAATAACCAAAGATCAGATAACATTGTCCGTAATAATAAATTTTTTAATATAAATTCAAATAAATAATTTGTTTTATTACTCAATGAAATCACTTTATAATCATTTATAAACAACAGACTGAATTAAATTTCGTGAACAAATTTATAAAAATTGAACCTAATTGTGTAAATTTAATTTAATTAACTTACAAATTTAGTTAATCTCGATCGATTAATATCTTATCTCAAAAATAATAACATGAATACTCAAATTTTAAACCTATCAATAAAAAAATATTTTATGTATAAAACAAAAACATCTCAATTATTAATATAATATCTTATAATTATTTTTTTGAAAATTTATTTTAAACCACGTTTATCATTATGGTTAGGTTAATATGAGGTTAGCTAGTGTTGTGTGGAAACAAGAGGCAGGAAGTGGGATTGTTGTGGTTATGTTAAGGGAATGCGTATTGAGGATTGAGAAAACATGAGTATATTTCACGCAGTGAAGCATTGCCGAGGAAAGCAACAATGGCCTTCACGCGTGCGGGGCCACATTTATCTCTTGTCTTTCTTTTTCTCTTCCCATTTCTCTTGTGGTCCACTCCCACCTTCTGCTCCCGTCAATCACACGCCACACACACACCCCTCAATTCCCCTATTTTCCTAATCAATTTTCATAATATTATTACCATACATTATCAAATTGTTATTTGTTATATACTTATCACATGAAAAGAAGACATGTAATGTAACATGAATACCATGTATCTGAATAATACATGTCTACATAAAATAACATACTCTTAAGTCTTACCCCACACTCTCAGCTTTATCACTGCTAATTACTTTTAATATTATTAAAAAGAAAATGTAAATAAAAAAAAGAGGGTTTGATTATTGATATTTGTGACGAGGGTGGCCTCAATTTGGTGGGACATGCTTGTACTGTCTGCTTCTCTTTTAAGCTATGCTGATTAAGACTTTATTACTTTGATTGATTCCATTACCCAAATTAAAGTGATATTAGTCTCTCCCTCTCAAAAAAAAACTCTATGGATAAATGACTTTGTATTGGTGTTGTATAAACTAATCCATTGCTACTATTGGAGCAGAATGTGGAAGATCGATTGAGGATACGCTTAATTTTAGTATGTCTTAGAATGCGGAATGTTCAAGAATCAAAATCCACTTTTACTCATCTCCCATTATTCCCTCTTCTTTAACCAATTATTTTATTATAACTAGTAATTTAATTTACCTATGGTGGACAAGTTTGGAAAAGAAGGAAGGTGTGTTATCTATGCATATATGGGCCATTAACTTTTTTATTGACTTTACAGATTCATTTTCGGCGAATAACATTGACTTGGCGGTCTTCTTTTGCTCTATGAAATAGAAAAAGGAGTAGCACCTTTTGTATCATATCATATCATATAATAAAAAAACATGGCCAGGGAAAAAAGGTCTATTTAGTTTTGTAATTGGGGTTGTAAAGCAACTTATAATTGCCCTCAACCGAGCTCAAAGATGCTTTATTTCGATGCTAGCTCAACATACTAAATAATAAATATTGTTGCACGAAATTCAACCCAAAAAGACCCAAGAGAATCCGCTGATTTGGATTGACTTGTTAATCATACACATGAAAATGAATAAAAGAAAAAGAAAGAAAGAAAAACCCTTATAATACAACAAATAGTTAGGAAAATTATTAAAATTCACAACTTATAGGTAAAGTGATATTTTTAATTTATTAACAAAAATATAGCAAAGAAATTAAAGTCATAATTACTAGATGAGTGAATAGTTTTTATTACTTTGACTTGTTCAATAACTATTTTAATTATCATGAAATTTTACGAAATTCTATCTAGATTGTCGAAGGTATAACATTACATAACTCAACAACGAACAAACGTTCAATGCAGGAAAGTTAAAGAGTACTTGGTCTCATGAACCTAACTGACATGACTAGTGGGTCTACAAAAGAAATTATCCGTGGATCTAAATATTATTTATATAGCAATGACATCGTTAATTGAGTTATTAATCACTTAGAAACTCTGTGCGTGTCGATCATCTATTTGATAACATGTAATTAGTGCGCAATATTCATGTTGAGCGGCAATTATCAAAATGTCATACATGTTAGTTGCAATTAGAGACTCAAATTGTTTGGTAAGAGCGTGTTGACCCATCTATTCACGCTAAATTTCCCCAAGACGTTAATATTTTCATTTTCATCAATTTGAGTTCAATAAATATTATCAAATATTATCCACTAGGTTCACTAGGCCCTTTTTGTTTGCGTCCCTTGCTTATTCTTATTATTGGTAATATTTAAACAATATTGTAAAAATATATTAAACTATTATTTATTAAATTTTAATAATATTAAATCTAAACCACATGGTAGATGTTACTAGTAATATATTTTTAGTAGTATTTTTTATTAATTAAATATTATTAAAGATATTATACGATAGATTTTTTCAATATTAATAAATAAATATTATTAAATATAAATAATCTAGTATATTGGGAGAATATTTCTTCCCTCGTGATTCTCGTATAATTTCTTTGTTTTCTTACCCTTTTTCATACAAGATAAATTTTGAGACTAATTTAAAATTATATAATATCCTAATAATGTGTATATTAATATATGAAAAATATTTTATTATTTTGTTATTATTGTATTACGTGGATAACTAAATTATAATGATCTTATTAGACACGTTTAGTCAATCACATTATGTCTCTGAAATAATTAGTTATAAAATAATGTTTTATTATGTCTTAATGTGACATTAGCATGACTAGAATTCCTATAAGATGAAATTCAATCATCTAAAAATTAACACAATATTATATTTATTTGGCTAAAATAATAAATGTGTGAAATCATAAAATGTCGTTCTTTCTATCTTATATATATTCAGGAAGTATTTATAAAGAGGACAGGAGAATTCGATCCATATACTCTTAATACTCTACATCAATATACTAAGTTGATCATTTGCATGTATACTCTCTATTATAATAAAAAAATATATATATAATTCCCCAAATACATTATAAGATTCTCCGATTGAGTTAAATTATAACTTTCTTATGTCTCCCTTAATGTCTCTGGATTCCGATAATAACAATTATTATTATTTATTTCTATACAATTATTTTTCTTACATGATAATATTCTTGTTTTTGCATTTAAAAGTAGAAAATTCCCGAAACAAGAGTTCTTAATTGTATAAGAATTTTTCCTTAATTCCACTTATATACACGTGTATAAATTCGTCCTCGTGGGAACATATCTTGATATTACAACTACTTTTCCAGCTGAAGTATGTATACATTAAGTTTATTATCTTATTTAATATTAATCGTGTATTTTTGCATGCACCACTAATTTCAACTTTGAAGGCTAGTCTACGATCACAAGCGTATGGTCCGGGATTCGCGTTTCTCCTACTTCTCAAATTGAAATTGAAATTGAAATAAATGTGATATATATAAAGCAACTACTTTAGACTTGTGCATAATTATTTTGACCAAGTTGATCTTAAAACTAGGATACGTAGGGCAAAAGTGTCGACCAATACATAGGAAAATAAAGGTAGCCCACAACATATCTTAAACAAGGCTGCTTTTTTTTTTTTTTCTAAAAAAAAACTGTATGCAGTTTGCATATATTTTAATTTATAACGGATATCTTCTAACCCACTAAAAAAAAATAAATTATTTGCAGTATTTTTAGCTTGATAATTTTGATGAACACATGATAATGCATAATAAAAATAATAAGACTTTTCTTTTTGCCTGCTAAGGTGGAATGTTTTTTTCAGATAATGTTGAGTGCTATATACGTGTGAATTTAGTATTTACATGACTTTCTCATAGAGATAAATACCATTCGTTTTACGTATTATGTACACTAAGACACGGTCAAGGGTGAATTGTCTAGGACACGCACCCCCCGCCCCCAAATTTAATTTTTAAAAAATATAATCTAAAAATTATTTATATAGGCGTATTGGAAAATATTATATGTTAATGACTAAACTTTGAATGCTAAATAAAAAAGGATGAAGAGATTAATATTAATTTATACTCAAGAGTTTAATTTGTATAAAATAAATACTATAACAATGAATATCAATCTAAAACCAACATGTTTTTGTTCCACTTACTATAATATTGATACAAAACTTTGTTGAGATATTTGTTTTTCTTTTAAAATATGCCTCTGGACATTTGGTTTGATGTTAGAAGAATTAATTGTGGGTCATTTTGACATTTTTCTCTCTCTAAAAGAATATATAGGAAGAAAAAATAAGAAGAAAAGTTGATTTTCTTTTAAAAAATCAAAATTAATTTTTTATTAATTAATATATACGACACGTTTTTAAAAAAATTAAAAATTATATTATGAAAATTAATTTTAACTTTGAAAAAAATAAAATTTATTTTTTTATCTTCTTCTTTTAAAAATTCTCTAAAAAAAATATGCAGACTGATCGATAGTGTATATTCAAAATATTTTGGCAGACTCTAATGAGAAATGGTGTGAACTAAACCTTCCTTGCCCGCATGCAGAAAACCTTAATTATGTTGTCTGAGTGATGCGCATACAACACTCTTCTAACTTTCCAGATATCATATTGAGGTGACACAGACATAATTATGCAGTCAAGAAAAATCATGAGCTCGTTTCTATCTATCTCTACGAATTTATGAATATATTTCTTTAACATACCTCTCACGTCTCAACTACTAACCATTATTCTCTCACACATACGCGCCATAATTTCATTCTCTACTCCATTCATCAGTCACTAAATAACTCACATTTTATTAATGATGGAACCACAAAAGATACCACCATTTATTTGCTGCATTTCGACGGATACTTACAATTTTTACTACTTTTATGACACATTCAAATAATCTGTCACCGAATTTGTATATTTTCAATTTTTAAACAAAAATATAGTGCAAAATATATTTTGGCAGACAACAATAACAATTGATTCATATGTTAACATGTGACACTAACAATTAATTCGTATGTTTTAACATGTGACAGTGACAGTTGGTTGCATATAAACATTAATATGTTTTAACATGCGATAATGACAATTGATTGTAGTTACCTAACATTACAACAGAAAATACGGTCTTCTTTGTACGTTAACTCACGTTATATACGAAAATATCAGTTGTTTGAGTTATATAACGTATGTTTATACACCTAGAATGTGTTTAGGAAATGTTTTTTTTTTCTTTTAAATTATTTTTATACTCTTTCATATTGTAAAAACTGATTTTTTATTACTTTCAAACATAAATAATTACCTTTAAATTATTTTTTAAACTAATTCACTTAAATATAAATTGATTTTAATTATAAATTATTATAATAATAATCAATTATATCGACTATTAAAATAATTATTTTTCAAAATTACTCCATGCACATCCTTAAGCATTTGAATAATTTATAATTTGATTTTAAACAAGGAGACAAAAAATTAAAAATATATAACTTGTTGCAAGTTATATTCATGGTTATAAACGTATCATCAAAACTTTTGTCGAAGGAAAAAAAAAAAAAAAACTAATCATGGAGAGTGGACCATGCACATACGATATATATCAGAATGCAGCATGGGCAAAGGGTATTTTTGATGTGAGGGAAACATTTTTGACAGTGGCAAGCAAATATATTAGAAATGAAACGAAAGGGTATTGGGTTTTGTCTATATTATGTTATCCAACGTCCAATAATAATACTTTACAGTTTTACAGCGCACGCGTCGTGAAAGAGAGTGTGGGTGGCATTTTATTTTTCCAATTTTTTTCTCTGTAGTTGTGTCTGTGTGTGTGATGAGTGAAGAGTGAAGAGAGAGAGGTTTCCAAGTGTTGGAAAGTGCCAAAATGAAGTAGTGCAAGAAAAGCAACATAAAAAGCAAGAGGCAAAACAGCTAAAGAAGAACATATAGCAGAGGTAGAATGATGTGAATACAAAAGATGTTCGCTTATTCTGTCTCATATTTGGGGTTTTTCTCTTATAAGCAACCCTCACCTCTCTCTCTCTCTCTCTCTTGTCCCAATCCCAACATACCCCCCACTCGTCCTTTTCCATTCATTTCACATTTTCTCTCTCTTTCCTCTGCCATATATGATCCAGTACAACCAACAACTATGACAGACAAACTCTGAGTAGTACCTCTCATAAGTTTGCACTTTCATTCTCTTTCTTTCTTTCTTTCTTTCTTTCATTCATGACCAACTGATCCCAAACAACTAGCTCCTTCTACCCTTTAATGAAACCTTTGATTTTGTGTGATTGAAAATAAATAAAGATTGGATTTTGAAGGGATGATGGCGGTGAGTTCGGCGTGCAAAGATGGGAGCAAGATAGCACTGGACAACGGCAAGTACGTTAGGTACACACCTGAACAAGTTGAAGCACTTGAAAGACTCTACCATGAATGCCCCAAACCAAGTTCCCTCCGCCGCCAACAACTCATCAGAGAGTGCCCCATTCTCTCCAACATCGAACCCAAACAGATCAAGGTTTGGTTCCAAAACCGAAGGTAATTTCTTCTATTCTTTCCTTTCCTCTAATCACCTTTACCATACTTAACTCATCTCTTTTTGATCAAAAGGGTTGTTTGATTTGTATAAATCTCCCTTTTTTATCCTCTCTTCATGTATCCTGCCTCCTTTTCCTTTAATTTTTCTTTGACAAATAATTAACAGTTTGGTTTGGTGTTAATTTTTCATCTTCCACGACCCACCTACCAAAGCTATTGTTTTTCTTTCTTATTTTTGTCTTCTTGGTCTTGTTTCATGATTTGAGGCCATAATCTTGCAATTATTCAAGTGGCTAATGATACGTTTAATTTGTTTGTGTTGCTGTTTGTTGCAGGTGTAGAGAGAAGCAACGGAAAGAATCGTCAAGACTGCAAGCTGTGAACAGAAAGCTAACAGCAATGAATAAATTATTGATGGAAGAAAACGACAGGTTGCAGAAGCAGGTCTCACACCTCGTCTATGAAAACAGCTTTTTCCGCCAACAGACACAAAACGTAATGAGAATACTATTTTCTTACCGTATCTATGCAAAAAAAAAAAAAATTGTATTTTTTTTTTCTTTGTGGTGAGATATGAGGCATTGCTATGATTTCATCATGTGATGTGGTGGTTTGAACAGACGGCGCTTGCGACGACGGACACGAGCTGTGAGTCGGTGGTGACGAGCGGTGGTCAGCGGCACTTGACACCGCAGCATCCACCGAGAGATGCTAGTCCTGCAGGGTAAGCTGTGTGAAGTGTGAAACTGAAAAGTTTGTTTTTTTAACATTTTATGTTGGATCCTATGTTTTATTTTTGCTGTTGTGTCGTTGTTGTACTGAAAGGAATATTCTTCTCGTGCTTTGCGTTGTGTTTGTCTGTTCTGTGCAGACTTTTGTCCATTGCAGAGGAGACTTTAGCAGAGTTTCTTTCAAAGGCCACTGGAACTGCTGTTGAGTGGGTCCAAATGCCTGGGATGAAGGTTACCGCACTTTCCTTTTCATTCCTCTCAAACTGTTAATTCCATTTCCATTTACTGAAAAAAAAAGTACATGCACTTTAATTAAGCAAAAACTAACTTGTTAATTAAAACACTTCATTCTGATTCTCCTAGTTCCTAGCCTCTGCGGACTACACTGTTTTTCTTATATTTAATAAAACATTGATTTTCTTTTGTGGGACTGCATTTTACTATTTCTGTTGTTGGGGTTGTGCTAATTTGAAATGCACTATGATCTAGTGCTGTGTACTATTTTATATTTTTGCTATGCACTGTTTTTTCTTCTTCTTAATTGTGTAATGTAAATATTAAACTTTGTTGTGAATGTTTGTAGCCTGGTCCGGATTCCATTGGAATCGTTGCTATTTCTCATGGTTGCCCTGGAGTGGCTGCACGTGCTTGCGGCCTTGTGGGTTTAGAACCTGCCAGGGTAAGTTTAGTTTGTTGCTCTTTGTTATTAATTTAGAGAACTAGTCCCATTGAAATAAGTGGAGATGATATGTTGATTGAAAGTGAAAGTGATAATGAAAATGAGAATGTTGTGTGCAGGTAGCCGAAATCCTCAAAGATAGGCTCTCATGGTTTCGTGATTGCCGAACCGTGGATGTTCTAAATGTGATGTCCACTGGAAATGGTGGAACCATTGAGCTGCTTTACATGCAGGTTCTATTTATTGTCTATAGCTAATATAATATGTATCTCTCAATAAATTTCTGAACAAATTAGAATATTTGAAAACCTTGCTAATTGTGCTGCATTTCAACACATGCTATTTGATCAGTTGTATGCGCCAACTACTTTGGCACCTGGTCGTGACTTTTGGTTACTGCGCTACACATCTCTTTTGGAGGACGGTAGTCTTGTGGTATGTAGCATTGTTCTTAGTTGATTCAAGAATAGTTCTCATGTTTTTTTTCCCATTCAGCTTAACTGTAAGGCTCATGTGATTTTTAATAATGTCAGGTCTGTGAAAGATCACTTAACAACACTCAGAATGGTCCTGCTATGCCTCCGGTGCAGCATTTTGTTAGAGCTGACATGCTGCCAAGTGGGTATCTTATAAGACCCTGTGAAGGAGGGGGATCCATTATTCATATTGTTGATCATATGGTTCTAGAGGTTTGTATTGTAAATAAAAACTTTCATAAAATGATGTGAATTTGTTCCTTGCTTGATAACTTACAATTTCACTTGCTGCTTCAGCCCTGGAGTGTTCCTGAAGTTTTGCGCCCACTTTATGAGTCATCAATGCTGCTAGCTCAGAGGACAACTATGGCGGTAAAACTATTGTTTCTTCAGCCTATTAATTAGCTTTCACCATACACTTGTGAATGTGTAGCTTTTTGTTATTAGTTATAATTTATTAGCCTTTGTATTTTCACTGGCTAAGGACTGTTGTATGTAATTGTGATTCAGGCCTTACGTCATCTGAGGCAGATTTCTCAAGAGGTTTCTCAGCCTAGTGTAACGGGATGGGGAAGAAGGCCTGCAGCTCTACGTGCTCTGAGCCAGAGATTGAGCAAGTTTGTGCCATTGATTATCCTATGCTTAACATAATATTTGACTAGTTACTGTAATCTAACTTAAACTTCTTTTTTGCAGGGGCTTTAATGAAGCTGTAAATGGGTTTACAGATGATGGTTGGTCCATGTTAGAGAGTGATGGCATTGATGATGTAACCCTTCTTGTGAATTCTTCTCCTAGCAAGATGATGGGATCAAATCTTGGCTATAACAACAACGGATTTCCTTCTGTGACCAGTTCTGTGCTATGTGCCAAAGCATCCATGTTGCTACAGGTATGCATTTTTGTACTCAATCAATGTAGAGTGATGTTTTCCTTTCAAATCTCCATCTATTTTCATTGTAGTCTGTCTCATGCTTTCTTTCTGTCATTGTAGAATGTCCCTCCATCAATTCTTCTTAGATTCTTGCGTGAGCACCGATCAGAATGGGCAGATAGCAGTATTGATGCTTACTCAGCCTCTGCCATTAAAGCTGGTCCCTGTAGCTTGCCAGGGGCACGACCAGGAGGTTTTGGGGGTCAAGTTATTCTTCCACTAGCTCACACAATTGAGCATGAAGAGGCAAGTTATTTTTTCCTAGTTTGGGTTTCTTGCATTGCATATACTATTTGTAAATAAGCATATTTTTCTTTCAATTTAAACTCAATACTTTTTTTTTGCCTTTGTTTTTTGGATTAACATTCGTGTTTTTCTGATTGTGTACTTGCTTACTTACTGACACTTTATCTCTAAAACAGTTCATGGAGGTTATTAAGCTTGAAAACATGGGCTATTATAGGGACGACATGACTATTCCTGGTGATGTTTTCCTCTTGCAAGTAAGTAACTATTCTACGATACCATTTTTTTAACATTTATTTTCTTGTGTTCCACCTTATTCCAATCATGATAGAAAAACAGTACTTCTATACTTTCATTTGAGAGAAATCACTAAAAAAAATTGCTAATGTTGGTTGTTTTTTTTTATTTTACTTCTAACCGATCAAACATGGTTTCCACTCTTTGCAAATGAGTATTTTAGACTAGGCACCTATGTTGAAATATGAACAAGTGTTAATTTGGATTTTAATTGAATAGCAGTAACAATCATATCTTCATATAGTTAAGAAGGTTCTTTCCGACCTCAAGTCCATATCTAACAGTTCTTCTGGTTGCACCTGTCCACAGCTTTGCAGTGGAGTGGACGAGCATGCAGTTGGCACCAGTGCAGAACTTGTTTTTGCTCCAATAGATGCATCTTTCTCTGATGATGCACCCATTTTACCTTCTGGTTTTCGCATCATACCTCTTGATTCTGGCACGGTAAGTCTAATACCAGTTCTCTGTGTTAGAAATTTGGTTGTTTGAGTAAGGATTTTGATTTTCTTGCTCTTTTTTTGTTGTTCTTATATATGGTATGATATGATGCAGGATGCTGCTAGTCCAAACCGTACACTTGATCTGGCTTCTGCACTTGAGGTTGGAACCACAGCAAACAAAGCAGCTGGTGACAACTCAGGTCATTCTGGGAGCACAAAGTCTGTGATGACAATAGCATTCCAGTTTGCATTTGAAGTCCACCTTCAGGACAACATAGCAACCATGGCCAGACAATACGTTCGTAGTATCATTGCATCTGTTCAGAGAGTTTCATTAGCACTTTCTCCTTCACGTTTTGGTTCTCACAATGTTTTTCACTTACCACCTGGCACTCCTGAGGCACAAACACTTGCTCGATGGATCAGCAACAGCTATAGGTTTGCCACCTAAAACTTTGCCAATGCATAGCTGAAGTTTCTTGAATTACCAGGGAAGCATGATCTATAGTTGGTTCTTACATGCACCACTATTTTTATCTACTTGACAGATTCTATCTAGGGGTAGAGCTTCTAAAATGTGAAGGCAGTGAGTCCATTCTCAAATCCCTTTGGCATCACTCAGATGCAGTTTTGTGCTGCTCTTTAAAGGTGATTTCTTTTTGTATCCTTATTTACTGTCTCTTCTGTTTTAATTCCATCATCATTCTTCTTATTCTACATTTCTACAATGGTAACATTTAAAAGTATAACTCAATATATATGATTTTGCCAGGCATTACCCGTTTTTACGTTTGCAAATCAAGCTGGACTTGACATGCTTGAGACAACTTTGGTTGCACTTCAAGACATCACTCTGGAAAAGATTTTTGATGACAATGGAAAGAAAACTCTGTGCACCGAATTTCCCCAGATAATGCAGCAGGTATAGTGCTAGGACTCAAAAAAATCAAATGTTATTTTTGGCCTAGCTAACCATTTTTTCATGATTAAGTATATAACTAAATTGAGTTTCATTTATATAAATACTATGCCATTACTATGCTTCACATTGTAACGATATATGTATTATTGGTGCAGGGTTTCATGTGTATTCAAGGTGGTATATGTTTGTCTAGCATGGGAAGGCCAGTGTCGTATGAAAGAGCAGTTGCATGGAAAGTATTAAACGAAGAAGAATCTGCTCATTGCATCTGTTTTATGTTCATCAATTGGTCATTTGTCTGATACATTAAACATTATATTAGGCTGTAGGAAACGTAAGTAGAGCACAAGAGTATCTTAACTTTCGCCAATTCCTAGAATGCTATAAACTCTAGTAGTGCCCATATGCGACTCCAACATCTATATCTATGCTCCCATTTTTTTTTAATTATTATTATTATCGCTCTTTATTTTCCTTTCTGCTCAATATTCGTGCATATCACTTCTTTTTTCTCCATTTCCTCCTTTAAATCTTTCGCGTCAAAAATATAGGGAGTGACACCTTTCTTATAAAATATAAAAATAATAAAATCAAACACAGTTTTTAAGAGATTAAATATTGAACTAAAGAATTGAATAAATATAAATATATTTCACATGAACTTTTGTACACCTCAAATGGGATGAATTAAAGAGAAAATAAAGATAGATAAGAAGAAAATTAGAGAAAAGAAGTATGATGGGTGATATGATAACAGAGGAGAGATAGAGAAAATAGATGGATGATAAGTTTTTTTTTATTTTTCCTGTTTAGAGAAAATTAAATGGATATTTTTGCGGGATTAATAAATACTCTGTTTTTTTTTTTTTTTTTAAAAAAGGAGGTAAGTGTAATAAGGAATGTTAGTTAATATAGTATAATATATAAGCGATGAATAAAAATTGTGTAAATTTAGAAGTAAGAAAAGTTTGTATAATTGCAAAATTTTAGGAAATATTAGTCTAATTTGCTCTTCTATCGTCGTGGGTTATAATTAATTTCCATTCTAGACCACTTTCATCACACTTTGATTTTTAATTAAAGTTTAGGGAGAGAAGAGGGTACCCCGAGTGTGTAATGCTTGATTAAAAGTTTAGCAACAGTCTGTTTCTGAAAAAAAAAAATGGAAGGATGAAAAAATACATTCTCATGTTTAATATACAATTTTGAAAATAATATTTTATAATAATTATTCTCAAGAACATAAAATGTTTATGTTTATTTTGTTTCTATAAAAGTTAAGAATATTATATTTTCATGCGAATGAAAGTTACTTTCTTGAGTATACTTCTCCTTTATTGTTATTTCATATTTTTTTTCTTCTTTTTCAATTTTTAAATTAAATAAAATGTATTTACTTTTTCAGAAAATAGCTGTGCCAACCAAACATGTTCCAAGTGTGGTCCTAAATATTTTACTCTTTATTTGAGAGGTAAAATACTACAGAGATGAAATATGAAAGAAAAAAATATATTAGTGGGTCCCACATATTTGTCTATATAAACTGTTCCATTGCATTGTCAGAGTTTGGTCAGGTCTTATATTGAGTAGAGTGCAAAGACCTCTAATTTTCTCCCCATCGGCGCAAGACTATCGATTAGAGACTTTGTGCAGGTAAACCAAAATCATCTTTGATCTCCTTTACTTCTTCCATTCTCTATTATTTTCTTTGACAATGAATGTTACTTTCCCCATTTTCCTTTGATTTTTTTCAATGAACTTAGTTATGGTTTATGTAATAATTGATTGTTGTATGTTGTGAAATTGATTTTGATTTGTCATAATTTGTTAGGTTTACATGTTCTCATATTGAATTTCTTTTTGATAATTGATTCTTATATTATTTATATAATGATTTACTGATTCTCTCGATAAAATTTAATTGTTGTTTTGATAGTTGATTTTTTTTATCAATTATCATATAATTTCAAATTTTTATATAACAATATTTGATTGTATCTTTTACGATCTTTTTTATCGAGTTAGAATATATATATAACATGAATTAAGTTTATTATAAATGTAGTTAATCTAAGAACCTTTAAAAGGTTTAATAAACATGTTCGCTATTTGGTCATTTAATTTAATAAAATGAGTAGTGATTTTTTTTAAAGTACTTTCTCTTTTACAAAGTGGTAATTTATCTATGTATTTAGTCTGTTCATGGAATATTAGGTTTGATACATTATGAAGGATTGCTTAATTGTCACAAAAGAGTGTAGTGATATAAGTATCTCTAAATTTAAGTTGTTGGAGAAGCTGTCTTAATCATGTAATATTGTAAGCAATGATTGTCATGGCATGGTATTCAGCCTTAACACATCATGCAACTATGTTTTGCTTCTTACTCTTTCATAAATTGATATTCCTCCAATATGAACACAAGACCCTAAGATAAATCTTCTATCTGACATTGATCCAACCCAATTAGTAGTAGAATAGAAAACAATCTTGTCACTGTTTTCATCTTCATATAAAAATCCTTATTTTGGTGCACTTTTGATGTACCAAAAGATGTCTTTGATGACATCTCCTTAACTATCATAAGGATATTTAAGAATTGACTTACCACAGGTTCAGAGATAGTTAGATAATTAAATTTGACAACATGTCATTGGTATCTTCTTGAGTCTTTTAGCAAGTTCCCCGACCTAGAAAAAGTTTAACATTAAGCCATATAAGAGTGTCAATAGGAAAAAAAATCAAGCATACCAATCTTAGCCAAGATGTCTAAAGCACATTTTCGCTAGGAAACAACAATGTTAAATGAAGAATGAGGAACCTCAATTCCCAAATAGCGAAGTAGACCTTGATCATTGGTTTGGAAGTGACATTGGGACTTGAGGTGAAGAATACCATCAAAGTCATCACTAGTAATGACAATGTCATTGATATAGGTAACAAATAGATACACTGACCGGATAGAGAATGAAAAGAGAGCACCAATTGGTTAATCTATCAATAAGTCATGCTAAACTCAAATAAAACGAATTTAAAATGACCAAACTAAACATGAGAAGATTGCTTCAAGCAATTAAGTGAGTGACAAAGTTGACATACTATGCAAGGGTTATTAGAGACCCTAAAATGGGGAGGTTGATCCATTCAGACGTCTTCTTGCAACTCACCATGCAAGAAGGAGTTTTTCATGTCTAGTTAGTGTAGACGACAATGACAAATGACGACCATTGCAAGGAAAAGACTGAAAAGATGATTTTGGCCACATCGGAAAATGACATCCCAAAAATCAAGACAAAAAAAAAATGAGTTTAGCCTTTACCGCTATTTAAGCTTTGTAGCGATCAATAATATCGTTTGATTCAATCTTCATTGTCTAAACCTAACAATAGACCTAACAATGGTTACGCTAGGAAGTAAAAGAACAATGTCTCATATGTTATTTATGTCTAAAGTAGTTGTTTCTTCCAACATTGTTTGTCATTTAAGAATTGATTCACCATAAGTTCAGTGATAGTTAGGTAATTAAGTTTGACAACATGCCATTGGTATCTTCTTGGGTCTTTTAGCAGCTCCCCTAACTCAGAAAAAATTTAACATTAAGCTGTGTAAGAGTGTCGACGAGACAAAAATCAAGCATACCAATCTTAGCCAAGATGTCCAAAGCACATTTCCGCTTGGAAACGACAATGCTAAATGAAGAATGAGCAACCTCAATTCTCAAAAAGTAGCGAAGTAGACCTTGGTCCTTGGTTTGGAAGTGGCAGTGGGACTTGAGGTGAAGAATACCATCAAAGTCATCTCCAGTAATGACAATGCCATTAGTATAGGTAACTAGATAGATACGCTTGCCAGATAGAGAATGAGTTTAGCCTTTAGCCGCTATTCAAGCTTTGTAGCGATCAATAATGTTGTTTGATTCGATCTTCATTGTCTAAACCTAACAATAGTTAGGCTAGGAGGTAAAAGAACAAGGTCCCATATATTATTTATGTCAAAAGTAGTTGTTTCTTCCAACATTGCTTGTCATTAATTGTCATTTAAGAATTGACTCACCACAAGTTCAATGATAGTTAGATAATTAAGTTTGACAACGTGCCATTGATATCTTTTTGGGTCTTTTAGCAGCTCCCTGACTCAGAAAAAGTTTAACATTAAGATATGTATGAGTGTCGATGGGACAAAAATCAAGCATACTAATCTTAGCCGAGATGTCCAATGCACATTTTCGTTAAATGAAGAATGAGCAACCTCAATTTCCAAAAAGTAGTGAAGTAGACTTTGGTCCTTGGTTTGGAAGTGACAGTGAGGCTTTCAGAATATCACCCGTAAAGAGAGTGACAAAGTTGACATATTATAGAGACCTTAAAATGAGAATATTGATACATTTAAATGTCTTCTTACAACTCACCATGCTAGAAGAAGTTCTTTGTATCTAGTTAGTATAGACAACAATGATAGATGACAACCATTATAAGAAGACTAAAAAGATGATTTTGACCACATGAAAAAAATGTGTCTCAAAAATAAAAATAAAAAATATAAATTTAACTTTTAGTCTTTCCATCTTTTATTCGACGGACAACTTGACCATAACAGCCATCACATCTCCGCCATGTAACAATATTTATCATAATATTTACTTGTTCTTGCATTTCTCTTTTCTTCCCCTCCACAAAAAATTAAAAATATTATATTATTATACATATATAATATTATCAATTTATATACATATATATATATATAATATTTGTACTATTTAACTTTAAGTTTGATTATACTAAAATTTAATATAGGTTTAAATTAATTATTTTTTCATGTAATTATAAAAGATTATCTCCATGAATAATGAACTGGCCCTTCTTATATATTTTTTATATACACCTAATACAATGTAAATATTCAATAACATTTTGAAAATTATTTAGTGAGTATGCACATATATGCATGTAGCAGAAATTTCTCTAAAATATATAAATTAATACTATTTATATTTAATTATATCTAATTACAGTGCAACTGATATTTTTTATATTTGATTAAGCAATCCGTTAATATTAATAAATAATTTTTTTTAAAGTAAAAGCAAACTAAAACTTAAAAAAAAAAAAAATACAGTGTGGTTTTATTCCTTATGTATCATTTGTTTCATAATACTCTGTTTCAGGGACTTAAGACATACACATTGGTAGATTTTCAGGAGGACAATAATGTCGGAAAACAAATTAATTGATTTTGAGTTGAATTGAATTGAATTTGCAAATTTATTTTAAACTATCAACATTAATTTAATTAAATTTTGATCATATAAGATATATAATGTAAATAAAATAAAATTTTGTCATTAACTATATCAGTGGAGATTTTTATTCTAATGATTATTCAAATTCAAAGAGGCATGCAAGGGTAACAGAAAAGAATAGAACTCACACCCACTCTGAAGGTCATTGTGTTTAAGCAGGGACAAGGTTTGACAATATGTCAGGTTAGTTTTGATTAAACTATGTTGATTATGCTATTTCTTTTGGCCTTGTACACTCATGTCTGTGTCAAATATTTTTTTTTTAAGATTTTCTGGATTCAACAACAGCACAGACTGGGCAGCCAAATGAAGATGATTGGCAAGAAGAACTGTATCAAAGGGTAATATGCTATTTTCTTATCATCTTTATTTTTTCAGTAAATTGGTTTCAACAACATGTATTTGTAAAATATTTCTTTTTCTCAATTTCATGTTGTTCAATACTTATGTGGATAGACCTAACCTTCACATAACTCAACATTTTTTTTTTGTTGTGGTTTTGTCTGGAGTTAATTTCTTTTATTAGTATTTTTTATCCTCTATTAGTTGCTTACACTGAGAAAGACTCGTGTGGTTGTTAATATGATGCTGTGTTGATACGAATGGTATTTCTTTGGTGAGATTTTGAACTTTTCAATTCAATATTCCAAGTCATGGTATGATCTGCATGGTTAACATCTTCTCAATTTTAAGCATGAAACTGAAACTTCCAATTTATGAAGCATTAGAAAATGGGAAAAACTTTTCTTATCCTCTCTCAGTGCAATTGTGTTAAGTATCTTCTTGCACAAGAGATTACAATGTTTCTATTGCATTGGTTATTTGATTCTCGTGATTTTAACTTGCAGATTCAATTCCTGAAAGAAAGTTACTTAGAAGAGTTACATGAAATTTACTTAACTATTAGCAGGGGCATGCGTGAGGTATGTTTAGTTTGTCAAATTTTTGATAATCATTGGATAAAGAAGCCTTTTCCACAGCTATTATTTTAGCAATCTCTACAGATTCCAGTGTGTGCTGTTAAGCGCTATCAAGTCATCACACTTCCTGTGGGAGATCTTTGTTGTTGTTTTTTTTTTTTTTTTTTTTTTTTTTTTTTTTTTTTTTTTTTTTTTTGAGTTTAACCTTTTCTTCATCAGTTGAATTCTGTTCCACAGCCACGGTTAGATAAAGTTGAAAAGCTGAGGCTATTTAGGTTGGGCTTGGAACGTATTATAGCATTCCTTCTAATTTACAAGAGCGAAATAGCACCTATTTACAAGAACAATTTGGCTTGCTATGAGAAGAATATTGCAAACTTCATAAATATGAGTAGAGGCAAGTTCCCTTTACAGCCGCTTCCTCCACCTCGTATAGATTGGCAAGGAATAGTGTATCAAAAGGTACCCTGCTATTTTTTTAATTTAATTTAATTTTTTCATCTTTTCATCGCTTATTAAAGATCTTCCTATGGTGAGTAAAGTCCTATTTATTCTCTTTGAAATTGTTCTTATTAAAACTTCACATTTTTTTTTTTAGGATTAGACCGATTGTTGCTTGTAAAGTTAATTTTTAGTTATTTGTGTCGGTTATTAATTTTTGGTTGCTTGTCTTAGTTATTGTTATGATTTTTTGCTTTCTTATTTCTTTTGTTAAATCCAAAAATTTGGATTTACTTTAGAATGCCCATATAAACCTCTTAAAAGGTTTATTTTTTAAGTTAATTTCATATAATTCTAAGAAAATATAAAACTTTGAACACTACAGTTCAGTTTTATTTTTCTCCTTTTCAGTGTTTGATTATTTTATGATTTTATAAGTTTAAATATTCTGTTGAGTTTATCATTATTTGTCTGATAGTGCTTATCAGTTAAAAAACCTCTGTCTAATAGACTGTTTGTTGTGTCTGCCCCCTTTGCTTCTGATACCGATTCTTTCATTTATGACCTTTTTTTTTTTTTTTCTACCTAACATGGTATGTAAAACTCTAAATTTTTGTTGTTTAGTTTTTTCTCTCTTTTGAGTATTTTCTGGTTTTACAAATTTTGAATTCTCTTGCTGTTATTATTTGTTGACAGCGTTCATTCATGTAATAGGCAAAATCCTCAATCTAATATCTATTTGCTGTGTTTGTTGTGTAAACTCCCTTTTGCATCTTATACCTATCCTTTTACCTATGACTCCCTTTTTTTTTTTTAATAGTTCTGGACAGAGATTATGAGTTCAAATGTATCCCAAGAATATTCTAACAAAGAGTGTAATTAATATTTTTTATAAAAAAATAAATCATAAATATATACCGTTCCATCTTTACTTGGATACTATCTTCGTATAATATTTGAAATAAATGATTCTACGTTGATACGAATAATATTGCTCTAGTAGATTTTAAAGTTAAGAAAAAGAGGTGTAAAGTTTATTTATAAAATTTGAGAAAAAAATAGTATAAAATATTTTACTCAATAAACAATCCATAACACATAATATAATGATTTTGTTGATTTTAATAATAAAATTCCTATAAATCATACAATATTGTATAATTGGATAATTGTTTAAAATTGTTTTATGCTATCAATGTATAGCCTTTAAATTCGTAAAATTTTTTACACCATTTACTAAATACAATTCATCATATCATATATCATAAGTTTGTTAATTTTAATAATAAAATACTTAAAAATTATATAAAATCTAATATATTATTGATTAACTGTGTAGAAGTGCTCACCTTCAAAGTTTTCAACTCAATGTTCATAATCATGGTACGTGGTTGAGTCACGTCAATATGAGATGTTCTGTGGAGTACTTAGTATACTTTAAGTTGCTTGATTTTCCCTCCTTGACACCTAGCTTTTAGGATAGGATTCCTAAGTGCTTTGGTGCTTGCAAAAACGCACAGTTTTCTCATCCTCTCTTAATGGAACAGTGGTACAGATCTTCTTGCAACTAGATATTACAGGGTTTCTAATGCTTGATATATTGATTCTGTTGATTCTAACCCTGCAGGTTTTATTAATGAACGAATATTACATTCCAGAGTTGAATCAAATGTACCAAAAAGTTACTACTGAACTTGAGAAGGTATGTTTTGTCAGGAAAATTTTTAATAACTGTTATGGATAAAGAAGCCTTTACTGATATTATTATTCTGACAAACTCTAAATATTGCAATGTCAATGAGTTCTAACTTCTAAGATTGTGTGATAACCTTATATCTTGTTTTCTTTATCAGCACAATTCCCTTCGACATCCAAGGCCAGACCTGGTTGAGAAGCTCAAGGTATTCAAAATGATGCTGGAACGTATTATGAAATTCCTTAACATTTCCAAGAGCAACATCACACCTTATATCAAAGCGAATATAGGTTCATATCAGCAGCAGATTACAAACTTCTTGGATGCAAATGCAATCAACTATGAGTTGCAAGCAAACAATATGCAAGACTATGTAGCAATGATGCTGCAAGAGATGGTAGGCTTGACTCTGTTTGATGTATCTGATATAGCACAATCAAGTAAGGTGAATTCAATGCAACCAAGTCCCGATTCAGATTCAGACTAGTATCTGTTGTTCACTCTTTGCAACAGGTTCAGTGAGCTCACTTCAACAAAAACCTTAACAATGTTACCTGGGAAATTTGTTTTATTTTCCTTTTTATTTTCTGTTGTAATAAGGAAGATGTTGCTATTCTATGATGTGACGGTCCAAAAATATCCTCTAGACACTTTCTCGTATAAACTGATAAGGTAGTGCGCTAGTGATCAGGATCTGAATCAGGACAAATAGCGTTATTTTATCCATCGATCTCTTTATGATGGGTTGAACTTTTTTTTTTTTTTTTAATATGAATTGGAATATTATTTGTATGATCATTAAAGATTAATTCTCACATCCGAAAGTTCATTTAAGGGTTAGTCTTTTTATATGGATGGATCAGATATTATTATTGAATTAGTTAAAATTACAGAGAATCACATATGAGTTTCATTTATAAATTAGTGATTTACTTTTTAAAATTTTTGATGCTCTTTAAACTTGTGATTTTAGAAAATTTTCAAACAATAAGTCACGTGAACATTTTTTATGAATCATTTATATTGTTACTTCTATGAGCTCTATCTATCTGAGTCTTAATTTAAAATAGCTATTTTGCACAATCAAGCCTAATTATTAGGTGAGTGGGAGGGAATAAAAGGGAGAAAAAGAAAAATGAAATAGGTAAGACGTAGATTAAAGAATAAGATTGTTTAGTTGAAGGTAGATAATAAAAAATAGAAGAGAAGAAATATAAAATAAAGTGAAAGAATATTGTTTGGCTAACAAAAGCAAAAATCAATTTTTTTTTTGATAAAAATACGGATAGAAAATATTTACCAAAAAATCATAATCAAATTTAATTTCACTAAATTCATTTAAATGAAATTAAATTTATTTCTCCTGGAGCCAAGTTGGTGGGTGAGAAAATAATAATATTTAAATTCTCTCTCTCACTTTCTTTTTTGTGTTTACTTCGGACACACCCTTTCATTGAATTTTTTTTTTTCATTTGTAACAATATAATGGGTTAAAGTGATTTATTTAATTTATTATTCTCTTCAATATTCTCTTTTTAATTAGCTTATAGCAAAAGCTTGGGTTAAGTCCGAATTTTAAACAACATCTTCCTATCTCAATTTTTGGGTTAAGTCCGAACTTTAAACTATTGATGAACATTAACATTGTCATCAATTTTTGGGGATTCTAAAGGCCAATTAATGCACATTAGTCTACAAGTGTAGCCATGTAGGGGACAAGAACAGAACAGCACTACTGCCTCTTAACCTGATCAGAGAGGCATGCAAAGCTACAGTAATACAACAGAACAGAACAGAACATAACTCACACACTCTCTTTAGTAGGTTGTGTTTTAACAGATACGAAGTTCTGCAACATGTCAGGTTTGTTTTGGTTAAATTATGATTATCATCTAATTTGTATGCTCAACTTTGTATCAAATATGTTTTGTAGATTCTCTGGATTCAACAGCAGCACACACTGGACAGTCAAGTGAGTTTGATTGGCAGGAACAAGTGTATCAAAGGGTAATATCCTGTTTTCTTATCATCTTTATTTCTTCACTGAATTGGATTCAACAACATATATTTGTCACATGATACCTAAATAAAATAATGAATATTGATGGCTTTTATTGTAAGGAATTTTCTGCAAGAACATGGAACTCTTCACTAGACTTTGTGGAAAATTATGAACTCTTCTTAATTCCACATTATTTCAGTGTTTATGTGGCTGGTACCCAACCTTCTTATTCCTTAATGCAATTGTGGTACATATCTTCTGGTACTAGAGATTAAAAGATTTCTATTGCATTGATTATTTAATTCTGTTGATTTTAACTTTCAGATTAAATTCTTGAAAGAAGGTTACTTGGAAGAGTTGAATGAAATGTACCAAAAAATTGTTACTAAACTTCAGAAGGTATGTTTATTTAGGCAAATTTTAATAACTGATATGGTGAAGAAGCCTTTTTCCACTACTATTACTGTGTAGAACGTGTCTTTTTGGATGCAGTCTTTCTGTTTGAATAAGTCAATTAATAAACTGCTAAGCATATGTATTTGTGCTGTTAGTGGATTATTTAGTCTCAGATTTTATAGTTTCCATGATCCGCATCAGCTCCTAAAATCAAGGAGCGATTACTATAGCAAATTCTGCTGATTGCACTGCGTGCTCACTGCTAAGCATTATCAAGTCACCACCCATCCTGAAAGGGAGATTTTTGTTGCTGTTTTTCCTAATAACTTTTTTACTGTTTTTAACCTTTGTATCTTCTTTTCATTATCAGTACAATTCCCTTCCACAGCCAGAGTCAGATAAAGTTGAAAAGCTGAAGGTATATATAGTGATTTTGGAACGTATTATAACATTCCTTCAAGTTTCCAAGAGCAACATCTCACCTATGTACAAGGATAATCTGGGTTCATATGAGAAAAATATTATGAACCTCATAAATGCAAATAGACCCAAGCAAACCATGTCTTCACTGCAGTCTGGACAACTTCCCCCACCTCGGATTGATTGGCGAGAAGAAGTGTATCAAAAGGTACTATGCTATTTTCTTATCGTTTTTATTTCTTCAGTAAATTGGGTTGAATAACAGATATTTGTCAAATAAACCCAAAAGTAAATTGATGAAGATTGATGGCTTTTATTGTGAGGAATTTTTTGCCAGAACATGGAACTCTTCAATGGTCTTGGAGGAAAAATAATGAGAAATCTTCTTAAATCCATACAATTCAATGTTTATGTGGCTGCCTAGATGGTACCCAACATTCACATAATGATTGAAAAAAATGTTTACTGCAGCAGTAGAAACTACCGGTACGGTGGTACCTTATCTAAACTCTTCTATTGCTTGCATTGAGAAAGACTTGTACTTGTTAATATGGTTCATTGTTGATATGAAAGGTATTTTCTTTTGTGAGTTTTTTAAGTTTTTAATTTAATATTCACAGTCATGGAATCTAGTTTATAGAGACTTGAGTATTATGGAATGCTTAGTGGGGTACTCAAGTAGCTTGTTTTTTCCCTGTTAACACCTCATTTTTAAGTGAGGGTTCTCATTAATTGTTAATGGAACAGTATGGCACAGATCTCCTCACACAAGAAATCACAAGGATACTAATACATTGATTATTTGATTCTGTTTAACTAGCAGATTAAATGCATGAAGGAAAGTTACTTGCCAGAGTTGAATGAGATTCAGCAAAGAGTTGCTACGAAAGAGTCTAAACTTCTGCGGGTATGTATGGTCAGGTCAATATTTAATAACTGTTATGATAAAGATGCCTTTTCCATTATTATTATCATTCTGGAAAATTCTGTAGATTTTAGTGTATGCTAATCAAATTCTGGAGGCATTTATTGTTGTTTTTCCTCATAAATTATTTTCATTGTGTTTAACCTTTTATCTTCTTTTCTTTATCAGCACGATTCCCTACCACAACAACTAAAGTTATATAAGGTTGAAAAACTGAAGGTATTTAAAATGGCGCTGGAACGCATTATAGAATTCCTTCAGGTTTCCAAGAGCAACATTTCACCTTATTATAAGGAGAATATGGGTTCATATGAGAAGCAAATTATAAATTTCATAAATATAAATAGACCAAGGAAAACCATGTCTCCGCTGCAGCCTGGACAGCTTCCCCCACCTCATATGCAATCATTGTCACAATCAATGCCCCAACTTACTAATCTGCATTCTCATGAAAATCAAATGAACTCTTGGTTGCAAACAGCAAATATGCAAGGCTCTCTAGCAACAGTGCAACAGAATAATATGGCAAGCATGCAACATAATACCTTGTCAGGTGTATTTATAGCACAACAGAGGAATAATTGTAAACGTCCACCCCATATTGCGGTGGATTGGGATGAAAGGAGCAGAGAGACAAAGAGAAGAAAGAAGATAAAGAGAGAAATCCATATGTGATGCAATAAGAAATGCAGAGAAATAGAAAGAAAAATGTGATGTAATTGAGTTGTAAGAGAATTCTCTATCAGCTGTAAGATGACTTCAATGCAACCAAGTAGGTTTTGTGATAGTTGTTATTAAGAAAAAAATATCGTCTTGACCTTTGGTCATCATTGTAAACAATTTCATTTTCAACGAAGAAATATTTACCAATATTTGTTGGTTACTCTATTTAATTGTCACGAAGCAAAACCATTCCCTACAGTTAATTACTAACCAACAACTTAGTTTATTTATTTGTTGGATGAATGAAATTCCTGGTTTTTATCGCTATAAAAATTGATTAATTACTAGACAACAACTTAGTTTCCCCCGCCATTTTCTTCTTCATTAGATAATTATATTTTTGTATGCATTGTAGGTATAATCATGGTAAATTGGTATTGTAAGAATTATGTTTGTTCTGTTTAGCTATGCTGTGACTATACTTTATGGATGGGCGGTTAGACTCTGTGAAGATCAATGCCTCTGTTGATTATGTTCTTATTTCATACATTTATATATGTTCCTTTTGGAATCTCATTTGACAAGAATATTCTGCTTTTGGTGTTTCAGTTTATTGAAATTTGATGGATAACAATAATTGGACATCTAATCAAGGTACTGAAGCCAATATGGATACTGGTGATTGGAGAGTTGCACTGCAGCACGAAACCCGCCAAGGAAGTGTTAGCAAAATGTTATATTTCTGCTCATTTTTCCTCCAAACAAATGTTTAATTGAATCACCGCTGAATATTGATTTTTTCCATATCATTTTCAAAGTGTATGCATAAAGTTAAAATAGTAATATCACGGTTTTGTTTTCTTATGTTATATATCGAGAGGGGAGACTATCTAAGAAGTTAACAAAACAATTTCTTGATGATTTCAATGAGATCTTCTTACATGTTAACAATCTTGTACCATTTGAGAATAGTCAAATGACCATAAAGTTTCAATAATTTGTATTATTTAGCTATTAAACCGCTGTTTTTCATTTCTTTTATATAGAATGGACGCATTAAAAAGACTTCTTCCTGTTTCTAGTCAAGAGGGATTGCATGAAATTCAGATGATTGCTAAAAGGTTGGAAGAGAAGATTTTTACTGCTGCAACAAGCCAAGTACATTTCTAATTTCAAGTTTGTCAATTTATGGTTATATATACAAACACATAAAATATGAAAGGTTGATGCTTTAATGCGGTATTCCCTATTTTCAGGCTGATTATCTACAGAGAATATCTACTAAGATACTTATGATGGAGAATAAATACCAGGGCAACATGCCTCCAAATGAAGATGGCCCTAGTAATAAACCTGCTGATCCAGGTTAGCGTTTAAGAAACCTGGCATAGTGATAGTATTTTCATTCTGATAGGATTTAACTCTCAGTTGTTTCAAGTCTTTCAGCTTAAGTTGTATGTGAAATATCATTAACATTTTATGTTTTTTCTCTGCTGGTTTTACATATGATCCTTGTTTGTCTTTAATCTTTCGTCCTTCTAAATTTTTTATTTTGACATCATTCTAGTGTTATTCAAAATTCATTTGGATCCTGATGTTATATTGTAATTTTTTGGGGGGTTTGTCTGACTTTAGCCAATCATGATTTGTTTACTTAATAGACTTTGTTATTCTTCCCCAAGTTCACAATCCATGGCAGCAACATCC
Source organism: Hylodesmum podocarpum (assembly GCA_026586105.1). Classification (NCBI taxonomy): domain Eukaryota; kingdom Viridiplantae; phylum Streptophyta; class Magnoliopsida; order Fabales; family Fabaceae; genus Hylodesmum; species Hylodesmum podocarpum. Next base: position 6,837,093 of record JALJEV010000623.1, read on the forward strand.
TGTTTCCCAACAACAACAGCAGCAATCACAAATTCCGCAGCAGTATCTGTACCAACGACAAATTCAACAGCAGATTTTGCTGCAGAGGCTCCAACAACAACAACAGCAGCAATTGATGTCACAGATTCGATCTCAGCCTGCACAATTGCAACAACAGTTGGGTTTGCAACAGCAGCGAAATCCCTTGCAACGACAAATGCAGCAACCACTTCAGGCCTCAGGTCCCTTACTTCAACAGCCAAGTGTTCTTGATCAACAAAAGCAGTTATATCAATCACAAACACTTCTTCCAGAAACTTCGTCAAGTATGTGAAATTGCAACTATACACTTTTCTTCGTGTCTTTTATCTTTTGGCAATTGATGGCTCCAATGTGATCAAACTTGTGATCCAACCTACTCCATCGGATCATATGGGAGGCAGACTCAAAATTGTGTGATAGCATCATGGAATGAAAGATCCCTCTCTTAGCATCTATTATGCTTATTCAAAGTGAAAATGAAATAAAACAAAACAGAACAAGAATTCAGCATACTTTTGTGCCTTGTGTGCGGTAAAATTATGATCATTAGTCTATTTCTTTTGGCCTTGTATGTTCATGTGTGTATGAAATATTTTTGTAGGTTCTCTGGATTCAACAGCACTGGTCGGACAGTCAAGTGGGTATGATTGGCAAGAAGAAGTGTATCAAAAGGCAATGTTTTATTTTCTTACCATCTTTATTTCTTCAGTAAATTAAATATGAAATGCAGCAGTAGGAAAAAAAAAAAAAAAAAAAACTAGTGCTTTAACCTGTTGAAATTGTGTCTGCCGTGTTTGAAGGCACCACAGATATAGGTATATATAGACTTACCACGTTAATTACACATAATTAAAAAAAATGTTGATTACATATAATTAAAGTATATTCTGTTTCCACTAAGACTACGAGGATTTTAAAATTTTCAATTCAATATTCAAAGTCTTGGTGCACGTGCATGCTCAACATCTTAATGTTAACAATGAAAGTGAAAGTTACAATTTGTGATGCAATACAAAATGAGAAAAATTTTCTCATCCTTTCTCAATGGAACATTGGTATACATCTTCTTGGGATTGCAAGTTTTGTCATGCTTTTATAATTTGATTATGTTGATTTTAATTCGCAGATTCAATCCATGAAGGAATGTTACTTGCCAGAGTTGAATGAAATGTACCAAAATATTGCCACTTCACTTGAGCAGGCATGTTTAGCCTAAAGATGGCAATGTGTGCTAAGCTCTATCAAGTTATCACATTTCCTGAAAGGGAGCCCTTTGTTGTTGTTTTTCCTTATAAATTATTTTTATTGTTTTTAACCTTGCATTTTCTTTTCTTTATCAGCATGATTCCTTTCCACAACAACCAAATTCAAACCACCTTGAAAAGCTCAAGGTATTTAAAATGATGTTGGATCGTATTATAGCATTTCTTCAAGTTTCCAAGAGCAACATTTCACCTAATATCAGAGAGATACTAGGTGCATATGAGAAGCAGATTATAAACTTCATAAATACAAATAAGAATCCACTGCAGTCTGTACAGCTTCCCCCTCCTCACGTTACTCCAGTGCAGTCTTGTGAAAATCAAATCAACTTTGAGTTGCAAACAACAAATATGCAAGACTCGGTAGCAATGCTGCAGCAGAATATGGCAAGCATGACTCTGTTTGATGCATCTATAGCACAACCAAGTACCAATTTAGATTTAGACCACGAAGTGCTGTCAACTCCTTGAAACAGGTTCCAGTGAGCTCACTTCAACCAAACCTGCTTAATGCTACCTTGGAAATTTGTGTGTGTGTGTTGTTTTTTTTTTTTGTAATAAGGAAGATGTTACTATTCTATGATGCATGATCAACCATGTATTGTCTCGTGATGATACAGTTCTAAGAAAATAAATAATAGTCATGAAAACCCTTATAAATTTTCTGCATTGCAGAAAATGAAATAAATCATGCATAATGATTGATACAATACAAATGCTGAATAATACATACATATGCATAAGAGGAATAATGTGCTGTACCTCTTGGTGCTACAAACCATAAAGTTGGCCACACTACAATTTACCACAGGATGACATAAGAGGATCTATGGTTAATAATAAAGTGTTTCATAGTTCTGAATCTCTCTGATTCCATTTCAAGAAAAAGTTGAGTGGTTGGTTATAAGAGATTAAAATCTCAAGAACGTATCTGATATCCCAATTTGACATGGCTTCTAAATTTGTATATCTTTTTCCTACAAAAGAATTTGACACTTGATATACCCTTCTAAGTTCTAAGTATGATTCTTTTTCAAAGGCCATATTTACGTAGCGTCCTTTTCAAGAAGTATCACAGACTTGAGAGCGATATGTTTAACATTCATTAATTCCATCTCTTACCTTTCGCCAATTCCTTTCCCTTTTAGTCCTATTATTCTGGCTTAATGAAAACTACTCTCAATATATACTAATCATGACTTTCATCTTCAGTGTTAAGGACTTAATTTCCTCTCCTGTCACAATGGTTTCTTTTTCTTGCAGAACAAAAGTAAAACTAGCTCATTTTGTGCTGATATAAGCAGAATTTAATTTGTGCTGTACTCTTCCACAACTCAAATATAAGCAAAAAAGAAAAAAGTTACTTGTATAGTAAATACTAAATACAAATATAAATAAATCTAACCACTGTCATTCAATTTAATGCTACAATTCTTAAATCATTCTTCATTTAATTACAATTTTATTTCTCTTGATTTTTTTATTAATAATATCAAATTTCATTGAAAGGTAATTTAGAAAAAAAAATTATTTTTATTGAGATTAATAAAATTAAATGATTTAAATAAAACCAATTAATGTAAAATTAATTATTTTTCTAGGTCCGAGGGAATATATAATATTGATAGAAGTTATTTATACTTATGTTCTGGATGAAAACTATTCCTTTCCTTTATACATACGTGACATAACTGTTATTAAATCTGTAAATGGTAAAGATATTATAACTAGCTCTGTAATTACCTAGTAACAACCAGAAGCAGTAAATTAGGCTTTAAATTGCTTCTCTGGTTTCTTAATTGTTGGAAAATTAAGAACCATTTGGTAAGTGGAAAAAAAAGGAAGAAAAGTCTAGTTCAACTCATGAGCAGGTTAGGATAACAGGGCATATAGAACAAAAGCACATTACTTGGGTCCTTTACTTTACCACAGTTACTGTCAAATGAAAGGGAAGTCGACCCCCTAGTTCATTTGAAAGTGTCTTTTGTTTTTTGAAGTGGTAGTAGGGGGTTGATGTGATCTTTGACGCAGAACCACATTAACGAATTAGAGACAAACCAAGGTCTCATGGCCAATAAAGTTTGAATTACAGACAAAAGTAAAGTGTCTTTTAGATTCATCACTATAGAATGACTACATTCAAGCTACTTTCAATTGACTAGATCTAAACAAAGCAAGATTTGTGTAACCATTCCATTCGCTACATCGGATTAAGCGAAAGCCGCAATAATTGGCGTATCAATATGCATTTTCACCTAAGCAAGAGTGTTCCTACTACATGTTCAAAGTCAATGTCCATTTATGTACTCATTATTTTTCCAAGTTCATTATCACCCCCTTATAACATTAATTCGTTTACATGTCTTCTTAGCCTAATACATAATTGTGACACAATTTTGTGAAAATTATATGTGCACATATATATACATACGTAGCAGCATTAGCATTAATAAGATATGTTGTGTGCTTGCTTAACTACCACCCTACAGTATCTATGTATCCTTTTTCCTGTTGCATACCATGCTTGGTTTCACGCTCAAGTATGCAAATAGCTTTCATACTAGAACTTTTCTAATGCATGGACCAATAGCACTAGGTAAGGTACCACCTTTTCTCCACTTTGAATTCCATAAATTGTGTCGAGTGGGTGGGTGTGTGCAATATCCAATGGGTTGCACGTGGATCAAATATTATGATTAAGTTCATTAAAGTCTGAAAACAAAAGCCAGCTGTCTTTTATGAAAGAAGCATACATGAAAATTGTGTTTGTTGTGATCTACTACAAAGTAACGAAAATGAGAAGACATTAACAATTCAAACACTTGATTCTACCAAAGATAACCAAAGAAGAAGACTTTACAAAAATAAAATCAGAGTAAAAGGGGCTTTTTTGACTTGAAAGAATGAGGCCAAAGAACCTTTTGCATGGTCTCCGAGGGTTATAATTAAAATCTTGGGCGGCTTTTGAGAAAAACAAACATTGCATTGTAGATCATATCCATGCCAGCAAGACTGAGCTGGTTTGCCCCTCATAATGTCAGCTAGTTTTATATTTTTATGCTTAGACTCATCTTTATTAATGGAATCTTCTAACTGTGGAAACCATCCAAGAGTTGTGATTGAATAAAAGAGAAAAGGATTCTTGCACAACCATCATTACTTAGAGGCCATAACATGAGAAAAAAATTTGTTTCATAGAAAAGGAGAAAAAAAGAAAGGGAAATTTATTAAAAAAGGGAACTTGATCTGCACTATCATCATAACTGGAAGGAAGGTGGGTCACAAGAAAGTTTGTGGTCTAGCCTGGTTGGGAAGCTCCCCCAATGTAGTACTACTTTTACTTAGTAAGTGGATTTCGTTTAGTGCTTAATCACACACACTAACCCAGTTTAAGATAAGGATTACTTTGGAGCCCATGTAATGCTTATATCAACTTATTATACAAAGAGAAAGGAAGAAATCTTCAGCAATGTATTTGATATAGGGTACATAATTATGTGATCAAATCTCCTATCCCCCATTTCCCGTTCTCCATATAGACTTTTATATTAAATTAAGTATAAAAAATGAAAATTTCACTTTTCAACCTAGCTACCTGATCTTTCCAATTATCTATACCTTTAATCTATCCTTTTTTCTTTTTTAAAAAATTATCAATGTTCCATAACTTTATCATTAATTAATCTACAAGCTGAAACTGGTTTTTAGGAAAGTCTTCTTTTTTAATCACATTTTTCATTTATAAGAACTGGATATAACCTCTTACTGTAAATTCAGTTTCAATAATATTTTTATATCTAGCAAAGTCATCTTATCTTTTAACTTCAACTTCAATAATATTATTAAAATAAATTTAGGTAAAATTATTTTCATATCATAAATCCAGTTTATACGTATTGTAAATTCAAAATATAATTTATACATTCAAATATTTTGTTTATTATAAATTTTAATTATAAAAAAAAATATTCATTAGTTTGTTAATTATTCTATTAAGTCACTTATAAATCAAGATACAGAAAAGGATAAGAAACAAAGATAATTAAGAATTACTAAATCCATGTTAATGGTAGGTTCAAACTTTATTACTGTAATTAATTTGGATAATCAAATGGTGGACTTAGCATGCGTCCATGTATGTAACCAAGTCGGAGACAATTAACAAAAAATAAATCCGTGGTTTGAGTATGATTTAAGGTTGTTATGTATGAAAGGAGACCAGAAGCCCATAATCAGTGATTGTGATTAATGTATTGCAGCCATAATCATAGATTCAAACTTGCATCATGAATACCAAAAAAGAAAGGGAGTCTCTCAGAAGCAACAAATCTAAGCACTGTCTTTGTTCAGTCCTATAATCATAACCTCGCTAAAGGTTTCATTTACAGTTTGTATTCAAACCAAAAAAGAATAATAAATGCGTCGCCTAGCCTTTTATCATTATTCTATTTAATATCAAAAGTTTCTGTTGAATGTCTGTCTGCAGGTTCGATTTTGTGATTGTATTATTATGACAATTGTAACGTTGAATGTGATTTCATCATTAGGTCCTTGCAACAACATGTACCAAATGCATGTAACAAATATATTTTAGAATTAACCCTTTAATTTATGTGTATGTCTCGGGACAACGTTCATAATGTCCTGAGTAATTTATTTCTCTTAATCATAGAGTCGGTTGATTTTTATATGTAAAATATTTGATAGATAACAATAAATGTATAAAAAATTAGTTATAAAATATAAAAGATAATAAATATATATATATATATATATATATATATATATATATATATATATATATTGTGAGTAAGTTGTATTGGCGGCTGATATATACCTTCAAACTTGCCGTTTTCCTTCCAACCAACTTTTGGAATTGAGTTTAAGAAATAATTTTTGAGATGGAAAAAAAAAAAGAAAAGGAATGAATGCAGTGAAGTATTAATTAATCACATAATTTTTTCCAAATGATGTTAATAATATACTTGATATTTTTTTTAACATAATCTATAATCAGCTGAAAATTCATAACTTAATTTATCAAATCTGTGGGATATAAGTGACAGCATAAAAGGCACATATATAGGTGCATGGAAGTGTTCCTGGACATATGCTTCTTTAGCTATCAATTATTACTGAGTTTCTTCTGCATGCAGCTTTAAGTTGCGAGATTGTACGCTTATTGGTAGAATGTTTTTGCTTTGGTTTTTGTTCTACATTCAGTGGCACAGTGTGTTGGGCAACGGGACAAAAAATATCATCAAACCCGTAATGAATAAATAAAATGTGGTCCTCACAAAATGAGTGTTGATGTTGCGGTTCCACTCTTGTATAAAGATCAAAGAGTATTCACTTTCCGATTTCAGTCATCATGATGCGCCAAACTCTTTCTCTTTGCTTCCATTCCCATATCATATGGGGTTCCCATCTATACAGTACTGTGTTTTTCGTTATTTTTGTAAATTAAGAGTGAACTCTTTCAAAGTACATATCCGACAGATCATGCGTCACAAGTCAAGAATTACAATTCTTTCTCAAAATAAAAATCAGAATAAATAGGCATGCACGACTATGTGAAAGAATTTCGTGTTGTTTTATCAAATTATAATTAACATGCATCATAATTTATTGATTTTTGTAATAACCATGTTGAAAGCTACAACTGTTATTCTTATTGGCGAAAAATGTATATTCAATAGTTGATATTTCATTATTATTATTATTATTATTATTATTATATATATATATATATATATATATATATATATATATATATATATATATATATATATATATATATATATATATATATATATATATATCTTTAAAAGGAGTAAACCCCGTTAAAAAGTCTAGTCCTCTTATAATTTCATGAGAATTGAGTTAAACAATTTCACCTTATTCCGGTCGTGAAAACCTAGAGCCAAATGATTTATCTACTGGAAAGAGAGTGTAAAGAGCATAGATTTAGTATATATGCGTGTGAATTTACTCATGTAAAAATATTTGGTTTTTATGAAAAATAAGAATAATGAAAGTAAATACTATTCAATTTTATTTTAATACTTAAAATTAAAAGAAAAAAAGAAATAATTAATTTCCTTTAATTAGTTAACTAATGGAGTTAAAGAGATGGAAGAAAATAGGCAGGAGTTGGTGGAACGCAGAAGTTTATAACCCTCGCAAATGAACGAGAGTACATGAATAATAGAAAATTACAATAAATAATATAATTATAAACTAAAATGATAATAAATATATTACATAAACTAAAATGATTGACATATTACATTTCTAAATATTATTTTATAATTTTTCATCTTTTAAATAGATGAACTCAAGTCCTTTCCATAAGCAAAATAGTAATGTGTTGATGTAACGAGAAATACAAAATACATAGATGTTGCATTAATTTCATATAATTAATTTATTGATAACATTCAATTTATTTACATTTACTTTTACACTCATCAGCGGTATGTCAAGGATGACCCATGCATATATAAAATATTATCAAGCAAACACTTCCCTAGCAATCCCTTCATCGACAACTTACTTATGCTAAACTAGAAACTTTAAACAAATTAAAATCAAAACAAAAGGCAAAGGTGAAAACTCAAATTAAAAATAAAAAACTAGAAAAAGGAAAAATCTATTAAAAAAAAAGAAGAAGAAGAAAAAGTCAGAGAATGCTCATGAGATATATGGAAATTGAGTAGTGAAACTCAACAAAAAGTGGCTGTGTGAACAGTGTCTAGGGCTTTGAGTACGTCTCTTGCGCATGGCCTTGAGGTGGGATCAGAAGCGGTACAGTGCAGGGCAAGATTCATGGTCTCAACGATTTGGTTATGATACTTGAATGCATCTCCACCTTTCAATACAGGATCAATCCACGTGTCAAGATGACAATCAGAGTAGCAATAGCGGGCCCACTCCACCATGTTGTTGTGCATGCCATTTTCTGCTTCTATATCCATTGCACTCCTTCCCGTCAATAATTCAATCACCATAACTCCAAAACCATATATCTCACTCTTCTCCGTCACATCTTTCATCTCTTTTACCTCTGAAATATTCATAATTACAATTAATCACCACCACTAATTAATTAACATGCAGAATTAATCTAAAATAGTGATTTAATTAGTTAAGTAATATACCTTGAGCAACGTAGGGTGAAGAAACGAAACCCTTGACATCCAAACACGGCATAACAGGTGGGGCGACCTTAAGGCGAGGGACGCCGTTGTCATCAACCAAAACTATCTCCGGTGACACCTCACCAACCAAAACCGTGGACGAAACGTGAGAATGCAAAAACTTAAGCGCTTTTGCAACTCCAAAAGCGATTTTGCAACGGCGTTGCCAACTCAAAGTGTTGAAAATTTCACTTAACTTGTTTCCTTGCTCATGCTCGTACACCAAATACCCTCTCTTGCCACACTTACACGTGGCAATAAGATTAACAATATTGGGATGACGAAGCTTCCCAATTTTCAGAGTCTCTTCCCACACAGTGATGGGTAGAGAATTCAAATCACAAATTTCCTTCACAACAAACAGCATATCATTCTCCATGCACTTCCCTTCGTACGAAACCCAGTTTCTTCCTTTGCTCACAACCTTTCCTTGTTTAACCACCGACGAAACATCTTCCACATTCATCAACTTCGCTGCCTTCGAATCAAAAAACTGCACTTCCCACGTTCCCTCTTCGTTTTCGACCCTCCTCACCGCCAACAACTTCTTTCTTCTTCGAACGTAAAACACAAGAAAAGAAGCTGCTGCGAATGCAACCAACGCTAGTAGAAAACACAGCATGATGGAAAGCCATGTCAGATTCTGGTTATTATTTTTGCACGGTGGCAAACCGCTTGAAGCTTCGTCGTTGTCACTGTAACAAAGGTTGTTTCCGGTGACCGCACTCGCGTTAATGGCAAGGAAAGCACCCGTGGAAGGTAATATTCCATGAAAGTGATTGTGTGATATGTTCACCTGAATGAGAGACTCTTGACTTCCCAAATTCTTTGGAATCTCGCCGGAGAATTGATTCTCCGACAAGTCGAGGAGGCCGAGCACCGGCATATCGGAGAGTTTCACCGGAATTTCACCGCTGAGTTGGTTGTGACTCAAGTCTAAGGCCACAAGCTTCTTGCAGGAACATATTTCTTCAGGGATGTTACCAGAGATTTTGTTATAGCTGAGTTTCAATTCTACCAACTCTGATAAGGTTTTCAAACCAAGTGGAATTGGACCTGTGAATTGGTTGTGCGATAAGTCCAAGTCCTCGAGATTTTGAGTGCCGAAAGTGTTTGGAATTTCTCCCGAGAAATTGTTGTTAGCTAAACTCAGCATTTGAAGAGACGGCATGTTCCATTTTCTGTCATCGATCCTTCCAGAAAGTTTGTTTCCAGAGATATCCAAGAAATATATAGAAGGAAGTGTGGTCAATTCCGGTGGTAATTTTCCGGAAAACTTGTTGTTTTGGATTCTTACACGGCGAAGGCTTGTGCAAGAGGTTAAGCTCTTTGGGATTTCGCCTTCGAAGGAGTTGGAGAAGAGGATAAGCTTGAAGAGAGTAGCAGAGTAACATATGTTATCTGGGATTTTTCCTCTGAGGTTGTTGGTGGAGAGGTCCAACAAAGTGAGGTTGCTATGCTTCCCTAACTCCTCAGGAATCTCACCTGTTAGTTTATTTGACCATAGTTGAAGAACCTGAAGTTGAGGTAACGATGCAACACCCTTTGGAATCTTCCCTGTGAAGTTGTTTGAGAAAAGGTGCAGAATCTCCAGCTTCTGGAGATTAACCACACGCTCAGAAATCTCACCAGAAAGAGAGTTATCACTTAAATCAAGTGAAACGAGCTTTTTTAGTTCAAAAATGGAATTGGGAATTGGACCGGTTAGTTTGTTTTGGTAGAGAAAAAGATATTGAAGCTCTGTGAGGTTTCCAAGAGACAGAGGAATAGGTCCAGTGAGATTGTTGTAAACAAGATCAAGATGATTCAAAGAGAGTAACTTTCCAATGCTACTTGGAATCTCACCTGAAAGGTTGTTGTACCCCAAGTAGATCCACTTCAAGCTTTTCATAAGGCTAATTTCTTCTGGTATCTTACCCACTAACTGGTTTGAAGCCAAAGTTAGGTATTGTAAAGTGCTCATGTTGGTGATGGAAATTGGAATCTTTCCCACCAAAACGTTTCCTCCAAGATCAAGATACCTTAAATTGGAAAGCAATCCAATCTGGTACGGGATGTTCCCCGAAAACATGTTGTTCGAGAGATCAAGAGTTTCGAGGTTCGAAAAAAACACTGAAAACAAAGGTTGAGGTAAAGAGCCAGTGAGGTTGTTGTTGCTGAGGTTAAGGTAACGAAGTGGAGACAGAGAATTGGCAGAGTAGTTAAAAGTGGTGATAATTTCCCCAACAAGCTGGTTATTGGAAAGGTCGAGGTTTGTGACTTGTGGAAGTTGGAAAATGGAAGAGGAAACCTCGCCGGTTATGTTTTTTCCTGAGAGCACCACAGCGTTAACGTGAGAAGAGTTAACGTTGTTGTTGTTGTTGCAGGTGATGCCGTGCCACTTGCAGAGAGTGGCAGAGGAATGAGTGTTCCAGTTGGAGAGAAAGTGAAGAGGGTCGTAGAGAGAAGCTTTGAAAGATAACAGAAGCTCAACCTCTTGTGCTCCATGGGATATGTGGAAGTTGAGCATCAACATGAAGAAACATAAAAACGTAATGGATTTTGTCTTTGAAGACATTGAAGATCCTTTGGCCATGTCTGCTAGCTACCTTCTTGATGAGTTTTATTTTTTTGAAGCAATTCAGTGTCTTCTATCTTTTCTGTCTTGGATTTAACTCCTCGGATCCCAAGCTGTAAAAAGTGCATAACATGATTAATGTAACTTTTTAATTATGTTTGTGATCCGTGATCAAAGTTCAACAGTATATGTCTATTAAAATAACGAAAAAATTTATACACCCAATAGTCCAATCATAATCAATTATACACCAAATTTAATTTATCATTAATTATATAAAATAATTTTAGAAATAAACTCTTAAAATATCATGGGTAGAGAGTGTATTAAATCATGAAAAAAATTCATACACAGATATAAAATATTTTAAATAAACAGTTAGCCATTCACAATCTAACTTATATTATTTATTTTGATAATAAAATATTTAAAAATTATATAAAATCTTATTCATTAATGTTTATTTTTGAAGTATTGTGAATATGGTTTTTTTATGTGTAAAAAAGACAAAGGAATATATGTCTAATTGTAACAAAAATGAAAAACATACAGCTTTTGCAGGGTGGGCATGAGTGATGAGTTTGACTTCAAAGTAGCATTAATTTCAAATGAGTCGGTTATGTTAAGGGACATTATGCATGCGCTAGGATATGAAGTTATTAGAAAAATTGGAAAAGTGGCATGGATAATGAAAAAGTGTTATATCACGTACCTAACTATCATAATTGGAGGAGTACTTAGTTTTGTGCTGACGACGATGATGCTAGATCGGTGTCAAAATGAATTGAGTATAGAGAAGAATTAGATTGGAAGCAAACAAAGGGAGAGAGAGAGGGATGATGAATATATGTTGTTGGAAATACTATTTGAAGAGAATGTGTTGGACGTGAGAGAGAGGAGTGTGTGCGTGCTTAAATAGATGGAATGGTTGAAGGCGTGGAATTGGGCACGGGGTTGAGACATAATTACGAAAGTGCACCTTGACTTCTTTGAGATTGGTGTTTGAACACAAACGGTTGAAAGGGAAACAGGGACAGATGTTGGAAAAAGGCTCTGATTTTGTCGGATTGTTACCAAAATGCTCTTTTTTGACTGACTCACTGGCATAGCACTTGAGAAAGTGACAAAGACGAATTTCTGTAACCGTTGAAAACAAACTCTCTTCAAACTCTTTCTATTATTATATTAACAACACTCATGGAAAAGTTCAAAGGTGCAAACAAATCGCACACAGGAATTGATGGTAAAACATAATTTGGTGAATCATCATCTGTCTTATCAGTTTCATGTTCCACTAATTAGTTTCTACAATCTCCATGTATGAAAATCTCATGCTTAATTAATGGTGGTTAATTTGCTTTTGGTAAAGTTTTTGTTATCTTGGTTCCTTAGAGTTTGTTTTATGTTGTCAGAACCTTATACGTGTGGTTTTTATTTGATGTTTCATTCCAATACATATTCCATCTGTCGGACAAAACAACCACGCAAAGAATTAAGGAGTGGTACTATGTATTTGAACAGAATAGCTTATCTAATTCTATTTTCTGAGATGATGACAACACGTCCATGCATGCCAGCAATCTTAATGAAATGTTTCTTCACGAATTGTGTTGTCGGAAATTGAAAGTGAAACAAGTAGCTACGAACAGATTTCGATCATGCTATAGAATTTTGTGTCTTCTTTGACTGCATATAATTGAAATGTTTTATTCATCTATTACAATTATATTTTAGTCTCTTGCCCTCTAATAGGAGTAATGCTTATTATACAATAAAAAATTCTGTGTATAATTAACTAGCTTTTCTCTGTGGATATGATTTTATAACTTTATTTCCTAGTGATATATAATATATAATCGAATATATATGTATATTTCTTTTTTTTTTTGTCATATTTTATAATTTGTAATAATATAGTTGTCTGTCAAATTTTTTAATGCGATTTCCATGGCATTTGTATTGCATTTATCATTGAGTGCACAAGGGTTATATTCATTGGTGACCTATTATTTCTATTATTATTATCTTTCAGACGCATTCATAATCATAACAAATCTCACTTATTCAGATTTACCTTGGACCAACTCAAAATTATAATTGAAGTCACACACATGCGTGCAGAAGAACAAAGTAACATTGAAGGGGTGGTAACGTAATTTTATTAGGAACCAAGGGCAGACGTAGGTGGAGCGCAGGATATACACAAGCTTTCACTTGGCATGTTAAAAAGCAAGATTCTTGAACCACTTTTGCTTGGACTTTATTTTCTCATCTTGGATTCTCGTTCTCACAAAGCAGAAAGAGGTGCAGAGAGAAAGAAAAAACACTTTAAGGGAGAGAAAAAGGGAAAGGCTGTGCTTAGTAGTGTTTCTAACACAAATAGGAGTTAACAAGTGAGGCAAAGAGGAATGATCAGAAAAGCTGAAAGAAAAAAAAAAGGAAAATTTAAAAATAAATGCACAAAGCAGAAGAATGTAAAGAAAGAATAAAAAAGTTGCGAGTCTTTTACGTTACACACACTGATTAGTAGTACTGAGCTCGTGGGCACAATATTCACTTTACAACAACAATAATAACCTTTCTTTCTTATTCTACAATTGAATATAATAAACCACTTTGAAAATTCAATTTTAATAATTTAAATATAAAATAGATTATATGAAAAAAAAATACTCAAGTTACATTTATTTTCAAAATTCCGTAATAAAATTAATTTTTAATTACAACAATAAACATTTTAAAGAAAAAAATCATGCACTAAATATAAAGTGTGGTAGGAATTATTTGGTTTCTTATTTTCTTTATTGAGTAGTGTTGAACCTATGCATGTATTATGATATTATCCCTGTGTGCTTTGAGCAGAAATGGACCCACTCTGGCTTTCTCGAAGGAATATACAGTGTGTGGTCTTTGTCACACCCAGCATGCTTTGCCCATCTCCATTTTCTAGGGTTTTACACTCAAAAGAATCCCAATTCACCAATCTACTATCTCATCCTCTAGCTCCACGCCGGCCCATTTTCTTTTTCCTTTTTTGTTCCCACTATCTTCATTGATTATAATAAAATCATGCACTTTTAACATTCATTATGAATAAACATATAGCACCCTCCATTTACAAAGAGAATATCGGCATTAATGTGCATATTTTAACTAGTGGATATACTATCATGCTTATAGTATGCCAAATTTGAGTGTGAGTGTGTATATACATTTCTTAAGATTTTGGTATGATGCTGATCTAGCAACTTACACGAACTTTGTGGCACATGTAATGCACTATTTTAAATCTAAATCGTGAATATTCAATGTATATATATATCCGATTCTATATCTACTAGAATTCAGAATTGAAATTAATTAAGTAGGAGGGATGTAAGTGGTGACAGTACTATTTATAATGTTAACATATTTGTGATAAAGATGGCATTAACCATAAGGTTGAACTCATTTTCATATACGTAACTATCAGTTATGACTATGATAGTAACTAAAGTAGAGATATTATCTTACAGCAATATCATGGCGGTGGTGGACGGGACTGGAATGTGATGAAGTTACCCAGCAAAAAGTAATGCCCATGATGGTGGTCATAGTATGAACATAACGACTATAAATTGGACTTCAAATTTGTTGCATCGCATGCATAATATTGTTACCCCATGTTATATATAGTTGGACTTAAATTCAACCCCAAACCTTTTAACCATAATATGCAGCATTAGTCATCTCACTCACAGAATATTTATTTATTTATCTTTCTTCACACTTTATATGTATATTTATTTCTCTTTCTTCACATTTTATAATTGGTTGTATACGTATTGCAGTTGTCTACCAAACATTTTACTTATCAGAATACGAAAAACTAAACTCACCCTTATTCTCATACCATACTCTTAAAATTATGAGATACGTGAACACTTCTTGCTGAACTTATACATAACACCTCACATGGCACATTAATAAATTTGATCTTTTTATGTAATTTCCAGTATTATGAAAAGAGAAATGCTAGTACTTTTTCGAACTCTTTTTTTTTTTTTTTGTTGAAATTAGGATTTATTGATGGTTGACATTTATTAGAGATTATTTTGAAGTGAAATCCAATAAAGTTAAAAATTTTCAATAAATTATAGTCAATAAAAGATAGCGCGCACACACACACTCACTCTAATTTCTTCTTATTTTAAGCGAAATGTGATTGTATTATTTTTACTTTTAATCAAATTAGTTTAAAATTTTAAAGAGATAATTGAAAAAAAATTAAAAGATAAATTATCAGTAATAGATATCTTTATATATAAAAAAATAGAAATGTTTAGATAATTTAGTAAAATTATAATAAGTAAACTACATTTATATATATCTCTTTAAGTTTTACAGGATTGCATAATCGTTAAGAAGATGACGTTGCATTTGAAGGAATGATAGTGTAATGTATAAATGATGTTAATATAATATTTTTTTAAAGAATGTTGGAGTAAAAAAATCATAAGATATTTATATATGCACTTGAAATTTAAGGGATGCTAATGTATTTTGTTTAAACGTAATTGCATTTTCTTCTTATTTTATGTAAATTAATTAATAAAATTATAAATATTTAAAATTAAAAAAGAGAATATGTTAACATGTACTTTAACCTATAAACAATTTTTTTTAAGAAAAAAAGTTGGGCTAAACAGTAAACCCATATCATTCCTATTGAAAATTAACCAAAAGCATTGTTTCCAACATAGTTGTAGTTGTTTTAGTAGTAGTCAAAATTTAATTGAAAATAAGAATGAACGTACGTAACAACATACACACAAAAGCGCAGTAAAAAAAAACCAACTTTATTGTGACAGCTTAATGATGGCTTCAACGTAACTTTGAAATTTTACCAATTAAATACTTCGCCTTCATTTCACTTCAACTTGAAATAGCCCTAGGAGAATCTGACATTAGCATGATGTAATGTGTTCATAAGGTTACTATACATTCAATTCCTTCCTATAAATTTTTAATTATCTTTAAAACCATTACTTCTCTCTTTAATTAATATTTATTATTTTTAATTCAATAAATAATAAATATTATATTTTTTTTCATATCATCTACTACTTTCTCTCCGCGTATTAATTAATTTCAAAAGAGAAAAATAATCCTTAATAAACTTTATGTTATTAACTTAATCATCTAATTTTCTTAATTCTTTTACCAAGATTTTATTACATTTTTATTAATTTTATTAATAAATTATAAAGTTAATTTAACTTTAGTTTGTAAAGATGGAAATTATTCCCGTATATATATATATATATATATATATATATATATATATATATATATATATATAATATTAAGTGAGATATATATATATATATAAAAATTAAGTTAAGGTTCTTATATAAGTAATAGTAGAGCACTTATTTATCGTAAAAATAATCTAGCTTTTTTCACCTTAGGAAGAATTGATATCATGTTAAAAGTATGAACGATTAATTATTTTGTTGATAATTAATTTTGATTAAAAGTTTTATATGAAATTCAAGAGTTTATTTTGTAAACAAATGCGATGTTGATAATTGTAATACTAAGTAGTTAATAATAATATTTTTTTATTTAAAAAAATATAATAATATTTTTGCTTAATAACTTAATTCATTGTAACATTTGTTGTTAGGTTTAATATCGCGACCGTCGCAGACTATTAAATTTGAGTGTTGTTCATCTTTCATGCCGGAGCTTAATAAATAAACAATACATACATCAATGTCTTCCCTTAATTATACACAAGAAATAATGCTGGCTCGTGAATGGTTGGTATAGGAAAAGGAAAAGAGGGGGAAAATGAATTGTTAAAATGATAGAATGGCATGTTAATTTCTGTGTAAAAACAATGCCTTGGTACCAAAACTCTTATAAATAATCACGATACACGATTAATTGCCGTTTCAATAATTGATCCATTTTATACACACTCATGTACAAAAGTGGAATCGTGCCAATACGCTGTAAAGAGATTTAGTGTCTTGATTTAGTGCTTTCATATGCACTAATATGGATTAATATGACAAACTTTTCAGCATAGTATGTATATAATATAGTTGTGTTCCTTAATAAAATCACTCACATGGTTTGTTTATTCAATATATAGTGAGATATGCATGACGTGAACCCGACCCATTTCCTCTAGATAGGGGTCTTAGTCGCTTTAAAATTTGTAGGGTTCCATGTTCTTATTTAGTGGTCCAGTTCAATCACTCAGTTATACTTTAATAATTCTTTGGTAGATTATTAAGCACTATTATGCAATAGAAAAAGTCTTAATGCACTTTCATAGAGAATAAAATGAAGTAACCCGTGCAGAAATATATAATTTTTTTCTTTTCATAGAGGGCACTAGCAATAATAAATAAATAAATATATATGTGTGTATATAATGTTGAACTAAAATTAAGGTCCACTACGATGGTGACTAACTCACTAAATTGGACTAGAGGAGGGATGAACCAAATTAATTGAGCACCATTTGGTGTTAACCCAAACAATTAATGGAGTCAAAATTCCACTGATTCCTCTCAGAAAAAGTGCTTAATTATAGTCAATTTCTTTGTTAATCATTCACATGAAACCCATCTAGAAACGCTTCCAACTTGAGATATTTAAGCTGGCAGGGATCCAATAAAGTTGATGCTGATGAATTTGTACTTGATGATTTGTTTTATAATGTTAAATAAAATTAATTTCAAACTGTTAATTAAATGTAATTGAGATGTTTGTATCTATAAACTTTACATTAAAATCAAAACCATTGTCACATTAACATGATAACGTTCATGTGTGAAGATAATTTATTTAATTAATAGAAAAATTTATGTTTAATCTTTATTCTCTACCAAAACTTATTTCTCTTTTCTTGTTTTTAAATATCTATGTAAGAAATAGAGAAAAAGAAAAGAAATATTTTTTTTAATTTTTCCTACGTAAATCTTTAGAAGCAAGAAACAAAATTAAAAAAAAATGTGACAGTTTTGGAATAAGAAATAAAAATAGAAGGGGATAGTGCAAGTAACCATAACTTAACTTTTTAAAAGATAAAAAAAAAATATAAATTATTTAATGTAAAAATTAATTATAATTTAAAAATTATTTCATTTTTAATTTTATTTTTCTCCTAAAATTCTTTTACAAAAATTATCGTTTATATCTCTGTTACTATGACATGTCGACAATTTCTTGTGACGAATAAACCATAAACCTTAATTTTTCCTAGATATATGGGTTAATTACGGAAAAAAATTACTGCTCATTCTTTATATTTCCATTTTGATACGTCCGCCCGACTATGTTCGTTAATCTTTTAGATAATTGCCCCCGCAAAAGAATATATTTTTATTTTTATTTTATTGAATAACTTTTATTTTATAAAATTATTTATTATATTTTTATGTTTTTATCTCTCCATTATCCTGGTTAAAATTTTAAAAATTAATATAATTTTAAATTTATTTTTATTAAATATTTTATTTCTCACAAGTCATTATTTATTATGATTTTTTAATTAATTTAAAAAATTAAAATTATCAATTTTATTTTTTATTTAATTTATTTTAAATTAAACACATGCTCACTATTCATTCTTCTCACGCTATTTTTCTTTTTTTATATTTTAAAATTATTATTTTCTTTATTTATTCTGTGTCATCTCTAAAAAAATAATTAGACCTTTGCTCGAAATCAAATTTTATTGTTGATATATATATATATAGACACACGCAAGGCTATTTACTAAGGCCATCACACATTTTACAGCCATACTCCCTTGCTCCCTTTATGAAATTCATCATTCCTTTTTTTCTTTACACAGAGATAAAGAAACTAACAAATATATATATATATATATATATATAAAAGAAAAAAATACTAATTGTTGTTTCATTAAAAAACTAAAATGACACTTATTTTAAAATTAATAATTATGTAACAGTTAATATAACGGAGAGTAAAATACATGTAGCATCGCAAGAACATATGCTCATTTGGGCTCGAATTTGATACAGTCACTATAGTCATCATATTAAACAATGCCTGAATGAATTGAATCATCTAATTTTTTATTAACGACTCCAAGACTACAACTAATGCAGATCGTGTAATATCCAAATTAATACGCTAGAATTGACTTATAGGTTGAAATTTTAAATATATATAAGGTCCTATAATTGATTCTCAGTGTCAAATGTCAACTATGGTATAATAATAATAATAATAATAATAATAATAATAATAATAATAATATATCCAAACATTTGAAAAACATCTAGAGAATCTAATTATATATATATATATATATATATATATATATATATATATAATAAATAGGTACCAGGGGAACCTTAATCGTTCATAACATGATTTCTTCGTTCTGGAAGCAAAAAACCAACTTAAAAAACTGTAACCATTATCTGCATGATTGGTTCCATTGATGCAAATCCAATCCCTCACCAGGATTCTAACAACCAGAAAACTAAACCCATTGTCCTTCAATTACTGCAGGATAAACAGGTTGGATTTACATGAAGGTTTTACGGTGTAATAATAACTACACTTACACACGTGTGTGTATTTATATATATATATAAAAGTGTGAAGGTATTTTAGACTATCACTTAGTTACAAATCATACTAGATGATTTCTGATTAATTAGTTGATAGCATAAGAAAGAATTACATTAACAATACACATAAAATTAACCTCATACAAGAATGTTGATCTGTGTTGTATAAAGAAAATAACATGCATGATAGGAAAATAAGGTCAATCATCATCAATAGTACTCCTAACTCGGTCTGAAATCGAACTATATATATATAATATATAGAATTTCACGGGTAACTAATGGTCCGACTAAGCTTTGCCTTTGATTTCCTTTTCTCTAAACTTCTCTTGGCTATTTCCCTCATAGAAAGAGTTAACGAGAGTTGAGGGTTAAGCCTAGTGGTGGCGTTATATTCCTGGCAAAAGTCTCTGTGAGAGTTCAAAGCATCTTGCATGGCCACTTTAGGACTTCGACCTACTTTTTCTTTAACAGCTTCAGAACAAAGCCCACAAACCCATTTACCACAATAGCACTCTTGAACCTTTGCTATGTAAACTGTGGTGCACTCTTCCTTCCATCCACAACATTGGCATTCAGCTTGTTCCACCTCTTCAATAGTACCAAGTTGTTGCCTCTCTGACCCCAATTCATTATAGTATTTGTCAATTTCCTCGGACAAGTCCGAGACGGCCTTTCTAAGCATTTGATGATTCTGTTCCTGTATGAGAAACACATAGAAAGTGTAAACTATGTATGTTGTAATAACACTTTTTATTAGCTTAAATTTAACAGACATATCAAATTTTAGTAAATCCCACTTCTAAATAAGAACAGGCGTTAAATGAGAATTAAAATCTGTTAAAGTTTATTATTTTTAATAAAAGAAAGTGTTTGTTTCAACGGAAATTTTTTTATAAATATAAATTTGTTAGAATTATATTAAAATATAAAAAATTATACTATTTATTAACATCTAACTAATTTACACAATAACCGCAACACATATAATTTATTTAGCCATATAATTTAACCCAAAAAGAAAGTAGTATGAGAGAGTGATAGGGTGATGCTAACCTTTCTCATTGTAATATTTGGGGAAGAAGGCAAGAAGTCCTAAACTTATAGTAGTTAAGAGAGAATTGGCTAGAGCACCATGTAAATTTGTCTTTGATGCCTGCTTTACCAGGTGTTGCAATGGGGTTTGCATGTGCTTATTTATGCATAAGATGTGGCTGAGAGTAACAATATAAAGCGAAGTTAGATAAGATTTTTAGTAGTTATGCATTTGATTGACAAGTGACAACTCGAATTGCCTTCACAGAGTAACTGTATTTGTTCATATAAAGTCACCTTTCAATACTTATTAATTGGTCCACTAGCCCTGCAACAAGCTTACTGTAGATAATGTTGTAGCAAAAATGTAATAAAGAAATGTTACATTTACATGTTGAGTAATTAATCTAATGCACTTGACACATTTATAGGCTAGCTATAGCTAGCTAGTTATTCCCTGTTTGTGAAGACATTTGGAACTAGTTCTAATATTTTGTGTCTGACTTCAACTCGTGAAAGTTCAGAAATGTTGCATGTATACAGAGCAAGTGGCTGGTACTACACCATACCCAACTTTATGTATACGTGGAATGTTCTCTATGGCTGCAATTTTAATAAAGAAGCGTCTAATTAAGAAAATGGAAAAACAGCTTTATCACACGGTTATGTAGTCGATTAAAGCAAAACAACAGCTATTTGGGTTTAATGTTTATCTCATATTTGCAAAATTTGGGTTTTCAAATTTCACAAAATTTGAATAATTTATTTTCTTCTACAGCTAGTCCTAATTGACGTTATTCAACATCTATAAAATATAGAATGTTATTTATTATTTAATTTAAAATTTTATGTCGATAAGTATTAAGTAAAACACTTATATAAAGAAAGTAATAGATTTCTTATTTTATTTCCTTAAATTTATAATAGATATTTTATATGATTGTAGATAATTTGTGTCAAAAATTATCAAAAAATTTGTAATTTTTTTATTTAAAAATTATAATTAGTGAATTTTGTTTCAATAAAATTACATAAAAAGTTTTAAAAAATCAAATTACATTAATTTTTTGTATTTTTTTTATCCAATACCTTTTCTGGTTGAGGCAGCAATAAGAACTATATGTACTGTATTTTTAGTCGATGTAGTTGAACGTTACCATGGATTCCTCAGCATGCCAATTGCCTACGTATATCTTTTTTGGTATGTAACGCTTCCTACAGCTTTGG
Organism: Hylodesmum podocarpum; assembly: GCA_026586105.1. Taxonomy (NCBI): domain Eukaryota; kingdom Viridiplantae; phylum Streptophyta; class Magnoliopsida; order Fabales; family Fabaceae; genus Hylodesmum; species Hylodesmum podocarpum. The sequence goes on from JALJEV010000623.1 coordinate 6,859,000, forward strand.
ACTTCGTGCAGGAGTTGAATGCCGCAATGCCAAGCTAACTTGTTATCAAAATGGGAACATCCTGTAACTTAATTTTTCTTGTAGCATGTACTTCCTTAGACAATTATTAATGTGGTAACATGTTTTCGTTCAAGTTAAGAAAACTCGTTGTAAAACATGATGCATCTCCTAAATTTTCCTATTCTGCTTATACGCATGTGTAAGAATAATTTTGTAACTGGTGAAATTAAAAAAAGCAACTTATGTGCACATATATATCTGATGTCTATAATGAATTATCTTTGAATTAGTAGCTTCCCTTTAAAAAAATATATATATAGACTAAATATTATTATTTTAGTCTTTTAATTTTGAACATTTTTCTCTCTAAATTTAAAAAGTTTTATTTTGATATTATATATTTTTAAAATATATCATTTTAACCTAGGTATTTTTCTGTTAAAAAATTAATTTCATGTAATATTGTTATTGATTTAAATTTTAAAATAGTTAACTCAAAATAATGACGACTTCTACGTGTTTCAAAGGTTATTGTAGATTCTATATGTCTATAATTTTATTTCACGCTCGTAGTAGTTGTTGAACGTGGTCACAATTTTAAGTTAATGATTTTTAATTTTAAACTACAATAATGTTAACATAAAATTTTTTTATAGAAAATATTTAAATGGTCAAAATGATATATTTTAAAAATATAAAAAAAATTGAAACAGAACTTTTCAAACTTAAAGGAAGAAAACAGAAAAATATATAAACAGCTTAAAGGAATAAAAATAATATTTAGCCAAAAATCTTTAAACTAGCTAGTCCCAAAAACAAAGTGTTGGTTTCTGGTTACATGTGAAATGGAATTTACACACGACTTGTTTAAGTAAAACTTTTTTAAAAAGATTTTTTTGGAGAAAAAAATGAAATTTATTTTTTAAAAAATTAAAAAAATATATTAATTAGTTTATAAAAATTCTCACATTTTTAATAAAAATAAACGAGAGGTTTTTTTTCTTTAAGTTAAATTAGGACGGAGTAAATTAACTGCAAGTTAGATGATGATAAATTTTGAAATGTGATACAGTGCATGTAATGAATGAGGAAGAAGATAAGAAACTTAATTATTCGATACAATGATATATATCCAAATCATGAATGTGATTCGGACAACAGCCTCAAGGGATAAGGATCACTTTGAGCTAGTAGCCTTGTAGCTATCCCCAAAGCAACATGAGCAGGTGCCATATTCTTTAGGGGAAGAATGATTTTTCAGATAGCCTTTGTTTTGCTACTTGTTAAATCGTAGATTCTAACACAATATGAAAAAATAATCCAAAGACATGATAAAATGGTTAAACCCAATTAATTGTTTATATAAAAGTATTTTTAATAATATATGATAAATATTTCAATAATATTATTGATTTTTTATTTTATTTTATCTGTTTAGGTATATGAAAAACTCTCACGTCGATTAGGATATGAGATTAATGATAATTTATACACATCTTTTTTTCTTTAACTCATTGAAACGTATATTTTAAAAATAAAATGATGGAGGTATATGACTTCAAATCAAAACATTAGGGTTGAAAAGAGAACCTACGTTACTCTCATGGGTTAATTCTTACCACTTAGGCTTCACTGAGATTAATTTATTCCAATACACCATAAAAGATAATTTACAAACACATAATAAATATAATTCATGTCTCTCATATGTTTACCAAATGGAATGGTCATTTTTCAAATATTTTGTTCACAAAATATATTTTATTATTTGATGTCTTGAGGTTGGTACAAAGCAGGATATGAGCTACCAAGTCTATTGAACTAGACACAATGGTTCATATGCTCTTTCAAAGCTTTGTCTCTCTTTCCACAGTTCTTCTCCATATCAACATTCGCAGCTTCAGCCCACAACCGCATATCAATTTGCACTCTCACACGTTTCACAAAACACTCCCATTTTGTATTCTCTACATCGGACATGGTAGTAACACTTGTAATAGAAGCTAACCAGTTAATTATTTTATATAAAAAAAATTATTGATAAAAAATATACATATATACATGTACACTTTATTCCGTAGTTGATTTGTCATGCAGCTACTATATATTTGTCCTCGTCACAGCACGATTCTTCTATGTTGCCTTCAAAGGTTACACTTACACCTGTCATGGAACTATGGTTTTAGAGGACAATATTATGATTTTAATTTAATTTGTTGCAAGGGTTTGTAGATTTATGTATTTAAACGGGTAAAGTGATCTTTCAGCAACTAACTGTGAAACGACAAGAAGAAAGGCTTCAACAGATTTTTCACTAACAACTTGTTATGACCAGATAATGACTTTAATTTTGTTTGGCCCAATATTCTTATAGTACTCCACCTATCTTGTTAACTTAATTTGGAACCCAAAATGATATTAAAAATTTCAACTCGCTTTACCGGTTCATGTATCCAATGCATTAATTCCGTGTAAAGCACAAACCAACTTGAATATAAATATACAGATGAAGTAACTTAAAAATAGACAAAAGAGAAAAAATGGCTAGGTGAGTTTTCCCAAAATAATTTTTAGAAAAAAAAAATATAATTTATTTCTTTAAAATTTAAAATTAAATTTATAATTTTAACATTTTTAAAAGATGTAAAAAAAATTTATAAATTAACTGATAAAAATTTATTTAAAATTTTCATTTTTTTCTTATTTTTTTCTTCCTGTAAAACATCAAAATCGGTCGTATTGTACATTTGTTAGCTTTATTAGTATTTCCTTTAGTATTTGTTGTGTATGTTTCTAAAATAAATATATTGCTATAAAACTATATTATATATTAATATAAAAATTTCATTAATTAAATGTTAATGTAATGTTTTATACTATGAATATAGAGTTACAATAGCTAAAGTAAAAACTTAATTTCTGTTAGACAAATGTTACGCTGAAAATCATTTTTTTCCTATTAATAAATGACATTTTTTATATTATGTTATATTATATATGTTAGAAATGCGAGTTATGAGGCTAATTCAATCCTATAAAATTGATTTATAAGGGGAAGACTGTTTCTCACTTGTATATATACAACAAGTCATATATTTCTAGGTGATATTAGATTTTCAACACATTCCTAAAGTTATATATTTCTATGCGACGTGCGATCTTTAATACATTCCTTCATGTTAAGTGTAGAGACTAAACAAATGGGTGATTCAACATCGATCTGACAACGGGATACGATAATCCCAATAACAAAAAATAATCTCCAGCAACAAGGCACAAACAATAGATAGACTTTGATATTATGTTAGAAATATAGAATATGTGTCTAACTCAATCCTGTAAAAATTAACTTGTAAGATAAAGATTATTTCTTATTTATATACTTGTAACACCTATATACATATAACATGTCATATGTATTTTAATGACTTCCAGTTAGTTGTTAAAAAAAGCATCTTAAGGTTAAGGGTGAAAAAGAAGAAAAGAAGAGAAGTTTGCTAATTCAAATCCCTCCATTAAAAAAATTAGCAATTATCAACTAACATATAAACTTATCATATTAGTTTATATTAGTTTATGACTTAAATAGTTATATTACTTAAATCTCTCCGAGCAGCTCCATTTTAAAAGACCACATGTCAAATGTCAATTGGTAGTATATGGTGGACATTTTCTCTTTCTTTCATTTCATTTTGCTTTGTTGTTTCTCATCTCCACTATACCATTTTTTAGTTTGCTAACGTTGTACAAAGCACAGGATTTATGCCTAGTACAAATTAATATCGATAAAAATAATATTAACAAAGATTATCAAACATTTAATCTTAATAATATAATTATGAATAGATATTTAAAATTAAACTGAATGGTTATATTTATATTAGCCACACAAGCTGCTAAGCTTGTAAAGAAATATTTTCATTCATTTACCTTAAAATGCATTTTTCGACTTTGTTTTCATTAAATATTAATTTTGCTAAAGTATGATTTTATGATTCATATATATTAATTCACCTTAAGCTTTTAATCAATACACTGTTAATTTCTTTGTAATTACATTCCCCTGGGCTTCTTCTTCCTTGTGTAAGGAGTTAGAGTAAACAACTAAGATCCACAAGGGAAACAAAACCACTGCATCGTACTCCAAAACCAATACCACTTCTATGTTATACCTTTTGTTTTGATTGATAAAAGGTAAGTATAATCGTAGAAAATGACTTATAGCACAACAAACAAAAAAAAATCTATCTTGTCGCCGGAAAGATAAGCAGATTTAACTAACGAAATCCGAAATCATGTGAAAAAAAAGATCCACACGCCCATGTGATGAGAGAAGTAGTTGAATTTATTGAAGGGAAGAAAATAAAAGTAATTAACGTTCACGAGTTTCTTGAAGTTTTTAAATAAAGAAACTATTTAAAACGTTTTCACTTTTTGTAGTATGATTCTTTCTCTTTTGGGATGAAAATTAGTTTCTTGAAAGAAGAAAAAAAAAAAAAAAAAGATCACGAGGTGGTGTTCTTATAATTAATAAAATGCTTCAATGAAATTTGAACATCTGCAAGTTTAACGTTGAAATATGCTATTAATCAATTATACTTAAATGAATAATTGGCTGATATATGACGTTCATTAGAGATGAAGGTAAAGTGCTAAATTAATCATACTATGGCAGTTAAGTTTAGAAAAATGTAGGTTAATTTAGAAAAGGTGTGTTCGATTAAAATTTGATCGTATCGAACCCATCTATTGAATTTAAAAAAAAAATAGTTTAATTAACTTCAATATATCGAATAATCAACCAAAGGGTTAGATTCTCTCCTACATATGTGAATTTTTTTTCAGGTTTACAAAAAATACATCGGTTTACTAGAAATGAAGTATGAGGATTTTTTTTAATGAAGGCCTTGGACTTATTGTCTTCTTCAGTTTCCCTGTATCCAATATGTTGCTTTTACTTTTTCATATAGAAACTAGCCCAAAAGAAATTGGATCACATAATATAAAAGGAGTTGGACCACTTTCCTCAATTTGATATGATTTTATTTGGTGCTGAGGTGGGCAGAGCCCAAAGAAAAACTCAGAAGTTATAACCACATTTCTCAATACTTTGCCAGATTGAGAAGGTTTCATATACCAAATAAAACCTCTTTTAAAAGTTAAAATTAAAACGGGAATTATATTTTTTTTAAAAGTCAAGTTTGATTCCAAATTCAAATTTTGACTTGGACAATTTCTGTGATATATTTCTCATACCTTCCATTCATGGACGGTGATCCTTTTTCATGACTACTAAAGCCTTTATGTCATAACTAGTCTTATTAGAACTATCAAAATGAATAATCTATTTTGATCTATTATAATCTATTATATGGATCAATTCAGGTATTAATGAACCTCTATTTTACTTGTCTAGTTTATCTCATCACATATTATAGAATTAAATAGTTAGTCCCAACCCATCAACCAACCATTGTGTTTAAGGCTCACTTTAACGACGAAATTGATACATAATTTGATGTTGACGTCTAACTGTGTCTGGCAAATAGGAATAATTGTGAATCCTCTGTAAAATTTTCAGCTAAAATTAATATCTGCCTCCTTCTAACTAACCATTTGGTTTGCAAAACAACAAATTTCATTTAAAGTTTTTTATAAGCACTTTTTCTTCAATGAAGGAGCAAATTAATTATACGTAATTTCTTTATTTGATTGAGAATTTTTTATTAAATTTTATTGTACATTTTTAAGATTAAAAGTTCTTAAACATAAACTAGTTTATTTTAATTCATTTAATTTTAGCTAAAAATTGATTTTATAAAATGAATGTCACTTAAAATTAGTTTTGCAATCTACCTATTCTCATGCACAATGAATTTCACATGTAATATATCATCTTTAATTTGATTTCCTTTTCTTAGGTGGATACCTTCAACTCCGGTTTTAATTATTCCGAGTCATCATTAAACTACACTTTTTTGCAATGAATATATTTTATTAACATGGTGCCTTTCAGTTGTAACTTATTAACACAAAAGTAATTTCAGCTGTTTATTAATTTACCTTAAATATCAGCATTTTAATCTGTCAATAGTTTTATATTTACCAAGCCTTTCTTTACTTTAAAAACCTAACAAAATCCTCAACTTTTTTTTATTGGTGTTATTATTTTTCCTTTTTTCTCATTTCTATTATGATTTTATAATTTTTGTTATTATGTTTATTTCTGAAATAAATAAATATTAGAATAATAAAGTGCATTTTCCTTTCTTAAGAAAACTACTTGTACATGAATTGTAACCTACATGTATATACCAAGAGTAATGTTATACTTATATAAAACTGTTCACAAAAGAATCATTAAAATAAATTCATTAAACGATGTATATAAACAACAACAATATTACAATAATACTTTTACTTGCTAAACTAAAATATTTGATTTTATTAATATATGGTACATCAACTGTCCAAAATTGGTTGTGCATGGATCTGGTCAAGTTGAATTGTGTGTCTTAAAGGGCCTCTGTATGTTTTGTTTTGGAAACTAAGAATAAAATAGAGAGAAAAGAAATAAAAAAGAAAGAAAAATATAAAATATTAAAAACAAAATGGGATGCAAAATATGTGTTATTTAGATGGATAGGAATAAAAAAGGAGGGAGTAGGAGAATCTCTTCACTTGTTTTGGATGAGGGAGAATAAAAATTTTAAAAAAAAGAAACTATTTTTATATCAATTAAAAAATAAATTTTTATAAAAATATACATTTTTTATTATTTTCTTAATTAACATAAATTATTTCTATGTTAATTTTATTTTTTTTTGGTTGCGAAGACAACACTACTAGAGGATCTATTTCAATTATTTGGAGTAGCACATCATCATCGACTTCACTTTTGTATTTTATGCTTGTGGATATTGAGGTAGAATAATATCAAAATAGAAATACATTTGTTAACTGAAAACTTAAAGAAAAATATTTAAATTATTCTGTCTTTCGGTCATTATGTTTATAAATTTTAATTAATGATTTTAATGTTTTCTTTTTTAAAAGTACGAATCTATTTTTAATGTGAAAATCCCATAAACTTATAACAATTATAATATTGTGGGTAAACTTAGTCTCTAACTAGCTCTACATAATATATAGACTGTAATGTTATTAAGATGAAACTGACATGTTAGTGTTCTCCCAACCAATATCCTATTCAGTCAGCATCACAAACAAGCCATCGATGATTCAATGGTAAGGACTTAACAATGACTATTTTTACAATATATAGAAGCTGAAAATTAAAATACACTAAATGAAAAGATTGAGTACAATCTTGATTGTGAGTTGTGATTGTGACCCAATTAATTTGGTCCAAAAGAAAGACATGGTGAGGGGCGCGGGTGACTCTCTATTTATTGTTCTTCTCTTCTTTTGCACCTAAAAAAATAAAAAACATTTGTAAACACCCCACATATTATAAAACACATAGAAAAAATGTAAAAGAAAATTTTAAATATAATAAGAGATATAATTTAATGAAAATAAATATTAAAAATAATAAACATTGATAAGATGATCTATATTTTAAAATCTTTAAATACCAAGTTTGAAGGTGGCGGAATAAAAACGACAAACACCCTCGTGTCTTCTTCTATCATGTTGTATTTTGTGTGTATTTGCAGGGGCCCTCCAAATTTAACCATTTTGAAAGCTATGATATTGTCGAAATCTGTTGGCCTAATTTTAACCAATTTCAATTGTAATGTTTACTTTTCTTTGCCCCCTAAAGAGTAATCAAGTTAATAATGATCTAGTAGATGAATGATTGTGGTTTTTCTTATTCACAATAGTCGGCTATGTTTTTCTTAAAAAGAAAATATGATCACGGTCCCCCACGTTTTGCAACTTGCGTGCACCTTTACGTATATGTCGAAGTAAATTTCTTGGTATTTTTAATTTCTTAATTTTTTTACTTTTTGAGTTTATTATTATAAGTAATATATTGGGGAAATTTTTATATTCATGTTTTTTATATTAGTTTTTTTTTTTTGCATTTCTATTTTAAATTATATAAATTAGCTCATAAGTCTATCCACTTATTTGTGTTAAGTTAAATCAGATTACGTAATTTCTAGCTACTCAAAAATGAACTGAATTGAGTTGAGTTACTTTTATAGCAATTGTGATGAATAAGTTTATTAACTTCAACACTCTAAAAATGAGAGTTGAAGCTAGATTAAAAAACACAATTAAGAGTTGAAGCTAGATTAAAAAACAGAATTCAGTAACTACTTAAAGTTTAAGAAAATGTTGCCCCGAATAGAAGTTCAAAATTTATTTTTACTTGGAATTATAAAATAAAGGATTGAATAAAATAAAATAATTTATTTTTTATTTGTTTAGTTATATAGAAAAATGAAGGAAAATAAATAAAAAGTGATTCAAAAGACCATTTTGCATAAAAAAAAAGAGTCTTTTACGTATGCAACGAACCCTGCAATTTGTGGGGGACTTTGTCCTCATGGTGCTTCGAGAATTTCCTTGCGTCAACTGCATGGTTGGATCAGCGGCCACAATCTGTATAGTTTGTGCAATGTAGGGAAATATCATATCATTGTGCACTAATATTAAATCACAAAAAGATAGACTAGGGCCCGAAGCCATTCTGGGTGCTCAAGCAGACCTGTGAAGAGATTGATGTATAGGCTAGGAAGCTTACAAAATGAAGGAGAAACTGAAGAAGTTGAAAGGTGAGCTAATCAAATGGAATAAAAATTGATTTGTGAACACAAAGAAGGTACAACTTGATGATAAAGGAGATTAAATGCTTGGGCTTAAACAAGCAAAGGAGAGTTATTACAATAAGAGCTAAAAAAAAAAATTACTTCACCACCGCTAGAGACATGGAGAGAAAGAGAGAATTCAAGAGACAAAGATCATTGGTCATGAAAGTTAATCTTTTATGTATTATTTTTTTTTAATTCTTTTATTATTATGATCATTATGAATTAAATCTATATTTAATTGAGAGATATTGTAACATTATTTTAATTGAACTTCAATATTGATGTTATTTTGTTATATGATTGCGAAATTTTGTCACTTTATTTCTCTATCAGTTTTTCAAATTCAACAAAGAAATCAAACACTTCTAATATTCTACTAATCAGATAAAGTCATGTTTTTTTTTAAGCCAAAATCATCAACAAAGATGAGGAAGTACTTGTTACCTCCAAATGAAGTTTCTTCAAATGATTCACATACATTTGTATAGATCACCTATAATATATCCTTGTTTCTAGTATCTAAATGCATTTTAAATGGATTTCTTACTTGTTTTCCATGCATGCAACTTTCACAAGTTTCTGCACCCTTTTGGATTTGAGGCAATCTTGACACCATTAACTTACTTGTTGCTAATTGGCTTAAAAGTTTAGATGACCAAATCAAGTGACATAGCCCGTTGACATCTGAAACTGCAGCTGCATAACAAATGTGATCGACACTGAGATATCAACTTTGAAGGTTCTATTGTTGCTAAGAGGAGCCTTCAAAATTGGCATGCTATTTTTATCAAGAATTATTAACATTGGATCATTCTAATCAATCTTGTAACCTTTTTCTAAGAACTGACCAATACTCAAGGTTGTGTTCAGGGAAAAAATGTAAAAGACTTTTAAAATGATTGCACCTTTACCATCTTTCCTTCTAATCAAGATGTTTCCTTTTCCTTCACATTGTATAATGGAATTGTCAATAAACTTCACTTTGGTCTTGAACCTTTCATTTAGTTCAATGAACCAGTTTTCTTAAAAAGACATTTGGTTTGAACAACTTGTATCTAAGTATTAGGATTCACCAAAAGTTCTGCCTAACTTTGTAGTAGTCACCATTAATAAAACCTCTTCTTCATAGTCTTTTTTCTCAATTACATTAGCTTCCTCTTCTTTACTACTTGATTTATGACAACAATCAACTACATAGTGGCCATATTTGTTGAAATTATAACATTGTGACTTTCTGACTGAAATGGGGTAGTTACGGAAACTAATTTCGTAATCAGGCCCAGTTACAAACTTATTACCAGGGGGTTTGTTTTCTAACGGTGGCAGAAGAGGGATGGGTGCCACACATGATAACTTGAAGTTGAACGCCCAGTAACAGAGCGCACGTCAAGCCATTGGACCACGTGGCTTGCTGCGTGAGGTCCATTCCAGTGACACACATTGAGCGCCCAGTACCAAAGCGCGAATCACGCCATTGGTCCACGTGGCATGATGCGTGAGGCCCATTGCAGTGTGGCGGGATCCGTGCAGGCGCTTCCCATGGGATAATGACGCGTGGCAGTGGTGTCTGGGCCTTAGTTTCTTAGTGTTCCCAACATCTTCTCATGTTCCTCAGTGTAGACCACAAGCTTGGTATGTACCACCTTTCTTTTCTCCACAAACTCTGATCTTTTGATGGGAACTTTGGAGTAACTAACAGAAGTAACTAACAGGAGTCACGTTATGTAATGTGGAAACAAAAATCTACTTTTTAAACTAAAAACAAACAAATAAAAAATATTAGAACCTGGAAGAGCAACCGGGGTAAAGGAAAAGGCAATCTGGAAATAAAAATCTAATTTTTAAACTAAAAAACAAACAACAAATAAAAAATATTGGAACCTGGAAGAGAGCAACAAACAGGGTAAAGAAAAAGACAATCTGGAAACAAAAATCTAATTTTTAAACTAAAAAACAAACAAATAAAAAATATTAGAACTGGAAGAGCAACAAAATTTTTAAACTAAAAAATAAAACAAATAAAAAATATTAGAATCTAGAAGAGCAACAGACAGGGGTAAAGGAAAAGACAATCTAAAAACAAAAATTTAATTTTAAAATTAAAAAATAAACAAATAAAAAATATTAGAACCTGGAAGAACAACAGACAAAGGGTAAAGGAAAAGGTTGGGCGCTCAAGGCCCAGGCGCCACTGTCACGAGTCATTACCCTATGGGAAGTGCCTGCACGGATCCCGACACATTGCAATGGGCCTCACTCATCATGTCACGTGGACCAATGGCATGATGCGTGCTCTGGTACTGGGCGCTCAATGCGCGTCACTGAAATGAACCTCATGTAGCACGTCACGTGGTCCAATGGTGTGATGTGCGCTCTGCTACTAGATGCTCAACTTCGAGTTCTCATGTGTGGCGCCCCTCCCTCTTCCGCCACCGTCACAAAACAGACCCATCCTGGTATTAAGTTTGTAACCAGGCCTAGTTTCCGTAACTACCCCATTTCAGTCAAAAAGCCTAGCATTATATATGACTCTTATCATAACTAGAACTTAATCATGATCTGTTATCTTTCCATTGTGAATTTCCATCTCTTTTTTCTCATTTTCACTGATAATTATTGTTACGACCTCCTTTCCACTTAGAGTTATTGTCATATTGGTCACCTCTTCTAGAATTTTCACCACGACCTTCATTACGATCTTTTACTCGAAAGCCTCTTCCACAACCATTTTTTTTTTTTAATTTCCCTCCTTCACCATTATTCTTCAAGAGCGTTAGGATGCAAAAACTGTCTCACATCAAATAATAAGGAATGACACATAAGTTTATAAATACACATAGTATTTCCATTGGTAAGAGACTTTTTGAAGGAAATCCAAAAATCAAATTGAGAAGGTTTAAGTTAAAAGCAATTAATATCTCATTAATGTGAAAAAGTGTGTATGGCGTTCTTACTATCCAACATTAACTTTTTTTCTGACAGGATCCCATTAGAATGTAATCACAATATTAAATACAAGTCTCATTTCATTAGTTGCTTAATTATTTATTAACAATGAGGAGAAACCAACATTTTTTTTTTATCTTTGCTTATATAATATGAATTAGAATCTATTTTCTTTTATCTTTCTTATATAATATGAATTAGAATCTCCCATGGATGGAAAATATGCATTTTTATTGGCATCGTGGGAAAAATGGGAATAATATAAAAATATGCAAGAAATATTTAGAATAATATAGATGATTGAGATTAAGAAACCATGAGATTATATTTAATGAAAAACAAGGAGACTTGAAAAAAATTGCTAATAATATAATCTTCATAACATGATATCTAATAATTTAAGTAACCTTTATATTGGGTAGGAATACGTATGATAATTACTTAATTAAAAAAGGAATGCGTATGATAATTACTTAATTAAAAAAGGAATGCGCATATGTAATTTTGAGAATAAGGAAGAAAAATAAAGACTAAAATAGTCCATGTCCATGTTCTTAATACAAAATAATTCTTTTAAATGACAAAATAAAAAAATTAGACTTGAAAGCTAATCCCAAATATAATTTCAAGCAAATAAATGGTCATCATTGATTAATAAAAGTTGTTATTCGGAATATGACTACTTAATATTCCTTTTTATGTTTTGATTTTAACATGAAACTTTCTCACAAATCGACAATGTCTTATATATCATTAAACCAATATTAGATTCTATTAATTTATAGGTAAGCAGAACTCAACCTTCAGCTCCATCAGTTTATGCCATAGAAATTAGAAAGTAGCATTTTATATAAAGTTGCTATGTGGAATATGGCTACTTATTATTCCTTATCGTGTTTTGATTTTAATATGAAATTTGCTTACATTTAATGTTTTTATCTTAAAGTATTATTTTAATTATTAATCTTTCAATTAGTTTGATTTTAGTTTCTACCTATTAAAAATTGATAAATTAATTTATTATTTTTAATTTTATTATCTAATTTAATCCTTACACTAATTTGAATAGCATTTATTACCAACTATAAAAACACTATCTAAGCTATTTTGAGCACAAAATTGAATAATAAAACTAAAAATAAAGTAATTTGTCAAATTTTAAAAATCAATAACTAAAACAACATTATTCCAAAAAAAAAAATCAATGATTGAAATGATATATGAGCTCATGAAATTTTAGTATTTTCCTTTCCCCAAACCAAACAAAAGAAATATAACAAGCCCACCCTCATTTCCATTTTACCCCCTCATTTTATGCTAAGCAAATGCAATATAAGTTATCAGCCTCAAAAATATTATTATTCATTTTAATTACATTATTTAAAGTATAAACACCTCAATTTCTTAATCTCCATATAAAACTGGATTGGAATTCTAAATTATTTGTGGAATTAAATCAGAAGCACCTGAATTAAGTGAATAAAATATAAGATCGAAATGAGATTTGTCAACGGACAAACGATGTCGAAATCTACAAGGATTTTTCAAAGGAATCGTGAAAGGAGAAAATGAAGCACACACGAAAGCACCAAGAAATATAGTTATTAATTGTCACCTAATCGCAATGCGATGACAGAGAAGGAAACACGTCGTGTATTTCTTAAAAGCTCCAATTTATGGAAATTGAAATCTCCGCCACTTTTTCTAACAGTAATTGTATTCAAATTATTTATACTTCGATTAAAACATTAAATTGAGGCGCGTGGAGTTTAATTAAATACAAAGCGAACGATTCCAAGTTTCAAGTGACGATAATTCATAGGATTTTATGATGCAATTATAAAATAGAATACTTAAATATAAGGAAAAATAATAATTTTGAATCTATATATATATATATATTATAAATTTTAATTTACTTTAACTTATTTAATGATATTTTAAAATAGTAAAAATAAATGAGGTAAATTAACTTTCTTAAGATATTCACACATTAATTAAATTTACTTGTATTAAAGCTTAGAGGGAATAATTATGCACAATTAGTTGTCTTGTTTACATGTGAAAACTAAATTACATTTCCTAAATTTGCCGTAACTGGTACTTATTTTTTATATTTTGTGAATTAAAAAGTTAAGTTAATTTAAGAATATATTTGGAATGAGAGCATTAATAAAGTTACTCAGTTACTTGTGATTAAATATATAAAAAAAAAACTATCCTTTTCTTCTACTTATATATAAGTTCAAAGGAAATACGTAATAAAAATAGTATTTAAAAGGTAGTAATTATCATTTTTACTAGGTATTTTATAATTCTCAAAGAAGTGTTCTCTCTGTACTCATATTCATATGTAATAAATATTTTCTAATTTTACATATATTAAAATTATAGTTGAGTATATTCAACTTTATGTAAAATTTAAATTCACTTCTTAAATTACTCACAATTAATACTTATTGATAATTTAATTAAAGGATGTTTTAAAATAAATATATTAAATAGATTTCAATTACTTTTAAGTCAAAAAAATTATGTATTAGTTCGAGAGATTTTGTTTTTAATTTTGTATCTTTATTGAATGAGTTTTCACAGTAGTTGTAATGCTTTTAAACTTAATACTTTCACTGATATAATATGGATACAATTCTTAATTTATGATATTTTAAAAAACTAATAAACATAGCGATATAAAATTAGAGTAATATGATGAAATTTCAAGTTCAAAACTAGATATATATTATTATTATACTTAAAAAATGAAAAAACATTATAATTTTTACAATAATTTGAATAATATTTTGAAATTTATCTTATATATATTATTTAACATCTCATAATATAAAAAAATAAATACACAAAAAATCGTATATAAATTGTTGCATGAGTATTTATACGTGTAGCATATAAAAATATATTCAACTGGGCTTATTTAATTTTATTAGAAAAATATGAAATAAAAAGATTTTAAACTAAATGAGTTGATAAATAACATTAAATATTTCTCTAAAATATATTTATTAATCATAAACATCAATAACTCCACATCCATGAGACTGTAAATAAAATCAGGTAATTGTAGGTAATAATAATCTGTTTTTTCTCATTTATGTGTAACAATCTAATTTGATAGTACAACATGAATATCTGACTAACCGTGGTAAAAAAGAAAAAGACCCGCGACTGAGAAGCACGCGTGATTTTCTGCAACTGCTTGCAAGAACCAACTACCCTACGCGTTTTTTTCCCCGCCAAGTCAAACAAATAAAAGAACACACGTGGCGTATAGCAGTAAATAATCTGATGAAGTGCAACGAGTATTGGCTGTACAGTAGAAAAACCGTTCATTTATTATTCCGACTTCCGATGTTCACAACATTTAATCCCGTTTCGATCAGGCAATCTTGGCCGTCCGATTGCAGGGTCCACAAGACGAACGGATCAAGAGCGAGTATAAATAAAACCCCCAACTACGTCAAACCAGATTAATTGCTTCGCATTTCGTTTCGCTGTTCTGTTCTGTGTTGTGTCTCTGAGTCCGAATTTTCCGTCTCCGTCGAAACGCGATGGCTTCCATCGAAACGGAGATGGAACCACTCACGTCGGGGGCGAGCAACCGTATAATTCCACTCATCAAGGCTCTCAGGGCATCGTTAATATTCATTTACACGTTCTTCCTTTCATTTCTCTTCTTCCTTCTCCCACGCCGGCGACGCCTTTCCGCCGCCGCGGTGCCGCCGTCATCGCCAAAGAAGCATTTGAGGCGGCGGTGGCACGTGCGAGAAGAGGAGGACACGTGTCGAAGAAGAGCGCTCGCGCAGGACGTTGGAATGGGTCAGGGGTGGTGCCGTTGGAACACTTCTATCTTCTATGGGGTTAGAAATAACGCTTTGTTTTGCCGGTCATGGTTTCCGGTTGCCGGTGATGTTAAGTAAGGTTTTTTTTTTTATTTTTTTTTGGATTGTTTCTTTTGGTTTTGCGTTTTGAACACGTCTTCTCCGTTTGTTTTGTGACGGAACTTGTTTCTGTGTTTTTTTGGTAAATATGTTTTGAGTTTTTCTGCTTATAATATGTGGAGAATTTTATAGATTGAGCTCGAGAAATTGAATTTTGAAGAGGTTAGATGACTCGGTGTTTCAGGGGAAATGGTGAATGAGCTTAGAAATCAATAATTATTGTCCACTTTAGCTTGATTGAAGTAATTTCCTCTTGGAATTCATGGTTTGATTTTGAGGGGTGTTTTAGTTTTTAAGTTGTTGTGGTGAGAGAATTTGGAAGCTGAACTTTGGTGAACTAGGTGTATTTAGAAATGAGTCTTTCTCTCTACGGAGATGGAGTAGTTGGACAGAGAGAGATGAAAGAAAATGCATGGAGTTAAATTTTTTGAGACTCAAACTAGAAAGAAAGTATAAGTGGGGTCTAGAATTATGTTGTTCACCATGGTCAATGTAATTTGCTTTATGTATTATTACGTTGGTGTGCTATAATGGTGACTGGGAGGTTTACTATTGAAATGTTAAACAGAAAGAATGGCTTTTTGCTTCACAAACTATTAATAATTGTGTTTGTGTCTATAGGATTCGGTTGTCTAATGTCCTTTTCTTTAAGATCTCTCTGTCTTTGTCTCAGTTTTTTCTTTTTTTCTTCAAGATAATAATTGAGAGATGAAACAGTTTGAGGAAATGGATTGTGGGAAAGCTCCAGCTTATTGCCTGTGCTTTCTTTTCTTGATTTTCATTCTCTGCCTCTTTTCTTGTTAGCATGTATAGCTAGCTTTCTGTTCCCTTTGTGCTGCATTGTTTTCCATTTGGCTCAAGTAATTTTCCCTTTTGTTCTTTCAGGGGTATTCTAATCATCATTCATGGGCTAAATGAACACAGGTAATTTTGCTTTGTCTCCAAAATTTAATTTTTCAGATGATTGATTGTCAATGTATTTAAATATTTTCTTTGATTGCTTCTTGTGCAAGATTATATGATTGATTCCCCGTCTCCACTTCTGATTTGGTACTTCCTTTTTCAGTGGAAGATATGCGGACTTTGCAAGGCAATTAACATCATGCAACTTTGGTGTCTATGCAATGGACTGGATAGGTAATTTAAGATTTCCTTTTCCATTTGATCCCTTGTGATACCTGTTGGTACGAAATGGTTCCTGTCCTTATCGTTTTGTGATGGATCTGGATGATTTGTTTTTTATGTTACAGGTCATGGAGGTAGTGATGGATTGCATGGTTATGTTCCTTCTCTTGATCATGTGGTTGCAGACACGGTATGTATATTTCTACTTTCTTCAATTTGTATGAAACTATGCATATAGACTTGTGGCATATGATGGGGACTGATAGCAGTGGCAGTTATAGCAGTTATGTTTAGAAAATAACTGCTGTATAAATCATATCTGAATTAAACTCTCTAGGGTGACAGTTATGTATAGAATGACTGCCGCTAGTTATGTATTAGGAGTATATATCTGACAGTAGGATGTATAATTAAGGGGGTGAAGTTATTTGTAGCTTGTGGATCGAGAATTCTCTCTGTGGGAGACCTTTGTCTCTGGACAGCAAGTTTATTGCTGTATTTGTGTAATAGGAGACTTTTGTCTCTGGGACAGCAACTCTATTGCTGTATTGTGTGTGATTAAATTGAAATGCATGTTAAGATTTTATCCTTAGAGCATAAGGAAGTGATGCTTTCTCAGTTAACTTTCTTGTATTTTCTAGCTTTGGCTACTATTTTGATCATGCTCTTTAGAACAGTTTGTATCCTTAGTTTGAAAATTTTATTATCAACAATTTCCAGTATTCATGCTATTCTTTGCTTGTTTTCCTTTGGAGATATATTGTATCATTGCATTTCAAATGTCAGTTTGTGGTTATGTACTCTGCATATTGATTGTATGCCATGTTACCATGAGCAGGGGGCATTCTTGGAAAAGATTAGATCAGAGAATCCTGGGATACCGTGCTTTCTCTTTGGTCACTCCACTGGGGGAGCTGTGGTCTTGAAAGTAAGTGCAGAAATCTTCTGCATACCTTCTGCAATTAAATTTGTCTTCATTGAATTTCAAAATTTAATTTCTACAAAAATTTTGCAGGCGGCATCCCATCCTCATATTAAAAAAATGGTGGAAGGAATTATATTAACCTCGCCAGCTTTACGTGTGAAGCCAGCTCATCCAATTGTTGGTGTAAGTTTTGCACTAGTAGATCATGCATGATGTTTGGAATTAGCATGTTTCTGATTTGTTACTACAGTGTGTGTTAGATATGCTTGATATACTTCGGACATATTTTCAAGCTTGTAGTATGCTGTAATGCACAAAGTTATCGTGAAAGTAACAACCTCCTATATCAATTGTTTGTGTCAATTCTTTGACTCTACCAATCAAACTATAGTCAATATGATATGATATCTAGCTACTCACAATCCTTGATTCATTTGATGTTGGTCAATTGGAAGCAGAATAAACACAATCAGAGGTGTTATTTTACTTCTTAATTATATATACTAGACTTTTAAGGCATTCAGACCTTCCAGTAATGCTTTGCCACCATTTCCTCTGCATTTACAGAAATGTCCGTAGAAATGATGCTAAACCTGGCTCTTATTTCCTTTGCCTATGATCTTGTGTCCCAACCATTACTTTACCTATGATCAAGTTTTCTTAAAGAGTGGGGAACACTCCTGATTGAGACAGTATATAAGCAATAGCTACTATTTTCTCATTGTCCTCTAAAATCTCAAGATTTTAATGCTGCATTGTGTTATATTTGCAACTATAGACCACCATTCATTTAGTGCGTTTCATGTTTTTTTTCTCTATGCATATGTCATGAGGGGATCTGTTTGATGTGTTAATGCAGGCTGTAGCTCCAATTTTTTCTCTGGTGGCTCCAAGGTTCCAATTCAAAGGTGCAAACAAAAGGGGCATTCCGGTTTCAAGGGATCCAGCAGCTTTGTTGGCCAAGTACTCTGATCCTTTGGTCTACACAGGACATATAAGGGTCCGAACTGGCCATGAAATATTGCGAATATCCTCGTACTTAATGCGAAACTTCAACTCTGTGACTGTGCCATTCTTTGTCCTGCACGGAACTGCTGATAAGGTAACTGATCCACTGGCCTCACAAGATCTGTTTGACAAGGCAGCTTCAAAGTTCAAAGACATAAAGCTTTATGATGGCTTCTTACATGACCTTCTGTTTGAGCCTGAGCGTGAAGAGATAGCTCAGGACATAATTAACTGGATGGAAAAGAAACTACTTAGTACTTGAAAATGTGAAAAACCAGAAGGGGAGGTAACAGAAAAGGCAAGACACAAGAAAAAGAAAAGAGATGGCAAGTTTGGTTAAGTGTAGAAAGTTGGAATCGCCCCGGGAAAGGGGGAGGCGCTTGCAGATATAGGTTATTCATCTTTCATCTTTTAGGGTGTTCGTTTACATGAATTGTGTGAAGTTCTTTGTGTTATAAACAAACTTGTACATGTAATAGACTTAAATTTTAATGGTGCTTACATCTCTCTGGATCCACCATTCTTGGTTTTCATCTGCTTGTATATTTAAAATGTAACATACTTTAATGTTATATATATTTTTTATTTATCTACTACAAAATTATTGGTCGAAGTTTCATAATTACATATTCTTGACATTTCACTAAACAAATTCGATCATTTTATTATTTAATATTTGTAGTTAATATCAAATAAAATTTGAATGGTTTTAATTTAACAAAATTACGTTAAGTAATAACAATATTATAACAATGCATACACTTGAAAACAATATAATTTTTTATATAATTTAATGTTTTTAATGAAGTATGGTTTATTTTTGAAATTTTATTTATAGACTATGTTAATACAAAAAAAAATTTACACAGCCTAATAAAAAATATTATTATTTTAACACATTATTCTAATTATAAATATAATGTTACGATATGGTGAATTATTATTATGTTATATACACTAATTACTAATTATATATAAATTAAACTGTTATTTTTGTTTTTAGTTTTTTATAATATTTTTATTTTTAAATAATAATTTTATAATATTATAAATCTCCCTAAAATATATCTTTTTAATATATTATATGAGATATTTTATTTTTCATAGAATTGCATACTGCAGTAAACATATTTGTAGTCGTGTGATTATACTTTTTAGGTACAAATCTGTCTTAAGAACCTATTCTTATTGAGTGTACATTTATTTACTTATTGAGTTCAAACCTTGCACCCTTTAATTGAAAGCTCCACCCATCCTCGATCTTGCACCCATTCTCGTTGATTGGAACCGCTTAAGTGTGGCAACATAGTTCTTATATCCCACGTTGTTTTCAACAATTTCATAGGACAAACAACGTTGGACCGGATCGATAGTGAGTAGCTTCTCTTTGGCCCCCTTTATAGTTGTTGTCTCATCATCACCCACTTTAACGGCGGAACCACAGCAACGGAGGAGGCTGGGTTGACCTCCAAGGGAAAACTTTTTGGTAAACACCATATGTTACATAACACTTAAGCAGGTGTTTGTTTGAGAGAAAAAAAATATATATTATTGAAAAATCATATTCTTAAGAATATTATATTACATAAATATAAAATATTTACTTTTTATTACATAAGTAAGAAATAAAGTAAATGAGTGGTAAACAGTGGCTTTTCCTTCCCATTTTGGATCAGATTGCTCTACCATGATTCTCTACTATATTTTGTGGGTAGTGAGTGATGAAAGTGAGGAACTATATAAGGGGAAAGAATATATATATATTCTTCAATTTCATAAAGTTGGGTACGAAGTTTTTTGAGTTCCTGCTCTTTTCTGGCGAATTTATGGAAATTTTTTCCCACGAATTGTTCCATTTGTCCTTCTATCTTCTCTATCTTCTCTTTCAATTCTGAATAATTTTGTTGAACATTTGTTGACATTTGTCAAACAAATTTGTTAGTCTTTCAACTTTGTGTTCAACATTTTTCAGGACTTTATTTTGGGCCAGAGAGTTTTCAGTCTGCCAATTTAATACTTCTTCTGCTTGTGAGGGCATGTTGGGTGAGCCATCTGGAAGTATTTCTGTTGGCTGTATAAAGGGTCTGATAAGAACCCTTTTTTCTGAATCCACCTTTCTTTCTAAGGGAGGGAATTCTTCATTCATCATACATGGAATAGTTGGAACTGGCTGCTCTTTGAAAAGATTTGAGCAGTGATCTGGTGGTGGCCATGTAATAAGATTCTCATCTTCAGGAGGTGGTGGAAATCCTTCCTTTCTTAGTAATCTGATTCCTTTCCTATAAAGAGGTAAAGGGCGTGCTGATGTCCTCATCCTTCTTTCTGGTTGGTCAGGTTTTGGAGGAGGAGGAGGTTTACAGTTTCCTTTTGGTGGTGGTGGATAGTCATCATCTTCATCAGAATCAATTTCTTCTTCTGTATTGCAACTGCAATCAGGATCACACATGGATGGATCAATATCCCAAAGGAAATGACCATTTAATTTATCCGAATATACAGGCTTTCCATTTGTTTTGAAAGCATATATAGGAATTTTTCTCTCCTTTTCTCCGAGGGAAATCATCATGGTATGAAAGACATGGGGTCTAGAGCTGAGTCCTTCATCTTTCCATTTGAAAATTGTTTTTACTCTACCATCAGTAGAGTTTCTGTGGAAAGTTGCTTCTGTTGCTACCAATTGTTGTCCTTTCTGCTTGTAGGATTCATAATTGCTTACCCATTCACATGGGATAAGCTTCTGCAAATCTTCTTTGGAGATCTGTTTTGGAATTTGAATAATGGTAGGAGTGTCTGCTTGTCCTTCATTTACTAGTACCATTAGAGCATTTCCCTGAAGTTCTTTATCACCAGGTAAATCAAAACAGTGATCTTGAATTCTGTATATTATCTGGTGATGTAAAGTTGCTGAGAGAGCTTCTTCATCTTGCTGGGCTCCAACAAGTTGGATCTGTACTTTGAATCGAGTTGGGAGAGTGGGATCTCTCAACTGGACATTAAAATTGGGGAATAAAGTAAGAACAGCGTTTCCAGCATTTAAAGTAGTTAGAACAGTTCCTATGACGGCTTGTTCATATTGGTGAAAAGTGGAATCAAGTAGAGTAATCCTGGCAGATACTGAGAGTCCTTTTCTTCCATGTAGTGTTAGTACTAATCTGACTGCACCTAGATGAAGTGTAACATATCCTTCTTCTCTCCAGTGACGAATTAATCCTCGATTGATTTCGAGGTCAACATATTGTTCAGCTGAAGTAGCTTGGAGTGCTACTTGATCCATCTTGGAGCTTTGGATATATTCTTTTACAGATTTGTGGGGAGTAGAAATAAGTTTCTTTATAGAAGAGATGCATGGGAAACCAGATCTATGTCTTCGAAAGACATTATACGGACTGAGTAAAGGTGGTAAGGCAGATTCGATCTGAGTTTCTTCCGGAATATAATCATATTCTATGAGGTTTCCTATTTTAGAAGAAAGTGTTCTTCTACATGACTCAGGAACAATAATTCTAGAGGAAAGAGAAATAAGGGCAAGAGTGTTAGGGGTAGATGGAGAATCCATGGTTTAGAAATTCTTTCTTTCTTTTGCATCCATAGTTTTAAGTAAAGATTGAATAGATAATTGAGGCTCTGATACCATCTAGGGAAAGAATAAAGAAAATTCTGATTCTGTGATACTGTTCGGTCTCCATTCCTACTTTTCTCATTCATCAGAATATTTCTTTATTCTATAGATGGACAATTTATCAGGAGTTTCATTCATGGCGTTGTTGTAGCTTGATATCTCTGTGAAGAGAAAGCCTGCGAGGCATGACCTAATGATAAGGTCTATACTTCATAAGGCATATTGCTTATGAGATAGCCACCGTTTTTCCAGCCAGATAAACTAATAATCCTGAAACATTCAAAATCCTTTCTGATACACAGGATCCTCAAAGAGGCAAGTGTAGAGCATACTCAGAAATTCAAATGGATCATATGAATCTATTCAATCTTTTCCCTAATACTACTTCATGCTAAGAAAGAAAGAAATGGAAATTTAGAACTCCATGAGAGAGATTAGATAAAAGAGTGGTTTTTATTAAAACTCTGCGTGCTTACAACTGAGGGAAGAGTTCCCTTATATAGAAGAAAATTACAATACAGACAAACTAGTAAACAGTAATTACACAGTAACTTGTCTACACATTTTATTCTTTATTATCTTCAGAGATTCTTTTCTGATAAGAAAGAATCTAATCCAGCTGGACTCGAGCTGGATGGTTTGTCTTTTTCTTCAGTTATGGGCCATGGTGGCCAGGGCTGTTGGGAATCTTGCCAGACTGAATTATCAAGTGGGGGGTCTAGCTTTAGCCACGTGTCTTGTTCTCGATGAGAGGGTCATTCCAGTAATGGTCGGAATGTTTTCGGAAAAATCGGGAGAGGTGCTTTAACATCAATCTTTTGGTAATCTTCATACCAGAAATCTGGGCTAGCATCCCAATTGAATGAATAAATGATATCCAGATTTCTTAATCTTGAACAACTAGATGAGACAGGATTTTGAGTAACTCTGTGTCCGTTGATCTCATGTAGGTGTAAGATTAGTTCTTCTTTCCAGAATGGAGGGTTGGTATCTACAAGGAAATTTTTCAATTCTGGAAAAGTTGCATAAGTAAAAACTTGCTTCTGAGCATACAAGTGTCCAGTAGTGGGATGTTTGAAGTAAGGTTGATGGACAATGAAAATAGAAAACATCTTCTGTCTTTCAAAATCATCTATTTTCCAAACTTCATATTTTGTCAATTCTCTTTCAATTTGTTCTTTCCACCATGGAATTGGAGAAAACCAGGATAAAAGTTTCCATAACAGAGAGTCGAAATTGTTTTTCTCTGAAAGAAACTCAAGCATCTTGTAACAAGGACAAATTATGGGTTATTTGAACAATACCGTTGTGCACCATAAATACCAAATATCTGAACTGATTAAGGGTGTTGGAGTCAGAATTGGGAACAGATTTAAGTATGGTGCAGAGGGGTTGAACCAGGCTGGTTTTGGTTTGATCTGGTGTTCTTGAAGACTGGTGGCAAGATAATGAAACATGTGGGTTTCGGCAAACGACTTTATGTTGGTAGGATCAATGTGATGGTACTTGAGTAATTCTGGAGGGAATTCATGAGGAGGATCAATTTGAGTGTTCATCATGATCAATGGAAAGTGATTTTGATTTGAAATGATTGTTATCACTTGTTGATTTAATCTTGGAGGTCTTGAGAGATAATCAGGAATCAAATTTGATTTTCCTTTTATGTGTTTAACAAGAAAATCATACCTGGAGAACCATTCTTTTAGACGAAGAATTTGAGGATTTGGAGGTATCTTGTTTTTTAATTCAAGCATTTTGGGAAATGCTGAATTATCAAGATGTACTTCGAAAGAATGTCCTCTAAGATAGAAATCAAATTTTTGTATTCCATATTTGACTGCAAGAGTCTCCTTTAAGGTTGTGTGATAATGAACCTCTGAAGGCTTAAAAGCTCCACTAGCATGACCACAGTAATGAGTCTTTCCTCCCTCCTCTTCAATGAGGATTGCTCCCCAAAAATAATCACTAGCATCTGTCTGCAGAATTCTTTTGCCTTTTCCGGGAATCTTTAAAGGTGGAGGATTTCTTGACAATTTCTTCAATGCTTTAACAGCTTGTGTTTGCTTGTCAGTCCAATGAGGAGGATCCTTTTTTAACATCTTTGAAAGTTCTGCTGTATGCTTGACAATCTTAGGAATGAAATTTCTGACATAATTTACAATTCCTAAAAATTGCTGTACCTGCTTTACTGTCATGTTTTCATCAGGAAATTTGGGCAATTCTTCAACCAAGTGTGGTTGAGGAGTGTATTTGCCATTTGAAAATTGCATCCCAAGGAATTCTATTTCAGTAGATCCTATTTTGGATTTGGATGCTGATAACATAATTCCATATTGGTCACATAATTTATGGAATTTTTGTAGCAGGATTTTGTGTGAATTTTCATCTGGAGAGTACAAAAGAATATCATCTATGTAGATGAGTGAGCTTTGTAGGATTGGTTCAAAGATTCTTGTCATGGCTTTCTGAAAAAGTGAAGGTGCCACTTTCAGTCCAAAAGGTAAGACTGTCCATTGAAAATGTGCATTTGGAATGCAGAATGCAGTCTTTGGTCTGTCTTCTGGTTCTAAGCCAATTTGCCAGAAACCAGATTTTAAATCAAACTTTGAAAAAATGTAGGCATTGGCTATGTAGGAATAAAGGGTGTTGATCTTTGGCAATGGAAATTTTTCATCTTTAAGGAACAAGTTAAGAGGTCTGTAATCAATGACTAACCTCTTTTTTCCTCTTATCCTTTCAGATCTTTTTTCAACATAGAATGCCTGACATGCCCAATCAGATTGGGTTGGTTCTATCAATCCTTGGTGAAGAAGTTTCTTACATTCTTCATAAGCTGCTATACTTTCAGAAGGAGTCATCCCATGATGGATTGCCTTTGTAGGATTTACATCCTCATTTAATTTGAATGGCAGTCGAACAAAGAAATCTTTGTTTTTCCATAAGGGATTTGGATGTTAAAACATCTCATGGCTATCAGCTGTCAATCTGAGTAGATTTTTCTTGATTTCCTCATATTGTTGCGGTGCTTCTTCTAAATTGAAGATTTTTGCCAAGGCAGTGAATTCTTTAAACTCTCCTTTGAATCTTATTCCTGTAGGAATTATTTGAATTGACTTCAATTGACTGAAGACATCCATTCCTATCAGAATATCTTTTCCTGGTAGATTTGTGCCAATCACTTTTGCCCAGAGTATACAATTTGGAAAAAATCGTATCCCTATTGGTTTTCTTGTGATCAGATTTGTGGTGAAGGTTTCACCATCTGCAGCTTTGAAATGAAAGTCTTTTTTCATCCAGTGTTGTTTTGGCAAGATCTCAGGATTCATCATTGTTTTTGCTGAGCCAGTATCAATGAAAGCAATCACCTTGATTGGAACTTCATATTTGGAAGGAAGGATGGTGATTTCTATGTTAGGAGTTACTGGGCTTGCTAAGTCAGAATGAAGTTGTTATTCCATCTTCTTTACTTCTTCCAAAGTAAGGATAGGAAAAGAACAAGAGGTTGGGGGATCTGAAAACTCAAAATCTGAATTAGATTCATTTTCTGAGTCAGAGATTTGAATCCCGAATACTGTATCAGAATCAAGATTTTCTTGTTCACTGTATAAAGATTCTACATCATCATCTGGAGCTATTTGCAAAGTATGAATCAGTTTTACTGATTTCTTCTTCTGAGGACATGATTTT
Source organism: Hylodesmum podocarpum (assembly GCA_026586105.1). NCBI lineage: Eukaryota > Viridiplantae > Streptophyta > Magnoliopsida > Fabales > Fabaceae > Hylodesmum > Hylodesmum podocarpum. The sequence continues at coordinate 6,885,049 of JALJEV010000623.1, forward strand.
GCAAAATGACCAGGTTTTCCGCAGATAAAACATCTATTTCCTTTTTTCTGCCGGAATGGTTTTCTTTTGAAGAATCTGAACTTTTTCCTTTTCTGGAAGTCTCTGTGTCTTTTATGGAACTTTCTTCTTCTGAATTTATGTTTTGTTGTCTGTGTTGGGCAATCACAGTGGTCTTGCTTGTAACCAATCTCTAGATATTTCTTCTTGCAGATTTTTGAGAATTTTTTCTGTCCTTGTATAATCTTTTCAAACATGTTTCTTTGACTACAGATGTTATCAAGGGCAGCAATGCACATTTGATGAATTTCTCCTAATGTCATGTTGATGGGTTCCTTATTTTGGAGATTCATCATTCTGTACATCTCTTCTTAAAGATCTTCTGGTAAGGAGCTAACATACGTGTTCTTTAGACTGGGATCATTATATCCATTTAGCATATAGAACCGTTGTTGCATCCTTTGAAAGTGTCTTTCAATGTCTTCTTGTTGAAGTGAACAACATTTCATAGCAAAATATTCTTTTCTTAACTCTTTGTGAGTCAAGTCTCCATTCCCCAGAAATTCGAAATGGATTGCTGATATGATTTGATCAGAATTTTCTGGTCTATGCAACTGATCTTGGTTTGCTGTTCCTAGACTTTGGTACCATTCTTTCAAAGTACCAGTCAATCGAGCACAAAATTCCTCAATGACTCGATATTTATCTACTTCAGGATTAACCATTTTGGCATCTATCCAGGCTTTAAAGTCAAGAAGTCTTTTTCTCCATAATTTTCTTGGTATATCATCAAGACTAAATAATGGAGTGCCACTGATCTTTGGTGCCGGAGTGTTCTCTTCTTCTGGGTGCAGAAATTGTGGTTCTGCCGATGTTGTGGCAAATATGTTGGATATGTCTAATTTTCTGAATCAGTGGAATCATAATCTTCTGAAGAGGAAGATTCAATAGTAACAATGGTTGGGGCTGTCATCATTTGAGGAAATGGTTTTTCCTCAAGAGGTGTAGAAGAAGTTCCTGCTACTGAGGATTCTGTTGGTTCAGTTCTTGGCACTTTAGGAGTTTCCTTCTTCTTTTGTCCAAAATTTGTGGTGGATGGTGTGAGATAAGGAGGTAGAAATGGAGGTTTGACTGAGTGGAGAACTATAGAGGTAGCAAGTGACTGTTTTGGTGTCAGCTGAAAAGGATTAAACTTCTCCGTAGAAGGAGTAGTCACCTTTTTTACCCATTCTTCAATTTCATAAGGTTAAGTAAGGGAATTATTGGAGAAGTACGCAACTTTTGCAAGCACACAAATTAAAATGATAGATAAAGATGACATTTTTGTTAATAAACAGATTAAGTTACGGTAAACGTCAACTTCTAATGGGTTCATTTAAGTAAAAAAAAAGTGAACTATTGAGGTATATAGAAAGAAGAAAGGGAGATAAAGAAATACAGACAAATAAAAAGATAATAGATTTAAAAAAGTTGCATTGTATAAATAAAAAGGGCTGGGAAGGAAGAAAATAAAATAGATATTGAATAAAAATGAATTTATATTTATAATTTCAAAATTGAGACTTAAGGAGCCAATTAGTACTCTCAGTCTCACCCACAAGAAAATTCATAGCATTCATGATACGCATGTGATTATTAAGGTAATTAGAATAATATTTAGTCTCAATTATGTTGTTACATAATTGAGATATGTATCGTTTATATTTTTGTGACATTTGTTTGAAAGTTACTGATAATTATATATTTTACAGTAAGCAGAGAACAACAGCATTTAAAAATCACATCTAAGATAACTTTAATTAATTGATAATATAAAGTGGTACCATTACATCATATCAAACTAAATCTCACTCTTTCTATATAAATAAAAGAAATTTTCCACAGGCAATTCTACTTTGAAATTTACCTAAATGACATAAGTTTTGAAAACTTTACCGAAATATGGTAAGTCGGAAACTGATGTACGCGAGTCATGCGATATTACACGGTGTTGTAAGACATTGATGGTTGATTACTTATATACATGTAATAGCAGGTGACATGGGATCTTTAACCATAAAAACATAATAAAATTGTGATGTCAAAGTCGTAGAAATTACTGGTAGTGTGTACGAATGAAATTATACAACCATATGTTTTGAAGGAATTAGGCAAACAGGTAGAGAAAGGGATAAAAGGGAGAGTTGGAAACAACACACACCCTCTGATGAATTATGCTTAATTTATTGCAAAATACTCAAACACCACCAGCTTAATTTATTCTCATGTTAGATCCCAAGTCCTTATTTTCACTCTATCTAGTGTGTACTAAGCATCAACAACCTTCTTGGCCATGAATTGGAGGCAATACTCCAGGTATGACTTAAAATCTTGCAAACTCCACCCTTCAATTGGATCACTGACAAAACCCCACTCGACCTTGCACCCATCCTCGTTGATTGGAACCACTTTGAATGTGGCAACATACGACTTAAATCCCATGTTGTTTTCACCAATTTCATAGGACAAACAACGTTGAACTGGATCGATACTGAGTAGCTTCTCTTTGGCCCACTTTATAGTTGTTGTTTCATCATCACCAACTTTAACGGCGGAAGCACAATAACGAATGAGCCCGGGTTCACCTTGAAGGAAAAATAAAATAAAACAAAAATTAACCCAAATCTCATAAGGGATAAAACATATATTTATAAACATGCACAATAATTTTATTAATAAAAAGTCTCTAAATAATAACTAAAAAAATAAATTTAGGTGGATTAAAAATGTTTAATATGTGATGACTTACCTGGAATTCCCTCTAGTTGGTAACATGTGTCTATGGGGATTATTTTGTGTAGGTTGCAAAAATCCTCTAACGCAGGCCATACTAGTTCAGCCTTCGTGCCTGCTATCTCAACAATGGCTTTTCCTTCCCACTTTGGATCAGATTGTTCTGCCATGATTCTAACTTCGATAGTGATGGCTGTGAGGAACTATATATGGGGAAAGAAATAACTTGAGGTGGTACATTTAATCAACCAATTCTTGTATTATTCTATGCACTACTACATGTGAGGGAATTATTGGGGATGTGGGCAGACTTTTCAACCACATAAATTTAAATGATAGAGATTCCTCCATTTGTTGGAAAGTATTATGATAAATGTCAACTTCTAATACGTGGATCTGAGAAAAAGAAGAAAGATTGAACCAGCACGAAAGAATTGAAAGACATGTAAAGAAAGATACGAAGACGGAAAAAAGAGATATTATGAAAAAACATTAAAGGAAAAGGAAAATAAAATAGGAATGAAATGAAAAATATTAAAAACATAGGATTCACCGAATCAGATCCTGTTTTTCAAACTACATCGATTTTGACCCTAAAATATTAAGTTTGTTTTCTTACAAACTATATATTGTTAATAAAAGTCATTAGATCCATATATTGGACGGGGTGCAGTTCATTGGATCAAAAAGCATAATTATACATTTTTGTGTTACTCTATTTTTAATTGAGTTTAAAGGTAATGTAAAAACAATTTTACGCTATAGTCTAATCACATATTATATTTTGCACAAATTTTAAGAATTTTATTATTAAAACCAACCGTTGACAATATATAATATATTTGTGATTAATTAATTATATACGAATCTTTTCTCTTTTTATTTTATAAGATTATTTTTTGTTTACAAGTAAATACTTCTATAAAAGGAAAACATGTTAATTTTCTGGTACCTATCTTTTACATTTACAATAATATAATTTTATTATTAAATGAAAAAAGATAACATTAATTAAATTTATATGACTAAATAGTTAGATTACCGATAGTTTTAGGTAAGTTTTGCGGTGTTAGTAACTCATATTATATACATTTATTATTGGCAAGATACTTATCTAAACGAAATACTTATTATCCTAGCCTCATTATTATTTATCGGTAGTTTTATATTGCTATTTCTTAATTTTATTTCTTTTACAAACACCATAAATCTTGTTACGATAGAAGGCCTATATGGTTTCTAGAAATGCTGGTTTAAGGATATAACAAATGGGTTCCTAATAATAAAAAAACTATTAATTATATTAATTTTTATAAAGAAAAAAAAATCACATTATTTTCAATACATGATCTTTTATTATAAGAAAATATTCGAAATTTATAACTTTATTTAAACCACACTAATATTTGAGTGAATCCTATTTCTTAATTTTATTTAAACTGTAGTAACCTTTATGGGAAGCATATAATAATATTATTTAAAGATTCTGATGTGGTGTAGTCAGAGAGTGAGAGAGAGAAGGCAACGAGGGAAAGCAAATTGTGACAATGAAGATTCTGATCGAACTACCGTACAATTATCCATTTTCGTCGCCCAGCCATTTTTTCAAATGGTCCATTCAAGGCCAGTTTAGATAAACATTTTTAGAACTACTTCCAGAAAAAGAAAAAAATAATATTTTAAAAAAATATTAAAATTAATTTTTTATTATCTAATTTATTGAAAATTATTTTTTTTAACTCTTTTAAAAGATACGAGATTTTTTATATATTAACTAATAAAAATTTAATTTTAATTTTTAAAAAAGTAAAATTAATTTTTTCTTCGTATTTTTTCATCCTTAAGTAATTTTAGAAGAAAAAACATCCACCCTGTAAAGAAAAAGAAATTGAGTCTTAAAAATGAAACATTCGTAGCCAACCAACTCTTTCTTTTTCTTTTAATTATATTCTCTAACAAATAAGAATTAGTTTCTTGAGATACTAAAATTTATTTTGGTATGAATTTTTAATAAAAATTTGTCTATACTCTTAAAATTAAGATGTGAATTTAAATATAACTTAATTTTAAAAACTAGTTTAAGAGATGAAAATTATCTCTCGATTGTATACACTAAATCATTAAATACTTTTATACCAGAACAAATATGATTATGTTAAAATTTTCTTTTGCACATTTTGCTTATACCAAAATTGTTCTAACTATTATAATATTGTTTTCTTTATACATCTCAATAACAAAGTTGTAGAATGAAAAGGACAAGAATTCCTAGACTTGTTGAGAGAAATTCTCTTCTATGCATAGAATCATTCTAATATGACTTGGCGATAGTTTCTTAAACATATGCATGATTCCCTAAATATCTGTTACTATATACATAATTACAGTGAGATTTTCCTATTAACGGGAAGTTGCACGTGGGTGAATATAAAAATTGGAAGTTGGCAGTTGATGAGTGAAAGAATCAGCTGAATGAATTCGATCATACATGATCACACCACTAAGTGAAGATTAATTGCACATGGGAGACAAATAAAAATTGGAAGGAAATATTTGATGACTGAAATGAAGAATCATATCAGCTGAATGAAATTCATGATTACGACCAACTGAAAATGAGTTCGAATCAGGTGAATGAAATAATGCGTACGATCACGACTAACTGAAAATGCAAATCTAGCTCTCCCTAGAGATAAAGTTGCATGTGGGAGAAATTTATTTAAGAAACGAAGCAATTGATGTATGACTGAAATTAATCAAGAATCAGCTGAATCAAATCATGATCACGACCCACTGAAAATGACTTGGCATTGTTGTTCTAGTTCTTGTTAAGCATATAATGTGAATCTGATTTATTAATAATTTTCATTAGTTTATAAATCATCAAAATTTTATACTTAAAAAATAATAAAAAATAATAATCAAATGATACCTTAAGAAATTTCAAAAATTTCTCAACACAAATTAAACTAATTATACTCCGGAAATTTATTTTTCGAATTCAAATTTATTGTTCTAATTATATCACGTAAACACATTAAATCATAACCTCAACTATACCACTGCTACTACTTAATAATGTGGACGGATTAAAATTTATGAATTAAAATATTATAATTTATCTTTTTTAAACCCGTGGTAGGTGATGATGTAAGCAGAAAATTCCAATATTAAAAAATAAAATAATAAATAATAAATTAAAAGTGTATGACTCAGCTGAGTGAATTAAATGGGTTAACGCACTGAATCATCAAATCAATTTACATATATGAGGAATCACACTAAACTTGAAACAAAGATAAGTATCGAATGATTGACTCATACTGGTTAAGTGTTCGGTTTCTAAACCAACAGGTTGAATTGGTCAACCCAATCCAAAATTGATAACACTGTTATTAAGTAATATATCTATGTAAACTAGAAACCCTTCGTATATACTTATACTTTCTCGTAGATTCTTTTTTATCCGTAAAAATCAAATATAAGTTTTGGGTTTACAGCAACTCATTCACTCAGTGGTTGGTGGATTCACTTGATAGATAATACAAACAATTGCCCCTACAAAATTTTACTCCCATAAAAAATTAAGTGTTATCCCATTAAAAATAAATAAATTAGTATTGATTTATCTATCAATTTATAAATGAAAAATAATTTAATTAACATTCAAAATCAAATATATATTAAAAATGAGTTTAATAATGGTGTACTAGTAATGTAAAAAATAGTTTATGTATAATTTTTAAAAAAATTATAAAAACCAACAAACTTTTATGGTTAGGTTGTGATTAATATAATATTATATGTGTACCTTTTTCTTAAAAATTTATATAATAATTTTTATGAAATGAAAAATATTTATTACGTTTAAAAATCTCAAACAAAATGGGGAAAAAAATGCCCCCTCTTGAAAAGAAAATTGGATCCTCTATTGCATAGCCTTTCTCATTCGCTAGACTCCTGAGACACCATATGATAGGTTTCCTATTACTCATTTAATATTTTTTTTTATAATATTCTTATCTTTTGTTTTGATTGTTTTGATTGTTTTTACAATATTGCTATAATCATTATATATAACATCATTTTTATCACATCAATTATCTTATATGTTTCTTTATTATCTCTCCTAGACATTGTACAAATTTTTGTCAAACAAAATTATATATATAATATAAATTTGACCACTTTTAATACCCTGTGCTAATCAATATTTTTCATTTAATAAAACCATTTAAAATATTATATGTACGACAGGAATCATTCACGAGTTTGCATTCTTCAAATAGCCGTGTGTCATTTGAAGGGGCCGGGAGTGACCCAGAAATTTTAAATTTACACAACATAATAGCCAAACATCCTTGATCATCGCAAAAAAAAGCCAACATAAATTAAAATAGTAGCATTAAGTACAAAAGTGATGGAATATCTCAACAAAATTTTATATATGACTACTTTCGATAAGAACAAATAAAAGATTTTTAGTTTAAATAATTTAATTGTCAGATACCTATGTAGGTATACATAATTCCATCACCGACTAAACAAAAGTTCTATATAGGATTCTTAATAATTGATACTATCATCATGACGGTAGGCCATATGAGGAAATAAAATAAACAAAGTCTGGAATATGTATAGGCTTTACATGTAAGTTGGAAATTAAATATGGATAATGTAGGGCTAAAGGAGAACTTACACTTAACTAAAAGTTATCATTTGGAGACCCCTCCATATAGTAATGCATTACTAATATACAATTATTTGCGTAATCTGTGAGTCAGTTTTTTTTTCCTTTTCTTTTTCACGGTTCATATATCCATTTACAATAAAATATAGAAAAGAAAAACCTCACTCAAATATTCTACACTAAAGGTGCACACGCCACTGGGTCCACAACACAGACAATGGTCGATCGAAGGTCACAAAGTCACCACCAGTTTGGGACTTTGGGTTGGTGGAATACATGTTATTATGCTCAACTTATAATCAATTCTCATCTAACTATTTTAAAGTTCAAGTGTGAGTGAGTAAGAGAGACTTTCTCATATTTGATGCTCCAGTTTTGGTCCTCAAACCTTTAGCACCAAAGATAGGGACTCGTTCAAAGACACTATTTAATTAGTGTATACAAAATATAAATTAACTAAATAAAGTGTGCTCAAAAGAAAAATAGAAAGGAAAGTAATATAGTGTACGCGTTATAATAACACAATAATTGCATAAGAACATCCAATCACAAAGAAAGAAAGGAAAAAGAAGGATATGCACAATAAAAATGTAATGATTAGAGTTCACTATCCGTAACAGCAACATCAAACCAACCCTCTTCTTCTCTAGCCTTATCCTACCTTTCTTTTCTTTTTCATTTGTCCTTAATACATGATTTTTATTGTTTAAATAATTATATATATTCTAATCGAGTTAGGCTATAAAATTCTTCTTCCAATGTAATTGTATTTTAAACTCATAACCACTTATAAAATCAAGTTGAATATAGCATTTGCATTCAAATAATTTAAATGTACATACATAATATTTTTTTAAAAAATTAGTAAATAAGTGTAATATGCTAAAAATTAGATAAAAAAATTGTAAAAAGAAAAAAAAAAGTAATTACCCGAAAAATATGCATACATACGAATAAGTTAATCGATTACTTATTGAAGTTGGTTATGATAAATTTAATATTATTAAGGAATATTTTGATTTTAAAAGATAATAAAGTAAAAATAACTCTAATATTATTTTAGTATTTACATTGAAAAACCTAATTAATATCCAAAGGACGAAGCAATATGAAAGAAGTTGTTGATGTGGTGTTAATAGTCCTAACTTTTCCACTAGTATAAATTCGAGTTCCCACACAAACCAAACCCTCTTAACAAAATCCATCACTCTGTCTCTAAAACTAGGACCACTACAACTTAATTTCTCGTACACTTGCTGGTTACAACATATGAAAGTGATGAAACACAACACAGATACACACTTCTCTCTCCCGCATGTGGCAGACATCACGTGCATGGACGACCCTAACCGTCCACCACTCGTCGCCGAGAAACTCTGCAAAACGCTGCGTTTATTAACTTTCTTCATTCAAAACGGCGTTTCCAAAACCAAGCTCATCCACGACATGCAGGACGTCATGAAGCGAGGAAAGAACATAGGAAAAGCGCTCAACGACGTCGTCGTTCGTCACCACCAAACCCTCACGTGCCGCCCACGTGACCCCCACGTGTCCTTCGTGTCTCCCCTTGAGTACCAGTTCAGCTGCAGCGGCAGTCCGCCGCGTATTTCTTCATACCACGCCCGGAGAAAGCTCTCTCCTGCCGCTACGCCGAGGCCGGTTCGCCGCACGCCGGTGCATCGCGCCGTGAGGATGTGCCGTGGCGGCGATGACGGAATAATAGAACGGCGTGTGAGTATTTCCGGTTCCGCTGCTCCGATGTTAAACGACGTTGTAACGGAGAAGGATTTTCATGTTGATGAAGCTGCGGAAGAGTTCATAACGAGGTTCTATCGAGAGTTGCGGTTGCAGAAATGGTTGGATCACTGTTGCTGACGTGTGTAGATTGTAGAATATGCGTGGTGAAAAGTGAAAACTGTAGTTAATGTTAGTCTTCACTCTTCTGTGTATGTTACTCTACGGCAATGGATGTTCTTACTTCTTAATTAATTAGTATTAGTATGTTAAGAACTAATTAATAAATTAAACAGTGGCTTATTGGCGTTACTTCTTTGATTTACGTACTTTCCTTTTAAAATATTCAAATAGTTAATTGATATTTTGCTAGTTACAAGTCACTAGTTTGGAGGAAGAGGAAAACAAAAAGGGGTTAAGGGTCTCCTATATATAGAAAAATTACTAGAGCACTATATCCCGAAAAACAAAATTCTCTGACCGTTAGATCATATATATAATAATTTATTTTTATATATTATTGGAAATCATTTATATATCTTCCTTTATTATTAAATGAATTTCTAGTCAACTAATCAGATACTAGCTAACTGTCTAGCTGTTTCTTGCATACAAGTCTAGGTCAATTTGAACATTTTTTAGATGAGTTTCTAAGAGAAATAAATGAAAAGAAGAAAATTAAAATGCGTTTTTTTATTATTTAATTTTTAGAAATTTTCTTTTTCAACTTTTCAAAAAAAAAATATGAGATTTTTACTAGTTAATTAATAAAAAATTAATTTTAACATTTACAAAAATATATTTTTTAAAAAATTTTCCTTGTGAGCCTTTCTAAAAATAGCCAAACATACTCATTCATGGACGTGTGTGTGAGAATTTGTGATGTAATTAAGAATACATTATGATTAATGTAGAAATTAATAATTATAATAATAAAATTTAAGTCCATTTCTCTTACGAGACTGCAAATTCATCTTATCTATATAAGAGATTCATTCATTCATAAAAAAATTAAAAAAAATATAAGAGAATTCAAATTCATTCTTATCTATTTAATCACATTCAATTTATCTAAATCATCTCATTAAGACTTCCACAGTTCATCACAAACCTGTTGGTCAATTTTATTTTATTTTATTACCAGCTAAAGAAATTTTTATTAATAAAGGCACAGGGTACCATAATCACATTCAATATATCTAAATCATCTCATTAAGACTTACACAATTCATCACAAACCTGCTGGTCAGTTTTATTTTAAATCTTTACCAGGCAAAGAAATTTTTATTAATAAAGGCAAAGGGTACCATAATCACATTCAATTTATCTGAATCATCTCATTAAGACTTCCACAATTAATCACAAACCTGTTGGTCAGTTTTATTTTATTTCTTTACCAGCTAAAGAAATTTTTATAAATAAAGTCACAGGGTAACAATACCATAATCAATTGTCACAGGTTATATAATAGATTTATGGAAATTGGAACCCTACCTCTTTACCGTATGATTCCCCTACATGACCAACTAGCAGAGTAGCATGTTTAACCGTACTTTCCCTGTGCTAGTCAGTTACACAACATATATAATATATAGTCATTCTTCCTACTCTTGATTGGTTAATTATTATGCCAATTATGTTACGTGTACGCAATTTTGAATCGGGAGAAGAGGCTTGTGTTTACTTTGGGTAGTTTCTGAGCAGTTGCAATCATAAAGCCATAGAATAAAACTACTGTCTTTACCTCTTTGGCTAATTAATTAGTAGTGGGTGGGGAACTCTTGTAAGAATTTTTTCGAAAAAATGTACATATACCGCCAAACTTTATGGAAGAGAAGACACAAAAGCAAGGAAAGGTAGAATTAGAAACATGAAAGGCGCACATTTAATAAAGTTGAAATGATGAAGGTTCATCTTTCAGTAATAATATAAATAAAATTTTGTAATCATTGTTCTTTTTCCATATGAGATTATAATCTTGACTTCATGCGCACACTGTAGTAGCTAGTTAGTTAATTGCGGCTTGACAACGTTGGGCACTGGAGTGTAGTGCTCAAAGGCTTTAGGAATTTTTTAGAAGGACAAAAGGGTTAAATATCTGGTCAGTGCACATGTGCACACAGTTATCTGCAACGAATTACAGCTGGTGTAGTTTACTGTATGCATATATATTTAATGGCCTGACATGTTCATACCATTTTTTAACTTTTATTAAAATTAAAAGGAGTAAATTCTGATAGTTGGGATGCTAGAGATGGATCTACATCGGCTTCCATGGTTTAAATTCCGGTGTTGAAGTTTGTGCTCCCCAGAATTTTGGCAACTTGTATATAAGAAATTAAGTGATAGGTAATTTTTTTTAACAAATGCTATTTATGTCAAGTAGCTGTAAGAAAAATAATGACTAGTTTTTATCAAATATTATATATATATATATATATATATATATATATAATAGATATGTTATTATTTATTTTGTATTAATAAATTTAATATTTAAACTATTTAATTAAAAAACATAAAATAAGTCACTCTTTTACATATTTATTGTTGGTGAGACAAGTCATGTTTGAATTTAATTTTTGAGTATGAGTAAAGGATCTATGGAGAAAGATATAGAAAGTTTATTTCTAATCGTAATTAAATCTTCTTTTTTTTCTTTTTTTATTGTAGAAATTGAAGCAAAATAACTATTAAACGATTATTTTAGTTTACTAGAAACATTTTTAGCTCGACAAAAATTTTATTCTTTAGTTTCATGTATAAAAAAGTTAAAATTAATTCTTTTGAATTAAAACTAACTTAATTTATTTAATATTTTTATTTTAAAGATATTCTTTAATTAATTTATTTTTTAATATGAATTGTATATAGCACAAAATTATGACTGTGTCGCTATTTAAGATGATATCACATCACTTATGATTTGTATTAATTTATTGGCCGACCAACTAAGATATAATTGTGTTCGTTAAATGCTACATATTCTCAAACTTTGACTTTCACACATAAATTAATAAATTAATGAAGTGAGTTAATACGTGGAAAAATTAATTTTTGTTGTATTCAACTAAAATTTACATATTAACTTGTATAAGGTTATAAAGAAAACTTTCTTCTAATATCAAATTCATGTGAACTCTCTCTTTCATTCACTCACAATTTTGCTTAAATTTTATTTTTGTTGAATTTAGTGTTAGGATGTCTTTACAAGATAACTTGTCTATATTAGAGGACTCTTAACTGAGTTTTCTATCTCATAATCATCTTAAATAACTTGGTCAAATACTTTGTGTTCCGCCAATAGTGAACTGAGCTCGGTTGAGGAATCTAATATATATTCTCGCGGTATTTTCTCTCAATTCTTCTATCAATCAAGCTAACTTTTAAAATGTCTAACATTATTCTTCTTATAGGTTGTGGAGTGACGGTTAGAAATTGTGACGTAGTGGATTGAGGGAGGAGAACATGGAGGGGCACGTTCTCCGTGTTTTTTGTGTGCATGGGAGTTGAGGGGAGTTGGCGGTTTCCCCATTCTCGGAATGTCGGTCCGGATCACTCTGTGTATACACCACTCAATTTGTTAAGACGCAATTAAAGTCTCACATTAGAATCAGAATAACAAAACATAGCTTGAAAGAGAAGAAAATTTTGTTGTAAGGGAGGATTGATCCAAAAGTCAGACGATTCTGTTGCAAGGGAGGATTGCTTTAGAAGTCAGAAGATTTTGTTCCAATAGAAGATTACTCCAAAAGTAAGAAGATTTTGTTGCTACAAGAGGAGATTATTCTAGAAATTTTTTTTTAGTTCTGATGCAAAAAAAAAATCATTGTAGAAGTGTAGAACTTTGAATTAAGAAGAGATTTATTGAGTCTTGTTAATTCAAAGTCTCACATCGGTGAGCATTAAATAGAAAGAGGAGTAAAGAAACTGCGTATAAGAGAGAACAATATGTTTTCTTTGCTTACATCACATCCTTAAATCTATAATGAGTTTTAAATTTTAGGTAGTGTATGTCAAACACTTGTGAAGAGTTTGTAGTTTGTCCATATAAAAATTATATTTAGCGAGGGTTTGTAATTTTTCTATCCAAAAACTATATGTGACAAGAGTTTGTAGTTTTAATTTCCATCCAAAAACTATATGTGGTGAGAGTTTATGATTTTTCTTTCATTCAAAAATTATATTGTGACGATTTTTTTTCCGTATAAAAATTACATGTGAAGATGGTTTATAATTTTTTCGTTTGAAGAGGATCTGTAATTTTTCCGTTCAAAAATCACAAATAGTAAATTTTTCTCCAATAGAAATCATAGACTAGGTTTTAGACACTGAACCATGTTAATTTATTTTTTTTGTGTGTGCTTTTTTTTCTTTCTCCCTTATATTTATTTCAGAAGTTGATTTTCAAACACGATTTTAATAATAACAAATATAAATAAAAATTTTCAATAAAAATTTACGACTTATTTTAGAAAATGTAATTCAATGTTGACTTACAAATAAGAAAAATAAATGCTCATATGTTTTATAATTTAACTGAAATTGAATATTTTTATTTATATATTACTCGAGTAAGAATATTTCACTATAATATTCCTCTTGAGCTTGCCCGCAAGGAAATAGCAAGCACCTTTGTAGAAAGAAGAGCATCAGATCGTACATTGGAACATGCCACGAGATTAAGGAAGTTGATTGCACTTAAGGACAACATTACTGTTCCCATCATTCCATATTGATAGCAGGCCGTTTAATTCGGGACCTTAGTTTATGATTTTTTATTTTTTTTAAAGGAAACGGGAAAGAGACAAAATACCCTCCAATTATACTTATATTGTGAAAGAGATGAACAACCAAAATTTATAATTTGTTTTATAAATTAAGGTCAATGATAGAAAATATTAGAAAAAAAAAATATTAAGGAAATTATCACTTTCAGTCCTCTGCACAAAAACACAAGCAAGCAAATTATGTGACATGAATGACTTCCTCTGTATTCCTACCACTGCATGTCTCATGCTTCACACCCTTGACATTGTTAATAATATATTGTCAATATAAGAAAAAAAACTGATTCGCGATCATTAAAAAATCTACTTAGAATCCTAAATTACTCCTATCTCAATCAAATCTTTTCTTAAATATTTTTATTTCAACTTCATATTAGAAACAAAATTTATTGAAAACTAAATCTAAATTAAATGAAAAATATTAAATGGATTGGAAATAATTAAGAATTATTTATGTCCGAGTCTATGAAATTTTTTATTTATATTTAAGATTAAATGAAATACTAGTGTTTAACAATTTTTTTTTAATACTCCTATGTTTCGGTAATTTCGACTAAAATTCGATTTAATGAAAGAAAATTTATTAAAAAGGTAGGGATAAGGAATAAAGAAAAGGGATTCGCGTGGACTTTATTACGTTTATAGGAGGAAGGAAATAGAATAAAGGGAAATGAAAAAAAAAATCATTTTTTTAAGATGAATCTTATAATTTTCATTCTCTATTTTAATTTAAATATTTTTTTTAAAGTTTGCATAATTCCTTTTCCTTCAGTTACTTTACGCTATAAGACCGTTAGATGTTAGATATATCAAAAGAACGAGAGAGAAAGATTGTAACCATCTACATTGGTTATCTATTTTCTTCCACCGTCATATTTGGAATTGAATACTTCCTTTTGTTTTTTTTTTATTAAAACAATATACTCACCCACTTTCATATTTTGTTTTTCTTTTACAGATGTGTGAAACCCAAAATCTTACATTTTACAAACATATGTAGTATAGATTTTTGAAAATTTTTCTTATTTTTCTCTTATAAATCTGTGAAATCTAGAGTTTTATAGATTTCATAAATTTATTATACAAATTTAAAAAGAAATTTCTCTTACAAATTTTAAAAATTCGAACTATTATGAAACATAACAAATCCGTAATTATTTTGGAACGAGGACATAATCATGTCTTACGGATTTATCTTATTCTATTCATAATTAAAAAACCAAATAGAAGACCGTAATTTTGTCCATAAATTTTCTTAAATCAAGATGTGTACGGATTTTCAAATTACCAGAATGAATTTTATAAAGTCATTATGGTCTTGGTATGATGTATAGGGTTAATTATGACATTATGTAAAAAAGAGGGTGTAAGAAGAATAAAGAACGATGCCAAAGAAAACCAGTTAAAAGAACACTTGGGCTTTCAGAAAAAACAATTTAGTCCATCAGAAAAAAAATACAAATCTCAACCTAAGTTGATTAAGTCATTAAAACTTAACCTAATTAATGCAATTAATCACTCACATATTTATTTTTAATACACATCATAGATAGATAAGCTTCATAGAAAAAAATTTATTTACTTAGAAATTAATTTATGCTAAAAAAAACAAATATTCCAGGTTTAGAGTAATTAAAAACTCTCTTTCAAAATCTGATTTTACTGGAAATAAAACCACATTTCCGTAAAAACAACTTTACATAATGTAATAGAAATAAATTATAATGAGTGTAAAAACTTTATTTACGGTCAATTAAATTCAATTAATATTTTTTTTACAAAATAATAAATTAAGACTTTAAAATGCCACCTTAAAAATATCATGTTAAAAATTATAAATGATAGTTCAAGTAAATTTCAACAAAGTATAAAGACTAAATTTCGGCGGATTAACATTTTTTTAATACTAACAATTTTCCTTGATTTTATTTTATCTTTAAAAATAAATCTGTTGAAATTTGTGAATTTTGTCCTAAAAAAATATTAAATTTGCCTTCAAAATTTTTATTGTTAGAAAACAAAAGAAAAGACAGATGATTGTGAAAGTAGTCTTAAAAGACTTAATATTTATATTCAGCATTTATTTTTTTCTAAATCTAAAGATCAAGGATAAGTTATTTTTGTTAATTTGAAGAAAATAAGAATGGAAACAGTAAAAATTAAAAAGTAATTAATTTATTATTTGCAAAGTTTTTTTATTTAAAGTCACCGAACTATAGGTTAGTCCTGCACGCTGCATACTCTAACAGTTATGTCCATTTTAAAATGTGGGTTTTTAGTCCAACCCATTCAAATCCGATCTGTTAAAATTCATGGATTAAATAAGTGAAGGAAATAAAATGCATATTTTTGAGTAACAAAATTTGAAAAATGCACAAAGATGCCTGAAAATAGAATGGATAAATAAATTGAAATAATAAAATATAAAGTGTTCGATTGATTTATATATCTTTGAGTTTTTTTTTTTTTATAGACATAAATCTTTGAACTCGATATGACAATTCAAAACCTTTCGAGATTATAAGATACACAATAAATATTTATTATTATTGACCAAAAACACTTATTTATTAACCTTTCAAGATTTAGATAGGATTTTATAACATTTAGCACTGACATAGATACAATAATAAATTAACGATTTGATTTCCTAATAAGAAAAAAAACTACTTTATATATACAAAGCTACATTTTCTTATATAATATGATCCTTCATTTAAATACATAGAAAAAATTATAACGTTTCTGCAAATCGAATAGAATCGACAGAAATAATTGAAATGACATATATTTTCAGGAATTATAATATTTATATATGCCAAACCGTGCAAACATTTTATTTATATTTATATTTTTACCATATTATTATTATTTTTATTATATCCCAGCATCAGATATCATATTTTTGTTTTTACTTTTACTTTTCTTTTCTAAATACTACTAGTATGTAAAAAATTAAATCAGTACACCATTTCCTTATTTCTCAGTACATTATTTTCTAAACAAGATTTAATCTAGTTATTTGATAACTAATTTCTTAAAGACAGAAAAACAAACATTAATTGTTTAAAGTACTTTGTATTATTATTTAATTTGAATTTATTATATACAATAATTTTATCAATTTTTAATATAATTATTTAAAAAATTACACTTGTAATTAATTAATAATAGTATATTGCTAATATATAACTATTAAATTATTTTTAAAAATATAAATAGAAATTGGATTTTTAATTACATAAAAATTACATGTATAAAAAAGATTGAAGTGAAAATGAAAAGAACAAAATTGACTTAAACAGTTTGTGAATTTGAAAATGAATTAGTAGTAGCAGTTTATAATATCAGCTACAAGTTACAGCCAGATAAAGCACCCTCTTTTTAAATTAAAATAAAATTCAAGAATATCCATAAATAACAATAATAATAAATAAATACGTATAAATGCATATATTTTTAAAAAATGAGGAAAAAAGAAAAATAGAATAACAAAGCTCTGTCTCTCTAATCTCTCTATCTATCTTTCTTTCTTTGTTTCTCTCTGTATCTGTACTAGAAATCTAGAACTACAAAGAATCCCTTTTCATTTTCATTTCCCTCCACAGATCTCTAAAATTCCCTCTCATCAAACCCTAATCTCTGCTTCATCGTTTTCGTTTCAATCAATTGTTATTTTTCTCATTTTCTCAATTTCTGTTTCCATTTGTTTGTTTATTTATTTATTCACACACACTTTATTCATCTATTATTATTCTGGAACCTTCATGAGTCTCTTTCTTCTTCATGGACAAGCACCACGTTTACGATGCCTGAGCTCCGTTCCCGACCACGCAGAAACCGACTCGTAGATAAAGCTAACGCGAATCTGATCACTTGGCCACCCCCGCCGGTGGCCGCCGGAGCTCGTCGGAGGAGGTCACCCGCCGCCGCCGCTCCGACTAGGAGAAATTGGAGGCAGAACGACGCGATTGCCGCCGCGGATGAAATCGTGAACGCCGACGCTGGTTTTGTGCGTGGAACCAGAGGGAGGAAGTTGAAGGAGGAGAAAGTAGAGAAAGAGAAAAAGAATAATATTAATAATATTAATACAAATAATAAGAAGGTTTCTGTTAGGGTTTTGGAAGAGGAAAACATGGATGAGTACGATAGTGGTGGCCGCAGCGGAGATAAGGCTCCTGGTGCCGATGATGAAGGCACCGCTACTCCTCTTCCGGAAAAGGTAGTTAGTCTGCGGGGTTTCGTCATTTTCTCTGAAGTATTGAGTTTTGAAGAAATGCACCAAATGCTGTTTTATTTATAATGTTCCGCTTTGTTATTTTATTGTTATGTTGTGGTACAACTCTGAACTTTCTGCTTTGTTCTCGACAACTTGATTATGTTTGATGGTTGGAATTGTTTTTTCGCTTGTTTTTTCTAGCTTTAGGTGAAGGAAACTAGAGATTATGCGGCAATGGTACTGATATATGAAATGGTTCTTGTCATGTGATGGGAAATTAATCTATTGTGTTTTCTTCATAACAGGTTCAAGTTGGTGGTTCGCCACTCTATAGAATTGACAGAAAACTTGGGAAGGGAGGGTTTGGGCAGGTTTATGTTGGTAGGAGAGTTGGAGCTACGAATTCTAGTGAAAGAACTGGTGCTGGTGCTGTTGAGGTATGGTGTAAACGTGTTATCTTTGGTTTAAATGTGTGTTTGGCTGATGCGTGTTGGATTTGTCGTGATCTTGTTGCTGTAATTAATGTAGGTAGCCTTAAAATTTGAGCATAGGAGCAGCAAGGGGTGCAATTATGGACCACCGTACGAGTGGCAGGTTTACAAGTGAGTTGACTGTCTTTTCTTCCCAGAGAATGGAGTTGCTCTGTTGGGGTCTTACTTTATTATGGATATCAAGTGCTAACTTTGCTGTGAATATGGCTTGTAGTGCATTAGGCGGTAGTCATGGTGTGCCACGTGTTCATTTCAAGGGACGGCAAGGTGACTACTATATTATGGTATGTGATTTCGAATTTCTTACTGGATGGATGGAGGGTTGTGGTTGTCTCTGAATGTTTTTGTAACAAACTGTTGCATACAGGTCATGGATATGCTCGGCCCAAGCTTGTGGGATGTTTGGAATAACAACTCGCACACGTGAGTGTCTCTTAAATGTTATTGTAATGTAACACATCTTATTTTTTGTCAACGATGTGGTGAATATTAGAAGCTAACCTTTACTTCTTCCTCTTGGGTTTTAGGATGTCTACTGAAATGGTTGCATGTATTGCAATTGAGGCTATCTCCATATTAGAGAAGATGCATTCTAGAGGGTGAGGCTCATTTTCCTTATTATGTTTATGATTGTTTTCTGGATTTATTTTCTTTTGACAGATTTGTTACTGTTCAGAATGCTTTCTGACTTATGCCAGCATATACTATTATTTCAGTGTTCCTTGTTTATCTTGGCAGTGAAACATGTTCAATGTTTTGTTATTGCCTTTTGGTGACCTGATGAAGAAGAAACATGTTATTTCTTTGGTTAAGCGGTTAAGCAACATTTATTTTTATCAAATGATTTGGGAGCTGTGAAATTTGAAGCTGTTCTACCTTTTGATGTAGCACCCATAATTTTATTCTAGATATGCTTGCATGGTTTAACTAAATTAAATATTGTGGATGGGAGGTTTCATTTTACCCATGATCAAGTGTGGAGCCATACCGAAGATAACCAGCATCCCTGCACCCCCAATGGTTAACACTTCTTGTGTTAGTCAAGCCTCCCCAGAAAATTCATGTTATTTCAGACTTCTACTACAGGAATAAATTGATATTACACTTATTATGGTCTATGTGTCAAACCTGTAGGATTCCATCTAGAATGCACACAATCACACACAGCTCTTTTCTTCTTGTTGTCATCCTCAACTCCAACTGTAGATTAAATAATCAATGACTTTAACTGCATATTATTCTCTGAAGTGCACTCCTCACTTTTGTAAAGGAGCTGAATCTAGTACATAATAATGTGCGAATGTAAGTTAGAATGGTGTCATCATCATATATACATTCTGAATCAGTAATACTTGAGTAGCAACTGTTCTTTTATCCTTCCACACCAATGTAAGTTTATTTAGTTAGCATGGTATCATCAGTAACTGCATGGATGATCACATTTTGTTGCAAGAACATTTCATCATTCTATGTTCATTATTGCAGATATGTTCATGGTGATGTTAAACCTGAGAACTTTTTGCTTGGAACCCCTGGAACTCCTGATGAAAAGAAATTGTTTCTGGTTGATCTTGGATTAGGTAAATACACTATTACCCTTGAGACTTTGATACGTCCTTCTTAACATAGATATGCCTAATTTCTCTTTATCTAGCTACTCATCCCACTCCCAATTCATGTATCCAGCAACTCGGTGGCGTGATAGTTCAACGGGCCTTCATGTTGACTATGATCAACGTCCAGATGTTTTTAGGTAAATTACTTGTTAAATATCTGTAAACCTTGATCATTGTCCAGGCTCTGAATGATTTTGTAAAATACATTCTTGCCTCAGGGGCACAGTTCGTTATGCTAGTGTGCACGCTCATCTGGGTAGAACCGGCAGCAGGAGAGATGACTTGGAATCTCTTGCTTACACTCTTGTGTTTCTTCTTCGTGGTCGGCTACCTTGGCAAGGATATCAGGTTATAATTGTATTAAATATATTCATTTTAGTATTAATGGTAAACAAAAATAATTCTTATGAATTTTTTGTTACAGGGAGAAAATAAAGGATTTCTTGTCTGCAAGAAAAAGATGGCCACTTCTCCAGAGTCTTTGTGCTGCTTTTGTCCTCAACCTTTTCGGCAGTTTGTTGAATATGTAGTGAATTTGAAGTTTGATGAAGAACCAAATTATGCAAAATATATATCCCTTTTTGACGGGATTGTGGGCCCAAATCCAGACATCAGGCCCATAAACACTGAGGGTGCTCAGAAGGTACTTGTTGCTATTATGACTTAAGCATTTGCTTTTTTGTGATTACATATTTAAAGTATGACACTTACTTCCCTTTTTGGGCTATTATTCTCTAGCTTATTTGTCAAGTTGGACATAAGAGGGGGCGATTGACCATGGAAGAGGATGATGATGAACAACCAAAGAAGAAGGTTCGAATGGGAATGCCTGCAACACAATGGATTAGTATCTACAATGCTCGTCGACCAATGAAGCAAAGGTTTTCTTCTAATATTAAGTTTTTGCAAGTGATTTTATAATGTCAGAGCCTAAAATATTGTCTTTTGGCGTAGGTATCATTATAATGTTGCAGATGTGCGGCTGGCCCAACACATTGACAAAGGAAATGAAGATGGTTTATTTATCAGTAGTGTGGCTTCATGTTCTAATCTTTGGGCACTCATTATGGATGCTGGCACTGGTTTCACTGCACAAGTTTATGAACTCTCTCCTTCCTTTCTTCACAAGGTTGGCTTGTTTATGTGTTGGTTATGACATTGTTGTGTGATGTTGGTGATATCATGTTTGTGACTATTATAGTATTTTTCTGTGGTATTTTTGTTTCAAACTTAGTATAAGCTGAAAAACTCATGAATCTGTTTTAATAGGAATGGATTATGGAACAATGGGAGAAGAACTTTTACATTAGTGCCATAGCTGGAGCTAATAATGGGTCGTCATTGGTTGTAATGTCTAAAGGTTAATACCTGTTATGTCTTTATTCTTTACAAATCTGTTGGCTTGACTTTTGATCATCACCTGTTTTTGCATATTTTGACTGGTAGTGTTTAAATTGTCTTCTCACTTTTTCTGTTGGATTTTTCCTTTTTAGGTACCCAGTACTTGCAGCAATCCTATAAAGTAAGTGATTCATTTCCATTTAAGTGGATCAACAAAAAATGGAGAGAAGGATTTTATGTCACTGCTATGGCCACTGCTGGCACTAGATGGGCAATTGTTATGTCCCGTGGTGCTGGATTTTCAGACCAGGTCTTGCATGTTAAAAATTGTCTGTGATTAAAAATTGTTGTGGCACTGAAGAAATCCATCTGATGTATATATTCTTTCCTCCAAACTGAATGTCAGGTTGTGGAACTTGATTTCTTGTATCCTAGTGAAGGTATTCATCGAAGATGGGATAATGGTTATCGCATCACCTCAACTGCTGCAACATGGGACCAAGCTGCTTTTGTTCTTAGTGTTCCAAGAAGAAAACCAGCTGATGAAACCCAGGAGACGCTGCGCACTTCCGCTTTTCCTAGTACTCATGTCAAGGTAAAGTGTGCATCTGATTTCGCTTTATTGATTATCATTCCTTGATCATCATGTTGGAGTGTTGGTTAACATTTGATATTTTCTTTCTGCAGGAAAAATGGGCAAAGAACCTTTATATTGCATCTATCTGTTATGGGAGAACAGTGTCATAAAGTGCTGACATTGAGACTTTGGGCTGACATCATTTTGACTGCTGGCATGATCCTGCTTGCGCTTACATCTTCGAGTTGGGAACTGAAGATCCTCTGACAAAATATATGAACAATTCAGTTCGGCATTGATGTATGCTAAACCTTTCTTTATGGTCACCATCACATATCATGACGCAAAACCTGTGCACTGTTTTTCAACTGTCAAAAATGCTTTAGTTATGAGTAAAATTAGGTTGTGTCATTTGGGAAGAGTCTTTGATATATAAAGTTTGTATAGATCTAAACAGTAATTACTATGTTGAAGGCATGTGCACAGGTTAGGTTTTGTTTAGTGATGGTATTTTGCAAATATGCAACTAAGATTTTCCAGTGGGTACTGAACAATTTAAGCTTTGCACCCTTGTACTTGGCCCTCTATATCTCTACCTCTTTTGACTTAAGCTACTTCGGCTTCTTGATGTCTGAGTTTGACCAACCAAAGTTTTATACTCTGGCAGCGGCTTGTAATTGTTTAATCATTGCAACCTTATTATTATTATCATTATGATTATTGCTGCTGCTGTCTTTTTGTGATAGTTTGCTCCCAACTCTGATTTGTGAATACATCTCATCCAATTTAAATGGGATTAGTGTAATTGAATGATGATGATGCTTTAGTTTCATTTTTTTCAAGAAATAGGCTCATCCTTTTCTTTTTTGCTTTTGAAAATTGTTTTTGCACTGGTAGTTTGATAATTTTGAATATTTTACCTTAACTGTTTCAAATCTGAAGGTTGTGGTTTCTACACCTCCAATATATTTGATTGTTTTTGAACGGGAGCTCACCATTTATTAGCAGTTGCAAATATTTGCTGCCATTTATCTGTGTAGGTAGTGCCAGTATCTGAAGTCTACATGATGAGCTTCTGGTTAGTTGCTCTACATGTTTGGGTGCTCATTTTATTTGATTATTGTTCTAACACTAACATTGCAAGATGCACATGTGATTCTTCTGAGTTGTCTATTGTGGTAGCACATTTCGGGGGTTAACTTGTGTACCTCTTCATTATTGACTTCTGTTTTTCCTGTAAGTTACTTGGAAATATGAAGCAGGTATTTAATTTTCCAGTTATTATTACTCAACTTATGTTGTGCCGCTGGAATATTGACTTAGTTTAATCTATATTACTAAATATGGATGAAAATTTTGATTTTCATTTGGCCTGATGACATTGGCCGTTACTTTACATTTTTCTTGTGGTACATTTAACTTCTGTGGTTGTGGCAACTTGCAGATTTTGGTTGGTCCTGGCAATGATTATGTTGCTGGAGCAACCCGCATGTCAAGTAATCAGAAGCTGTTCCTGGAATTGGTGTTTTTGGAAGTATTTACTGTATGTGATTCTCTCATCTTTTTTTTTTTTTTTTCTTTTTTTAAATATTTGAAATTTTCTTGGTGAATCTAGGTCATTCGGCTCTAATTTCACAGTGTATGTTTGGATTCAAATTACATCAATTTGGATGTAGATCATAGAAGCAACTAGTGGTATGCTTTTATATGTTGGATTTTATATGATTTTGCTTTGAAGATGCTGAGCCAAACAGCTATTAGTACGCTTTTATACGATTTCTAAAATTTGTCTAAAATAGCCGTATTTTTAACATTACTGTTACTAACTTATACCACATTGGAGGTCTTTTACGCTTATGTGATGTTAGGTAATATTTGACTTGGCTTATTTGAACTTAAAAAGAAAAGCTCCTCCTCTAATCTGCTTTATGGAAACTTCTCCGCGAGTAATTGTGTGTCAACCTTTTTTTGTAGTTTTTAACTACCTTGTGGTTTTGGTAACACAAAATGGAGACCCTTTTTTCCCCCAAAAAAAGTGCATTATTTTTTTTTTGTATGGATATAATTGCAAAATACTTTCATTCACTCAATAAATAAAAATGAAATAATGCATGTTTTAAAGACATGTAGTAATTAGCTACTAATCAAGTTTTAGGATTTTTTTATTTGTTTGTTTGGAAATGTAGATTTCGGATTATTGTTGTATGTCAGACACTTAAATACCTTGCTTAAGAGATAGGTCCTTTGGTTTAAGAAAAGAACAACAGATATGGTTTATAAGGGAAGTTATTTTGGGATGCTGCAATGATACCCGCCAAAATGATGGTGACTACTGGAATTTATTGATGAATGGCATGTGAGAAAGGTAATCCTTTGTCTATAGACTATGTATTAATTATACGCAATGTGTATCAAAATGTGAGTATAGGTCAGGCATAAGTTCATTTTATGTCTGAATTATCTAATTGATAAGTAATGAAATAGTGAGAAAATGAGTGTGGGTGTCATGTACAATATATTATTATTTAATTATTTTGTTTTTATTTTATTTTATTTCATTCCGTTTCACTTTGTCAAATGGGCACCAAAAGTCCATATTTATCGTCTAAATTCATTTTTGTTGTATCAAAAAAATGGGTGAATGATTTTGAGTGAGCAATGGAGCCCGGAGGTTGTGTAGTTGCAGGTTTCATCCTGTTCTCTAATATTTTATGGCTTTCAAAGTGAATAAATGGATTTTGGAAGGTAACTTGCGTGTACAAGTGTTAAAAAAATAATAGTTAAGATGGTGATACAAGTTGTGTATAGTTAATTTTAAGGTAGTTATAATTTTAATTATAAATTTTTAACTAATGAGTAATAGTTTATTTCATTTGTTAAAAAAAAGGGTATTGTGTTTTAAAGTATAGTTTATTTTTACCAAAGTTGAATCTTGTGAGACGATGTAATGGCTTCAACCAAATAGAGGAAGCAGGAACTAACTCATCAGTGATGACTGATGTCATCAACTTTAAAAAGAACGAGCCAGCATCTTCCACATGAAAACAATAACGGGAATTTCCATTAAATTTTGTTTGATGAGATAATACTAGTTGGTTTTGGGGGTCTGTTTGGTAGTGTGAAGGAGTGTGAAAGAGAATGAAATAAAATTGAATATAAATATTTGAATTAAAGTAGAATGTAAAATGGTGATATTTAAATAAATCTTTTTAAAAATTTCCTCCTCCTTTTATTTCATGGGAATCGAACTCAACCAAAAGAGAAATAATACGCGAGGTACTTGAGAAGGTTTAAAGGTTTAAACAAATTTCCAAATTTTGTCGATAAACTTAATTTTGGTTACAAAGTATAACACCAACAAACTTAAGCATTTTTCTGAGTAAAGAAAACTTAAGGATACAAACTAAAATTAGACTTCAAGCTACACTGTGCTTTATTATTATTATTATTATTATTTTATCAATGCAGTTGGTCAAATCCTATGAACTTGTCCAAAGAAGTGATGTAGTTTCTCCTTTACATAACTCATTTTATTTCAATTGCACATAAATAAACGAAGCTCTTTCCCTGCTCTTGCATTTGAGTCATCGTTATCAAAACGGAATTAATTAGATTATTAATGGACAAGGAACATTTGAACCTTTGTGTGTACTGACCCAATTTCCAAAATCTAAGTATTGAAAAGATCACCTCGTATTTGTACCTCTAGTTAAATTCGATGTTTTAGCATTCAAGACAAAAGTTGAAAACCGATAGTAATCGAACGAACCTTAAATTTTCATTGAAATGTACATGTTTTATTTTTTGTTTAAATTTATACTACAAATTAGGATATACCAGTGTAATATAATTATTATAATTATAGCATGCATTAGCTTCAAATCTTTTATCTCTGACTACACATAGAACATTCAATTTCTTTTGATACATGTACATGATCAAATGTATAAAACCATAATCTTTCCCTAGTAACATTCAGTTTCGAAAACATTCGAATGATTAAGCAAGCTAGTGATACTAGGTAGGCATTGCCGTTGACAATAAACATATGTTCAACAATGAAGGTTTTTTTTTTTTTCAAAATAATGTTTGCCCCCAGTGCATTTAAAAATTTTATAATTGAAGCTGACTCTTTTACCGTCTGTTGTCCCCTTATCTACTAATGGTAACAAAAAAGGGAAACAGCTTAGATATAAACATTTTACAATAGTTTCCCCATTCAACTTCTAAAGCACTTCCAACCAAAATTTAAGTTTGGCGGGTAAAATAGGGTAACATGTCATCTTATAACAAGCATGACACTGAATGTCAAGTGCTAGTTACTCGTTTTGCCCTGTTGGAATGTCAAAAATAACTACCAAAAACATCTAAGATGATCTTGGCCTGCGACAAAGCCTCCTCAACCGAACTTTTTCCTAGAAATGGTAAACATGACATCAAAAGCTTTTAAATTAATTACATTTGAAATCAAATAGCAGAAATAATATTCACCTCACTGTTGTCATGATCATAACGAATTGAGATAATACACCTGCAACCTCTAATATCATGCATTCTCCTTTGAATCTCTACAATGTGAGCATCATAGTGAATTGCTTGATCTCTCCTCTCCTAAAATCCAATTGAAATTGTCAAGTTAAATACAGCAATATCCTGAAACAACAATTGCATGAGAAAATTCAGCCTAATTCACCTGGAAGCACAGGACAGAGTCTCCAACTTTCAGGTTCCAACACTCTTTGTTTTCCAAAGGAATGGACCGTTCACGTACTGAGTTTTTAATATTGATCCATTCATCTTCCTCAGCTCCAAATCCAACAAATCTGACATTGACTTCCTTTAACAAAAGGCAAAGAGTGTATCAGATGGAAAAATCTTATACCCTCTATTTATAAGAAAAGATCAATTTATCAATCCAATATCAAGTATTGTAGCACTAAGCTATGAACATCATGATTGTTAGAACTTACAGCTTCCCCTGTGCTAAGAAATCTGTGAGCTAGAAATGCTTCCACATCATACCTGCAGCAGCAATATTTTTGACTTACAAACAAAATAGTTGAAGATTACATAATTATCAGAAGAGTAATGTTGAATATAATGTTACTCTACTGCTGCAAGTTGCCAATTGTACAAAATTAAAGGATACCAGATCAGTAAAATTTATGAAAATCAGTCACTTTTGTTGCGAGTACAACAAGTGCAAGATAGTGTGGAAAACTGCAGTTCAAACCAAATGGAATAAATAAACTACCCAGAATATTTCAGTGGGAAAAGAAGAATAGAGAAAAGAAAATAGGCTTATGTCAGCTACGGAGAACCATGACTAGATGAATTAATTAACCCCCAAATGTTGACCATTATAGTATTATGGAAAAGACAACCTAAACTCTTCTCCCGCTAAACTATTTCAATATCCTTTTCCTAATGACAATAAAAGACATTTATCTTAGTTTTTTCAAGATAGAAAATTAAATTGATAAGAGACTGAATGGTCCAGGCACAACCAACCACACCACTGTGTTTGTGTGTGTGGAGGGGCACATATAAATAAAATCCATCAGCATAAAACCACAACTACAAGGAAACAAAAAACATTGTCTCTTTATTAACAAGCGGAAAATCAATCATATTAGGTGAAGGCAAGTCAACAATGAGAAAAGAAAAATCTACAGTATGCAAGTAGCTTAATAAGAGCTTCCTGATTTTACAGGAATTCCTATGCAAGTTCCAGCTTCAGAATACCATAGAATAGAGCAAAGGCACAAGGCACAATTTTAACCTACTATAGATGTTAACAAGTTTAGCCACTTAACTTATGAACACAACTCACACCATCCAGAAAGTGTCTTTCCATGTTAATAATAATAATGGTAATAATAAATAAACAATAAGAGAGCCAGAAGTGACATCGGTGCATCCATAGTTCCATATTTAATTTACTATTCCCTTTTGACTATCAATGGGATGTAAATCTCTGATTTTAGATGAACCAAATCTAGAGGTTCAATCCACAATTGAAGACTTCAAGCAACCTTTCTACCAACATGGAATGCGTGTCAAGACACACATATATCATATAAGATGAAGCAAGCAATCAGCAACTGCAGGATCTCCCAGGTAAACAAATGCTATAGAGAGGTATTTATCAAAACCTTGTTTAAAATTTAAATATTTCGTAAGCATACATGATTACTGAGAGAATTTAAGTTGACTGCGATATTGTGTGAGCTTACCATGCTCCATCTTTTGATGATCTTGCTTCAAATTCCAACTCTGATGGGTCTTGCATAATTTTTTCTACAAAACAATCAGTTCAGGCACAATCTCGCAAGATAAACTCATTTGATAAATAGATTAGGAGTTACTCAAATATATCTATAAATACAGTGTAGCAGCTAACTAAACCGAAAAGAAAAGGAAAGAAAAATAGGAAGTGTGTGAAAAAGAGAAGTCTGTGGAGGCCTATGTTATATCCCTTTCATATTCCCTTCATTGCTGCCAAGTCACTTCCACATCTTCAGTGTCATATTTTCTTCTACCAAACATGCTCCTAATAACGTAAAGCATCTTAACATAAAAGCCATAACTTAAAACAGTCAACCTACCATAAATTAAGCAGCAATGATATATGCTGCAATTATATTAAATAACCACTTTCAGTGTAATTGAATACTTGAAGACAGCAGTACTGACTGTGCTAAGAACCTTAAGGCACGCAAGAAGTCTCACCTTCCTTGCATTCAAGGCATTTAGGATCCATCAACTCATTGTCAGGGACTTGTGGTGAGTCTTGAAGCCTAGTCTGAAACCAACTTTCAATCTATCCCCCAAAATAAAGGACTAGTTAAAAACTACTTAAAAAAGGCTCACAGACAAACAAGCTCTCCAGTATCAAAAAGAAAGCAACAGTACTATTTGAAGGATAGTATGCAAGAAATTAAGGAGATAAAATACACTAGTTAGCAAGAAAGAGCATTAACCTCTGTCCATTTTACAACAGGCTTCCCAGCACGACCAGAGGAACGGCTACAAAAACATAACATTCCAACACCCCTCAATGACAATACTTCATTTCTTACTCAAAAATAAACCAACAACCATTGAAAAGCAAAACTCACTTGAAACTTGCAGCCAGTTTTTGGCAAAATTCCCTGCCTAACCAT
The DNA here is from genome assembly GCA_026586105.1 of Hylodesmum podocarpum. Lineage (NCBI taxonomy): Eukaryota > Viridiplantae > Streptophyta > Magnoliopsida > Fabales > Fabaceae > Hylodesmum > Hylodesmum podocarpum. Next base: position 6,914,442 of record JALJEV010000623.1, read on the forward strand.
CCTCCCTTATGTTCCCTTAACAGTTTCTCCATTTTCTCAATCTGTTTATCAGAGCACGGGATGTTTAAATCATTAACAGGACATGCTAAAACACACCCTCCATATTCCATAACCAAGGTTTTAAAAATAGGTTCACAATCACAATTTTGGCCACAATGTCAAGGTTTTTAGCATGTCTGCGACAACAACACAACCATAATTGAGGCCACCTCGGTCACATTTGTCAACATTTTCCCGCAATATCATGAAACAGGATGAAACCATGATCACAACCTGCAATTTAAAACCTTGTCCGTAACCTTGATCAAATATCAGTCACTACACACTACCTTCATACTAAAGATCAAAGTTGGAATAATCCAAGAACCCTAAACCCTAAACATCAAATACTAAAGATACTACTTAAAACATTCTTAGATGACTGAAACTTTATTAAACTCGCAAATTTGGGATTATAGCCAAGAGATTATGATTCCAAACACAAGGAACATATAACACTTCTTCTTGTCTTTAAAAAAAAAATAAAAAAATTAACGATCAAAATTCAGAAACCTAAATCAGTGGCATAAGAATTATGATTAAAATACCTCGGCATTTGTAAATCCAGAAAAGACCGCTCGGTTTCGAGGACGCAAGCGGTCCATGAACTTCAAGTTACTCTCTTTTCCTCAGAATTCTAATTTCTTTACATTGATTTTCTCCTCTGCGAGACTCAAGTACAGTGAAAACCCTAAAATTTTCTCTTTTGATTTTCTGTTGGGAATTGGAGTTCATATTATTTTAGTTATTTAAATAGAAGAATAAAAAACTATTTTCATATTAAAATTAATGAATTAAAACAAATAATTAAAATATCATTTTATTACTTAGATAATTCATAATTTTACCGTTCTTATGTTATTTTGACTTTTAAATTATTTTCAAACGATATATAATCTTTTACTCGTTCCAATCCAATTTAAGAGGAATAACAATAAATGATAGAAATGCATTCTATAATGCAGTTCTTGCATTCTTTTATTTTAATATTTTCTTCTTTTTATAAAATAAACAATTAACTTTTTCGTTTAACTTATTTTTTCATTCTACGGTCTACCAGACACCGTATAAATAGTATTTAGTGTGAGCAAAATTATAACTCAAGACTCTTGTAATTGTAACAAGATTATTCAAAATAGTTATTTTAGTTAATCTTCTGTGTTAACGAATTTCATTTACTTTTTCACGGAAAAAATTATAGAAGTGTAAAATAATATTTATATTATTGTTATATTTTTTTATATTTATCACTCTTTTTATAGTCTTTTGTTTTTTACATATATTAATTTTTACATTATTTATTAATTTTGAGCAGGTTAATTCCTCACTAAATACACTTAAGTCAATTAGGCCCAAATCTTATTGTAAGTTATATAATAAACAACATTAGTGTGAATTTTTAATTGTTGATTAAATATATATAACTTGGTCAATTAAATTTAATTACACACGACTAATGTACACATACATATATTGTGTTTGTTTCTGTACCATCTTTAAGTTTTGAAGTATATCTTTTAGATATTTTTATTTATTTATTTATTTATTTGAGTAAATTATTTCTTTAATATATACAGTTAGGTAAATTAGGCCAAAACTATCTTAATGCGAGAAATTTAACTTTTATTAAATATCATTAGGTTTATTAAGTTTAATTTCATATAACTAATAACTGTTATAAAGTTGAAATTTTAATCACTAACTAATATTTATCCAAATATCTTTAACAAATACCTATGTACAGAGAGAAAAAGAAAAAGAAAGACAAAGATATGTATTAAAGGAAACTTACACTATTTTTTTTTAGAAAAAAAAAGGTCTCTATGATGCTATGTTATCACATGCTGAAAAAAAAAAAAAGTTAAAAAACCCAGGAGATTCTAAATTTCTAATTTTTTTTAAAAAAAGGGGTAAAACACACATGTGCGCTTAAAATACGCGTCAGAGCTGAATGCATGAAACACGCGAAGAAGACAATTTCTAATTATTTACATTTTATAGGGCCAAACAAAGATACAGATTCTTCAATGGCAGTGTGCATTAAACAAATTACTACCTCTGTGGGATATAATGTCTTTTGATGTACATGTTTGTCTCTTTTAATAAGATTCTCTTTTTCAAATTTTCGTGCATTGAAAGTTGAAATAACTTACATCACAAAATAATATAAGTTATTTCAATATTTAAATTTGATTTTTTAATTAAAATATTTTTTAGTACAATATTTATATGAAATATTCATTATTGACTAAATTTCATTGAAGATTTTGATAAAGTTGCATAATTCCTTAGTTTTAAATAATCAAATGTTATAAAGTGGAAATTAAGGAGATACTAGAGTCATGCTTAAGAAAAATTAACCAGATACAAGTGTATTAAGTAATAAAAAATCCTTTTTTTATACGAATAAACATGAATTAAAATTCAAACTCTTGACCAGATGCTTAAAAAATTGGAATTCAAGTACCAATTACTTATCTGTAAACAATGGCTAGAGGGATGTTATATTCTAGTCCACACATTCCATCTTATACATTTATAATGGAATGGATGCAAAGTGTACATAGTTGCTAACAATACTTATTTTCATCGAAAATCTTGATTCTATATAATATAGTTTTTTTTCCATAATTTATTTCATACTAAAAAGAGTAAATAATTATTTTCTTTTATGAAATAAATAAACATTTACACTTTTTTCTGAAGAAAAATACTAAAGCATACTACATACATTAATCTTTATCCTTGTGTGAATGTTTATTTCATAAATATATCTGTTTATGATATTACATGTTAACCAGATTATATATTAATTTTTTATTTTCTTATTTTTATATTCTTTTATTAATTTGATCTATTAATCATCAAGTTTTCCATAAAATAAAATTAAAATTAGACTAATTGATCATTTGGGGCTATTTCTAAAAAAAAATATATGTTAATGTAAGAAAACGTATTCTTGATGTCTCTTTATTTTAAATTAATATTTTTTTTAGATAATCTAAATAATATTTGAGATTTAAATATCTCCTAATTCACACAAATATGATAATTGGTATTTTAAATTAATATTTTTTTTTATTTTTCAAATAATTATTCGGACAACGTTTCAAATATAAACTATTTTTATTTAGATATGGTAACCGCATTTTAAATTAATATATTTTTTTATTCTTTAAATAGTTATTTAAATAGTTATTTTATATAATAATATGGAGACTTTTAAATTTTAAACGTCTTCTCGAAATGTCTTTAATTTAAAACAGATCCTTCTGATAAATATTTTTGAAACAAATTTATTAACGATTTTTTTTTTTTTTAAATAATTCTAAATGGTCAATTAACCTCAAAATTACAAAAAAATACATGAAATAAATAAATTAAATAAATCAATATTATATATATAAAATAATAGTTAACATACTATATGGTTAGAATTAACATAACAAGAAAATTTTCAATTCTAATATTTTTTTGAAAATTTTTTCTTTCTAATAATCAAAATAAAAATGTTGACTTCTTTCAATTCTAATATCTACTTGATGGGACTTAATGGGTCAAAATAAGAATAGTATTTAAGAAATGTCCTTTATAAACACTTTTGTTGGGGAGGTTTATCTAGTTACCAACATATTCGGGAGAGGCTTGGAGTGCTTATGTAATGCAAATGTGCAATAGTAATTAAATAGAAGATACGGTATATTTATTGGATCAATTAATTATATGAATATTAATTTTTTATGCATAAATTGTACACTCTCAAGTAATATTAAGTTTGTCATATTTTTTTATTATCGAAAACACCAAGATAATATTCTCTACAATTTTTTATTCTCAAAAAAATTATGCACCTTTTACTCGGGTGACGAGAAAGTAAGAACGTGATATTCATGTAGCATATAAAAAAAATTTTCTTATTATATTATAACTTTTATTATATGTTTATTTATTTTAATTTTCGAGAATAAAAAAAAAATACATGAAATAAACAACCCCAAACATTTATTTTTTTAAAAATACTCGTAATTTTCCAACGCAGGTAAACATGATAGGAGAAAAACGGTGAACTGGTGTTCAACAAAAGCTTAAATGTAAAAACAAATACAAGGAGAATTTCTTTTATTTTTATATATTGTAAATGAAACACAGAGTAGATAACAATATAGTTCATTGAAGAGTAATTTAGAAATAACAATGTTAAATAGGATAAAAGTTATAAAAAGTTACTTGTAAAGTTTGTATATCAATCATTCATTTTTTATTAAATTAACAAATTTACTATAAATAATAGATTGTAATTAATTAATTATACGATTTATTTACAGTGATCCCGTGTAATAAAGATGAAATTCTTGTTGCTCATAATATGAGATTAAATGCAATATGACTTAGTGCAAACGTGATGAATGAGGTGTAAGAAAAAATAAGAAGTTAAGAATACAGCATATATTAAAGTTACAATTATTTTTTGTTTCTAGAGAAAGGAAAAGTCTCATTCAGAAAATTCTTCAGTTTTGAACTTATTAATTCAATGCCGTGTTCCCAGTTTTCCTCAACAAAAGGAGGTTTTATTATTAAAGTTTTCACACCATATATGCTCTTGTTTTTACATACCAAACCAAAAAAGTCAAACTAGGAAATGGCACAATTGCATATCTACTACCCACATGATTTTTAATTGAACAATATAGATTCACAATATCTATACTGTCAGTTTAATTTTTATTAGATAAATGAAATATTAGGAAATAAACACGTTTTTAGCCTCTGAATTTTTTGTTACAAATTTCAATTTTATTCCCTAATTAATATTTTTAGTGCTTTATATATGACAATAATTTTAGTAGTATCATTGAATAACAATATTAATCAATGAAATAAGTTCGCCGTCCACTAACTTATTACATCATTAGACTATGTGGCTTTTTTTGTAAAATCCGTAATGCGATAAACAACGTTGAAAAGTGAAAAACATGAACAGTTTGAAAGTTCGTTCAATTCCGACAAGTTTGAAATTTAGAATACATTATAATATAATCAAATTCACACATACATGGGCTGAGAAGACGTGTTTGCCTATTTTGAAATTTCGACTATTCGTTGAATAACCTTACATTCTTAATGCACTGTCTAGAAAGAATTTAATGCTATGTTTTCTTAAAATATATAATTTGATAATTCTCTAGAGTGTTCACTATAAGATTAAAAGAAAAAAATGTAAAATATGTTTTAGTTGATTCAAATTTCAGTTCTTATATTTTAAAAACAGTGATTTTGGTCTTAATATTTTTATCAACCTGTAAAATTCTTCTTCTTTTTAATATACCTTAGATATTAAAGTGAGAGACAATATTGTTTTGCAACAAAATTGCTATATTGGCCTTCATGCTTTTACAATTTAAATTTAAAATGACTATATTTAAATAAACCTTAAACATATTTTACTAAACCTAAATTATTCATAACCTTATCTGTAAAACAACATTCGGTTATAAAATCTTACGGCAATTAGAAAGTTAATTAATCACTGAAAAATTAAGCGTTATTATATTCTTCTACAATACTTTTATTAAATTGATTCCTCAAAAAATATGAAATAACTACCAAAATTTTTGTATTATTATTATTATTTTAACTTCTCACAAGGGAAAAATATTAATTTAATAATTTTTAAGAGTAAAATGTTATCAATTAGGTAAGCAAATAGGGCCAATTATGGAATAAATTAATGAACAAATTTGTTAATGGATGGTTATGAATATGACTTACCTAAAATAGACGTTTCAGATTAGTACCAGAGAAAATGAAAAAAATAAGATCAATGAATGTTATGTAGTTTAAAACAAAGATTCAATCAAATATAATTTACACATCAAAATATATTATTTAAGTGGTAATGTTTCATACTTCATAAGCTTTTCTAAAAGAATAACAAACGCAATAGAAAATGACAAAACGTAACTTTTCAACCTATAATTTTATTAATTACGTGGATAAGAAATACGCATAAAAAATGATTTGATATACAATAAATAATATTTTCATCATAAAGTTTAAAACAAATATCATTATTTTTGTGGGGAAATGTATAAGATGGAATGTGTGGACTAGAACGAGTAAGGTACATCGTATTGATTATTGAATATGAATGAATATACAAAAACTTTTCTCTCTTTAACTATTTCTTTTTTTGGTTGTGCAGCAGTGCAATATTGACTTTGAAGGAAACGCGGAGAATCTGCAAAGCTTCTTTTCAAAACGTTCACTTACATCTTCCGCCAAGTCAACATGATGTGTCTCAATAAACATAGGCACACCATTAATACTCTGGTTTCACCAACAAAAGTAATTTTCATTACTTTTCATTTTCTTTTTATTTGGTATTATTATTACTATTGTTAGTCATATATTAATATATAGTTTTTAATATGGCATGTGTGAAAAGAAATGAAATATTAAATGTGCATCCAAATGTTAGTTAGTACAGCTTGACAGCGAAGGACTATAAAATTCAACAAATCCTTTCTCTTATTTGATTATTACGCGTTGAAATCTAACTCCTTTTTGATCACGCAAGCAACCAAACCAAAGTAGTAAAAATAAAATTAAAAAATTGTCTTGAAGTCTTATATATAGGTTGATTACAAGGTTGTTCCGGACAGATATCATACCAACATTGTATTCGTGTCTGCGTAGTTTCAAAGTAAAACAGGTTTTGCTTTCATTGTATGTATTAATGTTGTACTAGTAACATGAATATGTGTTTGTTGCTCACTGTTGTGTTTTGGTTAATGACTTGCATTAGCAGAGAGTATTAGTGATTATGTCGAGCACATTGAAGGAGATGAGGAACGGTGGTGAGGTTTCGGTGACAGAAGATTATAGCAATGGTCATGGTGGGGGTGTGAAGGACTTGTATGGAGAGGATTCTGCCACTGAGGAACAGCTTATCACACCATGGTCTTTTTCTGTGGCCAGGTATCATATCACTACTAAACATCACTTGACATGTCAAAAAAAAAAAAGAAAACATGGGAACTTGTCTTTTGTGGATTTTAGTTTTATTCTTTGGATCTGTGCTTCATTTGTCTATGTGACCCTGTTAATGTGGGAGTTTTTTGAGTTTTACCAGTGCTAGACTTGTTTTCTGATCCACCCCATTTTGTTTTTTGGAGAAAAAAATTCTTTTATTTCATGGCATTCTTGGGTTTTACGTGGTTTGGTAGATCAGCATAGAATGGAGTTTTTTGATGCTGTAATGCTTTATGGGGTTATTATTCTATGTACTTGTTATGATGTGATCTGCATAAGGAGTGGTTTGTGTGTTGTAATGATGTGTTTGAATTACTTGTGTAGAGTTTGTGTGCTAATTCAGCATTTTGTGTCACAGTGGATACAGTTTGTTGAGAGATCCACGCTACAACAAAGGGCTGGCCTTTACTGAGGAAGAGAGAGATGCTCATTACTTACGGGGTCTTTTGCCTCCTTCTGTCTTCAATCAGGAACTTCAGGTTACTTAACTGTCACATTCAATTACTTTTTTGCTTAAGGACAATTTCTCAAGTGTTTTTAGGTTTGTTATCTAATTACAATTTGATTTTTATTTTCATAATCTATGTAATATAGATTTGTGTTAAATGTCAGCATATGTTATCAAGATGAAGTTCAAATTGTGATTGGAGAACAACATTAAATACACTTATTGTATTGCATTTAAATTTTTATGATTTGTATGAATGTTAGAAGCAGTGCAGTTTGGGGATTTTGGGGTAAAAGTCCTTGTTATTTTGGTGTTCAGGAAAAGAGGATGATGCACAATCTTCGCCAGTATGAGGTTCCTCTGCATAGGTACATGGCCTTGATGGATCTTCAGGTACTTTCTGAATTACAATCCTTCCCATATGAAGTGCATAGTATATCACATGTCACACTCTCTTCAAAAAATGAAATCTCAACCACAAGTGTATAATGTATGTGTGTAAAATATTCTGGTGTAAGGAACATATAATCAAAAACAATTGCTACGGAATTTCTCACTGTCTCTGACATTTCCCCATTGACAGGAGAGGAATGAAAGACTGTTTTACAAGCTTCTGATAGATAATGTTGAAGAATTGCTTCCTGTTGTTTACACTCCAACGGTTGGAGAAGCATGCCAGAAATACGGAAGCATTTTTAGGCGTCCTCAGGGTTTATACATCAGTTTGAAAGAGAAGTAAGCCTTTGTCATGGAACTGCTCTTTTTGCTTTTCACTTAGCATTTGAGAAAATACTTAAATATTTGAATTCTTCAGAGGCAAGATCCTTGAGGTACTGAAAAACTGGCCAGAAAAGAGTATTCAAGTTATAGTTGTGACTGATGGTGAGCGTATATTAGGACTTGGAGATCTTGGTTGCCAGGTAAAATATAGTGCTAGTGTCTTAAATATGCATTACACACAAAGACAATTATAATAATTAGTAACATAATTTTTATTAAATTCTGTTAGGGAATGGGAATTCCTGTTGGTAAACTTTCTCTCTACACTGCATTAGGAGGCGTCCGCCCTTCGTCAGTAAGGATTAATAAACGTTGTTTTCTCTTTTCCCTTTCCCTCACCCATAGTTTATGAAATAATAATTTGTTGTCTGGATCCTCTATGATTTCAGTGCTTGCCTATAACCATTGATGTTGGCACAAACAATGAGAAATTGCTGAATGATGAGTTTTACATTGGGCTTAGACAAAAGCGGGCAACTGGGAAGGTCTGATCATCTTTGCACTCTTACATATGCAAATAGATGGACATTTTGTAACTATAATTATTAATTGTGAAATTTCTATTCTGTTAATATGCTACTTTTTTTTTACTGTGGTTTAGGAATATGAGGAACTTCTAGAGGAGTTTATGCGTGCAGTTAAGCAGCAATATGGGGAGAAAGTGCTCATACAGGTTAAATATCAGATTCAACATCTGCAGTGGCTATGGTTTGCTTGAATTTACAGTTTTCCTAATTTTCTTGATTCTTTTTCAGTTTGAAGATTTTGGCAATCATAATGCATTTGATCTGCTGGAAAAATACAGCTCATCTCATCTTGTTTTTAATGATGATATCCAGGTAGAGCATGTTTGAAAGCTTTTTACTTGTGCACAGTTTCTTATTTTAATTCAGGTTACTGATTCCAATCTTCTCTGGTCTAATGCAGGGTACAGCATCTGTTGTACTAGCAGGATTGCTTGCGTCTCTGAAATTAGTTGGAGGAACCTTAGCTGACCACACCTTCTTATTCCTTGGTGCTGGAGAGGTAAGAACCTAAGGGAGACTTGTTTGAATTTGCCATGAAGTCTAGATGTGTGAAAGTGGAAAAAATTCCTGTTTTTGCGTACTTACCTTAATATTTATATTGCTCTAGTACCTTGGCCTATGTTCATTTTTACTCTTAGTAATACATGTTTTATGTGAATGCATGAATATAAATATGAAATGAAATCATCTGTCTGTTCTTTGGGAGGAATTTCCTGACTTCAATCTTTTGGTTGTTGAAGGCCGGAACTGGTATAGCTGAGTTGATAGCTCTTGAGATTTCAAAGCAGGTATAACTTGATATTTGTGTTCTTCTTCATTTAGTATATTAGTTTTCATTTATTGAACTATCTAAATACTATCTTGTTCGCCAGACAAAAGCTCCAGTGGAAGAGACTCGCAAGAAGATCTGGCTTGTGGACTCAAAGGTAAAATGCCGGAGTTTCCTGGGAAACAGGAAGAGTTTAATCATCTTTGCCTTCTATATTTTCCTTCTTCCCTAACCTCTATTAACAGGTTTGTTATGTTCCAGGGACTTATTGTTAGATCTCGTTTGGAATCACTTCAGCACTTCAAAAAGCCTTGGGCCCATGAACATGAACCTGTAAAGGGGCTTCTAGATGCTGTCAAGGTAAAGAAAGTGTCTCAGATTTTGTCTTGATTTCATAAAATATTTAATATTCATTAGCCTTATTTAATATTCATTAGCCTTGATTCTTGAACACAAAATCTTACAATTCACTCCATCAGGCAATCAAGCCGACCGTTCTGATCGGATCATCTGGAGTAGGGAAGACATTTACCAAGGAGGTGGTTGAAACCATGGCATCCTTGAATGAGGTTCTTTCTTGCTCTCTCTAATAATATTCTTACTACCTCATGTGAAGATTCTATTTCTAATGTTTGTGATATTTCTTGGCATGTAGAAACCACTCATTCTTGCTCTCTCCAACCCAACTTCACAATCTGAGTGCACAGCTGAAGAAGCTTATACATGGACCAAGGTAAATTTTTGTTATTTCATATTTGGTTAGCCCAAGAAATATCATAGTATGAGTTAAATGTTAAAGATAAACAATCAGAACTCTTGTTTACCTTATTATGTCCCTTCTATTTGCAGGGTAAAGCAATCTTTGCAAGTGGAAGCCCATTTGATCCTGTTGAATATGAAGGAAGACTTTTTGTGCCTGGACAGGTTTAATTCAATACTCTAAGCTTCTTATTCAACAGACACACCCAAAGTTAGTGGCTGACTTTGTTACTTTGTTTTTCAACTATGCAATTCAGGCCAACAATGCTTACATATTTCCGGGGTTTGGCTTGGGTTTGATCATGTCAGGTGCAATTCGTGTACGCGATGAAATGCTCTTGGCAGCCTGTGAGTATATGCAAACTAAAGAAGTTAGATTATTTGAGCATGATAATGAACTGCATGGCCTAATTGCTTGAATTGATACCGGTGCTAGTTAGTTATGAAGAGAGCAAAAATTGATATCAGTGCTTGTTAGTTTTGCATGTCCATTTGATAAGTCCCCTACAAGACAACAGATGCTTGTGACTTGAGGGCTAACATTATGGATTAACTGACCATTTCATATTTTGCAACAGCTGAAGCTTTGGCTGCGCAAGTATCACAGGAGAACTATGATAAGGGACTGATTTACCCTCCATTCTCAAACATCAGAAAGATATCAGCTCACATTGCTGCTAATGTTGCGGCTAAGGCATATGAACTAGGTGAGTTTCATGAATTGTGATGACACTGGTAATTGGTTGCTGGTTTTTTTTCCCCCTTCATAATCCTGTCTTCTCTGGTTGGCGGACAGGTTTGGCTTCTCATCTGCCTCGACCTAAGGATCTTGTCAAATATGCAGAAAGTTGCATGTACAGCCCAGGCTACAGAAGCTACCGTTGAGTTTTTGAATATTATGAGGTCTACACCCTACAGTGATACACAAATACAATGAGCTTCTTTTTAGGAACGGATTTATTCTATTGCTTGTTAGTTGTTAGTTTTTTTGGTATAAGGCATTGCCGTGTGAACTTTGAAAGTTGCTTATTCTTTCGAGATTATTATTTATGTTGAATGAAATATGATTTTTTAGTAGCACTTGTTTGCTGTCGTCTGCATCGATTATCTCATAAGTGCAGAAAGAAGAAAACATCAAGCTAATAAAACGAGGAAAAAGAGAGTAAAAGAGAATTTCTAATGCTTGATTATCCCTTTTCTCCCCCCCCCCCCCCCAACATATTCATAAAATGAATACGTGCCAACATCTGTCGATCTGAACAGAGTTTGAATTTCAAAGGTTTAAGGCTACAAATGTTGTAAATAAAAAAATAATTACTAGTGTAATTTTTTTCACTATTATCATATCATAAATGCCTATCTATGATAAAATTATCAACTTTTATAATCAATTGATCATATTTACAATAATTTTGTAAATAGTTACAATGTAAAATATCTGTAATCAGTATATGAAAAATAAACCCACAACTCTTAAGAAAAGGGTATTTTGAAAAACTTAATTGGCTCCATTCACGTTAGTCAAGTCCATTCACAGAAGGTCTAAAACCGAAAGGATAAAAATACAAGTTTAGTTAATTCATAGATTACATTATTCCCCCAAAACCAATTTTGGTTCGCAGTTTAGCCAGACCTGACCAGAACACTAAAAAAGCAGGCATCTGGCTTACTCATCTAACCTGTGAAACACCACATTTACAAAGGTTCGCAGAAATTCACATTTAAATCATCTCCAAGTCGGACTTAATTTCTTCCAAGCTGTTGCAAACATATACTCTTAGTCTTAACTAATATCCGTAGTATCAACATGCGCAGTGCAACAAGAAAGTTGCATTATATACATATATAACCATGCAGTGCTACTAGAACATGGCTATCCACAATAAGCTAGGATTGAGATAGACGAACTATTTAGTCACAATTACATCAGCAGAATTAAAGGTTTCCGCGCATTTCTTCTGCAACTTGACAACACCGAATCCCCCAGAAAGAGCTGGGTTTCAGTTTCTTGTTCCTGGATGTAAAGAGCCATCCCATTTGGGTTCTACATGTTGCACAAGTAGCGATTGTCCATGCATAACTGCCAAAAGTGGATTGGCACATAAGCTTTACTAGATCTCAATTCTCAATAAATAACCAAACACCAAACAGACATTATGTAGTATTCACAGCACTAATCTCTCGAAAAACATTACTTGCACAGAAGGTCCACACATAATAGGGCACTAGTTCATCCTTTTCTTTGTATTTTTCCATTTTTATTGCTGGGTATAGCAGAGACTTTAAATAATACTTCACTCAGGAACAAAGACTACGGAAGGACAGAAAGCCATTGAGAAAAATGGCCATTGGTAGAAAAGATGCGAAGACACCATTTTTCTGAATGGTTTATAGTAGAACTTCCCATAGGCCACAAAGAAAATACAAGAAAAGGCTAATGAAGAGTTTTCCACAAAGACACTCTTTATATAAAGCTCTGGCAGAAAATGTTTGCTGAAAGACTGACACTCCGTTGTACCCAGTACTCGTCAATCAATAAATAAAGCACACTTGTACAGACACTCCTTTCAACCGAAAGCTAGAAAAGTAACAGCAAGAGAATTTTGCATGGATAAATCAAAAGCATACCAATTATCAACTATAAAGTAAAAGGTCATCTGGTTAAGGGAATACAAACCAAATGAAAAACCTCAATTTAATGAAACAAAAGGTTGATTAACTATCTGATATTAATATATATACTGCGTTCATTATGAAGGGCATTAAAATAAACATGGACAAAATATTTTGTAATACTTCATTTATTTACTCTTGCAATTATGAATCATCTAAACCGAACACCAACTTTTCTAGTAAAGAAAAATCTATTAAAAGAGAAATATGGAATAGGTACGTTCACTAAAGTACAGCAAACATATAAACAAGTGAAATTATAAATTAACTTGACAGGGTGAGAGCTCTTCGATTTCTCTGTATATATCTAAAAAAAATCCCCCCTTTAAAAAAACTGTGTACACAAGTAACAAAATAGACTACATGCCCAAAACATGTGCATAACCTGACAGCACTTTCACCTCCTATCTTCTACTGAAGCCCAGATAAATATTGAGAGGACACATCCAATGCCACAATGAAAAATAGAATCATGCTAGACCACATTGAAATGACAGCACACTAGGTGAGAAAAGAAATGTAAATATAAATGGGTCATCACCATTACATGAAGCATCACACAGATCCATGCCACAGCATGCAATAGTTTGATCCTAGACATAATTTATTCGTCTAAAGAGAAATAAATAACTTGATGTTTTCATAAAATCACAAAATACGAAAATGGACTGAAACTTACCCAGGAAACCAACTGTATTCTGCTACTGCTGGCCCAATGAGAGCTAAACCATTTGCCTTGTAAAGAGTCATTATTTCATGCACATAACCACCTGGATTCACATACGCACTAAGAGGACCCTCACTTGACATCACCAACATATCACTACGTTTTGCAATTATAGTCTGCAAATTTAAATATGGTAAAATAAGAGGAAGAAACATTACTTTTCTGCATTTGATGAAAGTTGAAACAGAATTTTACATCTAAGATTCTCTGTGTAGTTATTCCCAACCAATATGAAATGCAAAACTGTGGGGCTTTGGTAAGACAATGATTACCTTGCAGCTTTTGCATCGGATAAGATCAATGCTCTCCAGTAATTCAATCTCCTTACGCAGCCTATATGAAATGCCGCCAATATCCAAAAGTTCCTGCCTTGTAGACTCAGACACAGGTATTTTACTGGCGATGTTAAATGATAAAATATCAGGGTTCTTCACGAGACTATCCATGTTAGGCACCCCAACTATTCGCTTCCACATATCTGCAAATTATGACACAACCATAAGTCTTCATTCTAAGAGTAACATATTTGTTACACAATAAATCGGCAAAATACAGAGACTAATGTTTTATTTAGTTTGAATTGTTATACATTAGTAAAATTTTCATAATAAACTATACAAAGACTTGTATTTCTAAATTTCAGTCAATCACAAAAAAAACTATAAATGGACTTGTACATCACAAAACCATTTTTGAAAACTCAGAAATACAAATGCTCACGAATTTTCCATTGAGGTCATTGTTCGAATTTTAAACTAGCAAATCAGCAAGTAGAAAAGAAAACCAAAATTTATTTAGCCAATCATAGTGATACCATAACAATGAATGTGTGCACAGAGGCATACAAGAAATATCTAATCAAGAGTCAGAAGAATCAAATCAAAGCTACCTGCAGCCCTTTGTGCAAGCCAATAAGAGTCAAACATTTGATATGTCCAGTGGGGCAAGAATGCTTTTGAAATTTTATGAGATGGGTAGGCACATATATTTTTACATCTATTTAGCTCTTCTTTCGATGACTGCTTTTCAGAAGTGGAACAGTTCCCAGTTCTTGAATCCAGATTGGATCTAATTTCCTGATCAGACATATCCATGAATTTAACATCACTACTGTTTGCTGATTCATCCATTGGATCATAACTGGAATCAACAACTGATAGATGAATTTTCCTTTCCAATTGTGAGAGGCCACTCTCAAAACTCTCTTCTGAATTTCGTTCTGAACAACTTTCATCATTTTTTGACTTTTGCATTTTTACATGAGAATACTTCGGAGACAATGCATGTGAGACAGCTTGGCTACAGGGCATACCATTCAATGGTGCTAATTTTCCAAAAGCATCCCTTGGAGTTCTCAGTGGCAGATCTTCCTCAATAATTTGGATCTCTCCATAAGGCTGAAAGGAGGCACCCCAACCAAAGGAAGAACAAGGGATTCGTAAGCATTTAAATACATAGCTAATGCCCAAGTAAATAAAATAGAAAGGCAGACAAGATAATAATAGTTTGCTAACCACTCCATCCACATCGCTCCAGGACCGTCTTAGGCGAAATCTTTGTTGTCCACGGGTAACCACATTCAGTGAACCATCCTCCAGACGGCCATATTGTCGAATCTGTAGATATGAGCTTAGTAAGCAATATAAACAAACTTACATTGACACTGACGTTTGTAGATAAGACTAAAACTGTAGTAAGAAGAAAACTTAGCAGACTATAACGAGTAACTATAGATGGTCTCTTCTTTCTTCTGTACTTTAAGAGATAAGGGATTGATGACAGCTGCATCGCAAAATCAGGCTTTGTACTACTGAACAGGATGTTAAGTAATATCAATTAATTAATTCAGCTCTGGTTCTCCCAACATCCACCGTTGCATCAGAACAGTTTTCAAACAAATACACGTGAAGAGTGATATATACCTCTGCTGCGTGGCTGTGCCAACATAAAATTGCAGAAGCAAATTCTGATTCATCATGTCTCTTAAAGACACATTAACAGGTACAAGGAAAGTGCTACTCAATGTACAATATCACATTACATATATTAAACATGCAGAACCGTGTTTTATATTTAAAAGGTCACATGTGGGCACGAATATGTATTAGTGTAAATTATTCATCATGAATATCATAAATAGTACATCAGTTGAGATGTCATACCTCTGCAGTTGTCCCAATGCTTGCTGACTTCATCCTATGATTTGCAGTATCCCTGTGAGTTCGAATCTGAAAGATGATACATGTCCACATCGCATTCATGTTTTAGAGAAAAATTAAACCAGAATTTCAACCATGAATAAAATAAACCTTAAACGGTCATCAGAAGGAGATAACCTACCACACCAATGGTATAAGGAATATCATCTTGAGTCAAAGCTCTCTCAATGGCAGCCACCATGTGAGGCTGAATAACTCTAAGGGGAAGAGTAGCCCCAGGAAAGAGTACAACTCCTGAATATTGCAAGGAGTAGTTAAACATATAAGTTGAAACTTATAAAATATTTAAATGAGCCTAAGAAGGGTGAGAAGACAACATTTCACCACATTTTAAGCTAAGCAGAAATAAATTATACACCATTTTAAAGAACATATTCCACAAAAGATTCATAGGATCAAGGGAGAGAATGAAACTGCCGAAAACACCCCAAATCAGTGCAGCAGAGTAAAAAGGCTTGGTGAAGCTCAAATCCCATCAAGACAAATAAGCACCAATAAAATGGCAAAGGCTAAAATGAACCCAGTTTTGACTTTGAAAATTTACAGAGGAAGAATCCTGGTATTCAAACAACGAATGAGAGTCCAAGAGTGCAAGTATGGTCTCAAAAATACAACGTCTAATTATTTACAAATTTTCCATCCTGTAACATAACGAGTTTCCCAAAATTGTTCAGTAATACTCCATTGTTTCTCTCAACCACCAGCAACAAAGCACCATGCCACCGTCCAAGAAAGTGGAAGATATAATGCATGATGAAATTGTCAACACATTCCCTCCTGTTATAAGCACGAGTTTCCCATTTATTTTCACTAATACTTCATTCCCATTGAATTATCCAATACCAGCTAATGCAATTTTAAGTAAATAATCACATGTTTGGTTCTAGAAATTGATTTCAAGACGAAGATCGTTTCAAATCAAAGCAAAATTTAAGTAGCTTTTGCATTGAATAAAAAACAACTTCATACCAACTTTTACCACTAACTTACTTCTAGAATTAAAACATCCAAAGCATAAATCACTACATTTCAAACTCAATTTTAACCAAAATCAACTTTATCTAAAAACAATTATAGAAATATTCAAACAAATAAACACATAAATACCTCGTAGACAAAACAGTGGAATGTTCAATACAGCACCACCGTCCAAAAACGCAGTCCTGTGGCGCGTGTCTTCAACATCTGCAAACAAACACGAAAACATAACAATGCGTTGCAGAAAAAAGCACACACAGTGATACACATAACATAACATACAAATACAATACAAATGCGTATGTACCGCCGAGATACGTATGCAGAGGCGCGATGTAGGTATCGAAATTCAATTCACCGGATGATGAGTTAAGAGAACCATGTGAATTCAACTGTGAAAGGAAAGACTCGTAATCGGAGTCCACGTAGCCGTAGCCGTCGCCGTCGCCGCCGCCGTCTTCATCGGAGTGATCAACTTCTTCAACTTCGAGTTGCTCCAGATCGAGCTGCCGAATCAGCTGGATTTGCCATCTCTCTCTCTCTAGAAGTCTCTCTCTCTCCTCATTATCCATTTTCCGATGCTAGGGTTTCGCACGATGTAGAAAATTTGTACAAAAGAAGAACACGAAAGGGAAGAGTGTGCCACGGATTGGCACTGCACCTCATCAAAAGGGTAGGAACAAATACTCAAGGATCCACTTCGAATCGAGGAAACACATGATAAATATTTTTGTTTTACCTTTATTTAAAAAATCATAGATTAAATGGATAAAATAAGATAAAATATATTTTTTTACATAAAAATAATTAAAATAAAAAGTTATATTAAATATAGAGTATTAAAAAATACATATATTCTCTATTCTTTCTTAATTTTTAAATGATTTTATTTAAATTTAAATTATTTATTAATTATAAAATTTTTATTATGTAATTATTTTAAATTAATATTATTTATTGTTATAATAATTTTATTCTTAATTATCATTATTATTTATTTACTAACTTACTTGAATGTATTTTATATTTTGAATTGACTTAATGTATAATAATATTATAAATTATATAAAAAAAATTATTACCAGATCAATATTTTGATAGATTTAAAATTGTTTTGCTTATATTATCTATTTTTTTACTAAACATTGATCAAAATAAATAATTATTATATAATTTGATTATTTAATTGATATTTTTTATCATATTTATTTCCATAAATTTTAGGAAATCAAACAAACCCGCAATTTATTATTACTCTTCTAACATCATCGTACTTTGCACACCTGGATGGAAGTTCGTCTGTCTTGACAAATTAATCATTTTAAATGGTTTTTTTATTTTGATTTTGTTAAATACATTTCATGTTTCTTTTAATTTGCTCTTTATTTTATTTTTACAATTTATTTCACTCATTAGTCTTTATTGTAAACAAAATACAAAAAAATGTTAATTTGACTTTAATGGAATAAAACTTATTGACTAAGTGAGATTTATAAATATTAAACTTTTAATAAATTTTAACCAATAATGTTTAAGTGTGATTACAAAATATATTTTAATATTTTTCTTTATTTATTTTTTTGGTGTCCTTCTCTTTGTTACTATAACAAAAATAGTTTTTTTTCTCTTTTAAATAATTGATTTATTAGATATAACTAAAAGGAATTGCAATTATAATGAATACTGTCATGTGGTAAGATAGATTTATTTTTCTTAAAAACAAACACTATTTGAACACCATTCTCCTAGATACAAGCCATCACAGACGAATATAAAGTTATAATTGTTGTTTTATACAATTCAAATATTTAATAGGTTATCTAATTAATGACAGCTTAAAATATTTTATTAGTATTAATCAGAAAAATAAATCATTAGCAATTTAAGAAGCATGAAAGTAAAGACAGAGTGCCATGAAAATAGTTTATGTTAATTTGTGGAGATAAACATCAATTATGGTTCATTGCACAATCCAATGGTTGTACAACACAACTAAATCTGTTGCATCCTCAACTATAAGTGTTGGTATAAACAGAATCTTACGACAAAGTAAACACATGAGATGATCTCAAGATCTTGATGTATTAGGCATAAGAACACAATCAATGAACATTAAAAAAAAATTATGTTCATTGCATATTGTGTGACAATGTCTTCATCTGTGTCATGAGAGATGATGCCACAGAGGAATTTAAAATTGTCTCTAACCTATTATTCATTTTCTAATGTTAAATTTGTGGATAATGTATGACATCCATCTTATCACATAAATTTTAACACTTACTAGATAATTTCATTGTAGCATAAAATATAGTTTTTTCACTTTATTAGTTAATGATTAACTTTTATACGAGAAGAGCTACTTCCACATTTAACAATTAATCCGGTAAACTTCTACGATAAAAAATAGATAAGAATTGTTTTCTTACATTTAAGAATCGAAGTAAAACATTTATATTTTCTTTATGAGATAAATTGTTGAATCTCTAAAGAAAAATTTACTTCATATATATCATTATTATATTAAACAGTTCAGAAAGTGTTAAATATATTTAAGATATAAGATTCATTTAAATCAAACGTAAAATTTATTGATTTTTTTAATAACTTATTATATGAATCAAATTTGTCGATTTAATCATTAAATTCAATATTCTTGCTTATTAATCAGATCACACACACACACACACATATATATATATATATATAAATTTTATATAATTTAAAAATCATTTCACAATTCATTAAATTATTTTATTTTAAGATATGAATATAATATTAAAATATATAAATATTAATCACGATAATATACATAACAAAATATTTACTGTTTAAAATACATACCCATCTTTTAAGAGACTATGTGATTTTATATACAGTGATTGATATATTTTTAGAATTAACGGTGTAAATATTCTTTATCTCTTTGCTATATTCTCATTTTAAAAGATTCTTTTACTGTCTCAAAATGATTTGAAAATAAAGTATATTAAAAATATATGAAAGTTCTTATAAAAATTATTATTATTTTAAAAAATTATGATTTATTAAAATCATTTTAAATTTAAAATTAATTATGTAGACTACATATACACAGCAGACAGGCTCCGCTAATTTTTTTTATGGTACTTTACTCTCCCTTTATTGCATCATCATAAAAAGAGTCAGAACACACACAAAACATCCTCAGAGTTACCAGAAAAGTTCACAATTAATTTTAAAATTAAAATATAAGTAAGGAATAATAGTTGTAAATAATAATAAATATCACACACAGAACTATAAATTAATCAACAGAACTTGATTTAGCAGTCAATTCAAATGATTTGGGTTTAATCATTCCTGGGTAATTATGGTTTGTGTGTCCCTTTGGTAGGAAAATAGATTCTACTTTTAAATTAAATCGAAGGAAACCCAATTTTATAAATAAAATGTAAAAGACCTTTGGATTAATTTCCCAGTAAAATGAGGTAATCTAAGAAAAATATTCATAAATTCTTAAGTACACAGTATATCAATTATATTTTAAATTAAATAATATATAAAAATAATAAATAATAAAAATTTAGATTTAAATTATTTTTTATTAAATATATAATTTAAATACTGATTTATTATTAAAATAATTTATTTATATATTTATATAATGGAACGTCTTTGTATTGTTTCAGTATATTCAAATTCATATGTGGAGATAGTAAAATATGGGTGTATTTAGTTTATCTATCTTAAACCACGAGCATGCGTGTCACAGATAAAGCTAACATAAGAGGTAAGTAAGAACACAGAAACAAACCCAGAAAGATGAGCGTTTCACATTTTGCAGTTCTATCATCTTGTCGTCCACGCTTCGCCCCTTCACTGTATTGTACTCACACACACTCTCTCGTCGTTTTTCTCCTTCTCACTCACTTACTTAGGTCTTTCTCATTTTAATTACAACTTGCATTTCAACGAACAGGTCGTGTGCTTCAACCTTCCTTCGTTCTCGCATCCACTGTTGCTCCACTCTCTCTGCTACTTCCACACAGAACCCCACTCCAATCTCCGTAAAGTAATACTAATCATCATCACTTTTTTTTTTTTTTTAATTAAGTAACATTTGATGTCGTTTATTCAACTTTGTTTTTTTTTGCACAGGAAACGAGTAGTGTCAGGAGTTCAGCCCACGGGCTCAGTTCACCTCGGGAACTATTTTGGCGCCATCAAGAATTGGGTTGCACTTCAGGTTTATTCGCACGTGCTTTTTTAATTGGATTTCTGGTGTTTTGGATTCCGCAACGTAATGTGACTTGAACAAATGAGTGAAGTTTGTTTGTATACACGAGTTAATTGGATTCAGTATATGAAAATTTAGTTGGTTGTCTTGATTCACTGATTAGCATGTGTTTTTTTTAAGATATAATGTTGTTTTCATTTTTGCAGAATGTGTATGATACACTTTTCTTCATTGTAGACCTGCACGCGGTATGTCTCTGTTTCTTCTATACTATCTAGACTTATGAAGTGCTCAATGATGCTTTTCTTTTTCTCTTTTGTTGTTCGAGATAGAGGTATGAGCTCATGTGAGTAAACTTTTGGTATATATTACCGTGAGAAAGAAAGGATCTTGAAATTTATGATTTTCCTTTTATTTGTGCTGCTTCTGATATGGAGTGAGTTTACTATTAGCTCAAGTGTTGTGGACTTTAGTTTATGGTACCATTTACTATTTTTGGGACCAATTGACAAATAGCTCAATTAATTGGAGGCTTCTCCACAGTGAAGCTGAGCAGCTCTTCGTAAGAAAATTTTCACATTTGTTTATAACTGAGGATAAAGATCCGAGTTTTTAGGATAGTTTAAGATCACCTTTCTGATAGTTTAGATGTACATTTTTATTTAGAGTTTTGATTTCAACTGGAATCCTCACATACTATCCTTGTTGATAGTATAAAGAATAACCCCACTTTGTAGGTCAAAGATAACTGTGAAACATGGATGCTGGAAATCATGTAGCACAGACAATTTAACACTGTCCCATAAATTTGAAGTGCCTTGTTAGGATATGTTAATGTAACACCACTTCATGTTTGACCTGTGTCAGATTCCACTCCTTTTTTTTTTTTTTAAGTGTGTATGCTTTAAAGTTGCTCCTTAAAACATGATCGGGCTAAATGTATTTGTTTTCTGAAGGAATTTGAGGACCAATTTTTTACTTTTCATTGTGCTTAATTTCTGGTCAAAGCCAGTTTTCTGTTTTCTTGATGTTGAATGATGCTGTTCCATTTCTTATTCCTTCAGATTTTATTTTACAGATCACGTTACCATATGACACCCAACAATTATCTAAGGCTACAAGGTCAACTGCTGCTATTTACCTAGCATGTGGGGTGGATCCTTCAAAGGTTCTTTGCAACTTTTGCTTGGAAACTTTTGGGAAATAGTATTTATGATGGAAATATCTAGATCATTGTCGATAATGACATTCTTTTTGTTCGTACAGGCTTCAGTATTTGCACAGTCTCATGTTCGGGCACATGTAGAATTGATGTGGCTGCTAAGTTCCACGACACCAATTGGTTGGTTGAACAAAATGATACAGTTTAAAGAGAAATCTCGCAAGGCGGTGCGTTCATAGCTGTATGAATTCCTAATTTCTATTTTATAATTTTTTATATTTCCTGGTTTTATGGATCTAATTTGATTTTTCTAAGGATATTTCTTTTCTTTTTATTTCTTGATTCCTATCTGTACATTTCCTTCTTGACAGTAGTCCTCTTGAGTAAGATAGTTTAATTTTATTCTTTGATTAAACAAACTTTGGGACTAGGATTCAAACAGAAGATTTACTGTTGACTTTTGAACTTTAAGTTGGTTGTGATAGTGTGACCACTGCTGTGCATTTAATTTTAGGAATAATTGAAAAACAAATAAAAAAATTTCTCTCTCACATTCCCAGTAGGGGTTGACACCACGCTCCAACTTGATGATTCCACCACAATTCCACCAGAGTATTATTCTGCTTGCATTTTGGAATGCAAGGACTTAGGAAAATTGTTAAATCATGCAATTCCATGGTTTAACGTGCAGTTTTAACAATATTCTATATGTTTTCTTATCAATGTTGCTTTTTGTTGGATTGTACATGTAGCTTGTCTTTGACTCTGGCAATGTAGGTTTGCTAAATTAGGCCCTTGTTTTTCTTCAGTGCTTGTCATGCTGCCTTGTATGTTTTCATTTATCCAAATAATAGATTCTTTTGGAATTGGATTTGTAGGGAGATGAAGAAGTTGGGGTTGCCCTTTTGACTTATCCTGTTCTGATGGCTTCTGATATACTTCTATATCAGGTGATTTCTGACACTCTACCTTGTGAAAATTTAAAGTCACTTTCTGTGTTTATCTTTTTTTCTTTATAGTTATATTTATTGCATATTAGTGAAAGTTAAAAAACCTAATAAATAAGTTAATGCTTTTTTGGGGTAAAAAATGTAAAATGCATTCTGATGTTAATATTAAATGTACCTTGAATAAGAATAATTCTTAAAATTGCAGCATGCTTCTGCAGTCTGATTTTGTACCTGTTGGTGAAGATCAAAAGCAGCATTTGGAGTTGACCCGTGACTTGGCTGAACGGGTTAATAATTTGTATGGAGGAAGAAAGTGGAAGAAATTAGGCGGGTGAGTAATTGTCTTTAAACTGGACATAAAAACCATCCATAAGGTGGAGTTGGGATTATTGAGCTTCTTTTATAGATTTTTCACTGGGCCTGACCATTTTTGCTTTTATTTTGTACGTTTATGACAGCCGAGGGGGTAATTTATTTAAGGCAAGTTTTGTTTCAGCCCATTCAAAAGAGCTAATGAATCATAATCCAAAGGAATGTTATTTTTTTTTCTAACAGCACTTTCTGTGATGTAGGTTCCAGAGCCCCTTATACCTCCAGCTGGAGCCAGGATAATGTCCCTAACCGATGGCCTGTCAAAGGTTTTCTATTTTCCTGCTTAAGTGTACATTCAATACACACACAACGATTCTATATCAAATTATTTAGTAATATCTGCTGGTTCATTTGGTGAATAAATCATTAACTCTTGAAAATTCAGTTGGTATGTTAGATAGATTTGTTTTGAGCATCAAGGAATGCAGAATGTTAGATGATAGAAGTTAAAGGGGGTTGGGTGCTATCAATGACAATTTTAACGAATTGGATTGCAGAACAATATTAATTGTTTTGAACTTATAAATTTATTTTTACATTTATTATGTATTCAATTTTGTAGATGTCAAAGTCTGCACCTTCTGATCAATCCAGAATCAATATTCTTGATCCTAAAGATGTAAGTAAAAAGAATTCATTTTTTACTTAGGCCTTACTGCGCAGTGCATGATATTGATTGTTTTATGAACTTGTTAAATGTAATCAATGATTCAATGTGGGAATTTCATGTGGCTTGTAATTGATTGAAGTTAGAGGCACCAATTGTGATTTGCACATGGTACATCGGTAAATATCATATCTCATCACAAGCATGGTCTTATAGGCAGTAACATTCAACTATGAAAAAAACTGTATGATTACTGATTCAAATTCTGGAAGCTGTGGGGGTAAGGCTGTATCTACCCCTCCCCATATCCCACTAGGTTGAATACTAGTGTAGTCCCTACTCCTTTGACAGTTATTTCTCTAATTTGATAATTTTTCTCATTTTTATTTGAAAAAAATAATAATTTGGAAAAAATAATCATATATGCTAGGTGCTGTGATTTTAACGGAAGGAGTACATACTCTTAGTTTTAGAGGACTGAAAATGTGATCTACCGGGCTGCCCTATGCCTCTTGATCCTCGTCCAAACTAATGCACCATATAGTAGCTTCTGCATAAACAGGGAATTCGATGTGAAAAAGGGGACAGACACATGTATTTGATGTTCAAGCAAACACCCACTATGTGTACTTAATTTGCAATGCTTTTATTGTCAACCTCACTGATTGAAGTGTTCATTCCAACTTGCATACTAAGAAATGAATAAATTGAAGTTTTTCATCTATTCTGTAAATGGTAGTTTTCCTTTGCTTGCTCTTGCTCTAAGTGGCTTATTTGATGTTGTAGCTTATAGCAAACAAGATCAAACGGTGCAAAACTGATTCATTTCCAGGGTTAGTACTTGTAATATTACTATATGATGATCTTGGTTCTCAGAGGTTTAGTCTATAAATGCTTTCTTTTTTCTTCATTCACTTGTTTTCTATAAATCATTCTTTTTGGTGTTTGCTAAGTTCTCAAACTACTCGTGCACTTAATGATAAATCTTACAGCTTGGAATTTGACAATTCTGAGAGGCCTGAATGCAACAATCTTCTTTCCGTATATCAGCTTATTTCAGGAAAGACAAAAGAGGTCAGAAATACTATACATTGTGATTAGCATTATTTTTGTCCTGAATATATTCTTCTGAATCTTCCTTGATCAATTAAGTGTTTCTAATGCTCTCCATGTCTAAATTTTTGCTTTATGATTTCATTTTTGTGTGTGAAGCTTAATAGTGTGAGCTTTAGGACTAGGAGGCTGTCAGTGTCTAGTGTCTAGTGTCAGTCTTTGTAAATTGTTTAAAAAATAAGAGATATTGGGCTAATGGGTTGCTGCAAATTGCAAAGTATTTGACTAGGATGGTCTTATTATATTTATATTTAATACGCTTCTAGAATATGTATCTGTTTTTAAATTCATGATCATGAATTAGTTTGATAGGGAATTGGGTTTTATGGTGTGCTTAAGTCCTCCATACCGAAGTTTGGGATGCACAGTGAAATTCTTAAGTAGCTTGTTTCTCTTCCCTTGATAACTAGCTTTTAAGGTAGGGTTTTCCCAAGTACTTACCATAATTCAGTTTCTCAAATTATGGGATTAACATGAGTAACTTCCTCAACATATTGCCAGCAATTGAGAAGAATTCTTAGCCATTAATTTGTGAAAGAATTGTTTCCAGTATGCCCAGTCGAAAGTCTGGTGATGAGATGAAATATTGAATTTTGTGCTAGTAGAAAAGTTCCTTTTTAAATTTTAAAGGGTTACATTTAATTAAAATAATCCCCAATCACGCAGTAATTTCTGACTTTCAAACACTTCAATTCTACTTGATACCCATTTTTATATGCAGGAAGTTGCGCAGGAATGCCAAAACATGAATTGGGGCACATTCAAACCTCTTTTAACAGATGCCTTGATTGATCATTTGCATCCAATTCAGGTTTCACCTACTAAATGTTACCTTTTGCAAGATTAGTGATGCACCAATAATGATGGTCTAGTCTGCTTACAGATTTACATTTTCCTCGTTTACTTGTTTGCTGCGGAATCCATCTTATATTGTAAGGCTTCTGAATGGATAATTTTTTGGCTGATGCATCAACAACTTAGCCCATATACTCTCCTTATTAGTCAGCATTTCTAGTAGTTTTTAACTACTAAAAAGTTCACTTTTGATTTGGAAAGAATGATTTTATGTTTGTATTTTGATTGTATGGGAATAAGCTTTCTTTGGATAGTTTTGTCATTTGTGTAAAACTAGACACACATATCCCATGTTTTGCATGGAAGCAAAACAAAACCAATCCAATTTCAATTCTGAAAAGAACTAGGATTAGGCAGGAAAAATTCTATAAAATGGTGACATCCAAAACCTGCACCGTTTAAATATTTTGGTTTGTTTCCCTTATAAAAGTTGGTATCCTATATTTTTTTAGTGAGCACAGAGCACAGGTTTTGTGTTATCAATCCTATTTTATTTTTTTCTCCAACTTTGGCAGGTTCGCTATGAGGAAATCATGTCCGATTCAGGATATTTAGATGAAGTTTTGGCACAAGGTGCTAGAAATGCAGCAGATATAGCAGATACTACACTTCATAATGTTTACCAAGCAATGGGATTTTTGAGGAGACAGTGATAATTGATGCCAAATAAATTAAGATTCGGGAGAAAACAACGCAGCAACTTAAAAGTTAACTTTTGGATGATTCATGATCGGCCTCAAAATTTTGGAGTAATCTTATGGGCATAACTGGAAATGGAAAGGTTATTTGATGCAAAGCCTAAAGGTTCCATTAGTTCTTGATGCCATGGGCTCTGCATCTCCTTCATATTTCTGAGTTTGATTGCTGCCTTCATTTTATTTCTATTCGCCAATCTCTTCCATTATTGTTTACTTGTATTTTATAATGAATTCACCGAATTGGTAAATGGTTTCGCCATTGTATTTGACGGAGGCACCCGATCTTGTCATCTTAATTCTGTCCCCAACAAGTTCTCATGATGACGACACAACCCACTGTTGTCTCTCATTGATTGGATCTTCATTGTCAATTGCTCATTTTATTAAGTTTCTTGTTTTTCAATTTAGTTCCTGGCAGATAATACTAAGATAATAAATATGCTTCATAAAACCAATTAAATGAGAAAGCACACAGCACCATTATTTTGTTGACTAGCATAATAACCATTCATGTCTTGTGAAGATAGTTGAAAAACACTTGATAGAGGATCTTTTGTTCAACTTACTGTATTTTCTAATTGATTCATTTTTCGAGGTCAAGAGATTAATTTAAGAGGCTGATATTTCTTAACATGTCCTTTTATACATTCGGATTTAGGAATTAAACTCTTGATTACATAAGGAGTATAATTATTTATCAGCTGTATCCCACACTAAATTGGTATTTGCTAAAGGGGTAAATGACATCATAGTGGCATTCTTATCGACATCGAATAGTTACTAAAAGGCAGAATATTGAATCATCCAATCATACATAGCATGTAAACTTCTCATCTAGGTGTCGTTTGTTTGATATACAGAAAGAAGTATTTTCTTTTTTTCCCGATTTAGACCGCAAGGAGTCTTTTGATGCACCACCGAACTAGTTCGATGAATAGATGTGAATGTGATAGGGCATCTGCAAAAACCATTACAGACAAACACCAAGTGACTTCATTTTTATTGTAAATTGCTTTCATTATCTTTTCTTTATGGGCACCAAAAGAATAAATGATGGGTCTCTAATCTCTTATCAGAAACACTGCTGACTTTGTGTAGGTAGGGATGAACTAGAAAGACTAAAGACACATGCCAGGGTCCACCATTGGTTTATTTAATCTTTTTAAAGATTCTCGTATGCAAATAAAAACATTCATCTGCAAAAATGTTTATGATATTTCACTTCTTATGTGGGAGTGGTTTTATTTTGCCAATGAAGATCAGCCATGTGTGTGATTCATGCGTAGAGAATAAACTGTTATGCAACACCTACATGAAACAAATTTGATGTGCAATTAGAATAAGAATTTTCAGCTTATTTCCGAGATTGAAATTAACAAAACATCTTTTAGATTTTCAACTGGCTTAATTATATCTCTAGTTCCTATTCTTATTTTTATGTTTAATTTAAATTCTATATTCTAAAAAATTTTAATCTGATTTTTATATTTTAAAAATATTTAAAACTGTTCTTTTTGTCAATAGTTTTTGAGCAATTAAAGGAAATATAATATATTTTATTTCTGTTGACATTTGTTTACATTCTATCAAAAGAACTTATTGAGTTACTTTTAAAAATATAATTAATTTAATTTTTTTTTATAAATTTAAGGATAATATTCAACATAAAAAAAATTATAGAAATCAAAAACATAATTAAGCGTTTACGATGATCGATATTAAGAGTGTCTGAATTATTATTCATCACGTTTCCCTATCTCACGACATCAATTCTATGAACAGAACAGAACAAGGTGGTCTCCATCTTTTGGGAAAAAGCAGCTCATAAAGTTCTATTGTGTGTATTCTTGTCATCTTTAGATTGGAAAGAAAAGAAGAAAAAAAGACAAGGCTTCGTAATAACTAATAATAGTAATAATAATAATAAATAAATAAAAAGACAATGCTTCTACAAAAAATAACACAATGCGTGGCTGCTCGTGTTCTTTATAAGAAAAAAAATGTTTTTTTGCCATAAAAGTAGCAATAATTAGATATGAAAATTTATGTTACACTTATCTTCTTTCAAGCAAAATTGAGAATGCTATCATACGTTAGATACATGAGATAAAATGAAAACAACGATATTATAAAACAGAAAGAAACGAAAGTGTGCTTCTCATCTATATTCTAATTAATAGACAAATAAAATGGAGTGGCCCTTCAACGTCTCTTTATATATTCTTGCTTTACTTTTATTTTTATCAAATGAAAGGACGATTTAAAATATCTCATTTCATACTCTGTACTTTTTTTTTATTTTTTTCCTTTTTTTTTCTCTTAATTCTCACTCTTTTATTTTCTACTATACTGTTTTTACAATCACATGAAATTGTTGCGGTACATTATCTTCATGTTAACATGCCTCTGATAAACAAACATGAATTTCATTATTTTTTTCTTTTGTCTGATAGCACGGTCAAATATATAAAGTAAAAACTTTAAGAAAATCCAAAAGCTTGTTTTGATAATAAAGGAAAAATGAAAATGGTGAACTCTACCGGTATACCGATCTCACCACGTAACGATTAATTACCATACTAATTAAAGAAAGAACATGATTTGACCGTTGAAACCAATGTAAATTTTAAAGTAATATTACAAGACTTGCAACTACATTTTATGATGTGTTTACGTATTATTTAATTAAGCATAACTGAATTCATTAAATATCATAAGTTAACCCAAGAATTTTTTTTGTCACCATATATTACACTTTTATATCTACTAACCTTACTAAAGATTAATCTATATTCCATACTGAGTAATTTTAATGAAATCTCCCTTTTCAATAATATATATATATATATATATATATATATATATATATATATATATATATATATTTGGCTTTTTTCTATTCACAATACTCAAATGCAAATTCTTACTAAAATGATTCAATTATATTCTTACTTCTAGTTAGTACCAACATAAGATTGAATACACAAAAATTGAAATATGACATTTCATTGTAAAACAATTGAGCTAACATTTCAATAAGAACTTGAATGTTTGTCTAATGTTAATAGTGTTACTGAAAAAGTAGTTTACAGATAAAGTATTAGTAGGCATTAGAATTGACTCTATTAGTATAGTTGTTGTAACTTTACACTAATGTTTTAATCGGTTTGTTAGTTTTGTTAAAAATATTAGGGATCATAATTCATTGTCATATTAGTATGTTTTATTTTAATTTTATTATATATTGGTTATTTTAAGGTAAAATTGTTGGAAGTTTAATATTTGAGGGGTATAAAGTCTCTCATGATCACTTAGAGATGAGACCTATTACGTGTATATAAATGAAAATAAACCTTATTTTATAAGACTGAGTTAAGCCTAACACACGTTTCAGGAAAAAAAAAAAATCTATACAAAATCTAAAATAAATTATTTATCGAGTAATATTTTTTTAATTGCATCTTCTACTTTAATAGCAGTCCATTTATAAGAGCACTGGAATGACTATAAGATAGTTGCTTTCAAGAGAGGATCAAAAGAAAATGGGAGGAGGTTGAATGATTGGTGCATAACATTCTCTGATATTTTTTTTTCTCTTCCTAGTTATCACAATATATAGGATTTAGAAGTAATGTGTTGGTACTATACCAATGCTATAAATATCACTTGCCACATCTCATAATTAGCCATAAGATTCAGAACAAGTGAACAACACATACTCTTATTTACTTGACCCTTTTTCTTTGTTGGTCACTTTAATTTGATTTTCTGTCAAAAACAACTTTGATCAGAGACATGGACAGAAAGACTAAGTTGAGACAACAGGCCGTCTTCATGCGAACTTCACTCTTTGATGAGGTCTTTAGTTTCCACTTTCTTTTTGTTGTTTACATTTTCTTTTATACCTTTCTCCTTTATTTATTAGATTTGAATTATGCCACAACTTTTTGTATTGGCAAAAGTCACTATCTTTTTCTCTTTTATTGATTTCGAAACTACCGAGTGAGATTTTTTCTTTAATTACATAATATTAATTTCAAGAAATCTAACTCAGTTAATTAATTAGTAAATTATTTAATATCATTTCTATTTTTTATAGATAAAAAAATTTAAATATTATAATTAATTAACAATTTTTATAGTATCACTTAAAAATAGATTAACATGTATGATAAAGTTGTTAGTTTTTATGATAATTATTTTAAAAATCAAATTTAAAATATTTTTAATTTAGTTGATAATATAAGAAAAGGGTGTTAAAAAGTGTACTTTTAGCACATCTCTTTAGTGCATTTTCATTTTCTTGAAGGGGAATGAGAATTTTTTTTATTTTTTTTTTTACACTGCAGGAATGAGAAAGTTAGAAATGTGAGAAGTTATTTTATAATCTAGTTATAGTTTCTGCTTTTACTCTTATTTGGTATTTCAATTATTTTAAAATTTTAAAATATTCCTGAAATTATTAAATCTAACTAAATAATATAAATATATTCAGAAATGTTTTTGACGGCCAAAAGAAGTATACTAATAATAAAAAACCAGACATAACACAACGAATTGTCAAAGGTTTAGTCCAAAAATTGAATACAATCCATATATTCCTAATCATAACAGTGAAGGTTATAATGCTTCTAATGGAATTTCTGAAAATAGAATATTATGTTGTGAAACAAACGCACCTCTGCTACAAATTGCAAAACACATGTTTTCAAACGAACCGAATGTAGCCTACTAAAAATAGTCATGAAAATTGAAAAGATTCAAATAAAACACACAGTAATAGCTTGTTTTATGCTCCTTGTTTCCTAAACGAACAGGGTTAAGTAGTTTTCCTTTCTTTATTTTCTGTCGGAATTTTTTATTTTGCACATCTTGAATTTATCTTTGATGTTGCTTTAGGGGTTCCTTGATGAGCAATTCATTCAATTAGAGGAATTGCAAGACGATGTTAATCCCAATTTTGTGGAAGAAATTGTAACCCTTTTCTACAGTGATTCTGTAAGACTCATCTACAACATAGAACGAGCACTGTGAGTGGAATATGTCTTAATTTATTCTTTTTTTTAAAAAAAAAAAAAACTCTGCAATTATTATGGGTCAATTTGCTTAAAATTAACAAAAAAAATTTAAAAGTGATTTTTTTAAAATGATTATTTAAGAAACAAATAGGATTTATTTCTTCAAAAAAATAGAAAATTATTTTTATAAGTTCACAGAATATAAATAAACATATTAGAAAATAAAAATTATTGATAATAAGGTTAAACAAACATACAATTACTTTTCTCTTGATCCCATAGCAAGTCTAATGTGCTACGTACTTAGGATGAGTAAGCCACCGAATTTCACCAAGCTAGATGATTGCATGCATCAATTCAAGGGTAGTTGCTCAAGGTGAAATTAATGCTTCTCACTATTTAAGAATATAATTTTGTTTTTCTTCGATAATTTTTTCTTAATTGAGATATTGTTTCAATTCAAGGGTATTATCTTACTGTTATTACTATTATTTTTTTCTTAACGACAATCAAGAGTTATGTCATTGATTTACTATATGTTCTCAATTTATTGACAGCATCGGAGCAAAGAAGGTGAAGAATGAATGTAACAGATTCAGTGAATATTGTGCAGCAGAGAACATTGAGGGGTAGTTTTATGCTTGAGCTATTTATTTATGCAATAAGTAAACGTTCTTGTAACTAACAAATTTTATTCTCATCACTCACATAATTTTGGATTTCACTAATGAGTGACATGGGTGATTAATGTCGTAAAAAAAAATAAAAAAAAAAAAACCTTTTCAGATGCTTCAGGACTTTCCAACAAATCAATGTAGAGTATACGACTTTGAAGAAGAAACTCAAGACTTACTTTCAGGTATCACACTTTTAGTGTCATTTTCTGTTACTGTTGATGATGTTATGCCTTTCTGTCAAGTGTAAAACTTTATTTTCATATGTAAAACGATTTTTTAAATAATAATAATAATAATAATAATTATTACTATTATTATTATTATTTTTATTATATATGATGAAACGAAGCAATGAACTAATATTAGTGTTTATTTATTTTCTTTGTCTATGTGTCTTCATGTTATTCAGCTAGCGAACGAAAGCTGCTCGAATTAAACGATGTGACTACTTTTTGATGCTGTTCCAGTTTACCTCAGTACCGGACCATTCCAGCAAAGTATTGTACAGTACCAGAATAATGATATTTATACATATTTTTTTTACACCATTATTTGACCATTTTCTTTGAATAAAAAGAAAATTTACACATTATATTTTTTTTATTTTTTTTAAAAAAGAGCTAATATCCCAACAGACAAATTGGTAATTATTAGACTTGTTGTTGTTAATATAATTTTGTCTAATAAAAATATTTGTTATTATAAATACCATTGACGTATACTAATAATATGATGCAGTTGATTCTGTACCTAAGATTTCAACCACTTGCTACCACTGTGGTTTACAATATAATTCATTCATGCTATGCTATGCCTTAACTTTTTATGTCAAAAAAATTATTCATTAATAAGTATATATTTATGTGTCAATATAAAAACATGCATTCTTAGTATATCATAATTTGTACACAATATAATATTTATATTAACATTATTTTTCGTATGACGAAAATTATGTTAACGGAATAAGTCTAACTGCTACCATATTTTGTCTGTTAAGGCATGGAATTTTTTTATGGTGTTCTAATCCAACTATATTATATATATTTCTGAGAGTGAGTTAAGTAAATTTAGGTATACAACTATATATTAAGGACATCTAAAATCAGTTAGTTAAGTTGAATGTTTAAATTCTTAGTAAATTTTTTATATTTATTTTCAATTATTATAGATACAAAATATAAAATTATATATAAATGATCAGCATTTAACGTTATGTCACTACTCAAAGAAGTCACATACTCACAGTCACGTAACTGTAAAAAATTTCACATGTTTTGATTTTAACCACTAATGCTTGGATAACAGAATTAATATACACACCCCTCTCGGCCCATTTTATATTGTTAACCCAGCAAATACTCTATCTCATCTTTTGGGCTAGCCCCACCAAACACCAACATCAAAAAAAACTCTTCCGTACCCAAAAGGCCCAAATCCGAACTTGTAAAATAATGAATAATATTATTTTTTTTGGATTTTTTTAGAACACACTTATTGTGATAGAAAAATTATTTTTATTTATCAAATATTTTCTTCATTTAGAGACTACATCATATTATACTATACTTCCTTCAAATATTTAACTTTGAAAAACAACATATGGGCTTATCCTATCAAATGTTGTATTCGACATTTGAGAATCTTTTAACCCCACAACAATAAAATCTTCCCTCGTAATCGATCAGTGTCTTAAAGAAATCACAGTTAGTTGTTCTTATAATGATTTTTTTTAACATATGAATTGCGTCCACGAATATCTTTGATTTCTTGCTCCTAATAATAACTCTCACTTTAACTATAGACATAATTATTGCACCCTCTCCATGATATTCTATGAACTTGGACACGTGGGGAAAAGTATTTTTTTTATGCTCAATCAGTGAAATACATAAATTATTATAAATTTGATGATACTCATGTACTATTCCTGCTTATAACAGAACAAACAAATGCAGAGACCAAAACCTAATGAAAAAAAAAAAAAATTAGGGACGAAGACTCGTAACGAAATGTTTAGAGATTAAAATTCTCATTAAAAAATTTAGGGACAAAAATGTATTTGACACTAATAATTTTATATCCCTACTTATACTTGGCATGACATATTTTAATCTATGTTAAGTTTAATTGGTTTGGCAATCATTAAAAAAATATCAGAATTAAAAAAAGAAGTTAGAAGAATGTAATCAAATTCAATTATATTATCGAAACTAAAACATATTTAAATCTTTAAAAATTAACATCAAGGTGATAATATATTGAGATAATGATAGTTACAATATCATTAATTAAAAAACAATATATCTTTTTAACATTTAAGAAAGGAGGTTATGGTTAATTAAATAAAATAGAAAATAGAAACATGGATAATACGATAATACGAGTGTACAAATTTTCGGTTTAACATTTTTTTTATATTAAAACAGATTTAGAAATAACCGATCAAATTTAAATCTTTACTTTTTATTCATTTTTAATGAATTTGTGACTTTTGGCGCATTAAATTTATATTTCTATTCACTTTTTATATTTTTTTTTGTTAAATTAAGTCGATTTACATATATCCTAATTTTAATGTATACATCTGATCGATAAATTACCAACGGGTGATTCTAAATTTATAAAATTCTCTTACTTTTAAAAGTAACTTGAGAAAGTCCAAATGAAATTGATACCCCAATAAGGCACTTTATACCTACTTTTATTTTTTTACTTTTTCTACAATAATGACACTTAAAATTAAACCTAAAACATCACTCATATGTGATACTCTGATTCTCTATCACTGTCCAATTTCAATGGTCCTGTTTACCAGCTTTTATATAAGTCGTCCTTTTCATGCCAACTCTTTTAGTTATTATATTTATGAAAATATATCATTTAACGATATCGATTTAGATAATACCATAAAGGAAAATTTCAAGTATTAAATTATATATAATTTTTAAATTTTTTTTTATTAAATTGATATTTTATTTTTTAATGTATTCAATCATATTAATAAAATCAAATTACCAGAAAAAATAAACAATATATAATTAGATGCATGAGAGATGACAATTAGCATATCATATTATTAAAAATATCAATAAATATTTTTTTACAGAAGAATTAAAATGAATTTCAAAGTATTTATTTAAGATTTTTTAAAATTTTACTCTTTACAAAAATTAAAATAAAAAGACCTACTTAATTTAGAATAAAATGACTATTTCCTTAAAAAAAAAAAAAAAAGAGCATTTTGGTACCATGAAGTTGAGGTTACGAAAGGGGATGTTATTAAACCAAAAAATAAAATCACACTAGTCGGTGGACAAAAGAAGAGGTGTACGAATAGAAATATTGTGACGTCGCATTCTAGTTATAGTAACTAATCTTTTTTTATAGGAAAAATGAAATGAATAAGAATAATTATGTCGGAGGTAAAGCCTTACTTGACACAAAGCAAGACAAGATAGTTATTGACATTAGAGATAAGGATATCCGATTGTGACCAAGACAAGAGATAAGAAGCACTTTTGTAAGAGAAAATAACAGAGCATTCTGGTTTGAACACAGGTTTGTTGAAACTGATAACGTTGGCAGTTTTGTCTTATGGTTGCAAGAGACTATGTGTATTTCTAAACTCTAGTGGTGATTGATTATGTTTAGGTGTTGTGAGTTTTAAGAAGGGATCTCTTTATGGACGCTGAAAATGGTAAAGGTGTTTCTACCATAGACAGAGCCTCGAGTGAGGAACTTGACGATGATGGCAGAATCAAAAGAACAGGTTAGCATATGCTATTGCTTTCGTTATCTATGTCTTGCTAAGGTTGTCTCGTACAACCATGCGTCCTATCTTCGGCTTCAAAGAAGAAAAACAGAAGAAAGTGTGAGGAAAAATAGAATAAATAACTAAAGATGCTAATATTCAATTAAATATTTAATTATGAAGAAAGACAGGAGAAAAGGAAAGAAGGTAAAATAATAACTATTAAAATAATATTAAATTATTTATTTATTTTTAATATAAAAAATATAATATTAGAAATATAGTATTTTTTCATACTTTCCTCACTTTTTATGACTATTATGAATAGAAAGAAAAATATATAAATCTTATTCTTTTTTTATTTCCTTTAAAATAATTATTTTCTCTAAATTCCAGCATATCAATGTTTTCTTTTTAAAGTTTATTTCCTTGCAAGTTGCAACTTACATCTTATTTTCTATATTGCAATAATTATTTTTTTTAAGTTTCTCTCTTTCAATCAAACGGACTCTTTATATTCTAATTTCAATGCAAACAATACTTAATTATGTATGTTATATAAAAATTAATAAAAACAATGATGATTCCCAATTAAATGGAGAAAAAATTATTCCTCTATTCTAACTTGTTATCTTTTATATTAATTAATTTCTATTCTACATACATTTTTAAATTTAAATTTATAAGTTAGATAAATAATAATAATGACATTTCATTTAATAGAGGTATTTTATACAATAAGAGATTGTTTAATTAAGAATTATCTAATAAATTCTCTTTAATTTGACCTGGGTTAGGTATGGTCACCAAACTACTTTTTATTTCGCAGTTAATATATCTGCTAATGTGTATGATGAAACCATATTTTTTGGGAAAATTTTCTTTTAAAAAAGATCTAAGTAAAATTTACTTAAATATATTTTTAGTATCTTAAATTTAAAATAAATTTTAATTCCTTCAATATTTTAAATGTAATTTTGATTATTTAAATTTTACTTAAAAGTGATTATAATATTATTTAATCCAATATAGTTAAAACAATAATTTTAAAAAACAGTTGAAGTATTAAAACATTAATTTCGAAAGGATTAAAATTAAATGAATATTTTAGAAAAGACGAAGTACAATTTTTTTTATTATGTCAATAAATCTAACTGAATTAACTAAATATTAAATAAATATAAACTCTCTGACGCACACTTAACTCCTAATGAAAAATTGTTGATCGTTGAATTTTTATATTCAATTATAAGTCGAGAAACAACTTTTATTGATTTATCCAAAGGGCACGCAAGTTTAGGTACCGTTTAAATTATGTCAGAGTGTTTTAAATTGATAGGAAAGGTGGCGGTTACACATTCGTCCCAATTTTGGTGGAATCAACACAGGAAAGAGAAATATTATGAGAAGAAAATCACCAAGATATATAATGGAAAAGTATTTAAACATACTTTATTCTCAAATTAATTTCTATAATGAAAACCTAATCCAATCAGTTATGAGTAAACATTGATTCAGTCACTTTTATATTTTTTTATTACAATGGCATTTTTACTACTCGTACACTATAGATTTAGGCTCTATATATGTATAAGAAAATCAGAGATGATTTCATAATTACAAATACTAAATTAATAATATTTTTTATCAACAATATTATGATTATTGGATGAATGAAAAAATTAGGTATATATTTAAATATCATTTGTATTTGTTTGAGCATAATAGGGTGTAATATTTTGTGTATGGTTTTGATTGGTTGTTGCAGGGAACGTGTTGACGGCAACGACGCACATAATAACTGTGGTAGTTGGAGCAGGAGTGTTGGCTCTGGCTTGGGCCATAGCCCAATTAGGATGGATAGCTGGCATCGCTGTTATGATAATCTTTGCATCCATTTCCATTTATACTTACAATCTCATAGCTGATTGCTACAGATACCCTGACCCATTCAATGGCAAGAGAAACTACACTTTCATGCAGGCCGTCCATGCATACCTAGGTACATAAATTTGTGAAAAAAAAAACACGGACAATTAAACAATTAATTATAAAAAAAAAGGACAATCAAATAATTAATTATAAAATATGAAATATAAAGAAATAAGAATGAAAAAAAATAATAATAAAAGAAGTACATCTATTATATATTTTTGTAAGTTAGCAGAGAGATTGATTGCATTACTAATTTCGGTTATGTGGAAGCTAAAAATTAAGAATGTAAAAATTGTACACTCATCGAAATTAAATCATATCTACATTCAATTTCGAAGGTTTTAATTCCGTATTTCAATTTAACAATTATCAGGTGGAAGAATGCACGTGTTTTGCGGATTAGTTCAATATGGGAAGCTCGCTGGGATTACAGTGGGATACACTATAACTACATCTACAAGCTTAGTGTATGTTATTACATTTAATAGCTAACTATATTTTGTTGCTGATTTGATTGATTGTGTATAATTATAATCATAATCTGCTGAAATGAGGGACTCTGTATTCATCTCATTGTGGCAGGGCTATAAAGAAGGCCATTTGCTTCCACAAAAGAGGTCGCAAAGCTTATTGCAAGTTTTCAAATAATCCTTTTATGATAGGTTTTGGGATCTTGCAAATTTTATTGTCTCAAATCCCAAATTTCCACAAGTTAACATATCTTTCAACCGTGGCTGCTATTACCTCTTTTGGTTATGCATTCATTGGAAGTGGACTTTCTCTGGCAGTGGTGCTCTCAGGTATATAAATATATACGCCTTTCACCTATATAAATATTTTTCCAAAAGCTTTCTAACATTAATTACAAAACTTTTATTCCATATATTTTTTCTAAAGAATGTCACTAGCTTGATAGAAGTTGGTACTAGCTTCTTTTATGGATGTCTCCCTGTGTACAAAGTTGTTTTTAATACAAAAAATATGTATATAATTAGACAATTATTTGTAAAACGTGAAAAAAAAGAAGAAAATATTAATAAAAAAATAATTTAATAAACAATTATATTACAAAAGATAATTAAATAATTAATTATAAAATGTGAATATATATATATATATATATATATATATATATATATATATATATATATATTAACTGGTTTCAATAAAAAAAAATATACGTTGAAGAATACTTATAACTTAGTTAGCTGATAAATCGCGTGTTTGAGTACGGTGTGTAACATTCTTTTTATATAGATTGGTGTATATTACTTACTGTAAAGTCATTTGGGGGTGTGAACAGGTAAAGGAGAAACAACCCGTTTATTTGGGAACAAAGTAGGTCCAGACCTATCTGAAGCAGATAAAATTTGGAGTGTTTTCAGTGCTTTGGGGAACATTGCACTTGCTTGCTCTTATGCAACAGTTGTTTATGATATAATGGTAACAACACATTATTATCTAATTAACTATCCATCATTGTATTAAAATTTAGAAAGAAAGACATGGACTTGACTGTTATAGCAAATTGGAATTATAAGTGATTCCATTATCTCTGCATTATTTAGGACACGTTGAAGTCATATCCACCAGAATGCAAACAGATGAAAAGGGCAAATGTGTTAGGAATCACAGCAATGACAATACTTTTCTTGCTATGTGGTGGCCTTGGCTATGCTGCTTTTGGAGATAACACACCGGGGAACATCCTCACTGGCTTTGGATTTTACGAGCCATTCTGGTTGGTTGCCCTTGGAAATGTCTGCATTGTAACCCACATGATTGGAGCATATCAGGTTAGAACTTGTAATTTCTCCTAGTGTAGGTCTTGAAAATTTTATTTATGGTTAGAACTCATTTTTATACAATTCCTTTCTACGTATACATACATGGACTAATGTGATCATGAAAGGTAAAACAAAGTTAATTTTAGTGATGCCTCAACATAAGTAAAAGAAGCTATACACAAATGTTCTCTACTCTTAACCTAATACATTTCTTGTGTGTGTATATGTTGAATTATAATGTCTAATACTTTAATGTGAGGTATCATTAATTATGATGAAACAGGTGCTTGCTCAACCTCTATTTCGTATAGTTGAGATGGGTGCTAACTTGGTGTGGCCACGTTCAGATTTCATAAACAAGGAATACCCTACAAAGATGGGTTACTTCACATTCAGTTTCAACTTATTTAGGCTAACTTGGAGGACGATATACGTGATAGTGGCCACAATTATTGCGATGGCGTTGCCGTTTTTCAACGAGTTTCTTGCCCTGCTTGGAGCAATTGGGTTTTGGCCTCTCATAGTGTTTTTCCCAATACAGATGCACATTGCACAGAGGCATATAAAAACGTTATCATTGAAATGGTGTGTGCTCCAGCTATTGAGCCTTGTGTGCTTCCTTGTTTCAGCTGTCGCCGCAGTTGGTTCCATTCGTGGAATTAGCAAGAATATCAAAAAATACGAACTTTTCATGTATAAACAATAGGCCATGTAACATTAACATTCAACTATTTTATAATAGGTTAATTTTTTTTTTTTGTTCCAGTGTGCAATAATTTCGATGAGATTTGAATCTAATGACAATAAGACTTTGTACCCATTATTTTAATCTTTTCACCATTAGACAGATGCTAATGATTCATATAATAGGTTATAGAATTCTACAATAATTTTGAATTTTTTTCCCCATCTATATATACACATGCAGGATAATCAAATTATACAGTACATTGTAGGATTTGTCAAAAATTCGATGACCGACCAAGTTCCACCGTAACCGACCAAATCCCGGTCCTAATACATTTTTAGTTTCATTATCATTTTCAAAATTATAACTAATTCTAACTATTCTCAAACCAATATCTACCGTTTTGATATCACATTATGAGGACAAGGTTGAAGCTCGAAGAGAAGAAAAACAAGTAATTCATGAAAGAAATGTAAAAGAAATATTGCTATTGTAAAAACAAATACTAATAATACGATGATGAACAACTTTTCCTAGTGATTAGTCCAAAAGCCAATATGGAACTCAAGATTTGGCCTAATCCAGTTATCTGATTTAAGCTGTCACTGTGGATATTGGCTCAGTTTATTTTGAATGATAAAAGATTTGTAAAAGAAATACTGCTGAAGTAAAAATACTAATATCAAGAACGATCTTATTTTATTTACAACCAAGTGCAATGCATCGCCTATTAACCAATTCACTAATCGAATATACGTATTTCTGTTCGCTTGTATAATTTTATATAACTGAATGTATGATCTGTCTATTGAGTTTTAAATATAAGATGTTTTGGGTTTTTGGGTTATGTTTAAATCACACTTTTTGTTAGCTTGGTTAAATAGTGCATAATATTATAATTTTTGAAAAAAATAATTAGTAATAAACTATAAAAGTTCTTCACTTACAGACAAAATAAAATTTCATTGTTAATTCTCAAAAATATATTTCATCAAATTTGTCTCTCCTCTTTTTTATTCTGATGGCTATCAAATTTGTCTCTAAATTGTGAAATTTATTTATACCCTTATTTATTTAACTAATATATATTTATTGCAGATTACGAATTAAAAAAAAGTATAATGAGAAACTTTAAAATTATTGTCAAAACAAGAAAAATATTATATTTAGTATAAAATAACCTTAAATGACATTTTTTTTTAAAAAAGGAAGAGAATAAAGTATGCAACTTAACCGCTTTTTTGGCAGGGAACTTACGAAAGAATATATATATATATATATATATATATATATATATATATATATATATATATATATATATATATATATATATAGAGAGAGAGAGAGAGAGAGAGAGAGAGATTCAAGTACTCTTACTAATAAAAACTAATAACTACTAAAAACTAACCATTGCATAAAAAAAAAAAAAAAAAAAAACAGCTTTGGTTAGTATCCCATTATAAGCCATTTTGAAAATCAGAAGCTAAGGATTTAATGAGGTGCCCCATTTGTGCTTCAAGATATCTATGAAACTGTAATGGTTGAAAATAAACAGTGAACAAATTAGAATTATAAATGTGCCATTACCCCGGGTGATATATTCGATATTTGTGTTCCTAAAGTGAATATAGGTTCGTCCCAATGTCTATAATTTCAATTTCAACTCC
Source organism: Hylodesmum podocarpum (assembly GCA_026586105.1). NCBI lineage: Eukaryota > Viridiplantae > Streptophyta > Magnoliopsida > Fabales > Fabaceae > Hylodesmum > Hylodesmum podocarpum. The sequence goes on from JALJEV010000623.1 coordinate 6,956,895, forward strand.
TTTTCTTATCTTCCACATATTTATATGTGATAGTCGATTTCAAACGCATGCTTGTTGAAAGAATCTATGGTCCATATATATGTGATAGAGTATGTGAGATACACTTCTTCACGTCTTTGACACCTTTCGCTCAACACTCATCCAAAGAATATCCATTATGTTATTAGACAAACAAAAATATTCACAAATCACAACACAATGTTTTGAACATTGTCGTGACTTGTCACTTGACCCAAGTTTAGTACCTATGATAGATACAAGTATTTATTGGAACAAATATAGTGGATAGTGTTAGTAAACATGAAACACGGTACCGGGGTATATTGATAATTGAGAATGATGTCTTAATTTAAGCTTCAAATAATTATACTTCTAATAGATAGGAGTTAGTACTTGCAAAAGAGTGACAATAATACTTATATGAATCTAAAATGGATTATATTATGTGGACTAAGACTCGAGCACATATGATTTTCTCAAAATCCTCACATTACCCTTTAATAAATCGGAAGGCAAATGGATCTAATTTAAACTTTAAAATTTACTAATACAAGTACACCCAGAACATATAGATAGACAAAGAGATTTACTAATTTTTGAATTTTTTATTCATCAATTCATACTCACTCACCAAACTTAGTTATATATATATATATATATATATATATATATATATGAGTGATGGGGTACACTAGTGATAGACAAAATCATGCTAATAAATTATAACAAAATATTAATTAAGCTTAATAATCAAACAAAGTACAATACCGGTGTAGCAAAAATACAATGCAGGGAGGCAGTGTATTGTAATTGAGTGTTTCAGTTTGCTTTGATATTTAGATGCAGTCATTTTTAACTCCAAGATAAAAGATATCGGAGGTAGAATTATGTGAATTCCTCCAATAACTTCTTAATTCTTCTAACTAAATGATTTTATTTCTTAAGTTTGATTTAATTTATTTAACAAAACCTAACCTCGTAGCTCTAACTAGAGCACATCAATTCCAATTTCACGTTGTATTGCTTCTACCAATATCTTCCATCTGTATTACAAAACTAGACGAGTACCATGTGTTTTGTACAGTGAAGAAAACAAAGATAAAAAATGGTGAAGTAAAAGAAGAAGAGAAATAGTATAAGAGATGGGACATACCAACATGTAATTTTCTAAAAGTTGTAGAACATATTTTATATATAAATATAAAGATTACATAAATATCACTTTTTATTTATCAAACCTCACTTATAATTTTGTAATCATCCAAACTAAATTTTCCTTGAAAAGAACTCACGTGTAAGACTAAAAAATGTAAAAATCTATTCATGATATATATATTTCTTATTTATTTTTTCTATTCATTTTTTCACTCCCCTTAATATGTGCTCTGAATCCGTACCCTGACTAAAAGTTATTTTATTTTTGGTAACAAGTAATTGGTTATTTACATATCTTGTCAAATAGATGATAATAATGAAAGTATGAAAACTAAAAGAAGTTAGTCAAATGGAACACTGCAATAGAATGTGGGAGTCATGCTCCTGGTTACTTTAATTAGTTTGTGCCTTCGTGATTGGTTCGTGTTGTTATATTCAAATCCTTATAACACTAATGCAGTTCACAAAATTATGTGCCAATGAACAAATACTTCATGTGGACCGTTCAAATTGCACGACTAAGTTAACATGAGGCCCATTCCGCACCATGCTCATTAGCTTCTTCTCGCAATCAATAATGTTCCTCTGTTCATGTACCATAGAGTGCTCAAAGGATATAATTGAAATATTTGGATCAACATCAAATGGTTTGAAAGTTATAGATGTGTTTTTAATTTTTATTTCAAATCTTTCTCCAATTATAATCTAAATATATTTCAATTTATGTGGTCAGTGGGAATGAATATATGAACTACTGAGTACAGCATATCTGGATTCCCATTATTTAATGCCACCACTTGCCTATAAATATAATCATTGTACCACTCCACTATGTAACTTTTAATGAATGACAAACAGAGATATCTATATCTATATCTATAATGATGAATATTAGTTATTGAATTATTTTTCAATAAATTCTACAGAATATTAAGTGGAATTTAACTTTAATATTTATAATAATGCGTTCTTATTACATATAATAAACAAATACTTTTTCACACTTCTCATAATTAAATTCAGTCCTCTTTTCTAATATTTAAGGAATATTAAGAAAGATAATTGTTTACGGTTTCGAAAAGATGTTTCATGTAGAACGTGGATCTTTACTATGAAAATGATTGCACTTTTTTTTTAGAAGATATAGTGAGAACCTGTACATAGTTGTATAAAAAGATTAAATATTAATAATATGTATTAGGCTGTTTCTATAATTAGAAATTTTCCTTAATTTAAAGTAACATCAATCAAAATAAATCAAATTGATACCTCCACTATCCATTATTCCCTAATCTTTCTTTTAATATGTAAAGAAAATATATATTCGAAACTGAGGGAAGCTTTTTCCTACACGAATTTGATCAGCGGACATTTGTTAAGAAAGACTAAAAATAAATCACATTCGGGAGAACTGAAGGATAAGATCAAAGATCAAAGATATTCATATATGACATGACACGATAGGAATAAATAAAAAAGAAAAGAAAAGAAAGAGTTAATGAGAAATATAAATACTATACTTGCATTTGAATATCATTGTAATAAGAAAGGAGGTGTATAATGTTGTCATGTCTATTATATATCAAATAGTGTTTTGATTAATTAAGATAAGAATGATTGTTAAATTGATGAAAATATTTGTTTAAGGTTCATAAATTTAATTATAATTAAATTGTAACTGAATTGGTAATAATTAATATATTTAATATTAAGATAAATACGTATTTATTTGACGAATTTCTATAAATATTATGTTAAGTAATATTTATTTTAAAATTTTGATGTCTGAACTAAGGTGAAAAAGAGAACAATGTTTACATAGAAATCAATTACGATAGAAACGATTTAAGAAAAAATAATTTAGATGATATAAGTCTCATGTGTCTCACGTCACGATGATATTTAAATCGTTTATAATACACACGATTTGTGCGGTCTCGCGTGACAATGTGATAAATGCAGTACCTAAATCTGAATCATATGTTACAAGGATGATTTTAGACAAATGATGTCACTCATAGTCTTCCCTTCCCCTACAAATGTTATAATCTTACTAACACTACTTAAAACATAACATAATATATGTCCTATTTTTTCTCTTTATTGTCCATATTCTATATTTTCGCTTAAACGTAATCAAGGTTCCTGTACTTTTATATTGATAAAATTTATACTCAAACTTTAAATAATATATATAAGGTTTAATAGCCTCTCTTTAAGAATTCATCATGTTTTTTTTTTTTAAAAAAAGTTACAAGATAATATATTCAATATTTTTCTACTCTAGTGACTAAATTTATCAATATAAAAATACAGAGGCCATGGCTAAATAGGAACTAGAATATTACAAGTGAATAAAAAAATAGACTTAAATTTACTTATATTTTTTAAAATTTGGATAAAATTTAATCACCAATTTTTTTAAAACAAAATAAGTTTAGTCTGTTAAATTGATTTCGATGCAGCGCTTAAGGATTGAAATCATTATTTTTTTTAATTCGGATAAAATCATTAATTTTAAATCTGGAAAACCTAAATAAAATTATTTTAAATTTGAAAGATTAAAAATATATTTAATCTTAAACAGATAATATTACATTAAAGGAAGAAGATTAAAAATAGAAGAAAAAATTAAACTATTTAACAAAAGAAATTGAATAGTAACGAAAGAGATATTTGACAGAAACATGAAATGGATAAAAAAAAAAAAAAATTGGTCATTTTCAATGATAAATTCTTAAATTATTTATTAGATTTTACAATTCAATGGAAGAACCTATTTAAGTTCTTAAGTTATTTTCTTAATGAGTTCTTTATTATCGTGTATGATGTAAATATTCTGTTGTATTTTTACTTCAATTATAGGTTCCAAGTTAAGCTCTTAGATTTATTCAATTATAATTATTTTTTAATAAAATATATTGATGTGTTCCATTATTCATGTGATATCTTTGTCATTTATTACTCTCAAATGTAAGATTAAAAAAATATATTTTAAAAACTTGTCTTAAATTCTGGCGTTAGAGATGACGTAAGAACTCATATTACATTAGTTAAATAGTAGAATTTAAGTTGGTCTACTAAGTTATTTTTAATTGATTCTACAACAAATGAAACTGCTGTTTTAAAATAAAGTCCACTAATTTTATACCATTAATTACTCTAGTGAGTTAGTATGAAAAAAATTATTCTTCATACAATATTCGCCTCAATTTTCTATAATGAGAAATTTTTTTAAAACCGATTATTAACTGAAGATGACATCATGATTCAGAATTTTCAAACTTTTGAATATTAATTAGTTTTGCAATGAAATATAGATTATAAGATATAAAGCCTAGAGAAATAAATTGTCATGAGGCCTACTATTGGTTGAATATGTTATTTATACTACAATATTTTTTTTTTAAAAAAATATTTGGATTTTTTCAATCACAAACATTTATAATTATAAAATTATATAAATTTAATAAACTAATTATCATATTGTATGAAATAAAAAATCCATGTATAATTTTATATTTGATTGATTGATATAATTTTGATCAAAATATGTAATTGTTGTAATACTTTTTTTAAAAAAAAAATTGATTTCAAGACTTTGCATATATGACATTAAATTTTAATTGCTAAGTCAACCCCACATTTTAATTAGCATAATTATATATTTCTCATGAATTAAAAGCTAAAACAGAAAGAGGGACATTGTGTTGGAATAAAGTTCAATGTGATATTGTCAATTAACATAACAAAAATTCTTTTAAAATATGTGGTTTTAATGCTATCAATGTTTGGTGCTAATTTTATTAATCAAACTACGATTTTAATATTTTATTATATTATGAAGTATTATTTTTATAAATAATTCCAATTAAATTTTAATATTCTTTTAGTAACTATGTTATTATTGCAAAGTGTAAAGTATTTATTGATGTCGTAGTTAAATTAATCGAAGCTATTTTCTTAAAAGAAACCTTTCTAATTGATTTGAATGAAAGTTCATGTGTTTTCTTTCTCAGTCACATGTTTTGTAATAAAACTCAAAGTTGAGATTTTTCTCACCAAATTCAAGAATAATTTCAATCAAATCAATCACATGGTAAAGTATAATAAAATAATAATATTTTATTATTGTAAGTTTTTATTTAAATTGAAAAAATAGTTAGTATAAATAGCAACAGAAGCACCGGGATGGGGCACTTGCATAATGTGGAAACTGAGATAAGAGGGGAAGACGAGAGAGCGAGTAATAATTGAATGAATGTCGCATGGAAAAATCATTTTGCTACAGAGACACAATCAACTTCGCTTTCTGGTTCGAAAAAACACGTTTATATAAACCCACTCGATTCTCGTCACTTTTTTCTCTCATTCACTTTGCTCTCTTTTCTCACACCTCTCTCTCTCTTCACTGAAATTTGTTCAGGTGCTATCTCTTCTACGATAAAACCTTCTTCAAAATCTTAGGGTCGTGACTTGCGAATAAGAATATGGACATTGAAACAGGTAAGAATATTCCTGTAAGCAACCCAGCAGAACTCGACGATGATGGCAGAGTCAAAAGAACCGGTACGCGTCCAATCCCTCTGTTAATTTTTTCTTCATTTTTCACATTATTATTATCATTATTTCTTCACATTATTCATATATTTTAGATTTATATGTGCAAAATATACACTAATTAAATGCTCCTGATTCTACATAATTTGTTGATTGTATATAATCGATGAAAAAAATAATGTAAAATACTTATTCTGAAGAAGACAAAAAAACATCAATTAAAAACTCCGTTTCACGTTTCAGATCTAAGATTCCGCATCAATGATATCTTTCTTTGTTGTTTTTTTTTTTACTATATCTTTTTTTCTGTAGTTGTTACATATGCCGATAACACTTTAACCCTCATTAGGATTCACTAGGAACATGCCGATTCGAAAAAGCTTTTGATAATATCATTAATGTGTAAGATAATGCAAATTTTATAGTGTTAATTAATAATTGTGACCAAGAGTGAAGAAACGCTAGTACAGCATAGTTGCATCACAAAAAACTGAGAATGAAGATATAATGGAATGAATAACTTGACACAGTTTTTCGTCCATTTTTTTTCAGTTATTCTACCAATTATTGTTTCACAGTTGACACACATATGATTAGTTACCCTGACGCGCAGGCCTCTCCTAACTCTCCGCTAACTTCTATAATATTCGAATCTGACACATTTTTTGTAACTAACTTTTCTCCTTCATTACAAAGACTCGGTGTTCCTTCCGCATATTGCTCACTTGCCTATTATAATGTCATAACATGATCTTTGTCAGAATAATTCGTGTTCTGAGATATATTAAATATTTTATCTCAATGTTTGTCTTATTGATGATATTCACAGCGTATCACTCTCGGACTATATTAAAAGTAGAAAGCACACAGACCTAAGATTTTGGAATCAAAATTGTTCATGACTTGTGAGTTTGGCACTGTACTAGGAAAAAACTAAGAGGTGAAATCTTATAAATAAAAAAAAAATGGAATTTTCATTAAATTATTCGATTTGAATAACGGAAGAGATAACAATTTGGATTTCTTTTAAACCCTTTGGCATAATAGAAGAAACAGAAAAATTAATTTAAATATTTTTTCTATTTTATTTTATTCAATTTCAACTTACCAATGGATTCTTAATACAGATACTCTTAATAGAATATTTGGTTAAGAAGAAAAATAGTAGGAAAAAAAAAGAAAAATATGAATAATATATTTTTTATTAGAAATTAAATAAAAAATAGAAAAAAATTAATTTATAAAAATAAAAATTCATTTTTCCCCCTCTACTTTTCTTCCCACTAAAATTTTAGATATTTCTCTCCATTCTCAAATTTTTTTTTTTTTCCATCGTTGCAAACACTTAAGAGTGATGCTTACAATACAGGCCTACAACTAAAAACAGGTGCTCAAATTAATGTGAAATAAATTAACCTAGAAAAGACAAATAAAAGATAATGTATGTGTGCTATTCGGATTTTGCTTTTACTAAACTGGTTCAAGGAATCAACCTTATTTGACAAGCTAGTCCAAGAAGGCAGCTAAGTTTGCAACCGACCATGGGCCATGCTTTATCCTATAGATACCGCAAAAATAAATCTCATGAAATTCCGTTTCACACCCACCCTGTACAAACAAGCTAATCTTTTCTCAGTTTTCTGTTGCACAAGTCATTCCAATTCCGAAAGAGTAAATCCGTAAACCCCACTTCACGGGCGTCACGCGTTCTGAATGGACAGGACCAGTTAGAGATGGTCACATGTACTAATAGTTTGATTGTGATTTAACCACAAATATTTTATTAACTAATAAATATCAGTTTAACTTTAAAATATTGTTGCGAAGATTCTTTCAATCTTATTATTATAGTTGAGCTATTTATTACTCAAACTAGAACAAGAAAACGATTTTCTTGTTTTTTTACTCTATATTGTGTAATTATATATTTCTCACTGTTATTTTCCACTGATGACCCTTGTAGCTGTTTAATTTTTCTGTACTTTTCTTCTTCAATAAATTTAGGTAAAATTCTTTAGATACAATTTTTATTATTTTCAATTAAAATTAAAGTTTCATTTTAATTATTTATACAATCATTTATAGATTATCAAAATGAAATCCCCTTTTCTAATAAGAGAACTCTACCAATAACATGTATTTAAGTTTTTTCTTATTTATTTATTTTTCTCTTCTCAAAACTCTTTGAAAATAATTTTTAAACTATTTTTGAAATAAAAATTAAAAAAACTGTTTAATGATACTGTTTTTAAAATTTAAGATCATTCTTATTTTTTAAGACAAAAGCTAAAATCATTTATCCTTTTTCTTAATAAAAAAATACTAATGTATTTTGACAAGTTATAAGTCCAATTTCGGACCATCAGCATCAAAATTATATTTGACACTCGAAACAGGTCTGGAGTGTGCACTTTGGAGAAATAGATATCAACTATTTCATTTACCTTCTCCAAAAAATCATATTACTTTCCGGTTTTACTTACTCCAGAATAAGCTGAACAATTTATGTGGACTAATTGTGATGGTTGATACCAGGGAACGTGTTCACTGCGACGACGCACATAGTAACGGTGGTGGTGGGTGCAGGAGTGCTGGCTCTCGCATGGGCCATGGCTCAGCTTGGATGGATAGCTGGTATCGCTGTTATGGTCATTTTTGCATGCATTTCCATTTACACTTACAATCTTATAGCTGATTGCTACAGATACCCTGACCCAGTCAGTGGCAAAAGGAACTACACTTACATGCAAGCCGTAAATGCATACCTTGGTACATAAATTTATTTCATCTACTTCACTGTCTATTCTTGTGATAAGAAAAATATTTGATAGACAACTGTAATATTGCAGACAATTAGTTATAAAATATGAAGAAAGATAACATGTATAAATATATTACGTGAATAAGTTGACTGATATATATATATATAATATTTTAAGTGAATGACTTGGTTGAGTGTGTATTTCAGTAGTTGAAGTTGATACACAATGTTTTTATATTAGAGTGTTAAGAAAATGTTTCCCTCACCGTCAAATATTTGATAAGTTCCATATTTTCATTTAATAAATTAGGTGGAACAATGCACGTCTTTTGCGGTTCGATCCTATATGGGAAGCTCGCTGGGGTTACAGTGGGCTACACTATAACTAGTTCTATAAGCTTGGTGTAAGTTGTTTTATCACATAAACTAATTATTTGAGTTGCTGATTATGCATGATGATAATAATGTGCAAATGAGATGAAGGAGTTTGAATTCTTATTCTTTTGAATAATAACATTTCTGATTGTGGCAGGGCTATAAAGAAAGCCATTTGTTTTCACAGAGAAGGCCATGATGCTTATTGCAAGTTTTCAAATAATCCTTATATGATTGGTTTTGGGGTTGTGCAAATTTTATTGTCACAAACCCCAAATTTCCACAAGTTAACGTGGCTTTCAACCATTGCTGCTGCTACCTCCTTCGGTTATGCCTTCATTGGAAGCGGTCTCTCTCTGGCAATAGTGGTCTCAGGTATGACTTTAACCTATATATTTCCAAAACCTTCCGACGTTAATTCCAAAATTTTAATGCTATATATATTTCTAAATAATGTCGCTAACTTGTTAGAGGTTTGCACTTTGCACCAATTTCTCTGTTTGAGGTTTGCCCTGTATAGAAGTGTGTTTTATAAATAGATTCATTGTATCATAGTGGTTAATGAAGTCTGTTTGACAGTTTTCTTCCAATTGACTACTATTTACTATGGAGGCTTTTGGGGTGTTAACAGGCAAAGGAGAAACAACCCATATGTTTGGAACCAAAATAGGACCACACCTATCTGAATCAGATAAAGTTTGGAAGGTTTTCAGTGCTTTGGGAAATATTGCTCTTGCTTGCTCTTTTGCTACTGTTATTTATGATATAATGGTAAGAACTAAGACTGTCATTAAACTAATTACACCATTATTATACTGAGGAAATAGAAAGAAATCATGCCATTAAATTGGATTATATGTCCGTGTGCATTATTTAGGACACATTGAAGTCATATCCACCAGAAAACAAACAGATGAAAAAGGCGAATGTGTTAGGAATCACTGCAATGACATTACTTTTCTTGCTATGTGGTGGCCTTGGCTATGCTGCTTTCGGAGATGACACACCGGGGAACATCCTCACCGGCTTTGGATTTTATGAGCCATACTGGTTGGTCGCCCTTGGGAATGTTTTCATTATAATCCACATGCTGGGAGCATATCAGGTTTGATCCACTTATTCATGAAAGAGTTATTATTATTGTTCATTTGCTTTTTCTTTCATTTTATTTTCATCTCTTAGTATAATATATACTAGAGCAAATTATATATTGATACCTCTGGAGATTCCATGCAATTGCACAAACACTGTTTGTTTCTTTTTATACTTACAGGCATCACTTTAAAGGAGTAAGTGTACCGTAGGATGAGAGTGTTAGCATAATGTATAAGAAGTGTTAATATAATATTTTTAAACAATCAAGAAATTTGTGTAGATGTGAAAAAGCATAATCTATTTGAGAAATAGCTGAAAATGTATCGGTGTAATTTGCTTTATCTTCTATGCAATTTGAGATGTAACATTATGTGACAGGTGATGGCTCAACCACTATTTCGTGTAATTGAGATGGGTGCTAACATGGCGTGGCCGCGTTCAGATTTCATAAACAAGGAATACCCAGTCAAAATGGGACCCTTAAAATGTAAAATGAACTTGTTTAGGCTAATTTGGAGGACGATATACGTGATAGTGACCACAGTTATTGCTATGGCAATGCCATTTTTCAATGAGTTTCTTGCGTTGCTTGGAGCAATTGGGTTTTGGCCACTCATTGTCTTCTTCCCAGTACAAATGCACATTGCACAGAAACAGATAAGAAAACTATCATTGAAGTGGTGTGTGCTTCAATTATTGAGCTTCGCTTGCTTCCTAATCACAGTTACAGCGGCAATTGGTTCCATTCGTGGAATTAGCCAGAACATCAAAAAATACAAACTTTTCATGTATAAACAATAGGACATTTGGTTGCACATTCTCGTCTCTCACATTCGAGATACGAGAATATAGCTATAGCTAGGCAAAAACAGAAGTGACACAAGTCACAATCAGGCAGTGGAAAATGGTCAAATGTATAATTATCTGTGAGAAACATTGCTATAACTAGTGTGTTTGTTTCATGTGGCAGAAACCTTTCAAATGTCTGTTGATTGTAGGAATTCTTTTCTTTCCCAAACTGTGTCTTGAAGGTTTAGACCATTTTTTCCTTTTCAATAATTGCAGATGCACTGTTATCAAACAGGTTAACAGTCTCTGTCTTTTTATTATTTATTCTGAGGAGCTGTAGATTTTGTGTTTTCTTTTAAACTATAATATTAGTGTCTGCCAACAAGCTTAGTTGATTACCTTCAAGTATAGTGAGGTTTTTTTTTATCAACCATTTTAGTGAGTATTTATTGACCGGATCAACAACAATTGTTGGTTACTTTTGGTTCTACAAATTAAACAAATATTTACTTTAAAAAATGATTAAATTAGTTCATTTTAATTAATAGTGTCATATTTTAAAATTTGTATCTTAAAAATACTCATACAATTAAATTGTTCAAGTGGTTTTTATACTTAATATGTACAAGTTAATTTTAATTTATAATTTCTTCCGAGTACTTTATGACTGATTTATCCGAACATAATCTTAAATGAAGTATCAATATTCATGTCATATTCAGAAGAAACATCCATTTGAGACTACTGGAGTGGAACTGAACAAATTTGGTTTAGCTGTTTCCCTTGTCTTCAGACGTGTTCTACTCCTACATATGTCATTTTCTTGACTTATATTTCCTTGCGGTTGCAGAATAGAACCAAATATTTAAACCATGGCAAGCCTATACTTTTCAAATACTTCCTCTGTCTATGATTATTGTAACATTTCAAAGTATGTTTCTCAGAGTATGGTATAGGTCACTTTCAGTTCAGCCAAATGTTATTTTAGTGACAAATCAGCGAATAATAGTCTGCTCTGGTCTAAATAATATTTCCTAATTTTGACGTCTGACTTATTTGCACACATTGAATATTAAATGCTCAGCACTTAAAAATTGATTTAACTCACAATAGTGGACTAAATAGTGAAAGATTTTAGTAATTAATTCGTATAAAGTTTTAAGTTCAAATTAATTTGTTGAGGACATTGTACATATAAATTGTTGAAATTGTTTGTAAATTTGATGTGTGTATTTTCATTACATTGTGTCATGTAAGTCAAATCTTAGTTGCTTACCATCGTGAGAATTCGAGTTCATGAATTATCGTAAATACAGTGTATTAGAATCTAAGATTTGATTCATCGTGCATATTAAAAAAACATTTATAAAATGATATTAGCCTCTAAATAAATTTCATTATTTCAATAGATTAGTCTTTTAACCCCTGATTGAAGAATTCAACAAATGAATTTACAAGTTTAGAAAGGCATTCTCTATATTTATCTTTAGGTACTATTGGAAATGCGTGTTGCTCTCCATTGACATTAGAAGAATTTGTGTGTTAGTATGCATTGCACTTGAATATAAAATATCTACAATTTGTACTATTGGAGCACTTATTCTAAGTCTGTAACAAGTTGCAACTAAACAAATCAAGCAATTTAGCATGCCCTAATAACTAGGGACATTATTCTAATGAACAAGTAATGAAGGGGGTTGGCTGCTAATATCAAAAAATATCTCACCAGTTATGGGGTTGGTGTGGTAAGATCAAACCAAGTTGTTAAAAGATCAGTCTCACTAGTAATTATACATAAGAGGTAAATTTAAAATGCAAACCATCATTGACTTAATACTGGTACTAGTCCTATGCATGACCCAAAAGAATTATAATAATAGTATTTTCCATTTTTTTTTATTTCTCCTGGGAAAGCAAAGTGATATTTGATTTTAAAATATGTTACCTGTTTTCAACTTTTTAAAATTATTCTTCATTCAAAATTTTAAAAACTAAGAAAACATTTAAAAAAACTTAAAATTACATTCATATCTTCACATTTCCGTTACTTAAGTGAAAAATATTGGAAACTGAGTTTTTTCCATTCCTAATTTCAACTGTATTTTGAAAATGTTACTATTAAAAATGTTTAAGAAATTTAACCAAACATGAAAAAAATGTTACCATTAAAAATGTTAAAAAAATTTAACCAAACATAAAATTTATTTCTAATAAGATTCAAACCTAAAATCTTATCTAATTAAGGTTAACAATTTGATCACTGCACCATATAATTTTTAATGATTATATCTTTTTCATAAATATATTATATTAAAATTTTGATATCACCAAAATAATTTTATTTGTAACGAGAGAAAATTTATCATAGAATTTAGAACCTTTTGTAACTAAATTAATTACGATAAAGAAAATATACATCTCATTGGATCACATAAAAAATTGCGACTTAGTGTTGCGACTGAACCCATTTCCGTAACATGTTTCAAACAAATCCATGGACATAAAGCCTATTTACACCAAAAGGTAGGTAGAAGTCACGTCTGAATTAAGTTATTTCTATTAATTTTCGTTCTCCAGGACTTTCCAGGGAAAAAAATTGTATATGCAAGAGCATCAAGCACGAGAATTTTACCACTTCAAAAAAAAAATTGCATATTCTTGTAGTGAGTCCAAACGAGGAAAATAGACTAAGTCCATTGTTAACCATTGCTATGAAAAACGCCCTACATTTAGCAATATATTAATGAAATGGGAACTTTCCTAACCACTTTCTTGACATTTGCATTGCCACTAATCTCAATTACTTTCATGGTTACCTCGTGAGAATTGACCACCTCGAACGAGTCATGAGAACATTATGGGGCGCAGTTGTTGTTACAAAGTTTGAGTTTGATGGGTATGAGGTTTCAATAAGCATATTAATTATGCTGTTTCCTATTTGGCAAAAAGTTTTTTAAGTGGTTAAGTTCATAGCTCATCAAATTCAAGTTGGTTGCATCAGAATCAGTCACATGCAATGGTCCTAACTTTCTTCTACAAATGGAACACACGAATTCTTCAAACTCATAAGATCATGCACCAAGAAGGGTTAAGGTTACAAACGGAAATAGGTAAACAAAAAATTACAAACGGAAATAGGTAAACAAAAAAATACAGAGAGCAAACAATTAAAGAGAATGAGATAACCTCAATTTTTCATTTTCATATATGTTTTTTTTTTTCTTGTCACAATTGCGACAACAAGGTTGAATGAATAGTTTTTATATTATTATTAATAAGGTGTCATATTTATAGACATGAATTTACAATTCAAGGCTCATTTAAGTGTGAGAAAATGAAGTGAAAAGTGTTACAAGTTATAACCTGTTGAAAGAATTAAAAAACATACAAAGAGAAATGAATATTAACTCATAGTTATCCTCCGTGACGTGGAAATGTCTGCTTCAATGTTAATTACATGACTGAATGAAATTTTTGGATATTAAAAGTACTTTAGTAACTTAGCATTGGGTGAGAAAACAGAATACGTAAGCCCAAGGAAATCCATGGCAGCAATTTGTTTTGGTGACAGATCCTGATTTACACAACCGTAAGGAAAACTATGGTTCTAATCACCTACGTGGATTTTTTTTCTTTTTCATAAGAAAGTTATCTCTAAATGTAAGAATAAGGGCACGTTTGGTTGAATTAATTTTAAAAAGTTAATTATTTATAATTTTCAAATTATTTTTTTATACGATTTCAAAATTACCTAAAGTTGCTAATACAAATAAGTGATTATTTCAATTCTTTAGATTGAATGTATAACCTGCTTTTTTAGTAATCGTTGTAACACAATTTCTAAAACTCCACTTTTTTTAAATGATTTTTTTTTAACTTTCGTCAAAACTCTTCGTCATCAGCACATGCAAAGTGGTAAGAACTAATAATTTTGGACAAATAAGTGCTAAATGTTTATCTGGTTGAGATTAATTTTGGAAAAATAATGCTTATTTTTCAGAAGTTATTTGAAGATGTTTGTAAATAAATAAATGACTATTTATTCAAAATAAATTCAATTAAACGCACTAATTTTTCAATTTTTTTTATAATAGCGGAGAATCAAATTCAAGTCATCTCACCTTTTATCCCAATTTCTCACATTTTTGAATTAATCAATTTTTAAAAAAAACTACTTTATGTTTTGTTAAAAAAAAATTATCAATTTTTTATTTTTTTTCAGCATTTTTAGTTCCTTCCTAATATTAAATTGAAATTGTTAAATGCTGATGTGATGATATGAATAGGAGTCATTTGACACGTTAATATTAATGTTTAACCAATTAATTTAATATTAGAGATTAAAAACATTAAGAAAACAAATGAGAAATTAAAGGTTGATAATAAAATTTATAATGACAAAAAATAAATTTAAAATAACTAATAGAATAAAAATTTAACTAACCCTTAATTTTTCAAGTTTGAATATTGTGTTAATGTAATTAGCTTAAGTTTAAAACTTTACTTTCCTAAATGAAAAAAACAGAAAAAGTTGCCGTAACTATATGTCATCGCAAATACAAACAAGATGGTCAAGGATAACATTCTTCAAGATATTGAAATATTTAAAAGAAAAAAATAAACGGATTTTCAAAATTTTAAAATAAATTTTGGTTAAGGATATAATCTAATTTTAATGAGAGTATTGAGTAACTTTTTTGACAATCTATCGAGTAACTAAGTAAATTATATTTGAATAAGAAAATTAAGTAAAATATTTTGAGTATTTTGATATTATTTTTCAATTATCTAAGTTGAATTTCAAACAATTAATCTTAATCTCTATTAATAATTTTTATTACATAGGTTAGGAAGATAAACTCTAATATTTGTTTTGATATTAAACTCTAATATTAATAAGTGTACGACCTCAAAAATATACAAGACATTCTGTTCCATCTTGAATGCATGTTCTTCCAAAATATGTTCTTTTAATCGTTTATCTTAGAAAGTGCCAACATAGCGTGCTTGAGTATAGTAGCAAAAAGATATTCACTCGTGTTGACTAACTTTCTACTTTTCTTCATCTTTTGTGTCCCAATTCACCTATTGATGCTCAGAAAACCACTTAAATCAATTGTCCATAGAATCAATTTGATAATGGGAAAAAAAAGAAGAAAAACAATGATGAGATGTCCTATTAATTTGTGTTGTTTTAACTAACCAAACTTTGGAAAAGAAATGGAGCAAAAACCAATTGGTCCGTCCTCACAATATCCTCACAAGTCGTGTTTGAACCAAACTCTTATTTTTGTCTCACTTTATTTCCATCATTTTCAGCATCACCCAATAAATTGAACTTCATTTGCTAGTGTCTTTCTTATGTTTCCTGTGATCATATATTCAATATAGAAACTCATTTCACACACCACACAAACACTCATAACACAATCACGTAGCATAATCCCCGCATGTTCGAATTTTGACACCTATACATATTTTCCCGGCAAAATCTCCAACTAAACATCCGAAATGTCCAGAATACCCCTCTTCATGCTGAAATTTCCTTTTCAGTTGTTCCTGTTACTCATCATCACAGTACCCTCTAAAGTAATTTCACAAACCGAACAAACAATCCTACTAATCCTCAAACATGAACTGGGGGACCCACCGTCACTCCGATCATGGAAACCCTCACCGTCCTCGCCGTGCAACTGGCCGGAGATTCGCTGCTCCGGCAGCGGCGCTGTCACGAAACTCCTCCTTCCCGGCAAAGGCATCACCACCTACAAACTCTCTTCCACAATCTGCAACCTCAAACACCTTACCAAACTCGACCTCAGTGACAACACCATCGCCGGCGAGTTTCCGACAACCTTGTACAACTGCTCCAACCTCCGCCACCTCGACCTTTCGCAAAACTACTTCGCCGGAGCCATACCCGCCGACGTAGACCGCCTCAAAAATCTAACTTTCCTCAACCTCGGCGGCAACAGCTTCTCCGGTGAGATCCCGCCGGCGATCGGAAACTTGCCGGAGCTGCAAACACTTCAACTTTTCTTAAACGAACTCAACGGAACAATCCCCAAGGAAATTGGGGAATTATCCAATCTCGAATTCTTGGGTTTGGCTTATAACTCTAGACTTCTTCCAAGACAAATACCGTTGGAGTTTTTGAAGCTAAAAAGTTTGAAGCTTTTGTGGATGACGAAGTGTAACTTGATCGGAGAGATTCCAGAGAGGTTTGGGAATCTCACGAATCTGGAACAGTTAGATTTGTCGGAGAACAAATTAACAGGGAGCATTCCTGGGAGTTTGTTCTCGTTGAAAAAGTTGAAGTTTTTGTATCTCTACAGTAACAATTTGTCGGGTGTGATACCCAGTACTACAGTGCAGGCTTTGAATTTAACCGAAGTTGATTTTGCTATGAACAATTTGACAGGTTTGATACCCTCAGACTTGGGAAATTTGAAGAATTTGAGGACCTTGCACTTGTATTTGAACCAGTTATCTGGTGAGATTCCAACAAGTTTGAGCCAAATTCCTAGTCTTGAGTATTTCAGGGTTTATAGTAACATGTTGAATGGAACTCTGCCTCCGGAATTTGGCTTGCATTCAAGGCTTGTTGGATTTGAAGTTTCGGAGAACAAATTGAGTGGAGGGTTGCCAGAACATTTGTGTGTTGGTGGTGCTCTTATTGGTGTTGTTGCTTTTTCAAACAAGCTAAGTGGGGTTTTGCCTGAATGGCTTGGGAATTGTCCTTCTCTTGCCACAGTTCATGTTTCTAATAACATGTTTTATGGAGAGGTTCCTTTGGGTTTGTGGACTTCAAGGAACCTTACATGGTTGATGTTGAGTAACAACTCCTTCTCCGGTCCTCTTCCGAGGAAATTGTTTTGGAATATGACGAGGCTTGAGATTGCAAACAACAAGTTTTCTGGTGGGATATCTGTTGGAATTACTTCGGCCTTGAATTTGGTTGCTTTTGATGCAAGAAACAATATGTTGTCAGGTGAAATTCCAAGGGAGTTGACGCGGCTTTCGCAGCTGAATACTCTTATGCTTGATGGTAATCAACTATCTGGTGCACTTCCATCAGAGATTATTTCATGGAAATCACTGAGTACTATGACACTCTCAAGGAACAAACTTTCTGGCAAAATTCCTATTGCTATGACTGCTTTGCCTACACTTGCTTACTTGGACTTGTCTCAAAATGATATATCAGGAGAAATTCCACCTCAGTTTGAGATACTGAAGCTTGTTTTTCTCAACTTGTCCAGTAACAAGCTATCTGGGAACATACCTGATGACTTCAACAACCTTGCATTTGAAAACAGTTTCTTGAACAATCCTCATCTATGTGCTTACAATCCAAAAGTCAAACTTCCTAACTGCTTCACCAAAACTGTGCATAGCAATTCCTCTTCAAAATCACTTGCTGTGATTCTGGCTGCCCCCATCTTTGTGTTGCTGGCGATAGCCTCCCTGGTCTTCTATGTGTTTAAGACACCGTGGGGCGAAAAGCACAGCGGGAACAATAAGGTTGCAACGTGGAGGCACACCTCATTCCAGAGGCTTGATCTTAGGGAAATCGACTTCTTTTCAAGTTTGACAGAGGATAATCTCATAGGAACTGGAGGGTTTGGGAAAGTTTACCGGGTTTCTTCAAATTGTCCCGGCGAGTATGTTGCGGTGAAGAAGATTTTGAACCGCAAAGATGTGGATGACAAGCTCGACAAAGAGTTCATGGCTGAGGTTGAGGTCCTGGGAAATATTCGGCACTCAAATATAGTGAAGCTTTTGTGTTGTTATGCAAGTGAGAACTCCAAACTTCTGGTTTATGAATACATGGAAAATCAGAGTCTAGACAAATGGCTTCATGGGAAAAAGAAAACATCACCTAGTGGATTGAGTTGGCCAAAGAGGTTGAATATTGCCATTGGTTCTGCACAAGGTCTATGTTATATGCACCATGAATGCTCACCCCCCATCATCCACCGAGATGTCAAATCTAGCAATATACTGTTAGACCCAGAGTTCAGAGCTAAAATAGCAGATTTTGGACTCGCCAAGATGTTAGCAAAGCCAGGGGAAGCACACACTATGTCTGTTCTAGCTGGGTCTTTTGGCTACATTCCACCAGGTAAATGATGCCAAATTGCCATCTTCTAAACCTTTTTATACTGATGCTGAACTTAGTTTATCCTTTTGTTGAATGAGTAATCTGATTATATGCTTCATTTGTATTGCAGAATATGCCTATTCAACTAAGATTAACGAGAAAGTTGATGTATATAGCTTTGGTGTTGTGCTCTTAGAGCTTGTGACGGGAAGAAAGGCTAATAAAGGAGGCGAGCATGCATGCAGCCTTGTTGATTGGGCGTGGGAGCATTTTAGTGAAGCCAAGTGCCTTACTGATGCATTCGATAAGGATATCAAAGAACCACGTTATGAGCAAGAGATGACTAGTGTCTTTAAATTGGGCCTCCTTTGCACAAGCTCGTTGCCCTCAACTAGGCCTTCCATGAAGGACATTTTGCAAGTTCTTCGTCGGTATTGTAACTCAGGTTCTGCATCTAGAAAAGTTGGAAACGAGTTTGATATCAGTTCTCTTCTTGCCGATACAAGGTACATTTGTAGTTACAAGGAGGGCAGTGCTGCAAGCAACTCCTCTTGGTAACACAAGGTACGTTTTTCTAGTTGCAAGGAGAGTAATTTGCATGTAAAAATGAGGTAAGCAGCCTGTACGTTTTATAAAGATAGTAGTATTATGCGCGGAAGAATAATTGAATGTAATTACTGCCCACTACAAGTAAACTAATGAAAAGAATAATACTTTGAGAAGGAAGGATATCTACTTATAGCGAGTGCAAAATAAAATAAATCGCCTAACGGAAATAAAAGGAAAAATGAGTTGCCAAATATGATGTAAAAATCTGTAATGCATGAGTTTTGGTCTCGATTAACTCGATTTATTTACTACGTTTTACACATTACAGTTTTAATTAATACGATTGTCCAAGTAGCTTAATTCAGTATGATAACTGCTTCATAATGTTTACCACCCATACCCAAGTAAAATAAACACCAAACAAGTTATGTACACAAACATAAAATAAAACCATGTGAGTACACCAATGAAAAAACCATTTTCACAAGACCAAGTGTTCATTAACTTGAGAAGCCAACGATACCTTATGGACACAGAATGACCCTCCCCAACGTAACTTCAAACGCAACGATAGAAAAGGAAGACCACCCTACTCTGCCGCCAAAATATTTTTGTTTTACCGTTTTCTCTTCTAAATCACTTAGCTGAAATAGCTATTTGCTTACATTTACATAATGTTTCGATCACAACCACATCACAAGCAAACAACAAAGTTCCCACTCCTTTAAAATCCAAGTAATAATGTTAAGATTTGAGGCACAGTTCACAGCTCTGAAGATGAGATGAGCCCATGTTTTATACACAACAGGACGTGACCACATTTTTTAGCGTCTCCATCATGCTGTTCATATATGTACACGATCATCGCCACACCACACCCCAAAACCCCAACCTCTTTTCACTGTGCCATCATTTGTATCAGCTCCTCACTGTTCAATTATAGCCTTAGTCCCACTCACAGAATCTCAGCACAGCAACCGCCAAAACATAGGCACAGGGTAGCAGCGAGAGTAACAATTTCAGCCATTCATCTCCCAGATATCATGTGATTCACTCCAAACTCATCCTCCTACAAAACCAAAACCAAAGAGCACCGTATAAAAACATTCTTATACACGCCAATAGTTGAAAAGCATGCTTTTCACAAGTTCCACAAAGATTCTGACCTAGCCCCGTCTTCAATTTATACAACACTTCCGAGTTTGACATCTGGCTATACACAATACAGAAAATAGAAAGAATATAACAATTAGGAAAAAAGAAGCATTAAACAAAAAATTGTAAAAATGAAACAAAAGGAAGGTCTGATCTCTGAGCCTCTCTATACACAAAACAAGTTAGGTTCTTAAGCAGTTACTTGAAACATAGCACGTATAGTGGTGCAGAACCTGCGACCACATATTCACCAGTCAGAAAACTCACTAAGAAATTAAATTACCACAGAAATTGATAACCAAATTATATTGAAAGGAAATAAAAAACAGTTGTTCATAGTAAGAACTAAGAAGACCCAACAAGATGGGATGAGAAAAGGGACAGACCACATTCTGATGGCTAATAATATGGCAAACAAGCTAAAAGTCAAATCAAAACAGTCCAATAAAAACAAGATTAGACTCTTTATTTATTCTGAAAATCCATGAGGTGTAAAATTTTGGTAACTGCCAGAGCAAAGAAGTATGAGGTGAATAGTAAGTATTACTATAAGATCAGATAGCCCTATTACCGAGAAAACAAAGAGATTAGAAAATTCAAAACCTTATATTCTTGAGTCTCGATATATTGAAATACTCTATTTCCAAGAAAACACCCACTCCTCAGAACTGATCTGGATCAGCCACACAAACATCACCCTGCAAAGATCCCTGACTCACTATCTCCCAGACTTCGAGTTTTTTTCACTGCCATCCACAACAGTTCCTAATCCAAAAGTCCTCAAATAAAATAACTCACCTCGCCATTGAGGTTCTGGGAGCTGGCATTTGGTACATAATCTGAACATTCAGCCCTTGTGATGAAATTACATGCTTGGTCTAGTCGCTGATCCATGTCAATGACACCATCTTTATAGTTTGACAAGCTGTTGGTAGACTCAGTTTCTGCACCTTCCAAGCAGTCTAAAGCCAGATCCCGAGCTTTGTCCTCATTGACAACTGCACTCTGAAACGCATCACCAACTTCCAATTATGAACCAAACAATTTTTCA
Organism: Hylodesmum podocarpum; assembly: GCA_026586105.1. Taxonomy (NCBI): domain Eukaryota; kingdom Viridiplantae; phylum Streptophyta; class Magnoliopsida; order Fabales; family Fabaceae; genus Hylodesmum; species Hylodesmum podocarpum. Next base: position 6,978,489 of record JALJEV010000623.1, read on the forward strand.
AAGGTTCCTCCACTGGTTCAGCAGCTTACCTCATTTGGCACTTCTACACTTCTTGATTCGGAGGTATCATGTGTGCAGTCAACAGAGCCTGGTTTACTAATCTGCATGTCAGCTACCTCAGTACTTAGTCCACTTCCTTGGAGTGCACCAAATGACTTAATTTCAAAATTGCTGTTAGCATCCTTGGTTGTTGAACCAACAAACCTATACCCTTCGATACACCCAATACTTATTTGAGCTGTACCACCTGATTTATTAGTACCACTCTCAGGAGAAGCACATTCTAACCTCTGTGGGCTAATAGATGCCCGCTTATCCAGTTTGTCTGGCTTTCCATCCACCATCTCAGGGTAATTTTTCCTCTTGATGCATCTTTCAGATGACCCAGAGCCAGAGTAGCACTTTGTGGCATCATCACCTAGTTTTTCAGCTGGATGGTTTATATGCCTTGGCATTCGAGTGCGTTTGTAGCCATCAGGAAAAACAAATGCAGGGAGTTGTTTCCGACGAACATGAGAAACATAAATTTCCATTCCAGGCTTCCAGTACATGTACATATTTATTTCCTGTCTGAATTCGTCAACTGTTCCACGTATATCAAATTGCTGCCCCTCTTGACCTCTAACTCCCTCTTTTCTTTGCAAGCCCATGAAAAATGCAGAATGTGCACAAGGCTTGGATGTGTCCATATACTCATGTGGGTAAGGATGGCACTGAAGCATCCCATTTGTATCTCGCTCTATCTACTCACAGACAAATGAAAAGCAAAAGTCAATACTTAATATATGGGGGAAGAAGAATTTACCAAAATGTTCAAATATTAAATATTTTCAATGAATAAAAATAGAATTGGATTAACCCAGTAAGTGGAAGTCTTAAACCGAAATATGACAAGACTACCTTCAGGGTAAGCTGTCTCAACCGAGATTCTACCCAGCCCTTCCATGCTAGTAAATCATCAGTGTCTGATGCAATTATATCCACTTGTAAATAATTTTTATATGCCTCAAAAAAGACATAAGGCTGAAAAAGTGCGCTCCACTGGGCTTTATTAAGATCAATTTCCTAACAGTAGAAGCATCAGTCAAATAGAGGAAGTAACAAAGTAAATAAAAACCAAGGAATAATAGACTTCTCTTACGTCACAAATCTTATTGCCATGGCGGAACTGTTCCATCATAACACGGAGAGTGCTTGCTGAGACATTGTAACTTGAATTCATGCAAGGGTATGCGGGAGTAATTATTGGCATAGTGTGAAATCTGTCTCGGGGGTTTCTACGAGGATCCCATATAGGGAATCCCAGTTCATTCTCTTCTATAGAGCAAAGCATTACAGGATTTGGCCACCGCCACTGTGTATAGACCCTGAAGAATCGAGAAACCAACATACTAGGGATTGCATTAGGGTAAAGCTGGCAAATTCGAGCAACTAAAATAGCCCAATTTACCCCACCAAGGAACCCAGTAACCTAAGCACCAAAAAAACAGTGATTAAGAAGACTATAAAAGCTAATGCCATTGGTGTTAAAATAAAACCAAGTATTGCAGGGGCTGCTCTTACATTTGAATAGACACCACGTCTTTTAGCCCAAAACTTTAGACATCTCAGAGTAGTTCGGAAGTGCTATAATTATCAAGGGTTAATGAACTATCAAATTAATAAGATGAAAAACCATTAAACACAATAACATTTAATCAAACTTTAAGAACATGTATATTAACCTCAACATTTGGAACAAGTTTAAGAATTTGATCTGCCACCCGGCAGCCATTAAGACTTCGAACAGTTGGTTCATCAACATCATACAGCACTGAACCATGTGAGACATCTAGCTCCTGTTGATAAGCGTGTTAGAAAACTATATCAACTAAAGTCAAGTTTATGTAAAACTAGATTAAGGTAGACGAGTGAAAAGGTACAAGGGGAAAAAAATTAAAGAAACGTGGTTTTCTCTTCGAATCCAACTAGAATGCAAAGGGCAACAGGAACTGGAAACATGGTAATAAATACAATACCAAATAATAACCTTTTTGAGTGATGTACAAACTCCTCAAACGGCATAAATATGTTTAGATCAACAATAAAAAATGTGCGTTTAGCAAAACTTAAGCATGCTACACAAAGATCAGCAATCAGTATACTAATTTAATATCCTACATTTCAAATCGAACAACAAAAACATCTACTCCTTCCCAATTGCTACACTACTATATTGAAGGGGATGAAAAGATACAAATCCTACACTACAAATCAGACAAGTTAAAAACAGAAAATAAATATAAATAACATAATGATAGTGATACATATATCGGACACCTGATGAAGAAGGCGTGACTGGATAATTCTAAAAGCACTAGGGAACTTGATCATATGAAGGACAATGTGCTTAAGTTAGGGAAGGTATCAACTTATTTACCTAAGACAGATGTAGTTTAATAAAATTTCCCCCACAAAAAAAGTGCTCTGAGAACATATAAAGCACCTGCTGAATGAATAACCAAACTTACTTGTGGCACAACCAATAGTGATATACTTGCATACAGCAAATCTATAGATATTCCCTGGAATTTGAATTTCATCACTGGAACATGTGCATCAGGAACTGGTTGGAGTTCAGTAACTTCTTCCATTTCGGCCAGGATGTTATGCAAAATGATGAAGAAATCTTCCTACAAAAGAGAGATGTATTGGCTAAAATATACGCCCAATGCAAAAGAGTATACTAAATTGAGGAAAAATAAGCAGTAGAAGTGTATCACCTCGCGGTTCACATAAGAAGGACCAATGCACAAAGTGTCTATATCAACTCCAGGTCCATGAACCTGCAAAATCCTCCAATACTCAAAACAATAAAGAGAAATGAGTAGTTGTCACGAGTCAGAAAACAGTGACAACGACACACTCACCCCTAGTCGGTAAGAGCCAAAAGTGAAAATGACAGCATTTGCATCCTCAACCATCTGATCTGTGTAGCCACGTTGGCGCGTCAACTGCTTCACCCAGCTTTTCACAATCTACATTGCAAGCTAACTTTGTCACTACAAAATTTAAATCCAAAGGACAGCAAAACACCTCAATCGCAACAACAAAGAGCACCATCCACAATGAACCCTAACGTCAATCTAGCAACATTTCAACCAAATCAAGTTCCTCAACATAAACCAAATTCCACAATGCTCCTTTAGAACTCATAGCACAAGCAGTAACTAACGCATAAATAACAACAAGAGCGAGATCGAAGAAGTATATAACCTGATCGAGGCGGTTTAGAACCTCTTTCCTCGCCGCAGATTCTTCATTGCTCTCGTACAGCCCCGAATCGAGCAAGAACTGAAGCAAAACAAAACAAAAACAAATTAGGTTTTCCGTTTTACACGAAGCGAGAATGCAAAGGCGATGAATCAGAAACTAATCAATTAATACCTTCTCTAAATCAAGGTTACGTTGATGATCGGCGTCGGTGGGACCCGCAAGAGAGAGAGGCTTCGTGAAACCGTACTTATTGGCTTGTTGTTCCTGTTGAGGCGGCGTGGAGCCACCGCTGGGACTGTCGGAAACCGCCATTGAGATTCTTAAACGCACTTACTACGCACGTGCTTCACTGTGCATCGCTTATATCGCTGGCATCTGATTGTTACACTTCAGAGATGCCCCTGATTCGAACAACGATTATGACGGTTTCGGAATTGTGGTTTCCGTGACTCAGTGGGTGGGTTAGGCAGCGTTTGGGGGTAAGCGCTCGTGACACTTTAAAACCGATTTTTATTATTACACGCACCGCACTTGTGTTAAGTTAACGTCGTTGTATCCACTCGGAACACCCCACCTGTACTTCTTTCCATTTATTTTTTTATTTTTATTATTTTCTTGCCCTGCATAAATACGTTTTTGTTTTAGATTTTTATAAGAAGAGACAGAAATTTTGTCTTAGTTTTAGACTAGAACTTTCAGTTTTGGATGGACCCTCTATTCATTGTGTTGCTTTCTAGCCCGTTCTTTTCTCGTATAATTTTATCCAAGAAAACTGTCCATATTTAAGAATTATGAAAATGTGCGCATAATTAAATATCTTTATCACAATCATCTAATCTTATCCATTGTTATTGTAGTATATACTATTATTATTATCACTATAATTATTATTAACTCTACTTTAATTATTATTATAATTATCATTATTATTATTCTTATTATTATCATATTCTTATTAATATTTAGAGATTTATTTATTTATCATCTACAAATTGATTCGTATTTTTTTCAATAAATATTACATAAACTAAAATAAATTATATGGAAATGTAATAAGCTCTTAAATTTACCCCAAGAACTACTAAGAGTTAGGAATTAAAACATACCTTATTTTTTTATGTTATTATTGAATAAAAGAACTTTCATATTTAATATTATCGTGCTTTTATTCTTCAATATTTTATTATTAAACAAAAGAACTTTCGTACTTAATATTATCGTACTTTTATTCTTCAATATGTTATTATTGAATAAAAGAACTTTCATATTTAATATTATCGCACTTTTATTCTTCGATGATATAAAATTTTTAATAAAATTGTTCGATATTATCACCTAAAATAGTGAAGAGTTATAAAATTTAGTTAGTCAAATATAATTGGATATATAATTTATTATTTCATTTTATTACATGATTCAGATAGATCTCTCTCACAATCCAAAGTAAACTTTTAAATTTAACGTGATATATATATATAAATAATTGTTTGATACTATGCATAATCATTTTTTAGTGAATGTATGGTCAATTTAAATACATTTTTTACTGTTTAAAAATAATTATTATTTTCGTCTTTAATTTTAAATTAGATTATAATTTTGAATAATTATTAGTAATTAAAATTTATATCACAACATAAATTATTTGTAGCAAATCTATAGAATAATTTAACGATACAAAATATTTATTTATTATAGATTTTAATAACATAAAATAAATATTTATGCACGAAACTAAAATATTATAATTTAATAATTACTCGACTGCTTGTGAAAAAGTAAAAATTCTGAATGACTTATAAAAAATAATTACTCTGTGCCCAAGAAAATTAAAAGTACTAATTCTTTTTAACCTCTAAGACCAGTCACGTGACGGGGATCTAGTAGGACGCAATTGCAAATGGCTTAAAAGAAAGAAAATCGTTTTTTTTTTTTTTTTGCAACGCTAGAAATTACTGCGTGTGTGACAAGTAAAAGTGGAAGTCCAAAACCGGGGTCGTACAACACTTTATATAGAACAGTATCCGGTAAAACCGCGCCACCAGTTTTCTGCGACCACCGCATCTGGTAAAACGAATCCTTTGGGTTCCACACAGAAACACTTTCTAGTCTTCACGTACACACAACTAAACTCTACAAAGAGATTCAATCTCGATCGTCCATCTTCACGATCTGTGAACGAATTTCCATAGACGGTCCAGATCCATCGTGACCTGTCAGCACTAAGATTCTAGTTCAAACTAAACTAATACCCGCACCTTCAGCGTTCTCTTCTTTCCATTTTCACACTCATTCCACTCTCTTTCTTTCTGCTTCGTCGTTCACTTCGAAATCCAAAAGCAAAATTTCCAAAGAAAAAATAACGAACAGAGAAATCGCTAAGATTCGGTAGAGAAGAGCAATGGCATCCACCGATTGCGATTCGCAGTTGAAGATCGTTCATGGCGACGCTGGTTACATTCTCGAAGACGTTCCTCACTTCGCTGACTATATTCCAAATCTCCATGTATCTCTTTCTCTCTCTTCTGGAATTCTTCAGTTACATTTGCGAACTGCATCGCATTCACTTGCGTTTATTTGTGTGATGCTTTTTTTTTCAGACATATCCGAATCCTCTTCGATCCAATCCTGCTTACTCGGTTGTCAAGTAAGTGAATCGGTTTATTCAGTTTTGTGGTTGTGATTCTGAGAATGGAATGTGCTCTGTTCGAAACGTTGATTCTCTGTTTTTTTGCTTCGTCAGGCAGTATTTCGTGCACATGGACGACACCGTTCCTCAGAAGGTTGTATCTATTTGTATAAACGACACCGTTGTGCATTTATTTCTCTATTTGATCAATCTCAAATGCTTTTGCTGTGTATTATATTGCGTTACACGATCTATCAAGTATCAGCAACGACTTCGTGATTGAATTACTTTGTTATCTATTTGTTCGATGAATAGAGGAACAGGAAACTCTTTCCTTTGCTTTCTGATACTTAATTAGTTATCAGTGATGGAAAGAATGAACTGAATCTCTTTTTTACTCTCTTTCCAATGTAGAATAAGGAAACAAAATGAAAATGAAAATGAAAAACTTGGATGTATTTATTGTATAGCATATAGCATTATATCAGCATTAACAATGTGCATTGATGGTTATACTTTTATTTGGCTTCTCAATAGGTTGTTGTTCACAAGGATAGTCCAAGAGGTGTACATTTCAGACGTGCAGGGCCTCGACAAAAGGTCATTTCTCGTGGTTGTCTTGTCTGTGCGTATATATTATTAAGAATTTTTAAGAATGTACTGTACAATCAAGATTTTTTCAATTCACCGACATCTAATTGTGTGTGTTCAGGTATACTTTAAATCAGATGATGTGCACGCATGCATTGTCACGTGTGGTGGACTTTGCCCGGGCCTTAACACTGTCATAAGGGAAATTGTCTGCGGTCTTTCTTACATGTATGGTGTTAACAAAGTCCTCGGCATAGATGTGAGTGGGTAATTTCTCTTTTAATATACGTTCATTGCATGATCTGTTACTCTGGATTATATTACCAGGGATATGCATTAGGAAGGATAGTTTACTTTGTTATGATGTGTGTGGCTTCTTTGTGCTTGTGTTTCTTATTTCATTCTAGTATATCAAATTGTATGGGTACTTCACTTTTTGACACATGGCTTCTTTGTCTACACCACTAACTTGTATCCAATATTACATAGGGTGGTTATAGAGGTTTTTATTCCAAGAACACCGTTACTTTAACACCTAAGGTGGTCAATGACATCCATAAGCGTGGGGGTACAATTCTCGGGACATCACGAGGGGGGCATGATACTGGAAAGATAGTTGACAGCATCCAAGATCGAGGAATTAATCAGGTTTACCACGTGTCAGCTGTATTCTATTGAATTTCTTGATGAAGATGAATGCTAGAATCATAAATTTAGAGTTTTGTAATATCAGTGTACTTAAAACTTGAGTAGTTTATTGTCATGGCATGGTATTCATTGTTTGGATTATGGTTATAGGTTTACATTATTGGAGGAGATGGAACGCAGAGAGGAGCGGCCGTGATTTATGAGGTATGACAATTCAAAGTTTTTAATAATATAATGTTTCTCCTTTGGTCTACAATAAGAAAAATAAGAATATCATTTCATTCAAGAAGAATTTTTTTTAATATATACCATTTATTTGGTAGTTTTTATTTTAGTTGTTGAATTTATTGATTTTGTTTTAAGTAACAAGTTTTCTTCACTACTATTTAGGTGCTCCAAATTTAATTAGCCTTCTCTATCTAAGTCATCATTTCATAAACTTTAATATGTGCACTCCAATTGCAAGCCCACACAAACAGATAGTACTGATAAAATCATTTCAAATAATAAATTAAAGATTATAAATAATTACTGACAAGTTTAGGAACTTTATTTTTTATTGTGCATGCATATTTCTGCTCTCTTATATATTGCAAAGTTGACCCTTGTCTTCAAGTGCAAATTCAATAGAATCTCAATACCTTGAAGTCTTAAACTATTTTGATTTCCAAATATGTAGTTTGTGTGGTGCAGTACTACATTTTACAGTTAGGTCAAACTTGTGGTAGTTTCAAGGGATGGCTGGGAGCACATGGTTGGTTATTCTAAAAGAATTTTGGTTGCATTAATTTTATAACTACCTGATTACCTGTTATTGTTCTTGGAATTGTTTGATATATGAAGTAAGCATTCTGGGATTATTTCGGTTATCATACAGGAAATTAGACGGCGAGGTCTGAAAGTAGCAATTGCTGGAATTCCTAAAACCATAGATAATGACATCCCGGTATGCTTGTTCACAGTGTCACGATTTTTTGTTCCTCCAGAACTCTAATCTTATTATTAAAATACATCTGATGTACTGGTTTTCTATGTTTAAAGAAACTTTATATGGATCATCTTCTTTTTCTTTAGGTTATTGACAAGTCCTTTGGTTTTGATACTGCGGTTGAGGAGGCTCAACGTGCCATTAATGCAGCACATGTTGAATCTGAAAGTATTGAGAATGGCATTGGTGTTGTAAAGCTAATGGGACGTTATAGTGGTATACTTCACATTTGTTTGATATCTTCTAGGCATCCAATTTAGATGATTAACCCTATTTTGTCAATCAATTGAAATGTAGATGACTAAAATGTTTAGCTGCTCTCTTCAATCAAATCACATCAGAGAAGTTGATCTTTTTCTCTGTTATGATGGATACTATGGCTGCAGGTTTCATTGCAATGTATGCTACTCTTGCTAGCAGAGATGTGGACTGCTGCTTGATTCCAGAGTCACCCTTCTACCTTGAAGGGAAGGGTGGACTTTTTGAATTTATTGACAAAAGGCTGAAAGAAAATGGACATATGGTTATAGTCATAGCCGAGGGAGCAGGACAAGATCTTCTTACTGAGAGCATGCAAGCGATGGACCAGAAGGATGCTTCTGGGAACAAACTACTTCAAGATGTTGGTTTATGGATATCTCATCAAATCAAGGTATTAGTTTGTACATGAGATAGTTCTTAAAACTCAATTCTTTTCCTCAGAAATTTGTGTAATATAATTCCACTTGCCTACTTATACATCTCTATAAGGAATTAAGTACTTGGGCAGCTCTTGTCAATTATATGTTAACTGCTTAGATATTTCTTAGACAATATTTGTTAGAAACTTGATCAGAGTTATAGAGAAAGAAATGAATTTGTGTGGAATACTCAGACCTCTGGTTATTCAAGAGATCCTGTTCTCTCCCCATTCACTTTGAGTACAATCCTTTTTCAGATGACAAGATATCCCTTCCCTCTAGTCCCCTCTCATTTATAGGCAACTTGCCTTATTACTTTCAATTATCCCCACCCAACTGAGTCAGGCTAACTGATATATTGTAATTAGCTACTGATTGGTAACTAACTGTCAAACTGTAACTAACTGACGAGGGTGACTTAACAATATTCCTTTGATTGATTCGAACCTTCATAGGGCCTGTATTCACTCCCTCGAGATTGATGCTGCCCATAACAAGCTAAACTCTGCCTGCAGCGAAGCACTAATTATTATTTTTTAATTATTGAACTATTAGAAAATGTGAAAATGATCAGGAAAAATTTATAAGTGTCATTTGGTGAAATATTGTGAGTTGGGTTTCTCCTGCTCATGTTTTCTCTGCACTATCATTACTGTGCATATCCTTGGCTATCAGTAAAAATTCACCATTTATCATATTCCTCATCATCTTAGCCTAGTTCTAGATGGAATACTTGTATATTGTCTGTTCAGTTCATGTACTTACAATTCTGTGTGTCAAAGTGCCGCTACCCTGAAAAATCAATTTGTGCAATTCTCTCTTCCCCTATTAATAACACTTTCGTCATACTGTAACAGAATCACTTTGCAAAAGAGGATAAGATACCCATCAATCTTAAATATATAGGTCAGTTTCTCTTGCAGCATTCTCCTCCTTTTTGACCTATTTATATCTTTAGTCTTCCATTTTTATTTGGGATTTGCAATTTTCTTTTGCAAAAATGTATTGGACAATTATGTAACTTTAACCGGGTTATCTGCCAGATCCAACTTACATGATCCGGGCAATTCCAAGCAATGCATCAGACAATGTCTATTGCACACTTCTTGCTCAGAGTGCAGTCCATGGGGCAATGGCAGGGTATACTGGATTCACAGTTGGACTGGTCAATGGCAGACATACTTATATTCCATTCAATGTAAGTTACTAGATATCCTTACTCAATTCTGAATTGCTTCATAATCTTTTGCTCTTTTTTGGTTTGTGTACGAAAATTTTCTTTTCTTGTTTAATATCAATGGGTAGTTAGTTAAAGCGGTACATGTTTGATTCTCCTAAGCGAGGTCTCGGATTCAGTTCTTGTTTATGTAAAAGAATTCTTGCTGGGAGAGCTTGCCTACCATGCTGTGAATGTTCCGGACAAACAAAATTGTTTCCTATGAAGAATACTTGTGGTCTAGACCCCAGAAGAATGCAAATATATCTGCGACTTAGCTACTAGTATTGAGACAGAAGAATGATATTTATCATGTACATCAAGTTTGTTTTATGTTTTTCACCACACCTGTGCATACAAACATGCCTATTTGCTTTCTATTGCTTCTCCATACGAGTAATTTTTTTGGACACTCACCCCCATTGACATCTTTCATTATCTTCATTTCTCATCTTATCATATCTACATTTCTTTCTTTTCTATCTCTTTCTCTTTGGCCGTAGAATAGTGCTTGGATGTCCATGGATCATTTTTATTCTCCAATTTTATATTGATGGTTTGTATTTTCCCAAGATCAGAATTGTTCTGATAATATAATGTATGTTCAATTTTTACACCCAGAGAATCACTGAGAGGCAGAACAAGGTTGTGATTACTGACAGAATGTGGGCAAGACTCCTTTCTTCCACCAACCAGCCAAGCTTTTTGAGCCCCAGAGACTTGGATGAAGCCAAGAAAGCAGAACAATCTCCAACTCAATTGTTAGAAGGGAACAACGACAATGATGTTGATGAAGCCAAGAAAAAAGAACAACCTATCAAAGAGGAACAAGAATCAGTAAACCATGTAGACAATGGTATCAAGACAGAAAATTAGATACAGACTTGTTTATCTACAATTATTATCATTTTAACCTAAGTCCTACAACCTCCAAAGCCTGGCTTATTGGGAGCTGTTCTTTTTGTCCTTTTGCATGTATTGCAAATTGCTACATCTTTTTTTATAAAGACTATCCTCTTGCGTGATTGTAGAACTAACACGATTTTGTTGTTGTATTTTTAACCTGGTCATTAAGAATGGAACGGAATTGTTTTCTGAAGACGGGGGCTTAGATTAGTTTGGGAATTGTTGTTGTGTTTTTCGTAGGAATAATGCTTCGTAGTGACTTGAGTTTTTATACTCAGTTTTGCTGGAAAGGCTTATAAAGTTTTTACGTTTATTTTTGCAATCAAGTTTGTTGAATAATTTGACTTATGCAACGTGTACTTTTAGGCTCTGCCTCACCTGACTGAGACGTTATAAACACTTCTATAACTTTTCTTTAATCTCAGCTCCTCTTCAAGGCCTGTTCTTAAACTGAAGAAGTGTGTGCATTTGTGCCCACACACAGGGATGAGATTGGTCTCCACGGAGTGAGGGTGCTTTCTACAAGAAAAATCTTTTCATCATGATATCCACCGCAATAGTTTCTTGATAAACAAAAGTTTAGTCGGTGAAGAACAGATTCATATTCTACAAAGAAGTGAATTCAATTCTTATTTATCAATATAAGAATGTTATGGGTAAATAATATGTGAACGTTTGAATCTTAACACATGTTATGATCCTTATTAGGTTTTCAGGATTTAAATTGGATTTAATTCATTTAAGATTCAAAACATGCTATTATCCTAATAAGTTTTCAGGATTTAAATTAGATTTAATTCATTTAAGAAAAAGATTAGGACACACTTCTTAAATACACTTTTCTTTTTATTGATTGAAATTTATTAAAAATGCTAAATTTTGATGGGTCCAACATCATATTTAATGTTTCTCTATCTGGATTTTGTAGTTTTCAACAAATTTTAAGCTCTGGGTGTGTTGGTTAGAGACCCCTTCTTATTCCCTTAAACGGGGGGGGGGGGGGGAAGGAAAGATATATTTATTGTTTCTTAAAAGAATAGTTTACGTTAAAATCTCTGTTATGTTTTATTTGTTCTACTTGAGTTAAGATTTGTCAAAGTTATATTGCAAATAACATCTTTGTTCTCCGTTTTTATTGTTCTTTGTAAGTATTTCTGAAGCAATTTGCTCTTCTTTTCAGTTCTTTGTAAGCATTTCACAAACATTACATTATATGTATGTAGAGTATATCTTATAAGTAATGATAGAAATACTGTTTTATTTTAAACACCTCTTAATTCTCTCTTCCTATATTTTCTATCTTTTTTTCTCCCTCACTAGGTTTAATAACATTTTGAGTGCTTAAGTATGTTTTTTCCATATTTTAGTGAATTAGTCTCTATCGCTTATCATTGAGCTAAAATGAAAAGTGTGGTGGATTTGATCCACCAACCCTGTTCTGTTTCATTTTTACTTCACTTTGCAAACTTTACTTTTCTTTTGAGCCTTTGCAAAGCACCACAGAATATAAAACATGTTAATTTTGACCAAACTGTGGTGGATTTGATCCACCAACCTGTTCTGTTTCATTTTTACTTCACTTTGCAAACTTTACTTTTCTTTTGAGCCTTTGCAAAGCACCACAGAATATAAAACATGTTAATTTTGACCAAACTGTGCCCTGAATGAACAGGGTTTTAAGAACATATATTTAAAATATTGATTAGCTATTTAGCTCTGACCGTGAACAAATCAGTCATTATTTATAGCTCAGGTGGGTTTACAATCGAATAAAAATGACATAAATTCTTCCTTATAGTCTTGTGTAGGTTACAATCACATTATAAGTGACATCTCAAACAAATGGTTTTCATGTTTTAAGAACATATATTTAAAATATTGATTAGCTATTTAGCTCTGACCGTGAACAAATCAGTCATTATTTATAGCTCAGGTGGGTTTACAATCGAATAAAAGTGACATAAATTCTTCCTTATAGTCTTGTGTAGGTTACAATCACATTATAAGTGACATCTCAAACAAATGGTTTTCATGTTTTAAGAACATATATTTAAAATATTGATTAGCTATTTAGCTCTGACCGTGAACAAATCAGTCATTATTTATAGCTCAGGTGGGTTTACAATCGAATAAAAGTGACATAAATTCTTCCTTATAGTCTTGTGTAGGTTACAATCACATTATAAGTGACATCTCAAACAAATGGTTTTCATGTTTTAGGAAAATGAAATTTTCTCTTAAACCCAGCAGCAACTTCTTCAAATAGTTGCATCACCTATGAACCAAATGTGTCAAATACTCGAAGCAGCTGCTATTTGATGATTTTCACCACGATTAAGAAAATACAGAATAAAATTGATGAGGTACACTAGTCCCTATATACACCGGAGGGCTCTGCATTCTGAATAATCCAAGGATGTTCAAGGAGTTTGTGCAATGGTAGACGTTGAGAGGAATCTTTGACCAACATCTGTTATTAATAAAAAAACAAAGGAAAATGAGTTACACAGACAAATGCCAAGCATTTCTAAAAGTTTATTTACAAGTATCAAAAGATGCAAAACCTGGCTAATGAGATCCTTTGCAGCGGAAGACACAATTGGTTTAGGAGGGAACTTGAGATCCACTTGCACTATCCTGCAAAATTGAAGTTTACAAATAACTTAAAAAGGGAACTTGAGATCGACTTGCACTGCGATATTTGGTAAATTTTTTCCAAATAGTTAGCCCCTTTGGCGTAGGATATTAGAAAACAGAGTCTGTGCATGATACTAACGCAAATTTATATTCAACTGCTCGGTACTTACCTCCTGTAAGTATCAGAATGTTCTTTAGCCTCAAAAGGAGGGACTCCATAAAGAAATTCATAGCACAGGACACCAAGGCTCCATATATCCACACTCGCATCATGTTCCACACTCTCCACTGATGAAATATCAAAAAGTGTTTAGAAGAAATAAAGTGAAACGTCATCAATGGAGAGAATAACATGTTAAATATTTGAAAGTGATTCATGTGACATAATAAGCATACCCATCTCAGGAGGAAGGTAATCCAGTGTGCCACACATGGTCCGCCTGCGATTGAATGTGTGCACTGACCACCCAAAGTCTGCTATTTTTAGCTCACCCTAACAATGAAAAGATGTTAACATAACAATGGACACGAATTAAGGACAACAAACAAAAGAACCATATAAGAAACAGAAGCCTGGGAATAGGAAATCACCTGTGCACCGATAAGAAGGTTCTCTGGTTTAATATCCCTATGTATTACATGCTTTCCATGGCAATATATAAGGGCTCTGGCCAATGATGCAACATACTGTCTCAATCATAGAATAAACATTAACTTGTCAGTCTCAGGAGAAGAATGTTCAAGTGAACACTTGAGCATGTATGCAAGACTAATTAACTGCACACTTAAATGTTGTTTGCGTATTTACTAGCTTCTTAATATCTTAATCCACAAACAACAGCATATGGGAAGAGGAAAAGAGGGAAAGCTGCTGCGTGATGTATACTTACAGTAGCTGCACGCCTTTCACTGAAGTATTTGCATCTTTGCAATTCCTTGTAAAGTTCACCTTTAGGTGCATACTCTAAAATCAAATAAACCCGCTTCTGCAATGAAATGATTTCACAGAAAATGTAAATACCAAAATTAAATAGCAGTGACTTTAACCCTCCTTCAGTAATATCAGCATAAACAACAAATATACCTGATCATAGAAGTATCCATAGAGGCGCAAGATGTGAGGATGTCGGAGATGACTCTGTATTTCAACTTCACGTCGTAGTTGATGCACAACTTGGGATTGTTGCAATTGGCTCTTAAAGAGTACTTTCAAAGCAACAATGTGATTACTCTGCATCAAAATCACATTTCAGTTTCGTAATAAAAAGAACACATGAAAAAAATAGGTGAAGAGAAACCATCTATACAAAACATCATACCAATTTCAGATATATACAAATCAACAATGGTCATGTGTAATGCACAAACTCTTATAGTCTTATCTTAAGATGACAAATCCAAAAAACAGTTAGGTGAACACATGTTAAATGCTTAATATTTCACCCCTAATTTCGCTCATGCAAACACACGCCCTTACCTTCGTTGTGTTAAAAAAAAAACAGACCACTAAACTATAAAGACTGTAATACCCAGTCACAAACCAACAATCCCAAAAAACTCTAGCTACTACACCTCTAAAACAGTTTATTCAAACCCTCAACGGGAAATTCATGAGAAAAAAATGCAAAAATCTCGAATAAATCTCGCCAGAGCAAGCAAGAACAGCACGAGCTAACTTTTCCCCAAACAAATGCAAACACAGAAAATCAAAAAGCGAATGGAAAAATCCATAGAAATTATCACAATTACGAAACTATCCATGACCATAAAAATAAAATTAAGACCAACAGAAACCCTAACATAAAAATTAAGGTTAATTGAGAGAAAAAAAAACCACAAAAACTCACACTCTTCTCTCTAGCCAAATAGACGTGACCGAATTTTCCCCTTCCGAGAGGTTTTCCAATGTCAAAGTCATTGAGCGTCCACCTCTTTTGGTCCGCAGCTGAACCCGAATCCTCCGACGAAGCCTAAGAAAACGAATCACGAAACAATCAGAACCATCACCGAATCTCGTAGCCGATTAATTTCACGAAATGAAAACCCTAAATTTCAGAAAGGACAGAAAAAAGAAAAGAAAAAAGACCTTGTGTTGTTGAGATTGAGGAGTCTCTGTAGCTATGGCCATGATGGGTGGAAAATGAAAATTGGAGAGAGAGAAGGAAATAGAGAGAGTGGGTTATAATGGAGAAGGAGACCGAGGCTATGTTGTGTTATGATTTTGCATTAACACAACGCAATTTGCAACAGCTTTCTTTCTGTAACGGTCGAATAACGGGTAGTGGGACACGTGTTCCAATCCCGCTTTCTACGCTTTTCAAATTTTTCTTTTCTTTTTGTCTTTTTTTTTTCTTTTGTTTTTCTCTGCGCCAGCAAGAGGAGCGTCTATTTTAGCACGTTAGTCTAGTTCTATTTCTTTTCTTTTGACTCCAATCTAGATCTATTTCTAGTGTATTGAAAAATTTAATTGGATTTATTTGGGTTAAAAATATCACATTAAAAGAGATAATACGTAACATATTTCACTCAAATTCTTTTTGACTTTTAATAATTTTAATAGGTGATGACATAACTATTCTTTGGGTTTTTTCGTGTAAAAATATGCTTTCCAAAATATAATTGTTAAATTAAACTTTTCAGCAACTAATTAATATAAGATTGATTTTCGATGTGTAAAAGAATTGTCTGCACGCGGGGGTAAAATAAGTGTGTTTTGTAGTTTTTTTAATTATAGTATCGTCTTTGTTGAGTTTTTATCAAAGTTTTTAATGAAACAATGTAAGATACAGATGTATGCAATGGACCACTTGGATAGATAGACAGTCTACGAAACCCTATTTTAATTTATGGCCACATTCATACAATTCTTGGTATGATACTGTACATATTTCGTATGTAAACATTTTTATGAGATTTCTATTTTTATTTTTGGTAAATTTCCAGCCGGTGTTGTTCTAATTTATTTTAGTTGTTTTGTTAGTGATGTTTCCATTTTTTTCACAATTTATAATTCCAATCACCGTATCCTGAAAAGAAAAAGGGGGAAGAGGAATGATGGAAAGACTAAAAGATTGTAATTTCATAAACAACGAAGAAGGTCGGGGATGAAAGGAAAATAAGAGATGAAATGGAAAAGAATAAAAAAAGTGTACCGTATAATTGTAAAATCAACGGTTTATTGAAAAGAATATTAAATATCATTTTTACTTATTTGAGTTTAAATTGGTCCTATTTAAAGTTTGATATTAATAAATATTAAAGTGTGTGAATTGTGTACCATTTACCCATATTATGGTTTCGTGGATTTTATTATTATTTTTCATTCATTAGCTAATGTTACAATTTAAAATGCTTTTCTCTTGTAGCTCAAAAATGTAGGTTCTAGCATGTTTTGAGTTCTAACCTGCAAGTTTAAGTTTAGGGTTAATTAAATTGTTTATATTGTATAGTCATCGTAATTTCCGAGTCTGATCTATCTTAACGTGTTCCTATTTTTAATTATTACACTTTTAAATAGAAGGAAATATATTTAATAAATAATTATAATTTTTTCTAAGTGATAGTTTAACATAATAAATATTATCATTTCGCATGACATTGATAAAAATAATATATCTAATTACGTTAAGATAAGTAAGAATAATTTTGAACCTTTAAAATATCTTTACTTGTAATTTAATGGATAAAATAGATTGAAATTAATTCTATAATAATATTAAAGATTATTGTTGTTTTTATATTAAAATGTTTGTCAAATAATGTTTTTTTAAAATATGAATATATTGTTCATTGTGCAGGGTTTCCGTCATTTATGCAAAGAACTAGTTTCTCTGTATGTACAAACGTGATTTATTAATGTTATTGTTTATGATTTATTTGGTTAAAAAATAAATAAAGTATATTTAATTTAAATCAATATTTTAAGAATGATGTTAGTACATGAGAATAAAATGTTGTAGTTAAAAATATATCATAACAAATTTTGTTTCACTTACTCTATATAATTTACAAAATAGTCAACCTATGAAATAATAAGTCACACATTCATCCAAACTATTAAAAAATTGTAAATTCTACTACTAAAACTTACAAAATCCGAAATCACCCAATCATAACACAACACGCAAAAACATATACCGTTGAGCTCTATAATTATAAACTCAATAACTATCACTATAAAACCAAATTTATTCAACAAACCCAAAAAACATAACACATAATAAAAAATGAATAATTAAAATAGTACATGATAGTATCTATTGATAATGACGTCAATTACAGTCAGCGAACTCAACACCGATCAGTAAAATAGTAAAACGATCTCTGTCAATTTTTCTGAACTTTAGCCTCTCCATTTTTTTTTTAACTCCACTTAATAATTACCATAGAATCAACAATTTGTTACTATGCTGCAATAATTTTATTATGTTAATAATTATAATATATAGTTAATCAACTAATTCACTTACAATAAATATATATATATATTATATATATATATATATATTTCTTTTTCTTCATAATTTATAATTAATTGTCTTGTCTATAATCATTTATTAAATATTTTTCATGTTACAAAAATTAAATTCCGGAGAGTCTATTCCAAAATGATGTTATCTAATATTTTATGTCATGTCAACATTTTAATTATCACTTAATAATAACATTTTCACACAAAATCACTAAAATAAGACACTTTAAAAAAAAAGTACAATGAGAATTTTTAAAATAAAGGAACAAAACAAAAATGTTCATTAAATTTAAAAGTCACAATAAAAATTATATCATACTTACCTACTTATCTATGTATACCATGTTAAAAACTCATGCACGGTGTAAAGTTGGTTACTAAAATAATAATGAGATCAATTATTAAATAATTGAAATCCTATTTTTTTATATATTTTTTTTAGAAATATATCAGTAAAAGGAAGAAAAGATATATCTTGTCAGTAGTTTCACTACCTTTTATCACATGTTTTATATATAAAATAAAAGTACAATTAAAAACAAAATTAAAATACTAACTTCATCCTAATTTTACATCTAATAATAAGAATAATATTTTTATGAAGGATAGATAATAATTTTTTAAAATAATTAAATATTAATTCTAAATTAAATATATATAAGTTTGAATAAATTATCATTGAGTTATAATTTTATCCTCGTGAATAAATAATTTAAGTTTTTTTCTCGGACGAAAATATTTTCTGTTTATTTTTTTATTTTTATTATTTTAAAATTTTATTCATTTCTAAATTTTAAAAATTAAGAAAATAATGAAAAGTGTTTAAAATTATATTTATGTCACGGCATTTTTATTGTTTTGGTTGTTTTGAGTAAGAAATATTAGAAATGAGGTTTTTTCATTTGTTATTTTTAACTATATCTTAAAAATGTTTTGATTGAAAATATTTCAAAAAATTTAACTAAACATATTTTTATTATATTTTTTATTTTATTAAAAAATCATCCCCTTAATTTAAAAAAATGTGACAATAACCTCATTCTTGCCATTACTCAGCTTCCGTACTTCTAAGTTTTTCGTTTTTTTATGTTTCGAAGGTAAATAAACTATCACGAGATAATGTAAAAGATAAAAGAAAAGTATACCACAATACCCTAGTTATGCAAGAAAAATATTTTTCTTATTTAAAAAGACACAGTAATTGATATGATATTTAAAAATAAAACACTTTTTGAAAACTAACACGTAGACTTTTAAGTTTTTGAAACCAATAAATTTAATTAAAATTAAAAGAAATAAATTGTCTATTATTTATAAAGTAAATAAGTTTACTTTAACATTTAACTAAAATAAAAATAAACAGGGTCAATATACTCAGGATCATTTATTCGTAGGGTCAATAACTTTTAGCTCCGTTTTTGTAAAAGTTAAACAAAAAAAAATTAAAGATATTTATTTATTATAAATTTATACAAATTAAGTAGCAACATATTAATTTAGAGAAATCTGGAGCGTGACGTACAGAACTTATGCGGGGCAATCGTGGAAATATACTTATATTTTGCTACAATTTCTTCAATTTGCATGTAAAAACAATACTAGCAGAGAGAGAAGCCTATAACACGACGTCGTTTCCGGAATAGTTCAAGGGCGGTTCTCATAGCGCGCCTCTCTCCCTCGTTCTCTTAGTTAATTAAGTTGTTAAAACACCTAACTGAAAATTTTAGAAGCTAAAATCCAAGATTGGAACCCTAAATTGGCGAATCTACGGTAAAGCGATATCACACATCGTTCTGAAGATTGAATATGGTATGACACTGAACTTGAGTGGAATAATTTCATCGTTCTCGTTCGTAGCTTCTTGAATTTGCAATGTTTAATCATTCGTTCTGATAAATGGCTTTGGTTTTGCGTTTTCAGTTCTCAATTGCCGCTATCAATGACACCGACTCAAAAACTCAGTGGGAGCCACTGGCTCCCACGAAAGAAGCTCAGGCACGTTTATTCCATTCTTTCATGCTCCTCGATAATGTTAAGCACTTCTTATAGCTTTGCATAGGTTACGAAGATTAGGAACTTTTATACTCTTAATAGCTTTGTTATTCATTAATTTCACGTAGATTTTTCATCTATTTATTTTTTAATTAAAATTCAAGTGCTACTTTGTAAACAAGAATAAACCATCAATTTGGTCCCTAAACTATTACCCTATCTCCTAAATAGTCCTTAAACCTTTAACATTGTATAGGTAGTGCTTAAAGTACTGAAAATCCATCAATTTAGTCCCTACGAAAGACTAATTTGAAGTATTCTTCTATACTCTAGGGAATATGTAACATGATTTTTAATACTTTAGGGGCTACTTAAATAATTTCTAATACTTTAAAGACTATTTAGGATGGAGAGTGATATTTTAGAGACCGATTTGATGGTTTACTTTACCATTATTCATTCAATATCAGTATTTATTTATTTATTTTCTGGTATTGCAGGAATTTCATCTTTCTCAAACTTATCATGAAGGGCTTCTCAAGTTACAAGAAAAAGAGTATGAGAAGGCTCGCGAGCTCTTAGAATCTGTCCTCAAGGATCCTCTTATTTCCAAAGCTCAGGTTTTGGTTTTTGCATGACACATCTTTCGTTGTTCAATCTTTAATGTCATTTTGGATTGGTGGTATGATGTGTTTTCTGTTATCAGGTGGATAGCAGTGCCAGTGATGGTCATCTTCTGCAACTCAGGTTTTGATCTTCACTATACTATGAATTCTATATCAAGATGTCCACTGTTCTGTCATTATTGTTTGCTCATATAGTTTCCTCTTTCAATTGAGCAATTATTGCATGAGCATATTATAGGACCTATAGGCATGACCAATTAAAAGCTCAGAATTCATTAAAATAATAATAAAGTTGGTGTTAAAATTTGTGCTCATGGAAGAATTACTTCTTTCAATCTGTAGTCTATTAAAGTAACTCTCAACATGAATATATCAGCTCTTGAATGGGTCAATTCAGTATCAGCTCAGCATTGTTGAATGCTTTATGGTTAGGATAAATTAGATTTTTGTAACAAGTGCTATGTGTGTGTGGGAGAGAGGGAGTGCTACTTGTATAAGTGTGTTACTTAGTACTTACATATGTTTCTACAGATTTTTGGCATTGAAAAACCTTGCTGCTGTTTTTCTTCAGCAAGGCTCTACCCATTATGAGAATGCTCTACGCTGTTATCTTCAAGCTGTTGAGATCGATTCTAAAGATTCTGTTGTTTGGAACCGGCTGGGAACATTGTCGTGCTCAATGGGCTCACTGAGTATTTCACGTTGGGCATTTGAGCAAGGCCTCTTGTGTAGCCCCAGTAACTGTAAGCACCTAATACTGTTATGCTTTGTTTGGATTAGGAGTGAAATTGAGGGAAAGAAATAGGAAGGATAGAAATAAGGCAGCAAAGGTACGATGTTTGGATAGTTGAAAATAGGAATGGAAGTAGGGAAAAATTTGCTACTTGTTTGAATGATTGGAAATAGATAAATACTAGAAATACTTTTTGTACTAAGAGAAATGCTCGCAACACACTCTTCGACTCACTCAATCTCTATGATTGACTGGAATTCATTGAATATCATATTTTTGCGGTCTCATTATTTAATGATTCACTTTCCTGATTTTGTAGTTTTTAATAAATTCTAACCAATTATAATTATAGAGTGAATGTTAAAAAAAGTTTTAGAGTGTGTCAGTGGCACCTCTAATTAAAAAATTGAAAATGCTAACCATTGCCCTAAGGGCACTGGTTAAGAAACTAAAAGGAGAAAGATTTTTATTGGGATGCCTAAAATTACATTGCTCAAAACTTTTTTTGTGTTCATCCATGATCTGTACATTAAATACTCTCTTTTTTAGTTCATTAACCAATGCCCTTAGGGCACTGGTAAGACCCATACAAAATTAAATTTAACTTAAAAAAATGTTTTTTGATATATTATTTTCATAATACACACACACCCACATATCTGTTAAAAATAGGTGTAAGACTTGTTGACTTACATTGATAGATATCAAAAAGTTATTGAAAGTTGTAAGTCAAAAAGTCTTACACCTAGTTTCAATGGATCTTGCTTTACACACACACATATTATATATATATATATATATTTAAATATTTGAAACTAATAAAATGAAAAACCATTTCCCCCTCCCATGTCACAGCTCACCAGGGGGGAATTATTTTTGTACTGTGTCCCACAAATTTAACTTTCATTCCCCTTAATTTCCACTCATCAAATTATAGAAGACTATTTCGTCTAACACCATCCAAGTGTGACTAAAAAAAGGAATCTCAATGCATTGGGATCCTACAATATGAGATACGGGGAAAGATCAGATATGTGTAGCCATTTACCCATGTGAGCATTGGGACTTGAGTCTGAAATCTCAGTGTTGCGACTCTGTTACAAAACTCTCCTATATCCAAACAAACTAGTTCTTTCGGATCACTTTAAATAATCATTTTCAACAATAAAGTTATTCCTTTGAAAGTTATTTTCAAAATTCATTCCTTTCTATGTTAATTATGCAAAGATGCTCATTGAGTGGATAGGCATATGTATTTATGTATATGTGATCCTCGTTGTGTCTACAGGGAATTGCATGGAGAAGCTTTTGGAAGTTCTTATTGCAATTGGTGATGAGGTTGCTTGCCTTTCTGTTGCTGAGTTGATTTTGAGGCATTGGCCTTCACATGCTCGTGCTTTGCATGTTAAAAATACCATTGAAGAATCAGAACCTTTGCCGTTTGCTCCAAGAGGCATAGACAAATTGGAACCTAAACATGTGCGGCTCAAATTTCCTGGCAAGAGAAAAGCTACAAATGAGAATGTAGATGAGGATGTTGCATTCAAAAGGCTGAAGCAGAATAAAGAAGTGCACCTGAGAGAAGTTTCCTGGGCGGCTCTTGTTGATGCACTTACGGAAATCTTATCACCACAAAATTCTGAGATGGATCCTGAAAAAGCATGCAGTTCTCCTGATATTAGGCTAAGCATAATCTTACCTTGTAGCTCAGAAGCTGTTATGAACACTGTGGAAACGAAAGGGTCCAGTGGTGAAAATAGTGATTTTGGTGAGAGTAACATAGAACGATCAAGTGCTTTTAAAGAGAAAGAATCAAATATCCAAGAAGAACAACCACATGAAAGGAGAAGTTCTCGACTTGAAAGGCTCCGGAGTCGTAAACCAGGGAAAGAGGAATCTGATTCTTCTTATGGCAAGGACCCTGCAAAGGTTGTCCTTCAATATCTAGAACCATTCATTGCTGGTGGATTGGGGGGTCAAGATACCATTGATAGAGATACCTCAACACTATCATGTTTAGGAAATTCTGAATATCACAATGTTTCTGCATTTTTAAGAGAAACTTCAAACAATTATGGTGCTTATCATATGGGACACTTGCTTTTAGAGGAGGTTGCTAGACAAGGTCTCACATATCAGGATGCTTATGTCAAATTTCTGGAGCTGGAAAAGTTGACAAGACACTGGGGAAAGGAGAGAACTGCTGAATGTAATATTTTTCTTGCTGAGCTATATTATGACTTCGGTTCATGCTCCCCCACCGGTTCTAAGAAGGTAGAATTTATGTCTGAGGCGTCTTATCATCTTTGTAAGATCATAGAATCTGTAGCCTTAGACCATCCTTGTCACTTGACTCATGCCTTGAATGAAGGTTGTTTTTTGAAAGATATTATCCAAGAGACCAGTGGAAAAACAATAAATACCGCCACTGAGAGCAATTCAAATTTAGACAACTCAATTCTGATGAAAAACAGTTCCCTCTGGGCTCGATTCTTCTGGCTAAGTGGGAGATTGTCAATTGTTGATGGCAACAGAGCAAAAGCTTGTGAAGAATTTTGCATTGCTTTGTCACTTTTGGTGAAACGAGAAAATATGGAGGATTCTCTATGTTCAGTCCCCCGTCCACATTGCAAGGCTGTAAAAGAGTTAAACTTCGATAGAGTTCTTGATGAAATTAATATATTAAAGATCAATTTCTTGATGGAAAAGTCTGTCAATCAGATGATGGAGCAAGAAAAGTTTTTGGAGTGTGTATCCCTGCTTTCTCCACTTTTGTTCTCCACAAGGGATGTCCACCTCGATTCATTCTTTTTATCCACGGCAGATAAAAAAGATGAAAAAACAGCTTCCACTGAACTCATGGCTGTAGATGTTCTAATAGAAGCATGTCAAAAAACAAAGCCAATGGATATAGAGATGTATTTCAACTGTCATTGTAGAAAGCTGAAAATCCTTATGGCAATGATGGGTTTGAATACATGTATTGCATCATTTAAATCTTCTGATCAAGCACCTGGCTTAAGTGCATCGCCTAATTTTGATACTGATTCAAAGGAAAGTTCTAGCAAGCACTGTAGTCACTTGGTTGGGGAGGAAGTGAAGGCACTCTCTGACTGTATCGCACAAGTGAAGAAAGTTATTGACCATCATGGAGATTCTGTAAGCAATACCATTCCAGTTGTTTTGGATTCTAAAGCTGTTGTAGCCTTGATGTATATTTCTCTTAAGTTATTTTCCTGTTCATCCATGAAGTTCATGAACTATATATGCCCTTCTCCTCCCTGAGCAAAACAAATAAGTCAGTTAATTAAAATGTACAAACTAGTTATCTATTATTAAGCTGTAAATAATTTACCCTAGTAATGAACATTGAGATATAGTAATTCCTCCTTTTTGAATAAACTTGATATGTGTCATCAACATGATAAACAAAAAAAAGAAGAAAAGGCTCATCTTCCTACTAGTACTTGTATTTACTTACAGATATTTTCGGCTCGCAGTTTCTCATAGAAATCAAGGAGATTAATGGGCTCTATGTTTTTGATATGTTGTCTTGGGTATTTGTCCTAATTTTTCTTTCCCATGTTTTATAGAGCATGGTGTCTTTCCTCTGAAATTCTTCTATTGCTGCAAAACCAGTAAAAGAAAAGGAACTGAAATTACTGTATTTGAAACACTTTGTTTTTATATGAAATTTATGAGCTTTGTGTGGGTGTGTGGGTGGCAGGTGTGTGGCGTGTGAAATTGCTGTATTTGAAACTTTGTTTTTTATTTGAATTTTATGAGCTTTGTCTGTGTTTTTTATATGAAATTTATGAGCTTTGTGACGTGTGTGTGTGTGTGTGTGAGTGACGTGCGTGTGTGACTTGAGAGTTTGGGGACAGCTACTCAATTATTTTTTGCTGTTGTGTGGTTGCTTTCCTTTAGAAATAAATTGTTTGATAGGCTCGGTCAATCTTGAGTGTGTGTTGTCACTTTGAAACAACTCCATATAATTCATTTTAAAGCTTTTGAAAGAATAACTGAATAAGAACATGAAACAATGGCAGTAAGCAAATGTTGCCGTCCACTTATGTATTTGGGTGGAGTGGAATATGCGAAGTTTTAAGGACCTTTGGTTGGCACTTGATATGCTTTGAATTGGGTTGCAGTTGTGGCTTCTTTGTAGTGTGCTCAAGGTTGTTTTAAGGGAATTTTCATTTTTGATATGAAGAGAGGCTGAGTTGCTCTGCTGCATTCTTGATTTTCTCTTGTTCTATGTTATTTTTTCTCTTTCTGTTTTGAAAGATAGCCCATTGTTCTCCTTGTTGTATTTCTCTCTTATAATTTCTTTTTTATCAATAAATTGGACATGTTTGTTTACTAATATTGGTCCATGTAACTTTTTTACTTGCAACACCTTTTACTTCCTCAAAATTTTACGTTAGAATGTTATTTGTGGTGAAAGCATGTTTTCTTATACTTGCAGGATAGGCTTACTGTTCCAACAAACAGCATTTGTCAAATGCAATCTCTGCTATTGTTAATCATGAACTATGTTGCCAACATACTCGTCTGCAACAAAGCCTCAGACGTAATTTCAGATCAAGCTGAAAGCAGCTGCTTTGTTGATGCAGCCATTGTTTTTTGCAAACTCCAGCATCTTGGCCCAACCACACCTATCAAAACTCAAGTTAGTTATCTCTGTCTTGGAGGAATTTACTTTTAAGTGATTTGGTTGTTTTAGTGATTCCTTTTTAATTGAAAACCTCTACTATTCTTTCCTGCATTCTTAACTCAGGTTGATTTAATTGTTGCAACACATGACTTGCTTGCTGAATATGGGCTTTGCTGCGTGGGTGAAGGTGGCAAAGGTGAAGAAGGAACATTTCTTAGATTTGCGATAAAGCATCTCTTGGGCTTGGATATGAAGCTTAAATCTAGTTTCAACCATAAAGATTCAATGCGATGTGAAGAAGTGTCCAAAAACAGTCTTGTCAATGTGTCTGTTGAAGAATCAAAACCAGACATGACAGACATCCAGATGGATTGGACCAAAATTGATGAAATTAATTCAGTTAAGAAGGATGTTTCTGAAGGAATAATATCCAAAGACATTTCATCTTACAGAGGAGTTCAAGACAGTAAGGAAGTAGAGTGTGAAAATCATGGAGGTGCTGACACTGACAGTAAGTTAATTAAGTGTGAAAATTCAAGCAATCAGTTGACTGAATGTGGAAGTGAACTGTCCGACGATGAACAGGAGGAACTTGAATCGAAAATTGACAGTGCCTTAGATCAGTGCCTTTTCTGTTTATATGGATTGCATCTAAGATCTGATTCATCTTATGAGGATGATCTAGTGATGCACAAAAACACAAGCCGAGGAGATTATCAAACCAAGGAACAATGTGCTGATGTTTTCAAGTATGTTCTTCCCTATGCAAAGGCATCTTCTGTGAGTTCTCTTTTATCCCTAATTTGTGTAGTTCATCTTGTCTATGGAATATTGTTCAGAAATTTCACTTGTGATTTATTTTGCTGAAAAATTTGTGTGTATCAGAGAACTGGACTGGTCAAACTTCGTAGAGTTTTAAGAGCTATTAGGAAGCACTTTCTGCAGCCACCAGAGGACCTCTTGGCGGGAAACCCTATAGATAAGTTCCTTGATGATCCTAATCTCTGTGAAGATAAACTCTCAGAGGAGGCTGGGACTAATGGATTTTTTGAATCTATTACTAAGATCATGTTTCCTGATGTGGGTGGCCTTGCTCAGTATAATGCAACATTGTTGAGGAGGTATACATTGCCCAGTACTGTAGGTGCTTCTATTTTAATTTATTTTGTCTGTAACCTGTCTCTTCTGATTAAAATTTAATGGATAAAATATATCCATGATATTCCTTGTTTTTAGCTTCTCAAGGTTATCTCAAGAGTGTATTTGACTTCCAGGTCTGAACCATATTTGGAGGTCTACTGTAACTTGTACTATTTCTTGGCTTTGTCTGAGGAAATGAGTGCAACAGATAAGTGGCCTGGATTTGTGCTGACCAAGGAAGGGGAGGAATTTGTGGAACAAAATGCAAAGCTCTTCAAATTTGATCTCATGTACAATCCTCTGCGCTTTGAAAGCTGGCAGAAACTCGGAAATATTTATGATGAGGTAAATTAAAAATGTTATTTGGTCATACCTTGAGCGCTGTGAAATTTACAAATAAACAATGATGTCTTAATTTCTAAATATGTTGCCATATTCATTTTTTAAATGTTTCTTTGGTGTAATGAGCCAGGAAGTAGATTTGTTGCTAAATGATGGTAGCAAGCATGTTAATGTAGTAGGGTGGAGGAAGAATGCTACTTTATCTGAGAGAGTGGAAACAAGCCGAAGGAGGAGTAGACGGTGCCTATTAATGAGTTTAGCTCTGGCAAAGACATCTGCTCAGCAGGTTTTACCTCTATATATTTACTCCTTTTAAAATTTCCTTCTTTAGTGACTACCATCTGGTTGTTAACTTTAGTCCGGTTCAATCAAAATGAGAATCTAACTAGAAAAGCAGTGTTTATGCCCCCAAAGTTCCCAACAAATGTTATCTGCACTGTAAACTACTAAGACAGTGCCATTGATTGTTTGTGTTATCTAGTTGAAATATATTAACTTTCTGTGTGACCAAGTAGTCACTTAAGATAACATTTAATGTATCACTTGTGTATTTAACATTTTCTTGCATTTGTCGTATTTTCAGTGTGAGATACATGAGTTATTGGCATTGGTATACTACGACAGTCTTCAAAATGTAGTCCCATTTTATGATCAGAGATCTGCTTTGCCCTTAAAGGATGCAGCATGGATAATGTTTTGTGAGAACTCAATGAAACATTTCAAGAAAGCTCTCATACTTAAGTATATACTTTTTTTCATGTACATTCTTATTTTCTTCATTCTCTAGCTATAATATGATGTTTATGTATTTTGATGCTTTATACAGGCAAGATTGGTTGCATGCCTTTTACTTGGGAAAACTCAGTGAAAAACTTGGATACTCACATGAAATTGCATTATCATATTACAACAAAGCTATTGCTTTGAACACATCAGCTGTTGATCCAGTCTATAGAATGCATGCCTCACGCTTGAAATTATTATTTAAGTGTGGAAAGCAGAATTTGGAGGTTTTGAAGGTTACCCTCTTTTTTTATCACTAAACTCTATTTGTTATGGGCTAAATCTGTTTTTAGTCTCTAAATTTTTTCAGTATTGTATTTTTAGTCCCTGAACAAAATTTTTACTGGTCTTAGTTCCTGAACTTTTTCAGTATTCTGTAATTTTGATTGGTCTTAGACCCTAAACATTTGTCAATGGTTTTAGTCTCTGAATGTTTATGACTTCAATGTTTTTCATCCCTAAACATTTAATACGACAAGGACTAAAAGCATTGACATAACAAATGTTAGAGACCAAGACCATTCAAGTTTTTGTTCAGAGACTGAAAACAGAATCCTAAAAATGTTCAGGGACTAAGACCGGTCAAAATTTTGTTCATAGACTAAAAACAGAATACTGAAAAAGTTTAAGAACTAAAAACATATATAACCCTTTTGATATTATTTGTCTTTGAGATTGTCCTGTACAGCTGCACTTCAATTTTTTAATTTATTAGATGTTTTGGGCACTTGATATATATCTTTTACTATTGTTTTGTTCTCAACAGGTTATCTCAGAAAACTCCTTTAATCAATCTGTAAAAGAATCTGTCACATGCATCCTTGGTGGTATAGATAGCTCATTTTCAGATATGAAGGAGAGAGATATTCATGGCAATCTTGTGGAAACAAAGCATGATGAGTTGGTCAAGTTGGATATGGTATGGTCTATGCTTTACAATGATTGCCTTTCTGCTCTTGAAACGTGTGTAGAAGGGGATCTTAAACATTTCCATAAGGCCAGATACATGCTGGCTCAAGGGCTCTACAAAAGAGGTGAGAGTGGTGATATAGAGAGGGCAAAAGATCATATATCTTTCTGCTTCAAATCTTCACGCTCATCATTTACAATAAATATGTGGGAAATTGATAGCATGGTAAAAAAAGGAAGGTAAGATTTGTTCTTATTCTTTCATTTAACTTTTTGTTATTTTGATTGAACTTGAATGAAGTGACATTTTTGTCACTAACAATTTATGGCTCATATTATGGTAATTTTCAAATACTTTGATAATATTAATTAGTGTCCTGACAATATCATTGAAGATTTGTAAGATAGTCTCTTGGAACCCATTCTTTTTCTTTTTTTTTCCCAAATGAAAAAAGATTTTACCCAAATTGCCTTGTGTAACTTGAGGAAGTAACATTTCATGGATTTGTTATCCATGCTATGCAGGAGGTAGGAAAGATCAATATGTCTCCAACTTAGAACTAACTTATTTTGCATTTAATATCAGGCGCAAGACACCAGGTTCTGCTGGGAACAAAAAAGCTCTAGAGGTTAACTTACCAGAAAGTTCTAGAAAATTCATTACTTGCATTCGAAAGTATTTGCTGTTTTATCTCAAACTATTGGAGGAGACTGGAGATAGATGTATTCTTGAACGTTCGTATGTTTCTCTTAAGGCAGATAAACGGGTAAATTCTAGTGTCTGATCTACTGCTTAAGTTACACATCGGTAAATGATAACTGCTACAGTTATGCTTAGTCTGTTCTCATTGAAACACTCTTTGTAACTTTTGTTGCATTTGCTGCCTTTTACATTGTAAGCCTAAGATTTCTTTAGTTAACCGAGGTAACGAAAATTTACCTTTAGAGTTTAGAGATGGATATACAGTTTATGCAGGGAAGGAAGCCCCTTCCTGACCAGGGCAAAATCTAAGTTTTTTCCTTTGATTTTTTTCTTTGTTGTTTTCTGTTTTGTACCAACTCGGGTGGGCAATTTTTTTTTTATTTCTTTTATATTAAAATAACTAAACTGTTTAACGAGTTAATCCAAACCTAAGTGGACCAATTTTACCTTGGTAAAAAAATTTGCAAGTTCCTGTTTCCAATTAAATCTACTACTATGTACTTGTGATTGTTGTCAACAATATTGGAAAGAATTGCGCTAATTATTTGCTCCTTCCTCTGGTAGACATTTCAGATGTGTTTCTTAAGCAGTTTTTGAGGCTTTACAATTTGTGTTTTTGTTTTAATTTTATTTGGGTGTTTCCTTTCCTATGCTCAATCCCTCTCCTTGCCTCATAAAAACATGGGTGAAAACATTTATATTTTGTCTGGAATCCAGTAGTGTTGTATGCTATCAGTTGTCACCCATCATCTATGACCTGCATCATTTCATCTTTTGCATATTGTCCTCTGATTTGATAATATGGTAAACTTCATTTGTTTTGTCTTTCACTTCCAACATCAATGCAGTTTTCGTTATGCGTTGAAGATCTTATACCAGTGGCTATCGGAAGGTATCTAAAGGCCCTGATTTCAACTATGTGCCATTCCCAGACTACTACCCCTGGTTCAATGAGCAGTTCCGACAATGTGCTAGAGAGAATGTTTTCATTGTTCATGGAGCAAGGGAGCTTATGGCCAGAAGTATGCAGCTTGCCTGAAATTGAAGGCCCAGATATGTCAGAGACTATCATATATGGGTAATAAGATTTAAACAAATATGACATTTGAACAAATTTTATCTTAACTGAACTTCTTTAGATTGACATATAATGCGTGCCATTTGTTTTATCAATGGTAAAAGCTAATTCAGATCCTCAAATCTTTGCAGATATCTTCATGAATATATTGTATTATTGGAGAGAAATGGAAAACTGGAAACTCTTGAAGCAATAAATGAGAAGTTTCGGAAGCGTTCTAAGAATTCAAAGATCTCAGACAGTAATTGTGCAAAAGTTTGCAAGCATGCCTCTGCTGCTTTGTGCCGATCTCTTGTATATAATTTGGCACAAATAACTCCATCATGTGGATTCTCAAATGGGACTCAGGTTCTTAATTTGACTGATGGTGGGATGGATAATAGCCAGTTGCTTTGTATTGATATGCAGCCAAATGAATTATGGAGTGCAGCTTCTGAAGATCCAACTCATTTGGAAAAAATTGAAACAAAATGGAGCCCCGTTTTAACAAAACTGAAAAATATAATAATCAAGAAAGCTTCTGATGAAAATTTGGAAACTGCAAACACGTTGCTAAGAGCTTGCTATAATTTTTACCGGGAGAGTTCTTCTGTAGTGCTTACCTCTGGACTCAACTTTTATCTGATTCCATCTCAATTAGTAACACAGACACCATTCAACCCTAGTACGGCTGGGATTGAAGCTCTTGATCTGAGCATTCCAAGGAAGCTTCTTTTGTGGGCCTATGTGCTATCGCATGGACGTTGTGCAAATATCTCAGTTGTTGTAAAGCATTGTGATGAAATTTCAAAGGTATGCTAAATGCTTTCTGAAGTTCTTTGTTGTACCAGAGCATCTTTTAGCAAAAACAAACCCTGATTGCTTTTCAATCATCACATTGCTATTGAGTTGCGAGCTATAAGATAGGACTACTTCTATCATGACAGTTGAAGCATAAAGGACTACAGATTTGTACAATTTTTATTGACTAATTAAAATTGAAGATGAATAATGTTTCTTCCTTTTATCAGCTGACCGTTAATCCTTGTTGTTCTGCTCTGCAGTCAAAGATGAAAAGAGGAAGTGGAGCATCACCTGGGTTTTTAAACACGTCTCCATCCCCAAGTCTTGCAGGTTATTTCTCCTCAATAATTACTAGATCTTATTTGAAAAAAAGTCTATGCAGAAATAAAAGGCGATGTTTAACAAATTAACCATGCTTGCTGGTTATAGGTAGCGGTAAAAGCGTACCAAATTCTGCTGGAGGCATTGACGTTGATTCTACACATGTCACAGCAGTGGGGTGCAGTTCTTTCCCAAATGACGACATTCAGAAGAATCTCTTTGCTTCTCCACAGTTGCATCAATGCACCACTAACGATGCAGAAAGAAGCAATTCGATAGCACATGAAGCAGATAACACAGAGGGAGGTTGACTTAGTGTACGTGGGACGAATTTGATTAGTGAAGTAGCAGACTAGCTGCTGCCAGCCGCTTGAAGATGTAATGATATTATGGTATAACTTGTAAATCCATGTTACTGATAGAGAAAATGTAAATATTGGTTTCAACGCATGATGGCTGTAGATAGTACGTTGAATCTGA
Organism: Hylodesmum podocarpum; assembly: GCA_026586105.1. Lineage (NCBI taxonomy): Eukaryota > Viridiplantae > Streptophyta > Magnoliopsida > Fabales > Fabaceae > Hylodesmum > Hylodesmum podocarpum. Next base: position 7,011,057 of record JALJEV010000623.1, read on the forward strand.
TCTATTGTCCGGCTTTTTAGAGAGATGGTCATTTAAAACACAACTTAACTTCATTCCCTTTTAGGATCAGATATATTTCAGATTTGCCGGGTATTGTCTGAAACTCTTAAAAGGTCATTTGCAACATTGGAAGTTGATAGTAGCTTAGTCACAAGTGTTATATCAAACAATATTTTCACGAGGTTATTTATAGAAAAATTAATGTGAAAAGTTGTTTTGGCATATATAACTAGCGTTGCTTACTCCTTTCGAGGTAAGGAAGAGATTCACCTTACTTGATAAATTATTGCTTAGGAGATGGGTTTTAGAACCTCAACTTTAGGAAATCTTGGGAATATTTATGTTTTTATCAAATTAAATTGTTTTATTTTCAATTGGACGGGTTGTGAATGCTCTAAAGCACCTTGTTTAGTGATTAAATTGATGCGGGGTGGTTTATTGAAAATGTTGCTTTAAAACAATTATGTCCAAGCATGATTTGATGTGTTTTATTGTATTTTATGATGTGCTTATGTTTTTATGAACATGCTCACGAAATGAAATTTAAATTGATTAAATATAAAAATGAGAAAAAAGGGTTATACATTATCTTAACCAAAGTATTTTACATAATTAATTATAATTCAACATTTATGATGAATTTATTAACTTTGATAACAAATTTTTAAATTGTTTTCAACACAAGAAAAAGTAGTAAACTTGTGTAGAGAAAACTACAAATTATTGAGGGAAGAATCTTCATTTTAAGTAATAGACTTCATAATACTAAAAATGAAGAGAAGTTCATTTTCAACTATTCTTTAGTTTTAATTTAATAGTAATACATTATAAAAAAATTATAGTCATTTAATTACACATTACTGTTAATATGATTTCTAATAAAACTTAAAACTAAATAAATAAATTTTCAATATGCAGTAATTCGGGATTGAATAGCAGTGTAGAATTGTTTTATATCATCAATACGGCCTTTTCTATTAAGTTTATGCTTAGTTATCAAATTATACATGTCAAACGGCCTAAAGATTCAGTCACCACAAAAAAAAAAGAACATTGATAGTTTCGGACATACATTCAAAAGGCCAAAATAACGCCGCATGAAAGCTATAAGAAACCTGTCTTGTGCCATACATCATACGTGCATATTAATATATAAATATCAAATATAGATTATTAGAAGTTTCATCAAATGTACAAATTAAACACTAAAACCACACATTGTCTTCGCAAAAAATTGTACTGTATTTAAAATTCAAATTTTGCAATAGATTAACCATTGAGACTTCGTTATTTTATGTGTAAGAAATTCAGATTTTGGAGCCAAAAGAATGAGGTCAAATTACTACAAAAGAAAAGAAATTAAAGACCACATTTTATAAAATAAGAATTGAAGAATTTTTTTGATATAGAATTAAGTACTAAAATAATACTAAACTACTAGAACAAAAATATTCAAAACCCGTCCCGAAAATTTTATAATAGAAAAGCCACCGGTTGTATAATCACAAAACCAATGCCATATATTTATATACCTGGTTGAAATTTAACCAAAGTAAATAAACACCTCTTAAATATAACCAAACCAAACAAAATTATGAGACCCTTTTGTATATTGGTGAGGATTAACGAACGAGACAGGGGAGACATCTGCACCAAACTCAGCTTACAGGAAAATACAATATTAGCCGACAAAATACCCCAAGCGTTAAGACATGAGTTAGGAAAAATTTAGAGTAGAAATTTACGTAGTCAAGATATACACCTATTTGTAGAACAAACAACTACTAATTTGATACCACAATATATATATATATATATATATATATATATATATATATATATCACTGTTTTGGGAGGTGAGGAGAACACAAATCTTATCCCCCAAAAACCCAAATTCTCTGCCGATTCAACTCAACTTGAACCCGTTGGCCAATTGAACATGATAAAAAAAAAAGTAGGCATGAGTTAAGAGTGGTCAAGAACTACAACATGTTATAAAATGTGCTTGGTTACTTGATATATACAGAGTACGGAAATTCAGGGTGAAAATGATTTAATTTTTTTTTTTTTCTAAAAAAGAACTATTGAACATTAGGTGTTACAGTAATGAATGACTACAACTTCTACTTTGGATTTTCTGTAGTTCTATTTCTCCCCACCACCTCGAGTTATCCTACTACACCATCTCTATGTCAATATTTGACCTATTCTACTGAGAAGGAACATGTGATGAATCGAGACGAGAGAAGAGGAGGGAAAAGGGTAAAAAGTTAATGTTGAATATATGCTGTGAACATACCATCATGACTGCCAGAACAGCTCAAAATCGTTACTATACAAGGAACGGTCTTGAATTTCCAGATTGGCAACATGCCAATTAATGAGTTGGGACTGGAATAATTTACACAAAACCAGTCCAGCTGGGAAAATCCACCATTCACTTTCGTCCCTGCATCCCCACATAGTTGATAAATAAATAACTGTAGTCACATTTTTCCTAATAAATAGGCTCTTAATGAAGTTAATTATTTGCCTTACATGATACTCCATGGCTGAAGGCTGGGCTGCTTTTTACTTGAAGACGATTGAGAGTTGTAGTGTATATATCCACAAAGAAATGCAACAACCTAGTGTGACAAATAACACAAGATCCTCAATTAAAACCAAAAATATATAATCAATATTACTATATTTCGCCCTGATAAATGGACCGCTGGATGAAAAATATATAAAAAGAAGAATCAAATATCCCCAATCAGCTGAAATTTGATAGGTAACTCACAACATTTATGAAGGATGTAAGATTCCACAGCGCATAAAGACGTGCAAGGCCTGCGGAACGCCTTGGTCCATGGCTAAAGAGAGCATTAATTCCGACGGGAAATGGGAGAAGAATGCCAAAAGGTAATATAAACAACACAAGGAAGACGTCCACCAGAGAAATTGAATACAACTGAAGCAGGGTAAGTAATACTAAACTAAAATCTCCTAGAAGCAACATTGAAATTACTAAGCCAACAAGATCCTGCAGTCAACACAAAGGAAAAGGAAAAATAAAAAATCAGTTATCAAATAATGCATGCACCAGAATTAGCAAATTTGTCAACAGAAAAGAAAACTATCAATAGAAAAGATACCTGATGCCCAACAGGTTTTGTATTCTGAAGTATAAAAGAGAGAAGATAAAAGATATCTCTCTTCTCATCGAGCATCTGCAAATTGTTTAGATCTAAAGCAGCTCCATGCATTTGTCGCCTTGAATAATTTTCCTCAATTCTTCCACCAGAGCTTAAATGAGAACTGTTTATTGTAAACTCCAAAGGATGTTCCTTTTTAACACTCTGGACCCTGTAAACCAAAAATTATATAAACAAACACAAAAAAGTATCGAGTATCCGACATAAAAAACCGTGCCACATTTCTTGAGAACATAATTAAAACATCCTTGTTTAAATTTTCTCATGAAGATGATATGACAATATTGTAACATGCCATGAGTATAAAGGATTACCGTGATCTTTCCTCAATTCTTAATGCTCTGTCAGCACTTCCTCCAGTGGCTGGATAACCTTCCTCAAGAGTATAAACCATAAGCCCATAGTGGCAATAGCCACTACTAGTAGCCTGAAACCATGCAAGGTCAACACGCACACCATGGACACTCAATGCAGGATTGGCATGAGTCTCAAGCCATCTGAGGACAGGTCGAAATGTTACTCTTAGTCGTCCTCGGCGAACTAACCGCAGTTGCGCATTAAGCCCAGCGACCAATCTATACCAGGTTGTAGGTTGCACTGACTGCAAAAAACATTAAAAACATGCATGTTAATTTCCAAAAGACTAGAACAAGAAGGCATGTCCTAGCACATCCGTGCAAAAAATTCAGTTCCCAAAATTGATAAACAAACCTGACTCATGAGGCTAGTAAGGATATTATCATTGTGAAGGGTGAATGGAGCCATATAACTTCCATCACCCCCAAAAGGCAATGACATTGGGAACCTTTCATGTAATCGAGGAGGAAGGTCTATCCTCTTTTCATCCCCACCAAGAAAGAAGTCGACATATGCCAGCATCAAGTCAGAAGTTGCATTTACCTATATTATTTTACAGGTCTTGATTAACATTATGACCATTAAATACTTGCATCTGTTCTGATTTCAATTAATGAAAAGTAGAAAAGCTATCTTAAAAACATTTTATTCTTAAATAAACAATACATTCAAAATCACTACTAAAATATGAAGCCAATAAATGACCCTAACATCAGGAAGGAGAGGAATACATGAAGAAATTTTTATCTCCCACCAGCTATCAGCATGCCCAATAGTTTTGAATCAATGATCTCATCCTGTGACCTTTCTATTTATGAAAAATAGTTGATAATGATAAAATCAATAGTAATGCAATAATCCAAACGCATCTGATGACAGATCACTGATGGTTAACTACAGAAATACAACTAACCAGGTCTGAAGTTTGAAATAACAACAGAGCATTCAGTCAGCATGTATCCAGTTATACAAACTTAAATGAACTCAACATTTACGTTGGACCATATGAATGCAAATTAGAACAAGATCGAGAGATGCATCCAAACCAATACAATTCAGTATCAAATCAATGGAATAACAAATATTTCACAGTTCACAGGTTCAACAAGTATACAAAACAAGACAAACCTTGATTCCTTCATAGAGAGCTCGTGATCGGCAAGAACGAAGGCAAGCATGATCATACTCTGAACGAACAAACTCCCGTAGGCGTTGTAACTTCAATTTCCTGCGCCATTGTTGCCAGGACCATGCAAGCGGATAAGCAAGAACAGCAAGCACACTATATATTGCTCCCTCCCACCATTGATAAGCAGCTATAGCATTAATATCAACCACAAACGCATTGAATTCACTCTCATAACTGCCATGTCAAAAGTGTTGGAAGATCTCCATCTCAATATCAAACAAATAACATAATTAACCCAAAAAAAGAAAAAAAAACTAACATCCTCAAATTTCAACCATGGCACTTATAATGATCAAACAGAAGAACATTGACTTACACAACATCCTTCATTTGCTCTGAAGGTGTATGTGGCAGATGCCAGGGTTCACTGAAAGTATTAGGTCCCATAAAGTACATTCTGTGAACATGACTCTGAGACTCCTCGACTCTGTTTGTTTCTAACACCTACGCAGCACATCATCATACCATTAATTGAAATTTCTTTGAGGAAAAAAAACCAAAAAGGAATCGCATGGTTTTAGATAAACCTCATTAAGTGATTCTAAGAAAGGGAAGGAATGATCTATTTGAGAACCGTGTTGGGTGGGCGCTGGGCCTGGTAATTCATCAACCCCAACAAATTTCATTCTTGCAACACTAAGAACCAGTGCCAACAGGATCAAGAGACCCATAAGAAAAAGGCCAAATAACCAAGGCCCCCCAAATGTGTAAATTAACTCTTCAAGAGCTGTATAACAGTCAGGCATGTGATATCTGTCTGAAACACATTGGTAGGGGCAAGGGGTTTCAGTAATACCACCTGTACAAAAGGACAAGACAGCAAATTATGCATTGATGCACCAGATATAAAATAAGATGGGTATCTTTCAGAATATACTATGAAGCTGGAAGGGGGTCACATTATACCACATATACCCCAAGAATCAATAAATGAATGACAAATATATAAATCCTTCAGGTTCCACAATAAAGTACTTCAACTACATGAGAATAAAATCTCTTGAATGCCTCTTTACATAATCATCCATTAAACTGTAAAATCTACCTCGGACTGAAATATAAATGGCACGATGAGGAAGCTCATTAACAGGACAATGAAGACAAAGTGATTTATCAGATCCAGTAACATTTTTGTAAGTCCCAGCCGGACATTCCTGGAGGCAAGCAAGAAGTATAAAAGCCTATGAGTAAAACATTTGGAGGTAAAAGAATAAGTTAGTCATCAAAATATGAAAAGCAATAATGTAGAAAGAGAGCACAAGGCAAAGAGGGTAAAGAAAGCTCCTATTAATTGGAGCAAGCTTCTTCTAATCCGGTGTTATAAAAGCAGTTGTCAATCAAGTCAAATCAGAATAGGCTCAGGCAAAATGTGGTGTACAAAAAGCTTGCAACTACGATATTGCAGCAAAAATAACTGTTTCGTATTTTAAACATTTCTAGGCAATGCGTGTGCAACTAAAGGGTACACTGGATTTTACTTAAGTGAGCTGAAACTCCAGATCACAAGGCTAGCTAGAGTACATATGTACGAAAATATAACAGAATTGGGGGAAGTGCAAAGAAAATATACCTCACAGAAAGTACCGTACAGCCCTCTGGGGCAAGACTTCCCAGTTATTGTCCCATTTGCTCCAGAGTCACCCTTGCCCTTACCATTTCCTCCCCTATCATAGTCAGATAAAATTATGATGTTCTGAAATTGCCACTCCAACACAAATGAAAAGCAAGGGCGGAAATGGAAGTGAAATAGAGAGCTAAAATAAAAAACTTCAACAGAAAAAAGTGACATTCATACAGAAGATAGGGATAATTTTAAGTTTTCAGAAGTTTGGGACTGCAATCACCCACTGCAGCTGAACATGGTTCCCCTCCAACCCCAAAGAGAATAAACAAACTAAAGATTATTTTGGGATTAAAATATGAGATTAATTTATTTATTTGTAGGAATAGGAAGACAGTGTCAAAGGGTTTACAACAATTCACACACCCTACTCAATCATCCTAGCTAAACCCCCTGACAAATGAGTTCAATTTTGATACAATGGTAGGGCAAAGGTTTAACCAATATAGAAATCATCCTTAGATACGACTTATAAAGCAATTATTACAGAAGTAAACAATCTTACTATAGATGCCAACCCATGATTGTATGATAGTACAACAAATTCTTAGATTGTCAGATTGTATACTGAGTACTTAAAATATAATAGCTAAAAGTTAACTTCATAATACCAAAGCAAAGAAAATGAAAAAAAGTTTTTTTTTCTAATTTCAATAATAAAAAAAAATTAGTCTAAAAGAATTTACGGAAAAAGTTTGCTACAGATTCACAGACCACAACAAAAAGAAACTAACATCAATGACAACAACAGCTATTTAAAAAGTAGCAAAGAAAACATCAGACACGGATGACAGATTATTTTTGGGATAAAAAGGCAGCAATGTTGAGCCAAAAAAGAAAAACACTACACGCTCATACAGATTAGGCACTATAAGACACGACAACAAATGCTTTTTTGCACACATTGCAGCCAGAGAAACTATGCAAATTCTGGATTAAAAAATATAGTATAATTGCAGCAAAAGCTTGCAACAGGCATACCAGGTCTGAATGTCTCCTTTCACACTAGCAATTGGCTGATAAAGATCGCCTGTGGGAATGTCAGACCAGTGAAAATGAATTCTTCCACCACCTCCACCACCACCTCCGTCAGAAATGCTATATCCCCCCATACTAGAAAGCACAGCTGATTGCCCAATGGCAAGTGTATGAAGAAACAATAGTATAGTGCCACCAGATCCACCCCCTGGACCTCCAGTGATATTGCCAAAAATTGCAAAATTTTCACTTCCGAGTGCCGGTTTAAAATTCTCTCCATCAGCATTTACAGAACCTTGAATGGACACACTTACCAAAGGATGTTCTAATGATCCAACAACTGCTTAACAGACAATACAACACAAAATGAATTAATGAAGAAATCTTTTGGCAATCAGCATCTTCCACTATTTATAAAGAAACATTAACTGACCCAAACATAAGTTTAGGCTTACCTATGATACCACCCCCAGCTGTGGTACCAGTGAAGCTGCCATTCCCACTTCCACTACCAAGTTCACAGGGCAGGTTTGCATTCCCATATGCAATGCCACCATCAACACAATTATCATCAGCATAACAGGCTTTCCCACCATTACCACCATGCCCACCACCACTACCAATACCGTTACTTAGAACTTTTCCATGGCCCAAGCCACCAGTACAGCCTACAAATTTTATTTAATATTTTTGAGATAGAATGAATATAAGAAATCCAGCTATTTGAATCAACAGAGATAACAACCTCAAGGACAACCAAGAAGCATACCCATTCCAGAGGCAGATATCATTCCAGAAGATTCAACATTTATTGTCCTTGCCCGGTGGAAATGAACAACAGAACCTTTTATAAGGCCTTCAACAAGGATGTCCTCGACTCTGCAGATCTAGAAAGGCAAAATACAAATTTTCGAGGTTTCAACTATAGACATTATTAGTATAACCAAATGTATTACACCATCAATACTTTAAGAAATACCTGAAGTGTGAATGACAAAGACGAGTTCACATTGCAATCTTCAGGGGGGTGAAGTAATTCATAGGGGCAATCTTTGTTGTCACAATAAAGCTTTGGAGTACTGTTAATCATAAGAGTATGGAATTTCAGCAAAACTAGAAACAAAAGCATAGAATGAGAAATCACCTAATAATGATTTGAGAACATCCAAACATACACATCATCAGTTGTTGCATTCTCCAATGGACCACGCAAAACAGATCCAGGCCCAACCTATAAATAGTGTCAAAAAAGCATACTCAAGTTGTAGAGTAGGACCAAATAATGCTCAACCAAAACACAAGCACATACACTATTATAACTAGTGTTTAATGTCAAAAGGCAGCTAAGTTACCACATTGGTTTCATTTAAAAAGATGTTAACAAGAACCAAGACCCAAGAATGATACAAGGGACAAAAACAGTCAGTTCCACACTAAAAAAGTAGACATAAAATTGATTATACATCAAATAAAGCCCAAGATCCTGACAAGCTGTAAATAGAGCCAATATCAAAGCCCAGTAGTCACTGATATCTTCCTTAGACAGTTGCTGCTTACATCATTTTTTTAGCATAGACACAAAACCAGTTTCCTTAAATTAGTTATAGAAATTATGGAAGGCATAACAAGGATAAAATTTTTGTAGTTACGAATTATATATGAATTGCTTTGGGATATTTGGTTGGAGCAGAATGGTTAGAATTCAGGAGTTATTATTGTTGTTGGAGCTCTGAATATAACAGGATTGTCTCTTTGATGTTCAGCTAAAGGTTAGGTTTGTCTGATAAATGTTAATTGAAGAGCTTTACCATAGTTTTTTGTTTAAAAGGATTATGTTTTTTACCAAAAGGAAAACTTCTTTCTATCATTTCATTGTACTAATAATAACCAAAAGGTATCCACACAATTGACTAGTATTAAGTAGGATATACTTTGAGATTGTTTAATAAATAAAAAATGAACAAAATAGAACATAAATAATTCCTAATCAGTAGAAAAATGCTCTGTAGTTAAAAAGTAACAATAAAAAATACAAAACATATTACAAATTAATAAAAAAAAGATTGTTGAAGAATAATTAATCTTATGAAAAATAAATGAGATATCCTAATTCATTAATCTAGACAAATCGGGAGGGGAAACCATGAGTTTGAAAGACTACACAAAATCACAAAGATTGGTGGTGAAAATAGAAGTTGATAAACAATATCTCACATGAATACTGTAAAATAGGGATAAAACCAAACGCTGTGCTTCAATCCAATCTCCTGGTCCTGATAAATTGAGCAAACCTTGCCCATGAACTCCAAGATTTGCATTAGAATGTATCACAGAAGCCCCCTGTTAATGAAACCTGATAAATCAAATGTGAAGGAAACACATGCAATAATATTGTCAAGTCAAGGAGTTGTTAAATACCCTGAGAACAATCAAATTACTAGCCTCAAGTAAAGAAGTTGCCACGGTAATATCCTCCCCACCATCTATGAGCATTTTTGAGTTCCACATCAAGAACATTTTTACAGACATTCGTAGAGCTCCATACACCTTTGCCATACAAATCAAGTGTAAAGAATCAGAAAATGACATTGTACCATGACTAATATCAGTATGAAAAATTAGTGCAACCTATGTCTAATATGGCCATTATGTTGAGTAGTTCTAAGAAAATTCAGAGACGCAACACATACTAGAAACAAGATATACTAAACAACACTAATAGATTCCAACTACCTTCATCACCGAATCACTCATCAACAGTTCTTCAGCCAACAACTCAAACTCTGACGTAGCATAGTGTCGTAGCCCAAAGCTCAACACCCCACCCTGCAAGATACTTATCTGTCCTTGTACCTATATGAATAAGAAAAAGAAAAGACAGTTGAACAGATGCCCTGACATACCAAATATTTTTCTCTAAAACAAAACATTGATCATGATATGAAGGGAAGACTGGGAGGAAAGTTACCACTTTTATGAAAGAATTCATTAGAAAGGAATGCAAAAAATCTTTTATCAGAAAAACAATAGAGAGACAGAAAGGCATCCTCTAAAAAGCAGCCAACCCAGAATACTACCAGGTCGCCAGCTTCCTTATTACATTGCATATCCAATCAAGAGACATCACCCATTCACCCCACCCCCAACAAAAAAAGTACATTAGAAGAAAGATGATATATATATATATATATATATATATATATATATAAAACTCATATCAACATTAAGAGACTTCCCTGAGCTATAAAAAAAAATAGAAGTCTAGATCCAGGGGAACAGCAAATATGGATTTAAAACAAATGGTTAGCTGATCACGCCAATACCAAGCAAATGGATTAAAGGCGTGTGTAAACACACCAAGAAGCAATTGTCCTCGGTTCTCCATTGCTTTAATCTTCAACTAGTTTATCAGATGGAACAACTCATTTTGGCTCAGCAGTTAAATAAAAATATCTGAAGTCCTAATAAACAACTGGAGAGATGCTTTTTCGCACTTGACTTCATCAAGGGATTCAACTTCGGTAAGAACAATAATGACAGTATAAAATACTAAACTTATGCACCAATCAGCATGTTGAATGAAAGAGGGATGATGAGAATTTAGCAGGCACATAACAGGTCAATCTAGTTAATGGGTAGAGGAACTCCAAAGTGTTAGCATGCTTGTTTTTTAGTTTACTTGTGATTTTAAAATTGATATAAAAAAAAAAATTGAGAACAGAAGCAAAAGCAAAATCAGGGAAGAAGGCTGTCAGCAAACACCGAAGAGAGAAAAAGGAGTTGATTAATAGGAGATCAGCATTGGGATTATCCAACTAATTTATAAATCTGCATTTGACAAACCTGTACACGACTCCAAAGCAATGGAACTGTGGCCCTAGCCTTATTTCGAACATAAACATTAGTCCAAAGGGGTTGATTAGGAAACTCCAATAGAAGGGTTTCTGTATCAGTTGTCATGTTATAGTTATCAACTATAAGGCTTCGAGGGACTGCATCATAAAGAGTCCCGGCTGCACCTGCATTTTCAGGACAGCCAAGGCTACTACCGCCTGAAATAAGAAATCAATTGTGCACTGCAGTCAGCATAACTGATGATAAGTTTGGAGTCCCAACAAGCTAAACACAACAATAAAGTCATACGAGGATTTCAAGCCATCTAACTACAGGCCAATGCTATGGACTCATTCAATCCAACAAATTAAAGACCTCTTGCCCATCATAACAGACTTGCCTAAAAATAGTGCCAGTTAATTCTAGAGAGCAACCTAATCTTTATTTCAAAATGCTGAAAAAAGGTTAGCGGTTCATTACTAAACATCTGCCTTGTTATTCATAAACAAATCAATGACAGACAGACAGAGAGTGTCATTTAACAGCAATCAAGTCCATATATTATAAACAGTTAAGCATATATGAGTACTCAATATGAGGGGAAGGACTTCTGCAAAGTATATGTAGAAACTGCTAACCAGTGAAGAAATTAAAAATCCTCACCATGCACATAAATTTTGGGCTCATCATGCCTACTGAACACGTCAACTGAAACTCTGCCACCTCCACCACCAGCAAAACCATCACCTCCACAAGCACTAATGATCCCATTGCCAGTCCTGCTCTTTAAAGAAAAAAAACAGATCAATGAAAAAGCATAAAAAAAATATATATTCACTAAATATACATCACATTTCAATTGGAATCAAACACCAGACTAATTAATAACATTCTATTTTTGAACTTTAGCTATACACGTCAAGGCATGTCAACAAAGGAATTAAGGAGAAGGATCATTCTACTGTATATTTAGTATTTTATTTATAACTATAAAATTATAATTATAATTATACATATACATTCATCAGCTGACTATCGGTTTTAGACTTCAACAACAATTTCCTACAAAATATTAGGTTATAATAGGGAGTTGGAACCATAAACCATCAAATTCATAGTTAAGATGATATATAAATATATACACAGACAACCACAACTCAAACGCAACAACATGGAAACACAAACAGTCTTTCAGCAGAGAATCTCAGATACAAGATTTCAAACAAAAGAAATGCAGTAACCAGTAATTTGTCATCCCTTGTACATCAAGAAGTGCCTCCATCATAAGTGTTTCAATAAAACTCTCTTAATTTAAATCACGAACAAATACTTGGAAGCAGAGAACAAGAAACAGCTAATACAGCAAGAATAAAGATTCCTATATGCATAGAAAGGTGACAACAATCGAAAATAACCCTAATTATCCAAGATCAAGCTAATGTTACACAAAAAGAACAAAAACAAATAAATAAACAAAACTCATTACATTCTATAAGCCTTGATGTAGATACTCCCTCCAGAACCTCCTCCACCTTTGGACCCACCATCAGCCCCATCAGCCAGAACAGACGCATTCATCTCAACAATCTGATGAACCACCATCCTCACAAGCCCACCTCCCAACCCACCATACTCACTCTCCTTACTCGTCGACCCTCCACGGCTCCCGAAGCTATACGGATCCTGAAGCGAGGCCCAAGAATACGCATCCCCTCCCCAAACATCTTCTGGAAGCTTCGTCGTGTCGGTCAGACAGCTGGCACCCCTCCCGCCGTGTCCTCCACCACCACCCTCCACCCCCTGCGGCGTCCCACTCGTCTGCGGCGGCGGCTCCCCCGCCATACCCGTCGTGTTAACAATAGATTCGTTTCCGAAACTAGCATACTCGGATTCCAACTCAAATGCACCCGTCACAATCGAAGAGTTGCTACCTAAGCTAAAATTACCAGTGATGTTAACGGTTACCATGCACCCTGGAATCTCGCAGTGGAACTTCACCCCAGGGAGGATGTTAAAACTTCCCTTCCCTGCTATGTACACGTCGCGGGTTAGGTTCAGGTCGGTTGCAATCTTGCACGTCGTGTCCAGAGTCCCTACACCGCCAAGATCGTCCGCGCACGACACCGACGGCGGATGCGGCGGCGGAGGAGGCGGTGCCGGCGGCGAGTAGTCTTGGTGGAAGAGGTTCCAATCTAAATCGGTTGTTATTACATCGCGCTCCGACTCGGCGTGACTCGCCGATTCTTCACTCGCGAAGACAGCGACGAGAACGACGAAGATGGCGAGGAATCGGAGACGCCGGAAACGAAATTGAGCCATTCACCGGCGGCGACAGGAGTCATCACATTGAGGGAACTGAGATTAGTAGAATTTTGATTCAGAAACCAATGCGATATATGAAAATAAAAACCCTAGTCTCGTGTGTACGAAACTCAATTCAATCTCAGTGAAAATGAAAACCCTAGAAATCTCTGCGCGCGGAGAAAGAAAGATCGAAAGGAAAAATGAAGAGAAAGAACACGATGGGGGAAGTGAGAGCTTTATTTAATTCTGTTGGTAAAGGAAAAAGAAGTGTTAGAATACGGTGTGGTTCATGTGAACTACGGTGATTTATCTTGATAGATCTTTGTCGTACGAATCTGATTGAATGAGAGTGTTGGGGATTAGGTATGTTAGAGAGTAGAGGATTTAATCTCAGTTTACCGAACCTCACGCCGCTTTAAAGGAGCGTCAGAGACACACTCCTAATTAATGAAAATAATTAACGGAAGAAACCCATGTGGAATGCGGAAGGAAAAAGCGACAAGGAGGGTAGGTTAGTAGTAGCGTGGGGAACACGCGCGGGCGCGTGAGGGAACACCGTGGGAGAGAGAGGAGAGTGACGGCGACACCGTGGACGAATGAGATTGGGGCAGCGATGACAGTTGTGTTGTGTGTGACAAATGAAGGCGGTGTCAGTGTGGTATTGTTTTGCGAGCGTTATAGTTTAGCTAGCACGCACGCACGCACACATCAGTAGAAAAATTATTGTTGATGGATCGATGTGTAATGCTTAAAGATGATAAAGGCTACACGCGTACGTGTATTCACTCTCTTGTGGCTCAACCTACTTTCTCCAATTTTTGCTCTTACATGTTTTCTATAGACAACTTTTTAGTAATGTCTTTGTTTCTTTTAAAAAATTGTCATCATTTATATAAATTTATTAATTATTTATATTCATATTATTATATATATACATATATATATATATATATACTCGTTATAATTACCTTAATTGTCATATTTTTAAAAAGTCTTAATTATTATAGTTATATTATTCAGTAGAGACAACAATTCTAGGTAAATGAAAATTGTAAATTCAAGTTGAATTATTTTTAAAACAAAATTGAAGATTGTTAATAATACACTTTATAACAATTTTTTTAAAAAAGAATAACACTCTTTCTTACAAAAATAAAAAGTTGTTTCTTTAGCCCTTACCTAATATTTGGTTTGATACAGATCACCTTGAAAATTATTGATTTTCATGTATTATGTGTTAAAAAAAAAAGACTATCAAACAAATTCGATTATCCTACTTACGTTTTTGCATTGCATTAACGTTTTCGAGAGAGTAATTATTGATTTAATGTGTATCTAAAATCCGAAGTCATATTTAACAGAGATTTTATGTATTCTAATGCATGGATGGATAAATCATATGCTTAATATAGATTCCATCATTCAGTGGTATTCCAATTCAATCAGACAAACACATCCGTTTGATCAAATAAGTGTGAAATAAGTTATTTTAGGTAATTTATTGGAATACGAAGTTGGTTTGTTCGTGAAATTTGTTATTGATACTCAGTTAACAAGTAATGTAATGGCCAAACATTTTTACTGTCACCTAATTTATTACTCAACCCAAAATTCGATGTGCATGGATAAAACTGAATTATTCGAGAGTAACTCGAATTCTTTTAAAATTTGTCTGTACCTGTTTATTATTGTTTACTAGTATTTATTATTTTATTTGATTTTATATTTTTAGTATAATTTTTCTTAAAATTATAATGTTGAGTAATTAGTATATAGTTTTATTTAGAGTGCATAAAATAATATTTTATGGTAACTATAGAATAAATTTATTACTTTTATATCTTAAATAACCATTTATGAACTGTGGGTATCCATAAGTATAAAAGAATTCTTAAATCTTTTTTAACAAATACACAACAAATGATCCGTGTGAATTCTATCAGAGAAATATCATGTTTAATTATGTTGTAATAAATTACCGCGAGATAGAATGATTTTATGATAATTAAATATACATAACATAATTAATTAATCAATCACCAGAAACTTTTAGTTTGGAAGATAATTTAAGATAATATAAATTATAATAGATTTTACTTGAAACTTGCTTTTAGGATAATAAAATAAAAGAAGTCTAATTAATTAGAATGTGTCACAGGAGTGTGTCATATTTTTTAGTTTTTTTTAAAAAAATAATTGATTAAAGATTGCGTAATTGATTACCGTATTAATAAAGTTGATTTGGGAAAGTTCGGTGTTGAAATTTATTCAGTGGATAATAATCAGCTTTCTTGTGCTCCTTTCACAATGTCAGCATGTTATTCCATTTTATCTAGAGTTAATATACATGTGTGTATATACTTTTAAGATAAATGATAAATCAGATTTATTTTGTTTCAGTTTAGAATTTATTTTTTTTTACTAGTTCTATCCATGGTATTGTTAGTTAAAGAATATTTATAAAAAAAACTTTTTTATTAAAATAAATTTTATTAGAAATATTACATAATTAGAATATATTTTTATGACTATGTTTAGAATTTATACAAGAATAGAAAGCATTAAATTCAATACATCTTTAACGGGTGATACATGATCTAATGATAAATAGGCATAATTAATAATACTAATAGAAAATAAATTTGTTAGTGCAAGAAATTTATTAAATTGACTTTGTAGGTTTTACTAATTTTAAATTTGTGATTTATTAAATTTTTTATTGTTAATTTTAAAAAATAGAAAATTATAAAATATGTATTTAATTATTTGTCATATTATTTGACAACATCTCAAATTTCTTTGTCTTGTATGATGTCGAATTTCAGACACCACGTCATTCTTGTTTGTCTAATTTAAATTATTATTTATATATATAACTCTTATTTAGTTTCAAGTAACACATTGTGTTATGTGTTTTCTCAAAAGGATTATTAATTTTTTCCTACAATGATATTAAATAAATATATTAAATTTCCATTTTATAAAATTATAATTATTTTTAATGCATGTTAACTTGTTTGTGTTTCAACTATAAACATTGAATTACACGTGAAAGTTTATACTATGTTGATCTTCTTCATTATCTAACATATATAAATTGATTTCAAAATATTTTTCATTAGATGATTAATTAACATATAAATTAAAAACATTATAATATTTACCATCACTATTATAATTTAATTTTGTATAACTTCTTTTATTATATTTATTAACATTTATCTCATTTACACTCACATTATCATAATTTAACATTAAAAAAATTTAAAATATTATGGACAACATATCAATTACAACTACTTCATCATATAATTCTTACAGTAACCATGTCCTTTTAATTAAAATTAATTATTATAATTTTAACATTTACCTTATTAACTTTTTGCGGTGTAACATATTAATTTCTTACTAATATATAAAATTAATAATTTAATTAAAATTTAACTTAAATTTATTATGTATTATTTTTTTTTAATTTATTAAAATTTATTTTATATTTAATTTGTAAAGTTCTTTTATTCCATACAACATTATTTTGTCATCACTTTTCATAATCTCACTATTAAAACGTAAACAATAATAACTATAAAAATCGTATTTCTTTACAAATTCAGATAAACATTTTAGTTTACAATAAATTAATTAAATATTAAAGTTATATAAAAATATGTAATTAATTTAATATAAATAAATATTCACCTTATAAAAATAAAATATTAAATATACTTTTATGTCAAAATGTTAATGAATTTTTAATCATATAAAATATAAATAATAACTGATTTTTAAAATATGAGAAATATAAGCATTAAAAGATATGAAAAAATTTAAATTTATACCAATAAACTCGTTATACAAAATAGAAGACATAACGTGTAGAAAATTAAAGATACCATGTCAATTGTGTAAACCCTTGATATTCATGTATTTGAAAGTGTCAAACACAGTTATAAAATTATACCACTTAAATAAAAGTGTCATTTTTATATGTGTGATTGGATCATATAATTTGAAGTGACAAACATGACCATATCATGATTTAAAAGATCAAACTCCTACACCAAAAACACCACAATCCTGAGCCAACTTACTACCATCATATTAATGATTTAAAAAAAATAAGATCTTTAATGATAGACTTTATCATAATTATTTTAAAAAAGAAAAACACTCTTTAATATATTCTTTCTTAAAAAAATTAAAAGTTGTTTCTTTAGCCCTTACCTCATATTTTTAAAATTTTTTAAAAAATAATTGATTAAAATATTGCACAATTGAAATTTATTAGGTGGATAATAATCAGTGTTCGTTTCACATTATCAACGTGTTATTCCATTTTACGTGGAGTTAATATACATGTATATGCATATTTTTAAGATAAATGATAAATGAAATTTATTTTGTTTTAGTTTGGAAATATTATTTTTTTACTAGTTCTATTCATGGTATTGTAAGCTAAATAATATTTTTTTTTGTTAAATTATTTATTAAAATAAATTTCATTTGAAATATAATATAATTAGAGTCTATTATTTTTGTGACGGTATTTAATATTTATGAATGGGAAGTGTCAAATCTAATACATCTTTAACGGGTGAGTGACACATGATCTAACGGTATATGAAGGTTAGGTATTGTACCGGACCGGGGATGAGCACCGAGCTCACCCACTGGACCCGAGCTCACCCACTGGACCCGGGCTCATCCCACTGACCGGGCTGAGCTCAACATAAACAGAACAAATCTGGACAAATATGGATATATATCTTTTCCCTGATTTCTCGGGATTTTTGGGCCTGAAGCTATCTTCCCCACGAAATCCACGAATATGGAACCTTAATTACGATCCCTATAAATACTAATAGAGGATTCGACAATGACACACGAAATAAAACCTAAATCACTCACACATCAACGAGGGTTCCAACCCCTCACGCTGCCGGATTTCTTAGGGTCGAGCTCAGCTCGGACCACCTCAAAATCTAGCGAGAACATTTGGCGCCCACCGTGGGGCAAGATAATTCTTAATCCCACCACCATTCTCTAGTTCTTAATCCCGAAACCGTCCCTGATGGTTCGCACTCGCAGTAACTCCAACGCCGCGGTGGACCCTGTCATAGCGGAACTCATTCAGTCCCGGGTAGACGCGACGCTGGCGGAGGCTAACGCACGGATGAACGCTTGCGAGGAAGCTTTGCGAGTCCATAATCGAGAAATTAAGAGAGCGTTGCAGACCGCACAGGCGAATCTAAATACTCTCCAGAGACAGCGTGAAGCCGATCTTCTGGAATTGCAGGCCCTGCGACAAAGGAACCCAGAAACTCAGGGTAGACCCACCCCTACTCCTAACCGGGAGGAAGAGCCAAGGGTTAGAGAGGAGGCCCGCTCCAATTCACGCGTCGGTCCCCACAACCAGCGCACTACCGGGGAGGACATGCATGTCGCGACCTCCACGCCCCGGCATGATATCTCTCAGATACGGGCGGCGAACTATTCGGCGCGGCCTGCCCCTTCTCAGGTTCAGCCATTCGCGGACCTCAGACCCCCTCCTCGGACACCTGGCCTTGGTCAAGTTTGGAATCTCCACCCATTCGTTCCGGCCATCCTCTCCGTTCCGGTTCCAGAATCCTGGAGATGGTCTTCCCAGGACAAGTACGATGGGACCACGGACCCGGTGACTCACGTGAGGGCTTTCCTCACTCAAGCAGCCATGACCGTGGATGACGATTACGTACTCTGCCGAATGTTCCCCTCAACCTTGAAAGGGATAGCCCTAGATTGGTACTACTCGCTTCCCCCTTTGTCGATCGATTCCTTCAACTCCCTGTACGAACACTTCCAAGCCCGGTTCGAGGACGCCAGACCGACACCGACCACCTCGATATCGCTACATCACCTGGTGCAGGGAGAAAACCTCCAGGGAGAAAATCACTCAGAGACTACATGGCCCGTTTCGCGTTGGCATGTCAGAATATACCAAACCTCCACCCCGCTGTCGCGTTGCACTCCATTCAGGCCGGCCTCAATCTTGGTCCCTTCTCGGACTCCCTTTTCACTGAACCTCCGATCAATATGAATGACCTTCGCTCCCGAGCTGCTCATTTCATGAGTATAGAAGATAACACTGCGGCCAAACGTCGAGCTCGGGAGCACGGCCTCCCGCCCAAGCAAAAGGAGTCCTCTTCTTCCCGTCGAGCGGAGTCAAGAAAAGAGCGTCGTTCTAGTTCGTATACCTCATACACCCCCCTGAACGCGTCCAGGGACAGGGTTTTTAGGGAGGCATGTGCGTTAGACTTAGTTCGGCGTCCTAAGGCTTCCCAATCTCCAGCGGATGCCGACCCGACCAAGCAGTGCGCTTATCACCAAAACACAGGCCACACCACTGAAGACTGTCGCCAGGTGTGGGACCTCATAGAACGACTCATTAGATCTGGTGAGCTACGAAGATTCGTACAAGAAGAGCAGAAACACCCGGAGAGATATACCGGCCCGAGCTCCAAGACCCGGTCCCGGGACCAAGACCAGGACGCCCGAGATGGCCCAAGTAAACGCACCGACAGAGGTTGGGGCAAAGGGACTGACCAAAACCCCGACAAGGTAAAGGGAACCATCAATATCATTGTTAGAGGTTTTGCAGGAGGGGGAGCTACCTCTTCGGCCCGAAAACGATACGCGAGAAGCGTCAACCATATAGGGTCACCCAAGAAAAGAACTCTGCCCTCCATCACGTTCTCTGATGCCGACTTCAGCATTGAGGACCCCGACCAGACTGACCCCATGGTCATCTCGTGTACCATCGCCAACTGGCGAGTCCGCAAAGTACTGATCGACTAAGGAAGCTCGGCCGACTTGTTGTACTGGTCTGTCTTCAAGTAGTTGGAGCTGTCGGAGACCATCATCAAACCGTACCCTGAGCCCCAGCTCGGATTTGCTGGAGAAAGAGTCCATTCTTGGGGCTATATCGACCTCCTCACTACCTTTGACGGAAGCGAGGCTTATAAAACGGTGGAGGTCAGGTACATTTTGATTGATGCCGACACCTCTTACAACGCCATTATCGGCAGGAGGACGCTGAACCAGTTGGGAGCCATTGTGTCCACACCGTACATGGCCATGAAGTTCCTGGAAGAAAGAGGGAGGATAGTCACTGTTAAAGCCGACCCGAGGACGGCCCGGGTGTGCTATGCCCGGAGTCTGAAAGTCGCACCGTACTCAATCAAAAAAGAGGAAGGGAGGCCGACCTCGAACATCTGTTCTGTCCATAGCAGTGCCGACGAGCCGTTGGATATGGATCCCCGGACGGAATTTGAGGAGGAGCGTCCCTCTTTCGCTGAACCTCTCGAGCCGCTGCAGCTCGGCCCGGAAATGGGTCAAGCCACCAAGGTAGGCACTTCCCTGCCGACCTCTATCCGTCAGGAAGTGATAGACACCTTACGCGAGAATGCAGACATGTTCGCATGGAAGCCGTCTGACATGCCCGGCATCGACCCTAATCTGATGTGCCACAAGTTATCCCTACTTCCTCACGCCAGGCCAGTGGCGCAAAGAAAAAGAAAATTAGGCGAGGAGCGCTGTCTAGTAGTTCAAAGAGAGGTCGGTAAGCTTTTGGAGGCTTGTTTCATCCGAGAAATCATATATACAACCTGGTTGGCCAACGTTGTGATGGTCAAGAAGGCAAATGGGAAGTGGAGGATGTGCACGGACTACACCGACTTGAACAAGGCTTGTCCCAAGGACACCTACCCCCTGCCTAGCATCGACCGACTAGTGGATAGCACAACAGGGTACGTGCATTCAGTTTCTTGGACGCCTACTCCGGCTACAACCAGATACCGATGTACCCCCCTGACGAGCCGAAGACCGCGTTTATGTCAGCCACGGCCAACTATTGTTATCAAGTCATGCCCTTCGGTCTCAAGAACACAGGGGCCACCTACCAGCGACTAATGGACAAGGTCTTTAGTGCTCAGATTGGACGCAATATGGAAGTCTACGTGGATGACATGGTAGTGAAGTAAAAAACTCACGCCCACCACGCGACCGATCTAAGGGAGATATTCGCAGAAATACGCCGACATCAAATTCGGCTCAACCCAGAGAAGTGTGCTTTCGGCGTGGGAGGGGGAAAGTTCCTCGGCTTTATGATCTCGCATAGGGGAATTGAGGCCAATCCGGACAAGTGCACGACCATCTCTAGTATGCCCAGCCCGACCTGCTTGAAGGACTTGCAGAAACTCAACGGACGCCTAGCTGCCCTATCTCGATTCCTGCCCAAGCTGGCAGAGCAGAGCAAGCCCTTGTTCGCACTGTTGAAACGATCAGCCCGTTTTGAATGGAATGAGGAGTGTGCCTTAGCGTTTGACAAGTTGAAAGCTGAAATAGCTTCCCTACCGACCCTGGCCCACCCTTCACCCAAGCTGCCTTTGTATGTCTACCTAGCGGTTTCAGAGGTTGCCATCAGCTCGGTCTTGGTCAAAGAAGTTGACAGAGTACAAACCCTGGTGTACTTCATGAGCCGGACACTCCAACCTGCGGAGACTAGATATCAGACCGTAGAAAGATTGGTGCTCGCCCTGGTCTTCACGGCTCGCCGACTGAGACATTACTTCCGCAGCCATGAAGGCCCAGTTCCTAGTAGAGTTCCTCACCGAGCTACCCGAGCTCGGCGACCGCGATCTAGGTTGGACGTTGAGAGTTGATGGATCTTCTAACAAAAAAGGCAGCGGAGCAGGAGTTATTCTGGAAGGACCGGATGACCTCGTCTTGGAACAAGCGATACGTTTCTCGTTCGCGACCTCAAACAATCAAGCGGAGTATGAGGCCCTGCTGGCCGGCCTCAGATTGGCCCGGGACATGGGCGTTCGACACCTAAAATGCTTAAGTGACTCCCAACTAGTTATCTCTCAAGTTAGGGACGAGTTCCAAGCCAAAGAGCCCCTCTTACAGCAGTATTATCACAGGGTGAAGAACATGCTTTCTCACTTCGCCAAGTTCGAGATCATCCACGTCCCCCGCGAGCAAAATGACAGAGCGGACATCCTATCCAAGCTGGCGAGCTCCCGCAAGGGGGGACAACACCATTCGATCATTCAGGAAGTACTCATCTCCCCGAGCTGGGACAAGGATGAGGTCTACTCAATCAATACCGAACCGAGCTCATGGATGACTCCCCTCATGTCATATTTGCAAAACAGCGTTGTGCCCGACGACAAGAATGAGGCACAGAGGATACGTCGTCAAGCTCCCTACTATGTGCTGAGGGATCAAGAGCTCTTCCGGAGAGGCTTCTCGACCCCGTTGCTCAAATGTCTGAACAAGGAGCAAGTGCAGTACGTGATGGACGAGCTCCACACAGGCATCTGCAGCATGCACTCCGGGGCGAAGAACATGGCAGCCCGGTTAATCCGAGCCGGGTACTACTGGCCTACAATGAAGAAGGACGCCAAGGACTATGTCCGGAGCTATAAGAAGTGCCAAGAACACAGTTCGCTTCCGACGGCTCCGCCGACGGAGCTCCATCTCGTTTCGTCACCTTGGCCCTTTGCCTTATGGGGGATGGACATCCTCGACCCGTTCCCGCCGGCGCAGAGGCAAACCAAGTTCTTGCTCGTGGCCATCGACTACTTCACCAAGTGGATCGAGGCCGAGCCCGTTGCAACCATATCGGCGAAGCAGGTTCAGAAATTCGTTTGGAAGCATATCGTTTGCCGGCACGGCATACCCCATGGCCTGGTCACTGATAATGGGCGACAATTCATAGATGCCACTTTCTGCACATTCTTAGCCCAGCTCGGCATCCAGCACCGGACGTCATCAGTGGAACACCCTCAAACAAATGGACAGGCCGAGGCAGCCAATAAGGTCATCCTTAACGAGCTGAAGAAGAAGCTCGGGCGTGTAAAGGGAGATTGGGCGGAAGAAATACCGAGTGTATTATGGGGATACCACTGCACACCCTAATCCTCCACCGGCGAAACCCCATTCCGCCTCACTTATGGGTTCGACGCCATGATACCAGTTGAGGTCGGAGAGCCCTTGTGGAGGAGGTTGACTTACACACCTTCCGATAACGAGAGTGCCCTCAGGGAGGAGCTCGACCTTATTGAAGAAGTCCGAGAAGAGGCTAGAGTGAGAGAGTTGGCCACGAGAGCGGTCTTTCGTCCCGGGTGACCTCGTTTGGAGAAAGACCGGGAAGGCTAGGAAAGACCGAGCTCATGGCAAGCTTGCTGCCAACTAGGACGGCCCCTTTCGCATCCTCGAGACCCATGAAAACGGGGCCTACAAGTTACAAGAGATGGGTGGACGTCTTATACCCAGAACCTGGAGCGCAAGTCACTTGAAACCCTATTTTAGCTAGAATGTGCCGTTTTTAAATTAGTGTTCAATTCGGTAAGTTGCATTCGTTGTACTTTTTCATTTGTCATGGAGGTGTACTCTTTTTCCTAAGCCCGGGTTTTCCCCTAAGGAGGGTTTTTCCGGGAAAGGTTTTAATGAGGCACCGCGTCAGTATTCAATAAAAGAGAAATTTCATCATCACACTTATCTTTATACCGTGCTCAGCGGCTACCGAGCTAGAGGAGACATCGCGTCCCTGTACGAGTTTTCACCGTGCTCGGCGGCTACCGAGCTAAAGGAGACATCGCGTCCTTTTACCAATTTACCGTGCTCGGCGGCTACCGAGCTAAAGGAGACATCGCGTCCCTTTACCAATTTATCATGCTCGGTGGCTACCGAGCTAAAGGAGACATCGCGTCCCTTTACCAATTTACCGTGCTCGGCGGCTACCGAGCTTAAGGAGACATCGTGTCCCTTTACAAGTTTTCACCGTACTCGGCGGCTACCGAGTTAGAGGAGACATCGAGTCCCTTTACAAGTTTTCACCGTACTCGGCGGCTACCGAGTTAGAGGAGACATCGCGTCCCTTTACAAGTTTTCACCGTGCTCGGCGGCTACCGAGCTAAAGGAGACATCACGTCCCTTTACAAGTTTTCACCGTGCTCGGCGGCTACCGAGCTAAAGGAGACATCGCGTCCCTTTACAAGTTTTCACCGTGCTCGGCGGCTACCGAGCTAAAGGAGACATCGCGTCCCTTTACAAGTTTTCACCGTGCTCGGCGGCTACCGAGCTAAAGGAGACATCGCGTCCCTTTACCAATTTACCGTGCTCGGCGGCTACCGAGCTTAAGGAGACATCGCGTCCCGAGCTAGGAGCTCGCACCCTGGACCCGTTGGAGGTCGGTCGGGTAATCAACGTAAGCAAGCATTCAAGTAGAACAAGCGCAGAATAAGTTAAAAAGAAGAGGAGCAGAGCAGTGATAATAAAGCAGGTGAATAAAATGAAGATAGATGACATAAAGGTAAAAAGCAAACACTGTGCGAAATCATAGTTACAACCCAAGACCGTCCTTAAAGGCCGGCCACAAATACAAAATACAAAGAGTAGCTCAGTCGACCCGATCCACCCATTTCCCGTCCACGACGTCCTTGACGTAGTCAAAGGACTCGGGATCCAAGGTCGGGGCCAGGAATATTGCTTGACGAACAGCCCCGTCAAAGCCTTTGCAGAAGCTCGTCACCACGGCCTCCTCCATCTCATCCACGGTGGCCCTCTATTGATCTAGGGTCTTCTCGGCGGCCCCGAGCTTCTCCGTCAGATCGAGGACTTTGACCTCGGCTCTCGTGGCCCGGTCCCCGGCCGAGGCCACCTTGCCTTCCAGCTCCTCTTGGGTGGCCTTGCTTGCCACGAGCTCTCGCTCGAGCTCCTCCCGGGCGGCCTTCGCGGCGGCGAGCTCTTGCTCGGCCGCTTCCCTGTCCAGCTTCAGCTTGACGGCCTCCATTTCCCAGGTAACCACTTGCGTCGCGAACTCTTGTTCCCGAAGGGTGGAGGCGTCTTCTAACTCGGCTACCCGAGCAGCGAGATCGGCTGTTCGCTTGGCCCACCTCTTCCCATGACGTACTATGGCCGTCGTCCGAGCTAGGAGGACCTCGGCCCCATCAAAACTCTCCTCTACACCCACAACATCCAGCAGCAAGTTGTCGTAGGAGCTAGGGAAGGGATCTCCAAGCTTGATGTGCTCGCCCCGGATGGCGAAGTCCCACAAGGATTGGCCGGGGAGGACGTCGGCCATCATCTGCTCGATGCGAGGTTCCGAGCCTTCTTTGCTGCACCAGGACGCACCAAGAGGCAGCTTGGCCGAGGTCTTCACCACAGGGACGGGCACACCTCCCCATGTCAGCGCCGAGGGAGACGCCACGGTATCACCCGGGATGGTAAGTGGAGCTGGCGCGGTCACGATGGAGGGAGGTGCTGGTGAGGTCGGGGTCTCCTCTGGCCTTGGCCTCTTAGGAGTGGTAGCAACCTCTTGCCTACCCTGGGTACCCTCCTCCCGAGGTCTCTTGGCCGGGCTGGGGGTAGTTGAGGGACGAGGAGCCGGGCTGAGGCCGCCTCGCGTTCTTGGGCCAGAGCCCGACCGGCGAGCTTTCAGTGCCGCCGTGAGGTTGAAATTCCCAGCCATTAGCCCTACAAACAAAAACAAGAAACACACATGTTAACAATGTAATTAAGAAATCAGACTAAGGACTCACGACGGGGACGGGGAGACACTAAAGGTTATTACCTAGAAAGTGATGATAGGGATCCTCCTCCCGAGTTGAATGTATCAGAGCCCGGATGCTTATGGGCAAGGGGAGGCCGTCCATAACTTGGATAATGTTCCGGTCACCCGGGGTCAACATCTCCCCGGGAAACTTGGTATATTTTCGAGGGAGGCACCAGTATAAGGGGTACCTCGGTGTCAGGTCGTCCTTCAAGAAGAGGGCCTTGACGACCCGATTGTTGACCGGGGCAGCTTGAAGTACTTCTCTTTAAAGTTTTTGTATGACTGGCTATAGGGGACGAGCAAGCCTCCCCTAGCCCGGGCGCTGCTAAGAGAAGCCCAACCCACCTTGGGGCCGTGCTTCAACTGGTAGTAGTGAAGGAATACGCGAGAGCTCGGCCTAAGGCCGAGCATCTTACACAAAATTTGGAAGGCACGGAGTAAACCCCAACTGTTGGGGTGGAGCTGACTGGGAGCCACATTCAAGAAGGCGAGGACCTCAGTCTCGCAGCGGCTTAAAGGAAAGACTATACCGTACTCTTTGAACATGTACTCATATACGGTTATGGCATATCGACCAGAGATGAGGGTACAAGCATGAACCTTCTGATTAGGCCTACAAGTCCTAAAACGAACCACGTCCTCGAACCCCTCCCTCAAGATGGCATATCGGTCAAGAATGGCCTGGACACTCTCTATACTGTCAAAGGAAGAGACTCGACTAGACACTTCTTCCAAGAGCCACGAGAAGTCGGGCTCCCCAATAGGGATGGGGACTTCGAGATCGGCCTCCTCGGCTTCCCTCGCGCCTACCTCCGTAGCGACTTCAACGCGCCTCACCTCGGTCTGCGCAGGGGAGACCTCGGCGACACCGACAGGTCGAACCTCGGCCCCAGCAGGGGGGACCTCGGCAGCGGAGGAGGAGGGTCCAGATCTGAGACCGGCCTCTTCCGTCGAAACTTCAATGGAGGAGGAAGAAGCCTCCATTGACTCGAGCTCAGAACCCGAGGCAGAAGGGGGAATCAAACTACTTATGCTACGAGTAGCAGAAGAGTGTGAAGAAGACATACCTAGAGCGAAGGAATGGCGAAATAAGGGACGAACTTGAGACAGCGAGGGTGAGCCCTAGAGAACGAACGACGAACGGAGGCAAGCGATAGGGAAGCGACAAGAACTTGGAGAACGAGACAAGAGCTGGGAGAACGAGAGAAGAACTTGGAGAAGAAGAGGAAAGAGCAGCGAGAGGAGAACGAAGGTGAAAATGCAATGAAGAGTAAAAAGGGGAAATGAAAGGGGGCAACGCATTTAAAGAAGGCAAGGAGCTGTTACAAGCCAAAGGTAACGGTCAGGCCCACTCGACGGCCCAGCAACAGCAGGGCCCAACAAAAAATAATAAAATTAATTATTAAATTTAAATTTAAAATGAAGGAATACCAACTGTCGCGAATGTTTCCCGCCATTATACCTCGGATGGCCGACCTCGTGACTTAACTCAATGCCAATCAATCGCTTGGCCCGAGCTCGAGGGGCTGATGTACCGGACCGGGGATGAGCACCGAGCTCACCCACTGGACCCGGGCTCATCCCACTGACCGGGCTGAGCTCAACATAAACAGAACAAATCTGGACAAATATGAACATATATCTTTTCCCTGATTTCTCGAGATTCTTGGGCCTGAAGCTATCTTCCCCACGAAATCCACGAATATGGAACCCTAATTACGATCCCTACAAATACTAATAGAGGATTCGACAATGACACACGAAATAAAACCTAAATCACTCACACATCAACGAGGGTTCCAACCCCTCACGCCGCCGGATTTCTTAGGGCCGAGCTCAGCTCAGACCACCTCAAAATCCAGCGAGAACAGGTATGAAGCGTGCACTTCTCAAGCACCAAATCTATTACATCTTTAACGGCGAGTGACACATGATAATAGCTGAAGACTGGATGTGAAGTGTACGTCTCTCAAATTAAAGGTATTAGTAGTGAGGCGTATTTAAAGAGAAAATAACATGTGACATGATCACATTATATACACCTACCATAGGATGCCTTTTGTAAAATACAAAACACAAGAAGGGGGGTTGAATTGTGTTAATTTAAAATTTAAATCCTTTCGTCTGTGGTTTTGTAAAGGGGTACAAACGAAACAATGTTTTACTTCAAATGTTGATTTTAGTGGACAAACGTTATGTTTTAAGTTATCCCCGTTAGTTCAACAATATTGATATAGAACACGGATATTTTTATATTGGTTCGTCTCTTCAAGACTACGTCCAGTTACTCAGAAACTACTGAGTTTTCACTACCAACCGTGAAAAGGTTACAAGTATTCTTTGCACCCACCCACTTCTGGCTATACACCGATATTCTTTGAACACAGCCTTCTCAGGCTAAACAGCAAAGGTATTCTTTGAACCCAGCCTCCATAGGCTAACACCACACAAGTGGATATTAGAAAGATATTTTAAAACAGAAGGATTCCTCTACGCAGAGAGGGTTTTTCAATGAGGTACAAACAGAAGTATGAGCGAAATCACAGAGGAT
Source organism: Hylodesmum podocarpum (assembly GCA_026586105.1). NCBI lineage: Eukaryota > Viridiplantae > Streptophyta > Magnoliopsida > Fabales > Fabaceae > Hylodesmum > Hylodesmum podocarpum. The sequence goes on from JALJEV010000623.1 coordinate 7,039,686, forward strand.
AGAATGATAGAAGCGTTTTCGCCAACTTGTTCTAGGTGAAAAGAAGTCCTTTAAATAGGCACCATCTTCAGATAACCGTTAGACACATGAGAATGCCGTGGAGGATTTTCTTGAGAGCTTTCCAAAAGGTGTCAGGTAGTACTTGATTGATTGATGGCGTGTGCAGCGGATTAGATTGCGTGCGCAATACTTTTTCTGACTTGTACAGAGACTTTGACAAAAAGGTGAAGACCTTTTTGAGTTGCATGTGTAAGCACAAATCCCTATACTGATCTTGGATGCTTCTAATGAGTACTTCTTTATATTTGAAATCTTGGCGCGATTTGCTTCACTTCTTGGACAGACGATATATATCTTCAGACTGAAGGAGTAAGCTTGAGGTTCCGTCTAAAGGTTTCGTCTGTAGTTCCGTCTGATGACTTGGCTTTGAGACAGACGCATAACTTCGTCTTTGAAAGGTCTTATTTCGTCTGTGCTGGTTTCGTCTTAGCAAGTCTTGAGAGCTTGGTTCTGTCTGTCTTGTAATTAATCAAAACTCAGAGTCGTTAATCATCTTGATCTAACAATCTCCCCCTTTTTGATGATTACAAACCATACCAAAAACATTTGCACAAGACATGGTTAGACAGAAACATAAAGTCTCAAAAAGCCAGAATTACATCAAGACGATGTTTTCTGAAAAATACCTCTTTATAATATATGTTACATCAATGTGATGTAATTCAGTTTTATACAAGTATACATGGTACATTCAGAATGTTCATTTAAAGAATAAAATAATATGAATTACAAGAATAGCACAAGTAAAAAGATAAAACAATTTGCCTCTGCTCCCCCTCTGACGAAGCTCACCCTTGACTTGCATTTTTACCCTTTGCTCCCCTTCAGACGAAGGCTCCCCCTTAGCACGACCTTTCTTCTTTCTCCACCTTGGGCTGAGAATCATCAAAAACATGATCAAGAAGAAGGTTTAGGCTTCTTTTGAAGAAGGCTCATGACAATGTCCTTCAGCTGCTGCACCTCAGATGTGAGAGAGGCTTGATTGTCTTTAAGCTCTTTATTCTTTAGCTTCAGATGCTCGCAATCCTCTTCTAATGCATCATATTTACGCTGTAGAGTATTATACTCAGCAGCGTCCTTTGCGTCAGCCTCAGTAGCCTCCACCTTATCATCAACCTCCACCGTATCATCAATCTCTACTTGCGGTGTTTGAGGCTCTTCCACGATAGGCATAGTGTCATCTATGATGAACATTGTTGGTGTCCTCTTCAGACGCAGAGTGAAGAGTGGAAGTGTGAGGTATGCAGTGAAGTTTCTGTCCCATTGCCAATAGTACATCTTTGTGGGTACAGAAAGCTCAAGATCTGGATGCTCCTGTGATGGATGAGTATAAGCGAAAGCTTCTCCAGGATACACCCTGCCACAGATGGTGGAATCTTCATCAAATGAAGTTCCAGAACAGAACGCGGAGGTGGCTTCATGATCTTCTATCATCCTTTGAATCTTCGGATTAATAGGTCTTGAGGCATGAGTTTGAAGAGATTTGAGATGCGAGTATGCAGCAGACGGAAGTCGCCGGAGAATGTGCCTTGCGAACTTGAACATCTTGGGGACAGACGAAGTCTTCTTTTCCTTTCCCTTAGCCAAAAACTTGACCAAGCAGAGTCGTTTTCGATCTAAGGTTATGAAGAACTTCGTTTCTTCTGAGACGATAGAAGAAAATTGAGATCCCAACATAAAGGGGCAATTTCTCATTTCCTTTGTTGCTCTTCTACATATGTGATGGATAGATTCCATTCTAGCCTTTTCTTCTCTCCTGTAGCCACTGGCCATAAGCTTAAAAGCAGCATTATAGTCTTCAGGTAGGGCGTGGGCGAATTCTTCAGGGTCTTCAAACTCTCTGAGAAGAATGGAGTAGCGGGGGTTAATTCCTGAACAATGGGGTCTTGTCCAGGGAAGAACAATTCCAAGAGTATATCCTAGACCTATATACTCTGTTTTATTCATTGGAATTGTAAAGGGTACAAGATCATAACGATCAATGGCATCCAGATGCCAATGTGAGCAGTCCTTTGGCTCATAGATGGTGGAGCTAGAATCTCCAAATCTGCAGTGATGAAATGCAAGAGCATTGATTTCATGTTGAACCTTCCACTTGATGTTTTCTCTGAAAGGGATGTGGGGTTCATAGCCAAGAGCTGGTCTTTCAATCACCGACTCAGCTAGATGATCCTTGTACCATTTTATATCTTCTAAACCCTTGATGTCTAAGGTGCCCAGTATGTCCCAGGGCAGACGCTTCAGCCATTCGCGTTGCTCTTCGGGAGTGTAGATGGAATCTTCTTTGAAATCTACTGGCTTCAGGGGTTTGTGATAGACGATGGGATTGACAAATCTCCCCAGTTGAAAACCCTTTTTCCCTCTATACCGATAGGGGTTTCTCAACTCAATATAGGGAGTGTCCTTTATAAAGCAGTCTTCATCGTCTGCCAAGTGACCATCTTCAGCAGACTCAGACGGTTCACCATCATTGGAGATATCTTCAGTCTTCTCTCCAAGAATCCAGTCAGGCTTGACTGGTCTTTCAGTACAAGAGCTTTCAGCAAAGCGTCTCATGACTAATTCGTTGACGAACGAATAGTCCGTCTTGTGCTTGGGTGGTAGATCTTCAGGATTGATAACTTCGGCTTGAGATCTCACCCATGATGCATCCACCTTTATTACCTCCATATGTTCTTCATCAGACGAAGAACTTATGTCTTCAACAAGTATTTCTTTAGACGAAATCATCATCGTCTGTTGGTAGGATGCTTCTTCAGACGCAGCAGGTATCGTCTGTCCAAAGGCAACGTTGAGAGGAGACGCAACAATAGGATCAGACGCAGTTGTCCTATGTTCGTCTTAAAGTGTTGATGTAGCGACCTCCATAGTAGAGACCTCATCATTAAGCATGGTCTCCAATTCCTCTGCTAACTGGGCATTGTCCTTCCGGATGCGGCGTTTCTTCTTCGTTCAAGCCCTCTCGAAGTTCTTTGGAGCAGACGCACCTTCAGACGATCCAATGCCCTTAACGCTTTCAAGAAAGATTCTTTCTCTTTCAGCGTGAAGCAGCATAGAGACCCTCATAGCCTCTTTTAATTGTTTTTCTTCATCTGTTTCACCAACAACTACAGACGCAAGCTTCTGCTTCATCTTTTCTTTGCCTTTGACAGCCTTTTGAAGAGCGACCTCTCTGGCTCTTGCTTTTTCTTCGGCTGCTTTCTTCTGCTTTTCTTTGTTTGAAAGAATTCTAACAGACGAAACTCCTTCAGACGATAGCCTAGCCCCTTCATCTTCACTTGGGGATATCGTCTTTTCTTGTGTCTTAGCCGCAACGTGCATTATTCTGATAGTCCTCTTTTTCTTCTTAAGAGGCTCCTCTAGAGCATCTTCAAAAGGGACTTCAGAAATAACCACGGGTGGAAGAGGTAAAGGTGTTTGGGTTTGTGTTTGGTCTGGTGTTTGGGATTGTGTTTGGGTTTGTGTTTGGGTTCTGGCGCGTTTGATGTGAGCTCTGTGTGGGGGGTCTTTGGTGATTGGTGAAAGGGGAACTTCTTCTTCACTTGCAGAGTGTTGAAGGAAGCCGGGGTTCAGATGCATCTTGGCAAAGGTGCTTCCTTTGACTTCCTTGCCTTCTTTGTGCCACACGACGCCAGTGACATCAAAGCCTTGGTTGATGATGATTTTGGTGAAGTGGGTGGCATAGGGAATACTGCTCTTCCTACGGATGTTCCTATTCTTTAACGCACTTACCCAGTGGTCAAGAATGATGTGAGGGAGACTCATCCTCACTTTCCTCAGACAATAGAAGATGCAAAATTTGTCTCGAGTACTCACGTTGTCTCGTGAGCTAGTTCTTAGGGTGAAGATGTTGTAAAGGAGGTTGTGGATGATTCTTGCAGTGGGACAAAGATTCCCTGATCTCAAAAACTTGGAATCTTCGGAGCTGCGGATCTTCCCGTAGATAATCTTGTCCACGTGCTCTTCAGATTCATGTTTCATCCGATCGGCCGTAAAGCGCCCTCGCCTTCGGCTTTCCTTAGGCTCCAAACAATGAGTCTATTGTAATAATATACTCCTTGTTATCAATGGTACCAACAATGCCATCTTCAAACTCCCTTGTGTCACTCCAGAACTCAGCATAGGCCTCCATCAGCCATGGCCCTCTCATCTCTGCGAACTCCATCCATCCGTTATGTACCAGCATCTTCGCTACTCTTTCTGAGATGCTTTCAACGGTCTCTCTCGATATCTACTTGCTGGGCAAGAAGAGATCTTGAGCGAAGAAGGTTGCTTCGGTTGCCTTGGTATTCTTGGCGGCCATTGTTAGGTTTGAAAAAGAGAGAGTTAAGTTTTGTGAGTAGAATATTCAGAGAAAGTGTGAATGCAGTAAAGAATAAAAGTGTGAACTTTAAGAGTATTTATAGTCAAAACTGAAACGGTTGTGATTCATCAGACGGAAGAATTTTAAACTGCCTCTGATTTGATGTGTCCCCATCATTGCACTTTTAATGATTGATTTGACTTTTGCAATTCACAGCACGTGCTTCTCAAAGTCCTAGAATAGTGCAATAAATGACAGACACATTTATTGCTACTTTTAATTTGTCCCTGCACACATAACTTTAAAATATTTAAATAATATCCTTGCGTCTGTCGAATTTCCTCAGACTGATTCAACTTGATCAGACGCAAAGTTTCGTCTTAACACGAAAACATATACAAAGGTACAGACGAAATGAAATGTTCAGACGAAAGAGAAAACTTAATCAATTAAAGGAATAATTCCCAAATTCTCTTTAATGAAATTAAAGCGAGTTTCGTCTAAAGCTTTTGTGAAGATATCTGCCCATTGAAAATCAGTTTGAACAAACTGTACATTGAAAATATCTTTTTGAACATAATCTCTTATGAAATGAAATTTGATTTCAATATGCTTGGCTTTTGAATGTTGAATAGGGTTTTTGCTGAGATTTATTGCACTTGTGTTATCACAAAATACTGGTATTTGAGTTTCAAACCTGGAGTAATCCTCAAGTTGATGTTTTACCCAAAGTAGTTGTGAGCAACACCCTGCCGCAGCAATATATTCTACTTCAGTGGTTGAGAGTGCAATGGAGTTTTGCTTCTTGCTTGACCAAAAGATTAGTGACGAACCAAGAAACTGCCATCCACCACTTGTGCTTTTTCTCTCCACTTTATCTCCAGTATAATCAGCATCACAATAGCCACTTAAATTGAAATCACTATTTTTCTTATAAAAGAGAGAGAGATTAGTAGTTCCAATAAGATATCTTAAAATGCGTTTAACAGCTTGTAAATGTGATTCTCTAGGATCAGATTGAAAGCGTGCACATAGGCAGACACTAAACATAATGTTTGGTCTACTAGCAGTGAGATAGAGAAGAGATCCAATCATACCTCTGTATACCGTCTGATCAACGGTCTTACCTGATTCATCTTTGTTGAGATTGGATCCAGACGAATGCATGGGAGTTTTCATTGGTTTGGCAGTTTCCATTTTGAATTTCTTTATAAGTTCCTTTGTATACTTCTGTTGATGAATATATATGCCTTGTTTAGTCTGTTTGATTTGAAGTCCTAAGAAAAACTTCAGTTCTCCCATCATGCTCATCTCGAATTCTTCCTGCATTAACTTAGAGAAATCCTTGCACAAGGATTCGTTAGTTGCTCCAAAGACTATATCATCTACATATATTTGAACAATAATAAAGTCCTTTGAAACGTTTTTCTTGAAGAGAGTAGTATCAACCTTCCCTCTTAAAAAACCATTTTGAAGAAGAAAGGAACTTAGTCTTTCATACCAAGCTCGAGGAGCCTGTTTAAGACCATATAGTGCCTTTTTTAGTTTGAAAACATGATCTGGTTGAGATGAACTCTCAAATCCAGGAGGTTGTCTTACATATACTTCTTCTTCAATAAAACCGTTTAGAAAAGTACTTTTTACGTCCATTTGATATAGGATGATATTCTTATGAGCAGCAAAGACAAGTAAAATTCTAATAGCTTCCAATCTAGCTACAGGAGCAAAAGTTTCAGTGAAATCTATACCTTCTTGTTGATTATACCCTTGTGCTACTAACCTTGCTTTGTTCTTTACCATTTTACCAGCTTCATCGAGCTTGTTTCTGAACGCCCATCTAATGTCAATGATACTTTTGTTCTTTGGTTTCTCAACTAAGGTCCATACGTCATTTCTGGTGAACTGATTAAGTTCTTCTTCCATAGCCAAGATCCAGTCATTGTCTTGAAAAGCATCTTCAATATTCTTGGGTTCTATTTTTGATACAAGAGCATAACTTGAGATATTCTTCACTTTTGATCTTGTTTGAACACCTTGAGATTTATCTCCAATGATCAAATCTTGAGTGTGATTTGAAGTGAATTTCCAAGATTTGACAGGCGCATGATCAACAGTCTGATGAGGGTCAGACGAAGAGGGTTCGTCTGAGCTTCTATCGTCTGCTCTTATGTCTGTGAGAGGTTGTTCAGACCGAACATTTCCTTGAGCCGAGGGAGTAATCTGCAAATTATCAAATAAATTTTCTAGGTATGATATTTCCTTATCAGCCTTTGAGTTATCTTGGAATTTTACATGAATTGATTCCTCTACAACTTGCGTCTTAGAGTTAAATACTCTATAGGCCTTGGACGTATTGGAATATCCAAGTAAGAATCCCTTCACCACTTTTGAATCAAATTTTCCAAGATGATCTTTGATGTTTAAGATGAAACATTCACATCCAAATGGATGGAAATAAGAAATGTTGGGTCTTCTTCCTTTCCATAGTTCATATGGAGTCTTATTCAATATTGGTCTTATCAATATTCTGTTTTGAATATAACAAGAAGTATTAATTGCCTCTGCCCAATAATATTTTGGAAGAGAGCTTTCATGCAACAAAGTTCTAGCCATTTCTTGTAAGGTACGATTTTTCCTTTCCACAACTCCATTTTGCTGAGGAGTTCTTGGAGATGAAAAATTGTGAAAGATACCATTTTCAAAACAGAAGACATTGAACTCAGAATTTTCAAATTCTGTTCCATGGTCACTCCTAACAAACGCAATACATATTCCTTTTTCTTTTTGAACACGTTTGCAGAATATTTCAAAAACACTGAATGACTCATGTTTATGTGCCAGGAAGTATACCCATGTAAATCTAGTATAGTCATCTACAATTACAAATCTATATCTCTTCCCTTCAAGACTTTCAGTCTGAGTAGGTCCAAAGAGATCAATATGTAACAGTTCCAGCGGTCTTGTCGTGGAAACAACATTTTTCGATTTAAAAGAAGCTTTGAGTTGTTTCTCATGCTGACAAGATTCACACAGACTATTGGATTTCCAAGATATTTTTGGCAGACCTTTTACAAGATCCTTTTTAGAAATTTTTGAAATATACTTGAGACTTAAATGTCCAAGCTTTTTGTGCCAAATATCTCGTTCATCATCTGCTGAAATCAAACATGTCACATTCTGATCACTAAGGTCAGAAAGACATACCTCATAGAGGTTGTTCTTCCTTTTCCCAATGAACAGAGTAGATTTGTCTTTGTTTTTAACTATACATTCATCAGAGTTAAAAGCTACTTCATATCCACTGTCACAAAATTGACTTATGCTAAGTAGATTGAAGTTGAGACCTTTAACATAAGAGACATTCTGGATAAGTGGATTGGGTGTCTTACCTACAGTCCCAATACCAAGGATTTTACCTTTTCCAGAGCCGTAGGAGACAGACCCTTTACTTGGTCTGAGGTCTTGGAACATAGACAGGTCTCCCGTCATGTGTCGTGAGCATCCACTATCCAGGTACCAACTTGAAGTCCTCTCTTTTCCTATTAAGGATATCTGCAACAGGAATAATGAGTGAATTTGGTACCCAAATCTTTTTGGGTCCTTTTTTGTTACAGAAAGTTTTTTTTTGTTTGTAATTTTAGCCTTCTTGTAGTTGTTAGGAACCTTGTTATAGTTCCTCTTCTGAGCAGACGAAACAGATTTGTTTTTCTTTCCGTCTGTCTCTTTAACATAACCAAGTCCACTTTTATCACTAGGTGACCTTCCATAATTTAAAATATTTTCAAGCATGGAGGATCCCTTTGTAAACTTGGTTAAGTCATTGAGTAATGACTTATTTTCTTTCTTTAATCTTTCAATCTCAAGAATGAAAATATCCTTTTCAGATTCAGATGAAATAGCATCTGATACTTTCTTTTCCAGTAACTCTTTTTCAGATTTTAAAACTGCATTTTCTTTCAAGGTTTGTTTCAGCTTGGTTTTGCAGGTTTTGTATTGCTCGGCAATAAAGTGAGAGTTAGCTAGAAGTGTATCATATGACATTTCTTCTGATTTTGATTCAGACTCAGAAGAGGAGGATGAAGAAGTTTGAGTGTCATTTACCTCAATTGAGACATGGTCTCCAGCCATGAGACATATGTTCGTTGTTTCTTCTTCTTCAGTAGATTCCTCTGAGTTTTCACTGTCAAGGTCTTCCCAAGTCAGTAAGCTCTTCTTTCCTTTATCTTTAAAAGGGTTCCACCTCTTTTTCAGCCTGGGGCATTCTGACCTCATATGCCCCGGTTTTCTGCATTCATAGCACACAATCTCTGTGCTTTCCTCCTTGTTTGATGATTTCTCAGGGAGCTTTCTCTCCTTCTTCTTGAAGAAGCGTTGACCTCTCCCCTTTTTCATCATCATCCTCTTAAAACGTCTGGCCATAAGAGAAATTTCGTCTTCAGACGAACCATTAGACGATTCCGATTCTATTGAGTCAGCCTTCAAAATCTTCATCTTCTTCTTTCTGTCCTTCTTGACAGAGTCTTCTTTGGGAGTGGTGTTGACAGACGGAAGAGTTATAGGCTCTTGAATCTTGATCTTGTCACTTTTACATAAGAGTACCTCATGCACCCTTAGAGCACCAATTAACTCATCTAGAGTTAATGTCTTCATATCCCTTCCAACAAAGATGGCCGTAGACATAGCTTCCCAAGGAGGTGGGAGACTATCCAGAAGTTTCATATTGTTCTGGGCCTTTGTGAAGGTGATTCCCAGAGTAGTGAGTCCATTCAATATTGTTTGGAATCTCTCAAACATCATATCGATTGACTCTCCTTTCTTCATGGAGAACATTTCATATTCCCTTTGAAGAGTGACAGTTTTTTCTCATTCGACGTCCTCCGTGCCTTCATATGAGATTTTGAGAGCATCACATAATTCTTTAGCAGTTTTGTAGGCACAAAATCTGTTGTATTCAGTTCTGGAGAGTGCGCACATGAAAGCGTATCTGGCTTTATTGTTCAGCTCCATGATTGAATATTCTTCACTTCCCCATTCTTTTTCTGGCTTCATGATGAGAATATCTCCTTCAGTGATTATGTTCCATAATCTGTATTGGGTTGACTTGATGTATATCTCCATCCTGTCAGCCCAGTATGGGTAATCATCTCCAGAAAACGTTGGAGGTTTGTTCATCGAAGCTCCTCCGGATAAGAACGAAGGCCCTTGTGAGTCCATGTTGAATCTTTTCCTCTAGCAGCTGTTAAGCGCTCAACCCTTAGAAGCTGAGCTCTGATACCAAACTGTAAAATACAAAACACAAGAAGGGGGGTTGAATTGTGTTAATTTAAAATTTAAATCCTTTCGTCTGTGGTTTTGTAAAGGGGTACAGACGAAACAGTGTTTTACTTCAAATATTGATTTTAGTGGACAAACGTTATGTTTTAAGTTATCCCCGTTAGTTCAACAATATTGATATAGAACACAGATATTTTTATACTGGTTCGTCTTTTCAAGACTACGTCCAGTTACTCAGAAACTACTGAGTTTTCACTACCAACCGTGAAAAGGTTACAAGTATTCTTTGTACCCAGCCACTTCTGGCTATACACCGATATTATTTGAACACAGCCTTCTCAAGCTAAACAGCAAAGGTATTCTTTGAACCCAGCCTCCACATTGTGTGGTGTTAAAAAGATATTTTAAAACAGAAGGATTCCTTTACGCAGAGAGGGTTTTTCAATGAGGTACAAACAGAAGTATGAGCGAAATCACAGAGGATAGAATGATAGAAGCGTTTTCGCCAACTTGTTCTAGGTGAAAAGAAGTCCTTTAAATAGGCACCATCTTCAAATAACCGTTAGACACATGAGAATGTCGTTGAGGATTTTCTTGAGAGCTTTCCAAAAGGTGTCAGGTAGTACTTGATTGATTGATGGCGTGTGCAGCGGATTAGATTGCGTGCGCAGTACATTTTCTGACTTGTACAGAGACTTTGACAAAAAGGTGAAGACCTTTTTGAGTTGTATGTGTAAGCACAAATCCCTATTCTGATCTTGGATGCTTCTAATGAGTACTTCTTTAGATTTGAAATCTTGGCGCGATTTGCTTCACTTCTTGGACAGACGATATATATCTTCAGACCGAAGGAGTAAGCTTGAGGTTCTGTCTGAAGGTTTCGTCTGATGACTTGGCTTTGAGACAGACGCATAACTTCGTCTTTGAAAGGTCTTCTTTCGTCTGTGATGGTTTCGTCTTAGCAAGTCTTGAGAGCTTGGTTTCGTCTGTCTTGTAATTAATCAAAACTCAGAGTCGTTAATCATCTTGATCTAACACCTTTACATTACACGTCAAGCTGAAGGCACAAATATCTTGACACGTTCCATGTTACTCACAATCCCTGTGTAAAAATAATGATGATAAAAAAAATTTAACTACGCATCATTTCTTTGTTACTCTCACCTTCTTATACTCTCACTATCCTTTACAGATTTTCTTTTCATTTCACTTTCAAGTGTAAATTTCTTTATTGTCATAACACAAGCATATAAATTATAATATTTTATATTAATTTTAAAATTATTCATTTTATTAATGTAGAAATCCACAAGAGGCAGGTAATAATAGCAGTGGAAATTAATTTTGTCTGTTAGTGTAAGAAACTTATTAAATTGAATTTGCAGGCTATATTAATTTTAAATTTGTGAGCTTATTAAATTTTTTATTGTTAGCTTAAGAAAATAGAAAATTATAAAGTATGTATTTAATTAATTGTTGTATTGTTGATTTTGACTGAAACGCTCTCAACATTTAATGCATATTCATCATATATTATTTAACAATATTTTAAATTTTTTGTTTGATGTTAAATTCCAGATCAACACGTAATTTTTATCTATTCAATTTAAATTATCATTTATACATATAACTCTCTTTGATCTGGCTAACTCCAATCAACATTCGTTTTGACATCTCGTTTTAAATTATTATTTAACAATATTTATTAACATTTATCTTAGTTGCACGCACATTATTATCATTTGTTATTAAAGAATTTAAAATATTATAAATAATCATATCAATTGTAACTACTTTATCGCATAACTCTACGTTATGATTTTTTTTGAAAATTAATGATCAAAATCTTAACATTTTCATCATCAACTAATATTAATTTCTTATATTATATCTCATCACATTAAAATTAATAACTTAAATAAAATTTAACTTAAATTTATCATGATTATTTCTTTCTTAATTTATCTAAATTTATTTCACATTTGATTTATAATTTTTTTTTTATTTTATCAAATATTATTATGTCATCAACGTAAACAATAATAATAATTATAAAAATCATATTTCCTTATGAATTTAAATAAATATATTAGTTTACAATAAACTAATTAAATATTAAAATTGTATAAAGAATATGAAATTAATTTAACATAAATAAATATGCACCCCACACACTTTTATATCAAAATATTAATGAATTTTTAGATACACAAAATATAAATAATAATTAATTTTTAAGATATGAAATATATAAGATCATCTTAATATCATTAATATTAATGAAGTAAACTCATTACACAAAAGAGAAGATATGGTGAATACAAAATTAAAAATAGCGTGTCAATTGGGTGAATCCTTAAAATTAAGGTATTTAAAAGTGTGAAATACAATCCCTTCAAATTATATCACATAGTTAAAAGTGGCATATACATATGTGATCGGATATAATCTAAAATGAGAAACATGACCGTATCTTGATTTAAAACACCATATTCCCTACACCAAAAACACCACAACCTGACCCAACATACTACATCACATTAAAAACGTCACATCATCTACTACCGTTCACTCAAATAACCTGTTATTATAATTAATTTAAAGCCTACGTCAAAATACAAGGAATGTTTCAAAAATTCTTCCATCTCTGTGAAATTGCCCGATACTTAAACTTTTATTTTTCAATATCTTACTCATTTTCGAGTGAAGGGATCAAATTTTATTGAAAAGATTCTTGATGGTATTTATTACCTATGATCAATTAAAAGCCGACTGACTGAAAATCATCTCAATGTCTTTCTAATTAAGGATGATGGAGATATTATGATGGAGGATGTCATGTCAGCATCTCCCTCCAGGTATGATTTTTACCTGAAAAGATTGATGGCTTCACACAACTCATAAAGCCACAATGCACTGATTTCTTGTCACTCCATCACTCTAAACAACTTGCATTGCAAAAAGATTTAATTTTAACTTAACAAAAATCCTTTCATTAGTTTCTATTACCAAAATATGAATACATTTTTTACATCTTCAATATCTATTATTTGATAGATCACAGTTTCAAATAAGCATAACTAGTGAGATATGCAATAAGCATAATAAAAAATTTAAAACATATAATATTCCACTGTTAATATTTGAATATCGAGTTTTCATCATTAAAAAAATTAAACTTCCAGGACAGCATTGCATTAACGTGATGAAAAATAGAAAAGTGGCTGTTGTGACTCAGACAAACTAAATACAGGCTCATCTGTTTAAATATTTTTCTAAAAAAATATTTATTTTATTAAAAGAATCAACCGAATTTTTTGAGATGCTAAGATAATTTTTTCCTCTAAAAAAGAAAAAAGTGTTCTTTACTTTTTTTATAAACAACTTGAAATAATTTATTTAAAAAAATACCTTTTAAAAGTTTAATCAAATAAATTGACATGATGTTATTTGAATAAGTTTGATTTAGTTAATTGAGTAGAATATATCAACTAATCGTAAATACCTAATATTTGTTTTCAATTCTCACGCACAAAAAAATCTCATGATCTTAAAAAAGTTAGAGAACTTGATGAGTACATTTATACCCTCTATTCAACTAGTTACCCCAAAATTTTTCTTTAGTTAAGGATGTTTCCACAAACAATTATAACAGACTACTCCAATTTGAGATCACACGCTGTTCGTATAAAAAAAAAGAAATATATTTTGTTTGAAAGAAGGCACGAAATAAAACAATTGCGTCCACTTACGGGTCAACTATTTGTTCGTAGATGGACTACTTTCATATTGTGTATATAATAATAACTACACATAGTATATATCTCAATTTGTTGATTTTTCTAGAACGAATACGGAAAATTGAACGGAAGATTTATTTATTTAATTTGATTTTTAATACTTCGAGAAGGAAAATTAAACTTATTTAAGTTGAGGTTTGTGATCTAGAAGAAATTTCGTTCTGCGAAGACTTTAGGGTAAAGTTAACTAATTCCAAATCATCGTAACTCTGAAATCTGAATCAACAAAGCCTGCAATGACTCACGTGTCCCTACTTTACAAAGTTCAGATCCAAGTGTAGAAAAATCGTAATTTTAATTTTTTAAATTTAAAAATATTATATAACCTTTAAAAGATATATAGAACTGTACCAAGAAAATTCGAAAATATTTATTTATTTTAGGGAATTTATTTCTTCATTCAAAGTTAGGATTCAATATTTATAAATAGAATTAAAATAACTAACTAGTTTGAAATAAGAGTCAGAATCTCAAGAGAGAGGTTATGTGAATGTACAAAAATTTATTTTAAAAAATTTATGATGTGATTTGAAATAATGAATATTCATTAAGATCTTATTCCATATATTCTTTGATCATTCATTGCTTATAGATAGAGTGGTGTAAGAGTAAATAAGGTAAGATTATGATGTATCAAATAATTGAAAACGTGAAATGTGGTTAATCGACAACACAGAATATATAATAATAGAATGCATACAAATAAAATAAACAGAATGGGCTATAAAGATGAGAGGGTCATGGTCAAGGAGTTGAACCAGAAACGAAGCTTCGGGTTTGAGACTTTGAGTAGTACCATGTCCCATTAACATGAATTCTAGTACATAGTAATATGAACCATGAATCTTGTAACTACTTAAACCACCGCTACCAGCAAATCAAACTGTTTCATAGTTTTGTTATTTTTATTTCAACCCAACATCGTGGCTTTCATGGATTCAGAAGAAGGACCCCAGGTTCAGGAAACAGAGCAAGAAGGTGTTGGAGGAAGGATAAAGAAGATGGAGGTAAAAAAAGAAAGCAAGAAGAAGAAAAGTTCTTATTTTCCCAAGTTTGGTTGTTTTAGAATCCAACATCATGGTTCTCGGGGAGGTTTTGATATTGAGGTTGTTGATGTGTCTGGTCACCGTTATAACCCCACCCACTTGATCATAATGGTTAATGGTCTCGTTGGCAGGTTTGTTAAGTTTATTTGGTAGTTTTTTTAGCTTTTATAATCGTGCTTAATTAATTGTGTGATTGTGCTTAATTAATATTTTTGTTGACTAATGTAATAATATATCTCTTTGCTGCAGTGCTCAAAATTGGAAATTTGCTGCTAAGCAGTTTTTGAAAAAGTATCCAGAAGATGTTATTGTACATTGTAAGTAAATAAGTCATCACAAACTCTATTCTGGTAGCTTCCTTTTCTCGTCTGTTGCTTCATGTCAACAGTTAAGCGATATCGTTAAATTGATGTTTGGTTTCATTAGATCAGTGCCACGTTGGTAATATATTTTTCTGTTTTTTTACTAAGAACTTGATTTGTGTACATTGCCGTGTCGACCAATTAGGAAACCATGATAGATTTGAAGGTAGTAGTGAAAACCAGAAATGGAAACTAAATATTTTCTCAAACCCCTCCTTTGTGAGAATAGGATGATAACATGAGGGAGTTGTGTGAGTTAGGCTCTGATCCCTGTATCACCTCATTTTATTTTTTTTGCAAATAAATGCAGGCAGTGAACGCAATTCTTCAATGTTGACATTTGATGGTGTTGATGTAATGGGAGATAGACTAGCAGAGGAGGTGTGTAATAAGTTACTGCATATACAGTTAATTAATTTTGGCCTCTGGTTTCACACTAATCTTTCGGTTCTTAAGATGTTCAATTGATTTCAACTCTGTGGCATCAAATCCAGAAAGATAAAAGAAAATTTTCCTTCTGTTTTCTCAGGTTATATCAGTTATAAAACGTCACCCAAGTGTTCAGAAAATTTCATTTGTAGGTCACTCTTTAGGAGGCTTGATAGCAAGATATGCAATAGGCAAGCTTTATGGGAGAGACATTTCAGTGGAACTTTCTCAGGGGAATGGACATTGTGCGAATCAAATTTCAGATCAAGAATGTCATGATAAAAAATATGAAGGAAAAATTGCAGGACTAGAACCCATAAATTTCATTACCTCTGCAACACCACACCTTGGTTCTAAAGGCCATAAGCAGGTCATACTTTTGTAGCTTTAGCCTTTAACATATTCTCTTTACAGGTTCTCTGTTGTGACTTTACTGCAAATTTATGTAATTTGAATACTTTACTATACCCAAAAATGCTAAGAATACATTTTTTTTAACACACTTTTTATTATTGGCTTAAATTTATTAGAAATAACAATTTTTTGCTGTGTTAGAAAGTATGTTACTAACATTTTTTGTTATGTGTGTTGGAAATGTTAGAAATCTCATATCGCCTAGAGATTGGTCTGTTGTATGTATATAAGTGAGGAACAGTCCTCACCCTATAAGCCGGTTTATATGGTTGAGTTAGGTTCCTCACCTGTTTTTAACAATGTGCAATTGGACTTTAGTGATAATTAAATAGTAGCTTGCAAAAGCACAGTGATAAACATATATGTCTTACTAATCTGTGTTGATAATGACTTGATGATTGACATGGTCTTTTGGAATTATGCATACTTCAGGTTCCTATGTTATGTGGGTTTCGGTCTCTGGAGAAAGCAGTAACTCATGTTGCAGGAATTTGTGGTAAAACAGGAAAACATTTACTTCTAACCGATGGTGACAATGGGAAACCCCCTCTTCTTCTCCAGATGGTTCGTGACACCGAAGATATTAAATTCATGTAAGATTTATGGTTTGCTTTTTGTGATTCAATTTTGACCTTTTCTGAGTCAAACAAATAACATACTACACCTTTTTCTTAATAGGTCTGCTCTGCGCTCCTTCAAACGCCGTGTTGCCTATGCAAATGTTCGTTATGACCGTATCCTTTTGTATTAGTCCAGAAGATTAGAATAATCAACCAAAGGATATTTATTATTTATTATTCAGCATCAAATCAATACCTCAAATCACAAACATCAGCTATCACAACAAAATAAATTCTTAAAATTGACGATCATTTGATTATTGACTTTGGCAATGGTTTTGATGCACATCAATCAATATAATTATGTCAAATTCAAGAATCAAATTGACCATTTAAATTATTAAATTGATGATTTAATGTAATGTTTAGTGATCAAATACATTCAATGGCACCAGGGACCAAATTATTTGACTTTCTTTTTTGTAATATGAAGGATCAAATTGAGATGAATCATTGTTTTACTACACAATTTATCGTAACGGTTGATGCTTACATGAACAACTTGACTCTTTAAAATAGAACTTGTTGGATGGAGTACGTCATCAATCAGGCGTCGAAAGGAGCTCCCAAAGGTAATTTAATTATCAAGCTTCTGTAGTATAATACTATGATATATTTAATTTATGTAAATTTTGTCTTTGGCTAACTTGGTTTTTATTCAGAGACGACATTTTTCAAGACATGAGAAGTATCCCCATATTGTAAATGTAGAGACAGCAAAATCTGCTTCTGTTGTTGCTGAGGAAGTTCCTGCTGAATCAAAAGTCAGAAGCGGATCCAGTAAAGTTGACTTTGAAGGTATTTCACACTGAAGATGGAACTTAAGACTTGATGCTGATTTTTAAAATATATTTTGGCATAACTAATATGATAACATGATGACAAGGTTAAGGTTTGGTCTGTTATGGACTGAGGTGGCTAGTGTTTGGCTTAAGTTCAAAAGACAAGCATTTTTGTAGACCTTTGTGAATTCATATGGCCCATGAAAGTGAAAATGAAAAAAATAAAATCGAAGTTGATGTCATTTGAAGATTGTTTAAGTAAAACACATTGGCTTTATTTTAGTTAAATAATTTGTATTTTTCTAGGTATTTGGTGGAGTGACATCCTGATACTAACTGTCTTTCTTTCTCTCTCGAGGGGGCAGTTGAACATGAGAACTTTTTTCTAAAAGAGAATCAGATCTTGATATGATATATACCATGATGTGGTTAAATGGATAATTTTTTTTATTTTTTTATTTTTTGAAAAAAAGAATGTGTCCATGCTAAGGTAAAAATGGTATCTAGCTAGGAGGGTATAGTGGACCCATCATACTTGTTTGGAAAATCTGTATGAGCATTGAGAATTTCCTCTAATGATTTAAGAAACTTGAGAACCAAGCCTGGATGTTGTTTCTGTAATGTAACTACATGTTTCTGCCAATTTGGATTGAACATAAAGAATTGATGCTTTTTTTAAATTAATGACATAATGTTTTGGATCATTATTACTAAAATTAATGCGTACAAATTAATGACACCTGTAGAGGAAATGATACAAAGCTTAACAACAATGAGCTGGGACAGAATTGATGTCAGGTTCAGTGGTCCTATACAGAAATTTGTGGCACACAGTACCATTCAGGCAAGTTTCTGCTTCTTGAAACACGTCATGTAGGAACATATATAATCCTTTTCTCCTCTTTAACACATGGCAGGACTATGATGGGGGTATTCGATGTAAAAAAGTTTATGTTTTGAGAATTTATAGTGATAGATTTCCTACTTCCTAGTATATTATCACTTTTTTCAAGTCTTAACAATTATGTGTGTGCTTGAAATTTGTTTTATATACAGGTGAAAACTCACTGGATCAATTCTGATGGAGAAGACGTGATTCAACATATGATTGACAATTTTCAGATATAGAATTTTCCCATGTTGCCTGCTTTTAATAAACCGGGCAATGCCATTTTTTTGAGACTGAAATTGGTAAGAATCTACTAAAAAGTTTTGGAGAACAAAAGAAATTGCAAGATAAATTGATGGAAGGATAGAATAGGGCGTATTATTGTACCCTTGAGATGATGTTATATTGGACCTATTCAATACTTTTACTGCACTGTATATCAAGTATTTTAATTTCTATTCTTTTTAATCAGTTGTAAATAGAGTAATGTAGTCTTCGCATGAGAATGCCTTAAAAAAAATATATTATTTTTAGTTCTTTTAAGTTTGAAATTTTTTATTTCAATTTTTAAAGATTAAAAAGTTCTCACCTTTCATATTTTTAAAAATGTTTAACTATATATTAAATAAAGATGAAAGTACAGCGAAGAAGAAAGATCACAACGCTCTGTGGTTTCTTCTCCAATGCGTGGACCTTGTCAATTTCGAGACGATCTCCAAAGCCAAATCAGGGAAAGAGGCTCAAGACATTCTACAGAAAGCATATGCAGGTGTTGAGAAGACCAAGAAAAATAAGTTACAATGACAATATGAGTTACTGTCCATGCTTAATCAAGAATTCATTGCACATTACTTTAGTAGGCTTCAATTACTAATGAACTCAATGAAAACCTGTGGAGAGTCAGTCATAGATCAGCAATTAGTGGAGAAAATTCTAACCCCTGAATTTGTGGTTGTAATTAAGGAGTGTAAGGATATAGAAAAGATGAAAGTTAAGGAGTTTCAAGTTTACTTCTGGTAATAATTAATGTGTTATTTGATTCAAATTAATATTTGACTTGAATCTTTTGGAAAGATTTTATATCCTCTTTTTAGTTAGTTTATAATTTTAATAAGTCGATAGGTAGTGGACTAATGGATGTTGTGTTTTACCAAGTTGACAAATGAAGTCATAGTGAACTAGTGAGTAATGTGTTTCTTTAATTTTTTTTGTCCAAGTTGTAATTGCTTATAGAAAGACTCTTTTAGTTCATTCAATTAAATGTATTTTATGCATTAGATTTACTCTCAATACTTGCATTTATTGTTCATTATTTTATCTACTAATTAACAAATAATTTTGGTATAAGAGTTCTTTGGTTCGTATCTATTGGGTAATTGTTTGAAATTATTTTTTTTCTTTTCTTTCTTTCTTATACTTTCATGATATATTTTTGGTGAAGCATGGTGAGATAACCACAAATATAATTTTTTCATCTTCTCAGTCATTCATACCAATTTTTAATAATGAAAAGCATGTGTTTTGGAGTATTAAGATGAACACCTTTTTTCCTATTTTAAGATTTTTAGGAGCGGGTACATATTAAGTTTGTGGATTTACGAAGAAGAAGCAAGGTTGACAAAAACCAAAAAAAAGGATGCCAAAGTTTTATTTTTTATTCAATAATATGTATTGTGTTTTACTAAGTTAATAGGCAATATAGTCAGTAGTTAATTAGTGTATATTGTGTTTTCTTATTTTTTTCGTTTAGTTTATAAGTGTTTATGTGCCCATAAAAATGTATTTTTAGTTCATTCAATAAAATATATTTTATGCATTAGATTTACTTTTATCCACTTGATAACTAACATCTTTGAGGTTCATGAGCTAAAATTATCATCAAGAAGAATTAGAAAGATTATTAAAGAAACTCATTCTTTAAATAAAAATAATTTTATTTTACAGCCAATTGCAATATATATCCAACTAGCTAACTTACTCACAGTATATTCCTATATTTTTTTTTTTCTCTTTCTAATTTGGATATTGGTTGTCTATGTATTTTTCTAAACAAAGGGGATGCATGGTGCAGTGAGAGAAAGGCAAGAAGAATGATAAATTCAATAAAGAAAGACGATTTTCAAATTAAGATCAGCACAACGATAATGATAAACCAAAATTCTCAAATAAATATGGTTGATGAGGGTTTAGTTGAGGTAGAAGTGGAAAGAAAAACTTGGATATAAGAAAGGTGCATTGTTATAACGGTGAGAAATGAGGATACTATGCAAGTGAGTGCTAGCATAGAAAAGGAAAATAGAAAAAAAGAAAAGCAATGATGAGTAGGTTCCTGTGATTCAAGATGACTTTGGCTAAAATTGAGACAATACCAACCCTTTAAGTTTTCTTTTATCACCTTAAAATTTATAAATTTAAAGTAACATTATAATTATTATGATTTTAAATTTTATATAAAGTTACCATTATTATTAATGATTCTACGTGTATATTTTTATTAATTATTATTTATAATTGTTTACTTCAAAACATTTTTTTTAAGTATATTTTATTCGTCTCCTCTTTCTTCCCTTCCTATTTATTGTAACTAATTAATATCATTCTCCATTATTCCATGTCAACTTTTCATTTTATTTTCCTATTGATTTAAAAATCGAAATGAGAATTTAAATTAGTCAAGCGAGTCATAAAGATATTGTTGACGTTTGGAAACATGAATTAGCTTATCAACTTCCTCATCAAATATAGATTTATCTATAAAAGCAAATAATATGTAATTTGAAGTGCAAAATTATTAAGAAAAAAAAATACTTTTCAAATACAGTCATGATTTCAATGACAAATTCATGCTAAAACTCCATAATTTCTAGATATGATGGCATAACAGTAACCAACTGTTGAATTCAGCTTCTCGGTAAGCTCATTAATAAGTCTTTGCGTAAGAGGGGGTTGCAATGAACAGCGAAGTGGGAGAAGATGCATTAATGTTTCATGTACTTGACTAACAATTAACAATTGTACCGAATGCTCTATGCTTTATATGTATATATACACACAAATACATCTACACACATCATCAATGCTATTTCTGTGAGATTTTTCCAAAGCATATTTGTATGGACAGAATAAAAAGAAAATAGAAAGAAAAACATAAAAATAAAATAAACACTATAATGAAAAGAGATGTGACGAATATTAAGTGGGATGTAAATCTCATTTTATAAATCAGTTTATATAATTGAGTTAGATTCAACTTACATTTCTAACATGATAACAGAGTCTATCTTAAGATTGATGAAAATGTTGGATCACACTTTTCTTATGGATATTAGACCATTCATTTGATTAATCTCCACACTCTGAAGAGTGTGTTAAAAGTCTTACATCATGTAAATATATAACTTGTTGCATTCAACATAATTAAATCAATTCAATAAATATAACTTAATTAACAATATACATCAAAGTTTATAGAGTAACAATCAGTTTAATTCTCGCAAAATACATCATAAAGGAGAGGTGATGAATTTTGAATGTGATTTGGATTTAATCAAAAGACTGTGACACAATGAATTGGGAATGAACTTTCTTGCCATGTTATTATGGTGCCTTCTTCATTTGGCTGGTCAAAATCAATAGACAAATACGAAAATTTATTAGATAGTCTTAAACTATACGATTCCTAATAAATGTTCTCACAACATCTAATCATCAAAGAGTTTGAATTGTACTACTTAATTATTTTTTTTGGCAAATACCCAAAAGTTGTTGGCATTCTCTATAGTAGATTCCTGGCCTCCGTGACTTCCTTGGGAAATATTACAAGACAGGCTTGGCGTGTTCAAAGTTCAAACAGGACCAAACGCCATTTGTTTTCCCACTTAAAGAAGAAAATAAAAACCAAAGTCACAACCAATGAAGCCATGACACCGTACTAGCCATTACCTGTCTCTGTGAACTTGGTTATATGTTTTTTGGTTTTTCTCTTGTATTTTGGTATTCACAAGTTTGTTGTGTGGTGGACATGCCATTACTCCAAGCGTCTGAGTCCAAGATTTTGTCCCCATATGCTACAACTTCGAGTTTTGAGGCTCACTAAACGAGGTTTCCTTGTGTTAGATAGTACAAGATCGTTGTCATCTGAATTATAATTCTAACAAATTTTCATATAATATTATACTAAACTTTCTAATCTATGAAAAATATTAAGTATATTTAAACTTATATCATATAAAAATTAATTAAAACTATAAGAATAAGTAATCCTAATAAGATTTACTTCAAAGTTAACTATAATACAAAGCCATCTTTCCAACTAATTCAAACAACATATACATATAATACATTCTTCTCTTCATATTTTGTAACGTAATCTGCCGAAAATTTTTCCATCCTAATACCATCTAAAAATTTCTCATTGAATAGAGTCTTTTCTTTCTCTCCGAGTCACACATCAATTATAATACACCTTTTGCAGTGCATGTTTATCAATTGATGGAGAAATAATGAGGGTAAGAGTGCAGAGTGAGTGATTGCCTTTGTATTATAGGGGTGGCATTCAATATGTGACCCACGTTTAAGGACACCTTTTTCAGAATTTTCATCAGCACTACCTTTTCTCTCTCACTCTGTTACACATATATACACTGTTGTTATCTACCATTATTTATCTTCTATCAAGCTTTTAGTATTTTAGTTTCACTCAAACCAATTAACTGAATCCTTTCTTCTCTGCAGTCTCTTTCCTCTGTGAGAATGGGCATAACTCAAGTCTTTGTCCCCTGCCACAAATATAGACAAGCCTTCATTTGCCTCATTCTCTTTGTTTCAACTTCTATCTTCACTGCACAAGGTTTCACTCAAATTATGTTCTTTCTTTCTTTCTTCTTTTTGTTTATCTTATTATATAACCCTGTGTTTATGCATGCAGGAAGAGCCATTTCCAATCTCATAGAAGTTGCTCAGGTACAAAACTAAAATTTTATTATAAAGTGATTTTTTCTATGTCCAAATATATGTTAGTGTTTAACATGAGGTAGTACTGTTCTACTTATTTTATATGTGCAGAAGGACATGATCAAAGGGAGAGAACCAATGATGGTGTCAAAACCTCAAATAGGGTCTAGGCCTCCTAAGTGTGACAAAAGATGCACAACTTGTGGACACTGTGAAGCAGTTCAAGTTCCGGTGGTACCTCAAATCCAAATCAATAGAAGAAGCCATTATTCATCAACAAGAGCAACCAAAGCTGTTACTTATTCATCAAGAGGTGATGACCTTTCCAATTACAAACCAATGAGTTGGAAATGCAAGTGTGGGGACTACCTTTTCAATCCATGACCCAAATGAGGGAACACCCATATTTGTTTGAAAATCAAAAATTCTAAATGTGATTTCAAGACCACCTTATAGTTATCCCTTCTTTTTGCTTAAATATGATATCTATTTAGAGTTTAATTGCTATATATCTTCTATATAAAATTCTTCTACATAATTATCTAATCAAATTTTATGATTAATATGATTTTAAAAATATTTATTTAAGTCAATTAAATCTATTTTATAATTCTAGGACATACCAATTAAATCCACCTATTTCTTCTATTTTTTTTCATTATGTGCTGTAAAAAGCTAGTATAAGGGTTTTCTACTGGTAAATTAGTATATAGATCTCTGGTATATCTTCTGAACATTTTTCCTTTTATGTTATTTTAGAAAGGAAAACAATGGGATGTTAACTGAAAATGTGTGATGGGGTGGTTGAGGGTATCTTGGGGTTCATTGCAAAAACTAGATAAGAAGATTGAAGAGTAAGAGAAGTAGTGTGTCAGATGGTCTTGTTTTCGTATCCTACAAGATTAAGATTTCTTTTGCATCAGATTTCAGGGAGCATGAGCTAAAGCAACCTACCTCGAAGAGATAAATAAAAATCATATATAAGTGCCTAGGGATCTCTCATTTATTCACATTTTTTTTTCCCTTTTCAGTTCTAGTTAGCTGACACAAATATTTCAGTGATGAAATTTCTTGGAAGTATGTTATGGTGCATTAATTAACTATTAAGTGGGTCTTTAACGTAGTTATGAAAGTGGCATTTGGTCCATTGAAACTGAAACGGTTTATGTTTAAGGGGAACATAACATTGATTGTGAGTGGGTTGCATTGATGAATTTACTTGGTTATCTGTTTTGGTCTAGACACTGTAGCATGGTATTTAATGTGACTCTTATTTGCTGGTTACAAATTATGAAGGTTCTGACCATTCATGAATCATGATCGTCATCACCTTCTTTTATGCTGCTGGCATGGCCCGTGTTCTGTTATGCAAGCCTGTCATCACTCGTGTCCCTAAACAATTCAAACT
Source organism: Hylodesmum podocarpum (assembly GCA_026586105.1). NCBI lineage: Eukaryota > Viridiplantae > Streptophyta > Magnoliopsida > Fabales > Fabaceae > Hylodesmum > Hylodesmum podocarpum. The sequence continues at coordinate 7,064,026 of JALJEV010000623.1, forward strand.
TCAAACCAAAAAACTTACAAAATTTGACACCTATTTTAACACATTCTCTTTTTGAAATTTGTAGGGACACTACTCTTGTCCTGCTTAGCTACACTATTTATTTCACATTTTTTTCTCCTGTTTTATTCACCCCTCTCTTTCTTATTTCAACAAAATTGTAAAAGTTAATATACATACATATTATATATATATAATTTTTTATGAGAATAACTAATAATAACTATTAGATCAAAAATTTTTTAAAAAATGTTTGACTACTATTAAATTTATTGAAAATAAGAAAGTGAGATAAGAGATAATAGATAATAAAAGAGATATTTGATTTTTAAAACTAAAAAATAATAAATTTAATTGTACAGATAATTTTTTTAATCTTATCCGATTATTATTATTACTTATTCTCGAATTCTTGAATAAAAAAAAATATTATCATGTATAAATGCTTTGATAGAAAATATTTTGAGAAAAGATGAATGTTAATGTTATCTGTCTAACAAACACTCTTAAACATTTCACGGTTAATGAATCTGACAAATTATTTGTTTAGTCAATAAATTACAGTTATAAATTACACTTAATAATAAATTTTTAAAAAAAATTATGTTATAGAGTATACTGTTATCAATCTTTTTGTCTTTTTAATTTGTTATATCACACGTTCAACAAACTATTTCGTTATGATAATAACTGTGTAATAAAGTTACATCAGGTCCTATTATGGCAGCACAAATACCCTTCAAAAATAATGCTGTAAAGAATAAAGTTACGTTACAACACTTTTAACTAAACTTAAATAAATTTAAGTGTAATAAAGTTGATCCAATGAGAAGAGAATCAGACATTAGAAATGAAATGTGTTGATATCAAATCCTCCCTATAACAAATTTTACTACTATTATTAGGGGTGGGTAAGTGGGCCAACCCGCTTTGTAAAAGATTCGCCCACGTAAGTCCATGAAGAGTTTGGTCCGCCCCGCTCCATAATGATAAACGAATCTAACTTGGTGGTCGCATTTCTAAACTCCCCAACGGCCCAGCAGGCTAAATGAGTCAACTCGCGGACCTAGTTAAAAAATTTTAAAAAAATGTTAAATTTGAAATTTTAAAAAAAATATTATATTTTACCTCTTAAATTCTTAATAAAATAAGTCAACAACATAAATCTTATATTATCTCCAATAACAAATTTAAATTCTAAATAAGTCAACAACATAAACTTTTAATTATCTCCAACAACAAATGATTCTGAAGCTTAATCATTTTCCATCACCACATCTTCGTCTTCCTTTCTTAAAAACAACAACAAATATTAGAATCAAGTCAAGTAGTTAAGTAATTAAAACAAAATTTGATGACATAATTTATTGACATACCTTGCACATCAAATCCTAACAACCAATTTTTAGTACATATTAAGGCTTGCACATTATCAGGAAGAAGCCTAGTATGATATTTGTTAAGTACCGTGAACCAATACTAAATGCCGATTTGGAAGCCACAGTTGTAATTTGTATGCTTAAAATATCGGAAGCCAACAGTGAAAGATCCAGAAATCTAGCTTGGTTGTCCTTCCAATATTTGGAAGATTTGCCTCTTCCAAATATGCATCCAATTGAGATTTACCCACTTGTGAGACATCTTCACCTTCAAATTATATAAATTCCGACATTAATTTCACGAGAACATTAACACGGGGCAGTGGAAGCAGAAGCGAAATTGATGCAAACGAAGAGACTGAGAGGGTGCGAGAAGATCGAGGGGAGAATGAGTCAGCAAGGAGATTGGGAGGGTGAGACGTATGAAAAGATTGAGAGACGGGAAGTGAAATTAGGGTTTCTATTTTAAACCCTTTAAATAGTGCGGATTTGCGGGTCGCCCCGCGGACCTCACGGGTTTGGCCCGCAAAACGCGCGAGTTGCACGGGGCGGACTTTTATGGACTATACTACTAAATTTTTCTGAAAAATGTGGTCCAAACCCGCGCGAGTCATGGGATCCGCGGGCTGGTCCATGGACTTTCACCCGTATACCCACCCCTAATTATTATTAATATAAATATCATTCATTGCACATAGCATGAAACCCCGTGCACCCATCACTTTATTATAGAAAATATTCAAAAAGAGAAACATATTTAATGATCTTTAGCTATATCTATAAGCATATATAGTTTTGACATTAATTTTGGCTATTTTATCCTAACAATTGCACGTATATTTAATTGTTTGCCAATTACTAAAAGAAAAATAACTACCAACTATAATGTGAAACTGATTTCTCAACTCTCACATTTCCCACAAAAATCACCACCTTCCACATTCTTGTGACAAGAAATGTAGCGTTGGAAAGACAAATAGGGTACCCTGGCATTAAAAATGAAAAACCTTTTTACCTACCTCCAACACCTACAATAGATATTAAATAATCTTTCCTACAAAAACGACGTCGTTGTGCATGCCCACTAAAAGCACAAAGCTATACTACACGTACGTACATGATCGTGTAAGGGTAACGTGACCCGTGACCACCATGTTATTCACGAGTTTTAACAATCTTCCCTTTCTCAACTTCTATGCTCCACAAAACACTGCATCAGAGATACAACATGTCTTACTTTTCTAACATATCATCTTTCCTCTGTTTAGTCATTGCCTTCTACCATTGCAACCTTCAATCCACTTTTCCTTGAGGCATGTATATTCATTCACTCTTGCCCTTTATTTTTCTTCTATTTTTTCATACAACACTTTTGCTTGTTTCTTCTGTCTCTCTATTTTCAGCACTATAATATTAGTTGTCCACAAAACATGTGCTGACCTTTTCCAAGTTGGAAGTAGTTGCAAGTATGTTTTAATGCAGATTTTAATTTTTTTTGGCTTCTGTTACTTAAAATGTTACTTGAATTGGAAAACTTTCTTAGGCCTTTGATTCAGCACATGGGGTTTGTCTCTGTCAATGAAATTGTTTCTGTGCAAAAATGAAAGCTATGTAAAGTGAAAGGTATGTAAAGTGAGAGCTAATGTAAAGTGAAAGCTAATGTATGGTTTTCCCATGATGAAAGAGAGATACTTAATACCTTGTTTCTTGTTGACAAATTTGAGAACTAACAAATTACTAATAACTTTGTTCCAAGCAATGCAAACAATTAATACGAATTTAACTTAATAAAATACTAATTTAACTTAATACGAAGATAAATGTGGGAAAAATAAACGAAGAAAGAAGACTATTATTGTCATCACGTAGAAACTTAACAATTATTTTCCCTTCAGATGTTTTCCATCAGTCTCAATACGACACATAATATTGATGCTCGGTTATTTTTTCTCAGTTGAGACTTCTTTTACACTGTGAAAGATTCTAGTTATATTTGTTTGTCAATTTTGCTGATATGATTCTCAGTTACACTAATGCTTTCACAGATTCTGCTAACTCCTGTTTTTGATATTTTTCATATGTAGTAATTCATGAGTGAACCATGTTGAAGCAATCACTCAGGAGGACAAAAGTATTCAAGATAAAGCAAAGTTTTAAAATATTGACTTTGATAGTTATTGGCATATGGTTGCTTTACCAACTCAGACACTCACATGATAAGAAATTGTATGAGGAAAGCTCTGCGAAAGTGTTTGAAAATCTGAAGGCTGGTCCAAAAGCCAAAAAACTTGGAAGAAAAGCATTCCAACCATGGACAAATAATAAAGCATTTGAATTGATGGATGATACAGAAGAAATAGAATCTGAAAGGGTAAAGGAGCAAAAGGAAGATAAAGTTGAAGAGGAAGAATCAGAGGAAGTAGAAGACCTGATTGATGAAGAAGACAAGGAGAAGGAGGAGCAAAATTTAAATGAGGATGAATATGGTGAAGACATAGGAAAACAGATTGAAGATATGAACTTATTAGAAGAACAAGTTCGTGATGAAGGTGAAAACGACTCACAAGGAACAAGTGAGGAACATGACAGAGAGACTGATGCACTCAGAGCTGTCATGAGCGTGACAAAAACTTTAGGTTCTGAATTTGAATTTGGAGGTTTAAGAAAAGTAAAAGAAGAAGAGGTGGAAAGTTCAAAAAGGGCTGGAAAAGAAAAGCAGAAGAAGAAAATCATGGAACCAAGCAACTTAAGTCCTAAGTGGTAGACAATGTTACAATTGAACATGGCTCATTTCCAAATGTCTTATTTACAAAAGGAATAGATGATGTGCTTGATTTTGGTGCTGGATCAAATTCTGATTCGTTACTTAAGATGGGAATTTGATTGAGCAACCACAGTAGGCCTCAATCGAACGTGGATGCCGACGTTAAAAACTTCTGTTTCTCTTTTAAAGGAGACAACTGCATGAGAGAGAAAATAAAAGTGATATGGAGTTTACAGAGAGGAGAAATTGGAAAAAGTATGGTATCAAATTATCAATAACATAGGGAGAAGTTGTACTTAATAACAAGTCGAATAAGCAGATTATTTCAGAGACACAGCAAACATTGTATGCAAGAAAAGTGTCTGGTGAGGAGTTACAACCAAGCAAGTAAACTACATGAGAATAATGTATTTGGGATACTTTTTTCTGTTTCTCTTTTCAGAATGTAAAACGATTTTACATACTCTCTGCGTGTGAACCATGATTCATACTATGCCTTGTGCCATGACAGTATTATTGTCAAAATCATCTACGTAAAGTTTGCATGTTCCACTCAAAAAATTCTTATGGCTAACGAATTTAAAAACTTATTGTAGAACTTAAACATGCTGGAATGCCTTGCCAATTAGGATTAAAGTGTCAAAGAGATTTTCCAATATATGAATACTGGATAGTTGTTTTGTAACTTGTCACACATTGTTTTGTATGAAATTGAGCTAATTTTTTCATTTTTGGGTCCTCCATTTTTGAGCTAGTTTGAATTCGTTTTGAAAAGATAATTACTTCGGCCGACATTTTTATAAGACAGTCTGGACCCAATGTTTTTTTGTTCGTAGTATTTGATGGTACAATTCCTTCAGAATTGAATTTTCTCGTGATAGATACCAACAAAAATGGCTAAGGACACAAAAGCAGTGGGTTCCCCCTCTAAATCTCATTAATAAATTGACGTGTCCTAATACCTATATATCAACAGATCATTATTTATTTGATTAACATTTAATGACATGACAAAATTTACAACTAATGATAATTGAATGGAAAATTTAGTGACATAGTTTACCGAAACATTAAAGTTGTATAACATAAAAATGCAATCAAGTTTTTAGAAAATGTGTATGGTCTCCGATTCTTTGCTTGTGAGCTTTGAACAATAAGTAAAAGCAAGATACCTTCGAGAGATGAAGGTCTTGAAGTTTCAAAGTTTTGTACGCAAATTATCATGCTCTTAATTACAAACGCAAACCCTTCTGCAATATAAGAAGCTCATTAAACAGACAATTAGTATGGACTAGAATTCATAATCCAATTCTAAACACGAGGAATCTCATCTCTTCAAAATCAATTAGTGCAAAACGGCGCAAATAATGACTTGCATTTACAACAGGGGGTTAACATGGTGAAGCTCTGCATCCATGCTTTTGTGAACCGAAATGGGTAGCAGAACTTATTCATATCAACATGAAATGTCTTATCAATAAAATCAAATAAAAAGGATGAGATATCTAGAGCTGCTTCTCTTGTATCTAACACAGTCCAATAACATTCAATCACAGTCTCTAAGAGTGCTTTAAGTGGACTTTCGAGTGCGCATTCCATTGCAAAAGCATCCATACTATCGATGTTCCTGTCAATAAACTAAGATATTAAAATGTGCTTCATCCATAAATAATGCTAACATAAGAGGACAATAATAAGCCAAACCAAGGTCGTTTCAGAATAATAGTGGGCCGAGATGTACACAATAGACTAGGGTACAAGATTCTTTTCCTTTATTTTTTAGTTTTTTACTTGGGAAGAGCAAAAAGAGAGTAGCAAATAATGCATACAACAAGAAGACAACTGGAATAATTAAGCATGGCAGAAAATTAACGATAAAATATATAGAAAGAAAGCCTACAAATTCACATCACCTATAACTATAATTGGCATGCATGATTAAACATATAACCAAAGGAATATATAGAAACATAATTAGCAAGGAAGAAAAAATTAAGAATAATGTAGCGCATGTCAATTTGATGGGACATAAGAATAAAATTTCATACCCGCAAATACGCCAACAGTGGTCAGATTTTTAATTTCCATCGTATGATAAATTAGATATTCCGTCAAGAAATGACCCAATGCATAGATGAAAGACAAGAAAGTAGCCAGGTAGAGAGGCTTATTTTCAAGGTTGAATGCGCAGATATAGCAAAGGGTGCAGGTCAACAGTGTCCAGGTTCCAAATGTGCGCCCATGAACTTCAGTCACTACAGCAATTAGTAAAACCTTATCAATTCTGATGACTGTGAAATTCACGTTAGGATAATGTTTGTAATTATAATTAATATGAAGTTTAAACAAGTACAGCAAAACTAATTTGTCAATGCCTTGTGATGAATATTGTTGAATTTTATAAGTTGACAAGTTTATTCTGATCACAAGTGCAACAAAGCCATATCATATAATTTCAAAAGATCGAGAGCCCTAGCTCAACTGATGGCTGAGCAGGTGCTTGAGTCATTTTAAACCTCACAAGTCAGAATATGGATCAAATATCATTTCAAAAGAATGAAACAAAGCCTGCTCTGGCAGTCACGGCCACTAATTTTATTAAAGACTCAACCAAACTTAAAAGATGAGTGCTTAGTTTGTTTTGTTTAATTGGGTCCTCACTTTGTAAGCATGTGCTGCTCTCTGCAAGAGGGTTACAATAGATAGAAGGATTCATAATCCAAATATCCAATTACTTTGACTGTACAATTTGAGAACAATTTTCAAGATCATTTACGAAAGGATATCATATAGCCTTTGGAACAGCATTTGAACAAATTACAACATTACATCGTTAAGATCCGTGATGTTCAAAGCAGACTCAGGTTATGCAAAAAAATGCAGTTGAAAAGGATGATAACAGTATTTAAAGTAATCAAAATACATATTGACTTGCTTTCTTTATCTCCCACCAAATTCTAAAACCATCCCTTACATAAATAGACAATCACCAATAACTTTACACACAAGACTCACAAAACAGATTTTCACTTCTTCTCTTTTATAGCAGGCTAAATTTCCTTATCTATGCAATCAAAATTCAACTTGCAACGTTGTTGTTATGAGACAAGTCAGACTCACCCTATGCATTCTTATTGACACCCCCTAAAAGAAATTAAGTTGCTATATTTGGTTATCCACTTAGCTAAACCAGATTTCCAGTGATACAATACATGTTTGTTTCTAGAACACTATCTATACAAATACAAGTCAATGATATATCATCACTCTGGTAAATTTCTGATAATTATTGGATTGAATTTTCAGATAGAGTCTTTAACAATGAGAAAATTACAAAGACCAGAGAAGCTAATAAAATATGCAAACCAAAAAGTCCAGTTAAACCAACCATCTATAATTATAAAGTTCAATGTATGTTAACCTTTTCTTCAATCAACAATATAATATAACAACAACTAACAAAATATATATATAATATAACAGAAACAAAATTTTCTAATATAGTGTCCTGCATTTTTATTGTGCAAATTGCAAAAGAGGAGTTGAATATTTTAAGGAAATCCTGAAGTGGTTGCGTGAAGCATAGATAGTTAACATAAAAAAAGGGGGAAAATTGGGAATTGAAAATGAAACTGATGTAGAAGCTATTCTGGAAAGATTCTGATAGCTTGTGAAAGGCGAAAGGGGGAAACAGGGACGTTTCGATGCGAAAGGTTAAAAAAGATGAATAATCGTATCGAGTGCATCGGGATCTAGAAGATCTGATTGTGACACATTGGATCTAACGTTTCGATTGTCTGAGTAATAAAACTGAAATATAAAGAGAATGAAAGAAACAAGTCCCGTTGCAGACGCTGAAACAGCGATGAAGCAAGTGGAGTGACAGAGCAGTACCCACTAAACTTAACCTAACCGACAATATCTACCATTGAAACGAGTGAGAATCTACTAATTGATTTGAGTGAGTGAGTGAATGAATGAATGTGTTGGAGTGAAATGAGGAAAGAGAAGAGACAAGTTAGTTAGTTAGTGAGTTACTTGTAGTGTTGGAGAAAACGGCGAGTCGAAGAGCCCAAATGTCGAAGAAACCGAACCATACAGAAGCCAATCGAAGCGTGCCTACTGCTATCAACCACCATCCCAACGCCTTCATTTCCCTCTTCACTGCACTCAACTCTCTCTACACTAGTTAGTCAAAACGATTCTATTCAAACAACCCTTTGCTTAACCTTGGCACCTATTACAGTCTACAGTGTTAAACAAAACAAAATGCTAATTAGTGTTCGTCGCTAAGTGTTTGGGCCGGGTTAACTTTGCACAGTTCATTCACAAAATTAATTTGATATTCAAGTGGCTAAATCAATTACGAATTAATAAAATGGGAAGTTAAGATTTTTTTTTTATATTTTTTTATGAAACAAATCATTGATGTTAAAAAAATAGATCAAATTCTCACATCTAATACAAACAAACAAGTACAAAGTTAGATTTTTCACTTACATTTTTTCTAAGATATATCAAAATCTTATAAATGATCACTCATTTTTTTTTTAACATATCAAGTCCAACAATTATGAATGTGAGGGCATATTAGAAAAATAATTAAATATAAACACGGACGAAGAGTTTACCTAGTAATATTCTAAAGTAGAGGAATAAAATATGTTTTCATTTATTTATTTTATCCCTTTATTATTACTTGTATATTCTCTCCACCGATAATTTATTTCCTGTTACAGTTAACTTACTTTTCTTTTGTTATTGCATGTCGCACTTCAGTGATATTCTTGACATGTTTATATTTATTTTAAACAACTTATTTCTTGTCACAAATAAGTTTCTTTCATCTTTAGTGACTTTTCTTTTTTTTTTTTTTACAAAATTATTGCTTACATAATTTTTTATTAAAATTGATTCAATAGTAGTACTTTCACCATTTCCATATTTGGTCCAGTTTTAACAACATGGGTTTAAAAAATAAAAGTACAAGTCTATTTGCAAAAATATTACATTTAAAATAAATAAATGTACAGTTTTTACTAATTTTACATTTATATATATATATATATATATATATATATTTGAAAGTAATAATTAAAATTATGCTCATTTTTCTATCCTAGTTTAAGATAAATTTTAAGAATTATTTTATTTCTCAAAAAAAAAAATCTTATATTAAGCATAGTAGTTATTTATATTTGTAATTATTTTTAGGGCGTAGTTAATCAATATCTAAATTTAATAAATTAAAAAAAATATTTATTATTCACATTATAAAAAAAATACAAAGAATTATTAATGACATCATTTTACAAATTTTATTTAAATATAAAATATTTTAATTTTTTAATCACTGTCGAAAATTTGTATCTCTATATGTAGTTCATAGTTATTTTAAGATTTAATTTTATAAATCAATTGAGTGAATTTCTCATACACAGTTCAAATATAATAATGGTTTAATTTATAATGTTAAGGTAAGGCACAAAAAAGTTCAAAAATATGGATACTAAAAATAGGTGTTTTCATTATAATGGTTATATATTATAATTCATGGATAATTACTTACTGATATTCTATTTAAAAATTTACATATACGTACACCTTGTTATGAAATAGACAATGTTTTATTTTTATGAAGTGCAAAAGGTTTCTAAACAAAGTCCAAAAACTTAATAAAGCCAAAAACTAATCCTCCTCCCTTTGTTGAAAATAAATAGCAAATGGTAAGAACAAGTAGGCTTAACTTTGGTAATAAGAGATTGAATGAGTAAATGTGAGATTTTATGTCGGTTTTATTGTAAAAAATTAAAAAAATTAAAAAAGAAAAACACATCTAGTAGCTAGCCGGAACCAGAAATATAAAAGTGTATAAGTTACTTAAAAATTATGCTTACATGTACTAAAATTAAATAGAAAATGTAAATAATGACTAAATAAATACAGATATGTCAATAAGTTTTCCCGATTTGAACTTATAACAATTTTTTTAAGAAAAAAATAATAATTGTAATGATTGATATATAAAAGTTTTGTTCTTTTGTTTAGCAATATATAACAATTTGTAAAAGGACTTATCCATAAGAGGAATTTTCTTCTTTTGTTTGGATGCTAGATTATTATAGATTTCAAAAAACCTTGAATTCAATGGAACATTCTAATTTTGTGAGCTGGAGACAGTCACAACCATGACAATCAAGAAAGGAATACCGCTGGTTATCCTAATCCACGTTGATTTTCTTTTGAAAAATATGATTCAACACCTGTGAAAATAATAATAATAATAAATACAGCTGTTCGATCCATGCTTTTAGAAGATATTTTGTATGAAAAATTCTATTATTGTTTTTTTTTTTAATAAAACAAAAACTATAACATTAATCTTTGTATAAAACTATTACATTAGTCTTTCAAAATGCATATGAACTTTTTGTTAAATATTTTGTCACCAAGCCCTTACAGTTTTAGAGGTATAGTGCGTGTTGTTTGAGTCTAAAGAGTTTATTTAATTTAAGAGGAATTCACTCTTACATAAAATAATTATACTATTTCATTTCCCTACATTCTAATTCAATTACATTTAGAACATTAGTACCAAAGTACAAAATTCGTTCTTCAAACAGAAAATTCTTCTACGCTATATCTTTCTTCTCTCTCTTTTATTATTCTGGAATTTACACAACATTTTGCTTAGCCGTGGGAGGTTGTTGGTATAATGAAAATCGTGATTATCAAACTCTTATTCAATAAATTTTTGTGAGTCTAGAAGTTTATTTATCCTCTCGCATATAAGTCAAGTTTAAATTTTCTTAAAAAACTTTGAATAGATCGCTATTAAATATGTTAGTCAATGTATTAAAAAAAATTAGACCAAACACATATTATTATGGATTATTTGTTACATATTTAAAATTTAATATATTTTTAAATTTTGTATCATTCTCAAGTCAAAGAACCTCACATCAAACTATAACAAAAATTCAATTTCCAATCATGTCAAATCTTGTGCCAGACAATGCTATTATTATTATATCTACGTGTTATTATTTAACATAAGTTACATAAGCACGTAATTCTTCAAATTCTGTGAAATCATATAAATATTCTTATTTTTTAATCCCTGCATAAAATTCTTTAATTATTTAAAAAATATTACACTAATGCTTCTTTATATATTACATTAATACTTTTAATTTTAAAATGACAACATCAAAATCTTGTATAAGGGTGGTAAAACTAATAATAAGAATAAAGAAATGTTTATTATAATTTTGTAAAAACTGAAAAAATGTTTGCATAATTTATTAGATTATTTAATAAATAACAATCATATATTATTAGACTTAATTATTTTAATATTGTTAAATTTACCATTTTTACTTGACTATAGTATTAAAATATTTATGTATTATAAATATTTACCTAAAGGAAAGTGTTTAACAATAGGAGGAGTCACGCCTCCTCGTGTTGCTGAAGTAACAAGTGGAAAATATGTCTATGCGAAAGTTAAGCCGTCTAAGTGGTATTGTAAGAATCTTGTACGAAAAGCAAAAATAAGTGTCAAAGGTTTTTACAAGTTTACAGGGGACATACGCAAATAACATTAATGTTAAAAAAGTATCATTTGACTTATAAGTATCATTGTTAGTTTTTTCTTTTAACAACCAGTTAGATATCTCTTGAGATAAAAAAACAAAAAAAAGATTGTTATTTGAACTTTTTTATTCATAAAAAGTATTAGAACTATTTGAATATATTGTTTTATGCCGTATTCATTTGTATTAAACAATTAAAGGTATGCAGAGGAGTAAAGTTGATTAAAAATTAACTTATTTAATTTCTAGAAGAATAATTCTAGTGTTTACATCAGTCTTTTTTAGGCTTATTTATTCTCTGAAAAGAAATGTTTATTATCAATACCCTCGAACGAAAAATTAGGTTTAGCATTAAGAGTGTTCATTTTTCCCCCTACATTTCAAAGATAATAAATGAAATTCAATTGAAGACACCGTATCTGAAGTGAGACGCGATATGCAAGCAGAATTAGTTTAACCATTTATTGCATTCAATGAATAAGTAGGTATGAAGTTAAAGTAACACAGCACAAGGCTGATTTTGTGGAATTTATATAATATAATATTATACTCCAATATGCTTGTACTATGAAATAAAGTGGCACTAACAAGGAGGAATTTTGGCAATTTATAAAGGTGGGCAATATAGCCAAGGAACATGGTAGATGCGTGTTCCCCTTTTCATTTACATACCAATGAATGCAACAATTGCTTGTTTTATTAAGCAATAAAAACAACATAATAGAAAAGTAAAAAAGGATTAATTCAAATTTTTTAAACAGACAATTGAAAATAAGAAAAACGAAAAAAAAGCTTTTTTAGGAATACATTGATAAATGTGAAAAATATAAGAAACTGTATATATGTCTGTATAATATAATTTAATTCTAGTAGTAATTATAGTTGTAATCTAATGCATGTATAGTATTTTGATTAGTAAAAATTTAAGTAAATTAACTTTTTGAAATTTCTGACTTGTCTCCTCCTTCACAAACATTTTTTCTAGAGTCACGATTAATTCTACTATGTAGATATCTCTTATAATGATGATTCAAATCTTAATTTATTATTATTTTTCCTTGCTATACTCAACTCTCGTCGGTTTAGTAAATAAAGTTTAAATTGTTGTTTGAGTTTGTAAAGTTTTTCACTAAAAAGAACGGGAATTTAAGTATTTAATATGGGTAAGAAAAATGATAAAAAAAATAAAAGTTGTTGGAAAGCTTAGTTTTACTTCTTAACATGTGTCTTAAGGATTCAATAATTTTTTTTAAAAATATTTGATATACAAATTACGAATGAAAATAAACGTTATAGTACATTTATTTTAAGAGATAAGCTACCAATGATAATCAGAAAATTAAGAGAAAAATAAAATATTAAAATGAAGAATAAATTTCTTTGACATGCTTATGTAATATAGGTGTGTCTTTGTCCAATCTTGTATATTTTAATTAATTTTTATATATTTTAATTAATTCTTTTGAGGTTCGACATTAGTTAACATTTATCTTAATTAATAATTTTGAATTTGAATTCTAAATATACGGTTAAATTAAATATTAAAGAAAAGTAAAATCGTTGAAAGCGGTAGTCTTTCTAAACTCGAATCACATAATTTTTCATATGTTATATCTCAAAAAAAATTTAAAAAATTATAAAAAAATAAATCAGAATAATGAGATTAAAGCTATAACTATGTGAAAAACTGAAAATACGAAAACGGTAGTAACATGGGGTGAGGCGAGGTGAAGCACATGAGCTAGTCAAGAGTCAAGAGTTGTGCATCCATGATGTAGTGTGCGTGAGTGAATGTGGTGTGAGGCATGAGTGGTGATAAACGCGAGAACAGAGATCACGTTATTTTGTTCTGTTCTCTTGTGTTGTGGTTGATCAGTGAAGTTCTTTAACCATTACCCCATCCCAAATCCCTCTTCACTTTCCAATAAAAGGCTGTTACATATGACACACTAAGGTGGGGACCAAACCAACCTCACACCACACACCACACACCACACCTGCCTTAGCTCCCAAGTCTTCACACCACAGCACACAACCTAACCTATTACCAAAGCTGTGCGAAAAAAACAATGTTTCTGTAAGTAAGTTCATTATTCAGACACTGTCATTAGTACACACACACCCTACCCCCTAGTTTTCTATTCACCCACCACAACCTACCCATCTACCCTCTCTCCATTAATAAACTATTTTTCCATAAAACGACCCTTTTTAGCTTTGGTTATATTATTATCAATCAATCCAACTCACATAGTAGCATTTGAAAGGGATATTTCTTATTAATATTATGATAAAAATATATTATTATAAATTAAATATTTTTTTTAATCCTTTATATTTTTCGACACTTTTGTTAAATGTTCTTAGTAAATCTGTTGGACCGTTGAATCTGTCACAGAATTTACTGGTTAGTATTTTTGTTTATGAAAGCATCACTTTAAATTCAACCTATGATGCACAATTACTCAATTTATCATAGTTGATGATACAATGACTAAAATGAATATTCTTTAAATATATAATTTTAAATGATACTTTTAAATTTAAAAATAAATTACATTGAAATCACCTAAAATTTCACGTGATTGCATAATTTTTTTTTACTCTCATAACAATCATCCTAGAGAGAGAAGAAAATTAGTCAGTGTAATGGTCTTATAATGATTAAAGAATTGTGTGTAGATAAAAAATAAAAAATATTTATGTAGTCACATAAAATATAAGAAAAACACCAATATAATTTATTAAAAATGAAAAACTAAAATAAAATTGTTTTAAAATATAAAATACTAGAAGCTATATTTAAACCTATTATTATGTCTATAAAAATTCATACTGGTCCCGTGGCCACAGTTTGGCGTCCAAAGAGAGAAGAAAATTGCATTGGACTGGACCACCCCCCATCCACACATAACACGTTCTGACGCACACGTCATCAGTGCGCCACCACAAAACTCAATACTCTGTACCCTACCACTCCGTTGCCCAATCACCTCTCATAATAAATTGTGAAAGATAAATACTATAATGAAAATAAAATATTTATTTATTATTTTTTAAATATCAAGAATTAATATATTAATTCATTATAAAGCGATGATTAAATTAATATTTTATTTTTATTTATTTGTTTGTAAATTTTTATGACACAATAAAATAATATAGAGTTTTGTTTGAAATTATTCGGTGGCGCTCGTGCAACAAGAAAATGGGATTTTGAAATTCCATAAATATAAATTGCGTAATGCGTACGTGCTTTGTTGGCAAGTCAAGACAGAAGCGACGCTTTACGGTGTGCTACTACCAATTATTAATAGCACAAGCAGAGGCACAAAGCCCCTCCAAATCCCACGACTCGTGACACAGGAACTCATATGATTATGTGCCTAATTTCTCACTTGAATATTATTACCTCCCTTAAAGCACGCCGGAACTCAATTTCAGCCTGCGTTACAGCTATCATCCACGTATATTACTCAATTTCACCTTCAAACTAAATCAAATTAAAAATAATTCCCCAAAGTATGCCACCATCCTTGTTCCCCCACTACTCAATCTAACAACTTTTCTTATTTATACCGAATTCAAATTGATTGGCAGGTTTGATTCTTCGCCAACGCCTATTGGGCAGTGAATAGTAGTCAACATGCTATAGGTTCATTCAAATATCTATTTGTTCTGTGAACCAAACTTGATTAATTATATTTTGTATGGTTTTTCTTTCAAACTATAGTTTATGGGACTTTACTTAAAATATCTAAGTCTTGTTTAACTTAGACTGTATATTGAGATTAAGTAACGATATTCTAACTGTAATTTTTTGTATTATGCAAATACTTTTAGATGAATTTTATTTAAATACACTCACAGTTGCAAACTTCTTAAAATCTTTATTAACTATACTGATTTCAGAATAGTTTCTTAACAAAATTGTCTTAAAAAAAAAATCAACACCATTACAAATTTATTTAAATATATGACATTTAAAGGGATTTATATTTTGGTGAATTCATATTTATGAGGAATTTTTTTTAGCTAATTCATATTTATAGGGAACAATAATAAACGAAGACATTGTCGAAAATAAATAATTTCTTATTTAAAAATAAGTAAATATTTCGAAACGAACTGGTTTTATATTCAAAAAAAAAAATATGAACATAATTTGCAGATTGATTGAAACAAACAGTGTTACATTTTATTAATTAATCACCCATTAACTTTATGGACTTCGGCTTTTCCTCCTTTCAACTACAATTGATTACAGAACATTTATGACTTTCTTTAAAACACTTTAATTCTAAACAACTTGGCAAAGAAGAAAACCATCGACTTTAACTAATACAGCAAGACCAATGGGTTGTCAGGTATCTATTTTATTTTTAATCGACAAAGCGATATGTTCAGAGATTACCATTTACAGCTTAAATAACACAAAAGAATGAAAGATGGAGCGAGGAGGAGCGCAAGAAAAACAAA
This sequence comes from Hylodesmum podocarpum, assembly GCA_026586105.1. Classification (NCBI taxonomy): domain Eukaryota; kingdom Viridiplantae; phylum Streptophyta; class Magnoliopsida; order Fabales; family Fabaceae; genus Hylodesmum; species Hylodesmum podocarpum. The sequence continues at coordinate 7,080,240 of JALJEV010000623.1, forward strand.
AACAAATATATAAACACGAATGTGCAGCAGCAGATGAGAGTTCTGCTAAAAAAATATATTCAAAACAAAAGCTTTTTCTTGATTTCCCATAACTGATGAAAAAAGAGAGAGAAAATCAATGAAAAGCCACACGTGAATACACAGCGCCCACTCTAATACTTACTTACTCACTCACTCTCCCTCCCCTCTGTACAGCCTGTAAATTGTTTGTTAGTAGTAAAACGCCTCACTCAAAATGAACAACCCCACTAAAAAATTCTAAAAACGACAGGGGCGAGACACGAAACGACAACAGAAAAAGAAAAAAAAAAAAAAAACTCGCGCAAGCGGAATCAGCCAAGCAAATCCATCTGCTGGCAGAGCTCTTTCCTCAGCCGTTGAGAGAAAAGCCTGCAAGCATCTACGCTCAGATCAACGGCGGCGGCTAAAGCCACGAACGCCGCAGCATCCTCCGTGCAGTTCACGTGCGGCACGCTAATTTCCACCGTAGGTTTGCTACACCTTCCCTCACCTTCCACACTCGCCGACATAACGAAACCTCTGTACATACAATAAGGCCAAAGACCGTATCCATAGTCTCCACTACTCCTCGGACTGCACGCCGGCGACGTGGCGCTCCCCGGCGTAGCACGGCCGTTGGATCCGCCGTTTCGACAACTCAAATCGATGACGAACTTTCCTCCTTTGTTGGAACTGAGCGTGGATTCTGCAAGAACTATGCCGGCGGCGCTCATGCCGCCGTTAGTGTCCGGAATGAGTTCGAAGCGGTAGCCTAGACCGTCGGAGCCGCCACGTTCGCGCCATGCCTCGAGTCTTCCCCAGGGTTTCCACGTTCCGTCGCTCGGGCGAAGAATGAGCCATGAACCGGGGTTGGAGCAGCTGACCCGGTCCGAACCGGGCGAAGCGACAAACGGCGTGACCATTGAAGCTGCAGCCACTGGTGAACCGGAAAGGTCGTGAACCGTTATGGACCATCCTTTACGCTCCTTCCCTGGACGCTCGCGCTCGCTTCCGAAGGAACTTAACCAGCTTCTAGAACCACCTTGCTCAGATTGTAACGACCTGAATGAAACAGAATAACCGCACCGTTAACACGCGGAACAACACACAACATTCACATACACACTATACGTAACAGAAGCGGTTACACTTTCGGGAAATTTTTCAATCCCTAGAATTGACTCCTATACCACTCTTAAAAGACTAAAACCAACAAAATAACGAATTTTGGTGTAATTCAGAAGCAACTGCATTCAAATTTTTATCTGGCATGTTCAATTCAACTTCATTGAGTATACATAATCACGACTAGTCTAATTTGAACGCAATTTAATTCTAGTTTTATGAGTCTAATTCTAGTTCTTCGTTATAGTGATGTGAAAGGTGAAGAGAGTTAACCTGGAAAGGTGATTCCGGTCGCCGGTGTTTCTGAAACTGAACTTGCAGGTGAAGACTGGTTGTGAAATGTTGCCTTGGATCTGGAAAACTTGAGGACTGCATTCCGGTTCGCCGTCAAACTGAAACACGAACCGAGGATCGGGTTCAGCTTTTACGTTCAAATGAAACTGCGCGGAAGAGCCTTTGGCGTCTTTTCCAATAGAAATCCAACCATTGTGGAACACTGTGGTTTTCGCTACGGTTCCGGAGAGATCCAAGGGAACTGACACTTTGCCGAGGAGTCTCCCGGAGTTGACGCCGCAGGTAGTGCCTCTCCGGCCGGTGTAGATCGAGATTTTGAGGCAGAGTTTCCCGGCGAAGATGGATTTTCCGGCGAGCTTGTCGAGATCGGACTTGCTGAGGTGGAACGTGGCAGCAATAGGATGGACCTGAGAATCAGGGAAGTGGCTGTCGGGAGGGATAAAAGGAACGAGTGCAGATTGCAGAGGGAAGTTCTTGAGTTTGATTTTGCAGAAACAGGGAGAGGAAGAAGGGTGAACGACGGAACGAGCGGGTTTGGAAGCAACGGGAATTTTGAGAGCGAGGTTACCAACAGTGAGTCTGACGAAAGGGCAAGGATCCATGGCGGGTGAAGAAATTAGGGTTCGTGAAAAAGGGAAATTAATGAATGGTAATGCATTGGGAGTTAGTGAGAGTGTTCATAATGGAGGGAAGGAAGAAGAGTTGGTGTTATGTTATGTGTGTTGGGTATAACGGAAAAGAAGGAGGCGTTGTTGTTGTAGTATTTGTTTTAGCTTAAGTGTAGCGGAAATGTGAATTAGTTGGAGTGTGGGAAGTGACATAAAGGGAGAGAAAAAACAGGGTGAAGGGTGGGATACAGCTGGGTACAGGGTGTCGTGACTCTAGTGGCTGGGGAACCCAAGTTGGCGGTTTGTTGTGAACTTCTCTCTTTCTCTTTCTTTCTCTTTCTTTCAATTTCTGTCTCTCGCATTCGCTCTGGGCTCCACTCTTTCACATATCAGCAGTATAGCTCATGTTACCCGTCACTGCCCATTGGATTTATCGAATTTTCATATTACTGCTTCTCTTTCCTAATTTATCGAATTTTCATATTACTGCTTCTCTTTCCTAATTTATCCATTTCTAATTTTTTATTCTTTTTTTAATTCCAGAAATGCCCTTTGGGTTTCACGTTTTTCTGTTGTTTCCTACTGCGTAGGGGCAAGGGTAGGGGTAAGGCAGGTTGAGGCGCACCTGCCACACCACACGTGGTGTTGCTCTCCATTATGACTGCTACAGTGCACCTTCTTAGAGAATCCAATATCCAACCTCCTTTTTTCAGATTGGAAAACGTTAAAATATTAGGACGGTTTAATTTCAGGAAATTCTTTTCATTTTTTTATTTTTTTTTTTTTAAAAATTAACTCTATTTTTAAATTTTAAAAATAAAGAAAAATATTTTAATTTTAATTATTATCACACTCCTATCGTCGTATTTTAGTTTTTTCATTTTTTCTAAATTCAAAACAAATTGATATTTTCTATTTTTAAATTTAATTTTTATTTTAAAACTTTTCAGAAAAAATATTTTTAAAATTACACCAAACATATTTTCTTAATTGTTTTTTGTTGCTAAGGAAATGAAAATAAAAATAAAAAACAAAAAACCAAACAAGTCAATAAAAGAACAAATTTTAATAACTTATTTTATTTTAATTTTATTTTCATCCTCTAATTAAAACAACTTCTATAGTTATTTGTTTAGAAGATATTTCGGTTAATAATTTTTTTAATAGTTGGAAAACTTATTTAATTAAATAATAGGTAAATTCTTTTATTACTTTTCATTATATTACTTGTAGTAAATTTCTTTCAATAGTTGAAGTAAATCTTTTTAAAACATTAGTTTCTAATTTTTAGTTTTTTTTTATATTTATTAATTTTATATTACTTTTTTAAATAGTTAAAAAAGAGAGATTCTATTAAATTTAATAAGAAAATACCTTAAAATGTAATATAAAATAACTACTGCAATATATGACATAAAATGTAATAAATATAACTTAATAATATATTTAATTTTAATAAAAAATAAAATTATAAATGTTCTAAAATATATATTTATCAATAAAACAGAATTAAACTTTTATAAAAATATGGTGCAGATATGTTTCAATTTTATATTTGAAAACTATTTTGATAAATCACTCTATGAAACTTTTATAAATTAATAAGTTACCTTTTTTTTAATTTTTTGTTATTAACTCTTTAGCTGTCAACTAATTCTATCAAATATAATAAAATATTTTAACAATATATTTTCATGGATCCAATTCAAAGTATTGACTGTATAATCAAAGAACACGAGTTTATATTCTTCATATAAACTATTTCTTGTTGGTAATACGACAAGGATATAACATTAAATTATTAAAATTACACGCATATTTTGGTCCTAAAACTCTCCTTGTTGTTTGAGACAATAAAATTTAAAATACTGAAACGTTTTTATTGCGTCATATAAAAACATAGTATTAAGTAACCTTAATGCTCACTTTCCAAGAGGCTAAGTAGCATGGCTATTGAGAAGAGTAAAAGAAAGGTCTACAAAATATTTTGCTCAACGGAAAAGCTCACAAGTCCAATTTTGAATTTGAGTGGTAACAAAGGGGGTGTCTTCGTGTTTCTGTCGCTATGTTCCGTAATTAAGTGGATTTTGTTTGCGCCTCTTTTAAACATTGTTGATAACAGCCAATGAATTTATGGACAAGGGAAATTAATGTTTGTTTATGAGTAAAAGTACGCTAAGCATATGATGCTATTTTGCTGTGTTTGTTTTCTAGTAAATTTTAGGGTTTACAAATAAAAAAAATAAAAAAAAAGTTAATTTCTCTCATTCGAAGACACAAAGGGCCATTCGGCAAATACCTTCAAAACAATCTCCCAAACCACAAAAGCAGGCTTGTATTTTTATATATTGGAATAGTGTTACTCGAACATGTAAACTCACCAAATAAAAAACAACGCACATATTACTTATGTTGACTATGATTAATTAATTATCATAATTTAGATTCTACCATACTGTTGATTTCCTTGTTCTAAAAGAAATAGTACTTGCTTGATTTTAATTTATCATCAACATAAAATTGAATACTGCATTTTAGTCGGTGAGAGTCCAATAACTGAAAATATCATTAAATCATTTATGTTAAATAATATTTTAACATGTATTACTATTTTATCTTTTTTATCTATCTCAAAATTTCTTAATAATATATATATTTATATTATTTTATTAATTAAAATGAATGCACACACGGAAAATCCTAACATCTTATTCCTATATTTTTTTCCTTCCTTTTCCTCTTCTTCACGGAAATTTTAAGTTTTACCGCATCGAATTTTGTTGCTACAATTTTTTCTGCAAATTTCATCTCCCACTGTCTTAATTATACAATTTTAGTTCATTCATTAACTTGAAATGTAATGTCTTAACAAAAATACAGCATAAAAAATACAATCGGAGTGTCACGTCTGATAGTACAATAGCGTCACATCATCAAAGTTGTTGTTTTCTTTATCTTTTTTTTAACAATCACACCAAATTCACAATTCATAAAAAAATGATAGGAGTGAGACCAAAACTAGAGTTAAGTTTTAGTCTTAATTATATTTTTACTTTCCATAATTTTTTCTAATATTGAATTTGGTTTCAATATTTATAAAAATTATAATTTGATTTCTGTATCAAGGTGATTTTTTGAAAAATTTCATTTAACAAAAATATAACTGACACGCCACGTTACTATTATGATTGAATCTTTAATTAAGAACCTAAAATGATACTAGCAAAAATCATTTTTAAAAATATAGGAATTAAATTAAAATATAAGAACCAAATTAAATATAAAAAATAAGATAAAAACCAGAGAGCCTCAGTTTTATTTCACGTTGTTTTCAAATGAAAGGCGTTTTTGTTTGCATTGTAGCGTGGGATATTTTCTTGGAAGGCCAAGCCCAAATGAGAGGACTTTGGGCCTTGAAGTCCAACACAGCGGTGAGCCCAGGCCCATAAAAGTCCAAACCGAAGGGTAAAGTGGGAAGTTTAAAAAAAACAGGAGAGGGATAAACCAGGAAGGGATGAGTGTCTGAGAGAGAGTGGAAGAAGAGAGAAGAGATAACAAAACGATGTCGTGTTCATCGGTGTCAAGCTTTTTTGGTTGCGGAGTGGTGAAAGCACCAAAAGCGTTAGGAATTGGAAAGAGAAGCGACGGAGGATTAACGATAGTGTGTTCGTCGCGGCCGCAGAAGAAAGCGACGGCGCATCACATGAAAACTCGGCCACGGAAGACTCAGCCATGGGATAGAAATCGCAAACCAACGGTTTACGAAGCTCTGCCTCCACTTCCACCTGATTGGACTCTCGTTATTCCCGCTAATGCTTCTTCTTCTTCTGCAACCGATTCTCCTCCTCCTCCTCCTCCGGCGTAATCTCTCACTCGGTACTGCGTCGTTTTCGTTTTACTTTCTTTTCTTCAACCTTGATAATGCTACTGTTTAATTATTTTTGCTTCTGTATCGTGTTTCGCTTCTGGATAATCGTTTCCTGCTGCATTTGTTTTGGATGAAAATTTAAGAGTTGTGAATTTTTAGACAGCGTGCGTTAGTCAATTCAATGATTATTAGTAAGCAAATTACTACTACTTGTTTAATGTGAATTGGATTAAAATACAACAATTTTTAAATTCGAACACTTAGACAATATTTTGTTACTTTTTCACCTTTATTTTTCTGAATTTTTATCGAGAAATCTTCTTCCGATGATTTTTCACGTTCATTCAATAACATTACTTGAAAAATTATGATAAATTAGTTAATGGTGCACATGTAACATGGCTATAAAACTTATAGTTTTTCCTTTTCTTTTTTCTCTTATCTAATTCAAGCAGCATTGGAATTTAATAAAACTATTTTCTTCAGTCTAAATTTTTCCAAGATAAAAAATTCCCGATTTGGTTTTCTTTTCTCTTTTGGTGAATTGCATTGTTTAGTTCTAAGTTTTGGATCCGCGTTTTCTAACATAACAACATCGCAAAGGTTTCAAATGACGCACAAGTGTATTTTCCTCCAAGTTGGATACATGTCTTCTACAATAGGCAAAATGACCAAATTTGACGTAGTTTCTTGATAAAACATGCGTATATGATGAGTTTCCAAACATGTAGCCACGTCCATGCTAGTAAACACCCATCCAAACATGTGTGTAGTTTCATTTTTTTTTTTTAAAACTAAGTCATACTCAAGTATATTTTAACTCATAAAAATAACACAACTTTTAGAATAAAAGGTGAAAAGCAATTAACTAAATGTATTTTTCAAATATATAAGTTTATATGTATAATAATGTAGTAAGTTTATTAAAGTCTGGTTCAGTGTAATAGCTATTTATCTATGCAATAATTCGCTACGTAAACTTATGCAGGCAGTTTCAGTATGTCATTTATGTCCGGTCCAGCCGTATTTTATTCATTAAAAGAAGAGCTATCTCTATATATTATTTCTCCTTCTAATTCCATTCGATTCTGAACTTTGGGGTGATCAAATTTTGATTCACAAGTATATTTATGCACGCCCCAGTATTCCATAGCGTCCTCCTTTTCGAAAACCCGCATGGGCCGTGTATCATTTGGCCCATGGCCCATTTTAAAATGATAAAAAAACCAAAGCGCATTGTGAAAGCCTATTAGGCCGTGTATCATCTAGCCCAATTTTTCCCCCATGCTAGCAGCACAAGCTAGACGAAAAAAAAAATGTTTCCGGCGCAAATTCTTGTCTACCATCTTGTTGCCCTACACTATATTTTAGTTTTGTTTGTTGTCCTTATGTAATGATTTAGAATGACCGTAGTACCTACGCAATTTAAACTACACAATAATGCCATAAATTTATATATAAAAAATTATCATTTTATGTACGTATTCCTATTTTAAAATTATGCGCGTGTTTGAATAAAGCATTTAAAGATCAACATAAAAGAAAAAAAAAGTATTCAATTAAAATTTTAAGACATCCCATTTCATCATTTATTATATATATATATATATATATATATATATATATATATATATATATATATATATATATATATATATATATATTGTTCTTCTCTCTCACCACCCAAACCATTATCATTTTCCCTTTTTCTTTGATTTCATTTGCTTTCTAGAGATAAGATTGTGTGGGCTGATTCATGATAAGAAAAGAATGAAAACTTGCCAATTTTTTACGTCACCATTAAGGAAGTCAATGAAAACCTTAAAACCACTACAAGGCAGCATACTCTGGAATTGTGGCCGAAGACTATTGGTGGCGAATAAGAATAGCATGGCAGCATAATCATAAGCACGCTTCCAATCCTAAGACGCTTCTCTAGTGGAGAAGGAAACGTCGACGCGCAACGGGATTTCTGGGGTTGGAGTTTTGCAATCTTATAAAATGCGTTTAGATTAGCTTTTCAAATTTTATCAAAATCGATTCTAATTTTTGACGTTTCCACTTTTTATTTTGAGAGTTAGAATCAAATTTGGTAGCTATCCAAAGTCCGAACACAAGTAGGTTGCCACTTGCCAAGACCATGCCTTTACACTTCACAGAAAATGACGTCAGTAATAGGAGAGTTATATATATATATATATATATATATATATATATATATATATATATATATATATATATATATATATATATATCAGCGCCAGCAATGAGTTTTAAACTAATCTACATATCAATGCTTCTTATCCACATGAACCAATCTCCAAGTAGAATGTGATTCCATATGAAAGCCTATTGTGATCTTTATCCACATGAACCCTGATTTTCTAAAGCATTCATTTCTATACATTTTCACGCTATACTTTATAATGAGCCACTAAGCGGCTGAAAATCTGCGTTAAAGCTTGCCGTGACAAAGTCTAGAAGAAAATAACTGATAAAAAATTCAAAATAAATAGGTAGGTAGACCTTTTAATCTTTTATCAGGGTCATAGGCAGGGTTAAAGGGAGACCGTTTTGGTTTTACCCAAAAAAGAAAATCAAAGGTAATTTCATCAGGAAAATTTCAAATGGATGTTTAAGTACAAGCAATGATTTTAAAATTCTCATAAAACGAAATTTTCATCATAGAAAGAAACAAACGCTAGCTATAACTCGTATTCATCTCAAATCAATAAATTACTTTTGATAAAATGTTATGTATAATATTCTAATCGATTAGAAAAAAATGTCAACGATAAAATTAGCCATCTTACAAGTAATTTAGCTATAACTATAATACAGCAATATTTTGGGTATCATTGCTACTAACTACAGAGCGGCTCTTGGCATGTACAGCTGTACAGGAGTAAGAAAAAGAAGTGTTCAAAGGAAAAATATTATATGAAGAGGGAAAATATTGAACTAATATCATTTCACGCCTTTCAATCATATTCTGATAGATTTTTACATCAATTCCATTATTTAAACATAAGAAAAAGTTAATTCCATATAATATTTCAATTTTAAACATATAAAATTAACAACACCCATTTACCTTCCCTAATGTTATGCATCCTAATTTCAACTACATAACGAAGGATAAGAAGTTGTACGATATATGCAAACGCTTAATTGGCTGCTTACATGGAAAACTCGTGGTAAACCTGAAAAATCACATCCACTCAACTCAACCCAATGTAACTTCAATGTTTTAAAAAGAACGTGGATCCACAATTAAAAATTACTTCCAAACATGCACTTAGTTTTAAGAAAAGAGCAACGATGTTCCGGGAGTTGTTGAACATGTTCTCTGTGCTGAGGTCATTGTTACCAAATTATAGGACAAGAATTAAATTTCAAGACCAAAAGATGCACTTTGACGAAAATTTGCATTAGATTCCTACTGTAAAGTATTTATACCTATATATACAGCAAAGAACGGTCAGTACATTTGAAATCCGTCAACTTATCAAACATGGCCATATCAACATCCATTGCAACTTGCAGGTTTTGATTCCTTCGTTCATCAAGTACCAGCTTGAACTACAGATTAGCAACAACATTTCGTTACCTTGGAAGTTTTCGCGCAACAAAACACTAGTAGTTGTTCTGTACAAGTAGAAATTCCGGAAACACAAGTCTTCATTTTTACCCCTGGCACTTCTTCCATCACATGAGAGCAATCCTGCAAAATTATCTGATCCCTTCTAATGCCTGCTTCAAACTACATAAGGTGAACGTGCTTACGTTATGTGAGGACATAAATCAACGGGCTAGAAAGAGTTATTTTAGCCTGATTTTTTCTTGTAGTTCCCCTGTTCCAGGCTCAACAAGAAGTCTGTAAATATGTGTTCATATTCTGGCATTTTCCCATATCCTGCAACAATTTTAAAACCAATCCAGAAGTTTTAAACGCAAGTCGACACTAGTATAGGAACTCTTAAAACTCTTGATACCAATTTCAAAGGCATTCTTCATATTCTCATGATATTGAAGAATAACCATTTTGTTTGCAAGTAAACAAAAGTTCGTACAAATACCAGATAGGAAGGTGAGGTGATTATAATTGAACTTGAATTAGAATATCAAAATAAATTATTATAAAGGTGATTCTCATTTTGGCCAGCCAAATAGCCAGTGGGGTATGGGATTTCAATACTTCGTGTCTCGAAAAAAAAAGGTGAACAGAAGATATTCGATATCTCCTCTTACCAGGGAAGTAGTTTATGTCAATGACGTAAAAGTGATCTCTAGTTCCATACTCGCGGATAATGTCCAGGTTGAACAGACGAAGACCCTAGAAATAAGAATAAAGACAGAAATTAAGCATAATTATAGTCATTGTGCGAAGTCAATTAGACAAAACCTTCAACTGAAGGAAAGAGCAAGTTACCAATCGCCATCGAAGTTCTTTAGCCAGTTTCTCCAGTAACGGTCTTGGAGGAAGCTCTGCAGGGAGAAAATGATGAAGAAAATCAGGAGACTAAATGCGGTGAAATTGTAAGGACTTCCAAATTAAAGCAGCATGCATTTTTTTTAAACCTGGATACCTTCACCCTCACTGCAGTCCCTTTCTATACCCATCCAAAGTGAATGTACTAATAACCAAATCAATTAAGTTTATTTATCCAATTGCCAAAGTTTGGTCAAGAAGACAGGATAACTTTAACTTACCAGCAACAGTTGGGTCCAGATCCGCATCATCTGCAGAAGCTGCAGCACAAGAAACCCTTGGAAAACGATAAATCCCAGCATCTTGGGAGAGTTCCCACTTGCAAACATCAGGTAATGAAAATCGTCTGACTACCTTTATAGCATCACCAACTATATAAACCTTGAAGAGAACACCTCCTGCACCAAAAATAAAACAGCATGTGTTATTCATTTTATCATGATGGGCTTCTTGCCATTTAATAGTAAAAAATAGCTAAGTAAACAGAAACTGCTTACCATGGTTGACAAACTCCTGAAGAACGAGAGGAGGTTCCAGATTTTGAAGGGAGTATTTCTCATAAGCAAGGGATAATTCGTGGGATTTTGGACTTCCATCAGCAACTAGTGGCTTTGCAACTAAAATGATTTTGAAGTTGCAAACATAAGAAGGAAAGATCAAATTAAGCATTACAAAACTAATAAATCTGATCAGACGCAAAAAAAGATGGGATTACCATGCCTATTTTCATAAGTTCTAAGGACTTTGCCTCAAAAACACAACCCTCGTAACAATAAATGTCCCATGCGTCCATGCTCTGAGAAATCGCATAACTGCAGCATCTAAAAGTAGTTGAAAAACCAACATATACATACCAAGGGGTAAAGTCAAGCCAGCTTTGTTGACCAACTCTGGGATGCCTAATGCGTCTCTCTTGATAACTAATTGCCGAGGAACATCAACTATGCCTGCATGGATATTCAATATGAGAAACTTCATCAACTATCAACTCAACATGGTTGAAGATACAGCACCAACGCATAGTAAATCCATCCTGACATAACCGATAATCAAGGCAAAGAGAAGAAAAAAATACCATAGGAATCAGAAAGGTTCATATCCGCAACAGCCTGAAGCATATATTGACGATTGCGTAGATGTTGTATGGCATCTGGAGGATCCAGAACTGTCACTTCTGGGTGCAACAGCCTATAATCCTAAAATATATGCAGAAGTTAAAAACTAAGAACAAAAAAGGTCATTGGTTCTCTAGATATCATAAAAATTAACTACGTAGAATATGCTGTGAATAAACACCAAACATGAGCAAATTGCTTTACTCCTAAAGAATTCTCAGAATATTTATTCATCTAAACATAATATAAAAGACAGAAAGGAAAAAAGGCTCAAAGCAGAAACTGGTTTGGGCATGAATTGGAGTTAACAGAACTAGAAGTGATTCAACTAAAAAAAAGAAAGAACCCAATCATGAATTTCTTGGTCCATGCATTAATTCTATATGAATCTGCATTAATTTCTACATGTCCCCTTATTTCAGGCTACAGAACAAACAACTTTTACCCACATCTTTCCTTATTGACACTACCATGCTATTCTTTGTTCTGTTACACATGTCAAGACCTCAAGTTAGTAAGCATCTATATTTCACACACGTCCCAACCATCACAAAATATCTCCTTATTATATCAACCCAATAATGCTTTTCTTTTCTAGAAGAATAGAAAATAGTTTTCATCATATCTCTTACTGTAAACAGTTAAATAAAAAAATATCGCATATAGAGGACATCATAGCAAGCATGAAAATTTAAAAAATGCTTGAGTAAAATTATAAAATATCTATTGGAAACAGAGCAGTAAAGTTAAAAGATAATGCAAAACCCATGCATTTGTCAGCCGTTTATAAAGGACTTTTCTACATTACAGGTATAATCTCAAAATTCTAACAAAATCAAAGTACAGAATCATTTAGTTAGTAATGAAAGCACTGCATGTGAAGCAGCTATTATTACAGTTACAACATAATTAATTATCACGGAAGATTACAGTCATCTTGAATAAACTCATGATTAGATGCAGGCACAATATTTCGGATGGTAGGGCAGATATTTTCAGACACAAGCATAAGCACAGTACAACTGAGTACAATCATAAGACAGGCAGCAATCATTGTTAATGAAAAGCATGAGATAGCCACCAAAATTCATGTTCACTGATAAAAAAAGTTAGGGTAATAAGTTGCAAAGTTAGGCCACTATAACACCTATATCCAGTTTAGAAGTACAGCTTAGAGGATTGGAATATGAGAACAGAACTGATAAGCAATCATTCTCTCTTAACCAGCCAGAAGTGTATCCTTACACCCAGGACAAACGAACCTACCTAAACGAATTCAAAAGGAAAAAATCTTTCAAAAAGGATTTGCCAACCTAGCACAGTTACTATAACTGATCAACACAATAAAAACACGTGGTGAAAAAAAGGGGGTGGGGTGGACCAACCTCAAGAACCTGGCGCCACTCTTTCCCTGATAACTGCATTTTCCAACAAACAAAATGAAAGAATAAGTTACTATTAGAGCATGTGACATGGAAGTAGGAACAGTTAGAACAATTTATTGAATCCTTTGTGTGCAAGTGAAGCAATGAAGAATTGGACTGAGAATTAGGTCAAGGAAATTCAGGGCAGGGTAAATGATAACCTTATGCAACACAATATCAAAAGGACCTTGATCTGTGAGAGGCCTATTATGATCAATAGCCACAAACAGTATTCCCTTGTTCCTGCACGAAAATTCGTATAAATTCTAATCAGTAACAAACCGAATACTGAAACACGGTCACTGTTAAAAGGTAAAAGACAACAACATTACTGAACCACAAATCAAGGACGACACTAGAAGACAAAGCAGGTACAAGTACAATCCACACCATGTATTCAGAATTTCTGAGGCTCTTAGACAAATCTACGTGTACGCGACATATTCTTTCATGTATTTTTCAGAAATAACACCGTTCCTAATAATTCCCGTAAAAACAACAAAAACCGGTAAAATATCTTCCAATTCTCAACAGATTCTCCGAGGATCACATATTTTTCCTTTCATTTCTCGCCAGCCTAATGAAAACGACGCGTGCCGGAAGAGAGAACCTTATTAATTGAAAATAACCACACACGAAAATTCTCTCGTCCAAATTGAAAGTCACTTTTCCGAAGAACAAGAAACAATTTCTTTTAATTATTTTTTTTTCCTTTCAAACAAAATTAATAAATCAAGATATGAGGAATTAGCGAATATTCATTTGCGATGTTAATACCTAGCTAAACCTTCAAGCTTAGGCTGCAAAAAGCTCTTAATCTTTTTAGTTGTAAGAGCGTAACCAACAACAACCACTCTTTTAGGCGAAGAAAATCTTGCATTAACCACCGGACACCATTGATTTTGTGCCACGGTTAAATCATTCTCTATTACTTCCTCTCTCTCGAAACCGTCATCGTTTTTACAAGGTACGTCCTCTCTCAATCTCATAGTTACACCACGGCGAAAAAACCTAACCCTAGCGAATTCAAATTTTCAAGAAAAGAAAGAAGGAAAAGAAGGTAGCGAAATCGGTGAGAGATTGGAATAGGAGGGAAACGAAGAAGGGGGAAATAGTTAGTTGAGAGAGAAAGGGAGATTTTATTTGGAGTTGAGGAGAGAAAGAGAGAGAGAGAGAAACAGAAACGGAAGGAAATGAAATGAAAAACAGAGATGAGAGAGTGAATGAAATGAGGAGGGACCGCAATTGGGGTATATATAGAGAGCGGAAATGTGTGATGCTGAGCTGTAGAGAACTGAAGATAGTACTAACGACGTTGAATTGAAATTTCATCATTCCACGCGTTAGAATCACGCTGCGGGATGGTGGGGTGAGAAGCATGAGCGTTTGTTTGCACTTTATCCCCAGTTTATGGTTTTCTGAATTTCTACAGGGTTTTTTTTTTTTTTTTACAAAATTTTATTTCTATAGTTTAATTTTGAGTTTAAATATGTTTTAAAATTTGTAGAATGGGTGACTTTTAATTTTAGTCCAATAAAAATAAGCTGCAATTTAAAATTTTTATTATACTGTTTTGTTTTGTTTTTTTACATTTGAATCATATTTTTTTTTCAATTGAAAATTGTTGAGTATATAAATATATATATATATATATATATATATATATATATATATATATATAAGTTGTATACTGTTGAGCTTAGTTTGTGGTTTTCTTTAATCTCTATATTTTTCAAAGAAAAAATCAATTATATATTCTTCTTATTCATCAATTATTTACTAAAACTCAAACTTATTATATAGTGCATAAATTAATCTTGTTATTTTGGTAAAACTGCATTTTATTAAGATTAAGATAAGACAGAAATATCCACGTTACGTATTTTTAAAATATTTTATGAAATTAATCATTATGTCAAATGATATATATATATATATATATATATATATATATAAAACACGGAATAAAATACTATCCGAGAAAACTTGTGATATTTAGAAAGATAAAGTGCAGGATTAAAGTTCTGTTTAATAAAAAAAATAAACAAATGTCTAGTAAAAATACCTTCCAGTAAGATTTTCTTCAAAAGAAATAGTTTTTTAAAAAAAAACTAAATAAAAATATAATGTTTTAGGAGTTTTTTTAAAAGATGATCTTAGATTAAAGTAATACAATATAATTAGATTTTACACTTAGTAAACTTGTATAGTCTAGTATTTAAGTTGTGTTTAACGAGATATTTTAACTTCTTTTTTGACGAGATTTTACAATGTATATATGATATTTACCTCATATATTAATTACGTCATCCCATCCCTCTATAATTTATTCCATCATCATCTATTCCGCTTTTTTTTTTATTTGCACTAACTTCTTTCTATAGTTAATCTATTATAATTGGTTGATAACTTATTTTTTATTAATCTCGGATAATTGCATTAATTATTAATATTTGTTATAGGAATTTTTTTCTTTTTACATGATGTGAAATATTCATCAATTAGATTTATATCAAAGAATCTGAATTTCTTTTTAATTATTTTTTTATTTTTAATTTTCAAATTTGATATTTTATTTAAAAATTAAATTTATTTATTTATTTTTAATACTCAAATTTGATATTTTATTTAAAAACTAATTTTATTTTATTTTATTTTATTTACTATCGTGAATCGCGGTTTTTTTTGTCCTTTAGTTTATTGTGACATAGATGTAACTTAGGATATAATGAATATAATGATTTGGCGTACTTTACCTTTCTTCAACTTATAATTAACGGTTTCTACTAAGGGTTAAAAATCAACACTGACAATTAAACATAAGAATTGTATTGATAATAAGACTTAATGCAACACCTTATAACATGAGTTGATAGTGACAATGTACCATCGTATTGTCCTCGTTTCCAAAGCACCCTTCTCTTTCAGGAGAAATTGCACCTTTTAGCACTCTTTCTCTAAGGTAATGGTTTCAGCCATAGTCAACTTATATAATGTGATAGAAGATGTATAAAGCTCAAAAACAAATTTACTATCACCTGACTAACTATCAGTGATTTTAATTTCATAAAATGAATCCCAGTCTACACTAATTTAAACTAAATACATATCTTTATATTAATATATGATATAAAAGATGTCAAAGAGATCATTACAATAACACAATGTTAATTTGCCCATCAATTTTGTATGCTAGTTTTTCTAAAGAATTTGATTGGATACTTATGTAAAGTTTCTTCTTTCAATCACTCTTTTCCATCTACATAATTTAAATACGACAGACTTTACTTAAAAAAAAAAAAGCTTTAGATGAAGAGCATTCGGTGTTCAATAGAAGTTTGTCATCAACATAAAAATTCTTGTGATTTGCATAGTTTAAAATATAAACAAAGAAAAAAAATTAATCAAAAGAAGGCATTCAGATAATGCTTTTATTTTTGTTTTAAAGATGTATTTTTCTATACTCTAATTTCCATTTTGTTTAACTCTATTACTTGTAACACTTGAATTTTTGTAATGATTAAAAGTAATAGAATATAATTACAAGATAAAATAATATTCCTTTTACTGTTTTGCATTGTAATTGAGTCTTAAATATCTGTAATGACTTCCACATAAGAAATCGTACTATTACCGTAAAACCACAATATATAATAGATAGATTTTTTTAAAAGATTGATAGCACACAGTTTGGAGTGAAGTGCATATTATAACAAATGAAATAAAAAGTAGATATTTTTATGTAAAAAGAGACACAAAGTTGTAGTGTTTTTCAATGGCCATCGCAGTCATATACAAAATGACCCTCCATCTAAATTTTCGTCGTTTGTTTGTGGAAGACCGCAGATAAAAACTTGAATAAAGTATATTTTATCATGTTACGAAAACTACCTCAATCACTTAATGAATCATTAAAATTATACAAGCCATAAGCCATGTTGCATAAAGAAACCTTTAAAAATAACAAGAACACACTAATGGCAATGAATCGCTATTTTATAAGGTGAAGATTCTAAAGCACCAAAGCTCATGCTGAAGGAGTACGGCCAATATTTGCAAAACGTGAGACTCGACAAAACACAAACAAATCATAAATATTCAAAACATTAATATAAATGCATGCTTAGCCAAAAAGGATAAGCACTCCTCTTTATTTAACTGCTTATACATTATTATATATAACAATTATGTAAGTATATACTATATATTATATTATCTTCAGCAATTTGGTTATATTGTAGTGTGTCTATCCAAAAACATGTAACTTAGACAAGTGTCGGAGGAATTGATCATTTGTACAGTTGGGAGATCCTAGTCAAACATTGTAAGCTGCGAAATATAATATAGAAATGAAATAAAATTTGACGCGTAAAGCTGAGACAGAGATATGCAAAAAATTGGGTACAAAGATTTTGTTTAGCGAAATTGGCCTTCGGCGATGTCTTCAAAGTTCAAAACGTGCAGGAGAACATTGTTGATAAAAATGAAAACTATATATCATATATGAGACTAAACGTCAAGTTTATACATTTAAGTTTGAGAATTTGTAAGTTTGGTCCTTTAAATTTAGAAATTCTTAATTTAATTTTTTATATTTTTAAAGTGTTATATTTTAATTCTTTAAATAATTTTATTTGACTTCGATGTTATCATAATTTAAAATTTGAAATTATTATAAGTTATAGTCTCAACAATAAAAATATATACATTTTAAAAATATTAAAAATTAAAATGGTTTCTTTTTCAATGAAAAGTTAATTTAAAAAATTAAACTATAACACTTAAAAATTATAAAGGATTAAATTAAAGACTTTTAAAATTAAAAAAAAAAAATCATGCTTAAAACATTAAAAATGATATGTAGGCATGAACATGTTGGTTGAAGGGTTATTATAGGTGGTCTAGTACTAGTTTTTTAGTTGTTTTGGGGGTCAGGAATTGGGACCACAGATGGACGGTGATATCCAAATTTAACAAATAAGATTATTAATTGCATATACTACTTAAATTGATTGAGTAATATTAGTGAATTTAAATTACAATTCAGTACTGTTACCTTGATGCAAAAACATCAAGAAGTGCCACGTGTTTTGCGGGCAATCTAGTTTTTTCAAACAATGCAGTCATGGACGACAACGTGTGACAATGGCCACTCTTAACCGTTTAAGGCCAGACATGGTGGCCTAGGTTATTAAGATTCTCAGAGTAAGGATAGGATAGGTATATGAGTGAAAGTTTATGATTATGTGATTCACGCGAGTTTGGATATTTTTTTCAGAAAAATTTAGTGGTATAGTTTATAAAAGTTCATTTCGCGTAATTAGCAGGTTTTGCGAGTTAAACCCGCGGGGTCCTTGAGGCGACCTGCAAATCTCCATTATTTAAAGGGTTTAAAATTAAAACCTTAATTTCACTTTCAGCCTCTTAACCTTTTCACACGTTTCACTCTCCCAATCTCCTTGCTGACTCATTCTCCCCTCGATCTTTTCGCGCCCTCTCAGTCTCTTCGTTTGCATCAATTCCGCTTTTGCTTCCACTACCTCATTTTAATGTTCTCGTGAAATTAATGTAGGAATTTATACAATTTGAAGATGAAGATGTCTTACAAGTGGGTAAATCTCAATCGAATAGATATTTGGAAGAGGCAAATCTTCCAAATAAATATCATCCCAATCTTGATGTTTTGCAATATTGGAAGTACAACCAAGTTAGGTTTCCGGATCTTTCACTATTGGCTTCCGATATTTTAAGCATACAAATTACAACTGTGGCTTCCGAATCAGCATTTATTATTGGTTCAGGGATACTTAACAAATATTGTACTAGACTTCTTCTTGATAATGTGCAAGCATTGATATGTACTAAAAATTGATTGCTAGGATTTGATGTGTAAGGTATATCAATCTTACACATCAATAAATTGTGTCATTAAATTTTGTTTTAATTACTTAACTACTTGACTTGATTCTAATATTTGTTGTTGTTTTTAGGAAAGGTAGACGAAGATGTGGTGATGGAAAATGATCAAGCTTCAGAATCATTTGTTGTTAGAGATAATTAAAAGTTTATATTGTTGACTTATTTATAATTTAAATTTGTTATTAGAGATAATAAAAGATTTATGTTGTTAACTTATTTTATTAAGAATTTAAGTGGTAAAATATAATAATTTTTTAGCATTTTTTTAAAATTTTAAATTTAGCATTTTTTTTAACTAGGTCTGTGGGTTAGCCCATTTAACCCGTGGAGTCCGCGGGTTAGCCCATTTAACCCGTGGGGTCCGCGGGTAGGGGGCAGACCATCAAGTTAAATCCGTTTATCATTGTGAGATGGGGCAAAACGAACCAAGCTCTTCACGTGTTTATGCGGAAGATCTTTATGCGGGATGAGTTGGCCCGCTTATCCACCCTTAAATATAGCACTCTCATATAGCTTGAATGTGGAAAGTGTTTCGTACATCATAGTTGAAGGTTACGTGGAAAACAAGTTTTATAACAGAATAATATGATATGAATTTTTTATTACTTGTGCATATTGTATGAAGTGGATCAAACCATTTATTAAATAAAATAATAAATTTTGCATGTGATTAATAAGGTTACTATGAGGATAAAACAACTAAAATTCAAATTTTAGAAAATATATTTCTTGTAAAATGAAAAAGTCTCACTCATTAAAAATTTTAAAAAATAAAATATTTCAGGTCTCAATTGATATTATATGACCGTGAAATGATACATGGACGTTGCTATATGAAATTTGAACATAAATTTCGTATCAATATAAAGTTATAATTTACTTTGGTCTTGAAACAAAGTCAATGTTAATTTGTGGAAAATGGCTTTCCATATTTTAAAGATACTAAATTAACAGAAATATTATAAGTTATCCATGTGATTAGATGAATCAATTTCATGTAATTCATTTGTTTTTTTTTGGAATTAAAATATTATTTTACAAATTGATTTATTTAGATAAAATATTTAGAAGAAATTGAAATTATATTATTTTAAAAAAAATTAATTATATAAAATTGAAGAGTTTGAAATTCTACCTAAAATGAGTATTTTAATTTCCCGTCCATCGTCTCAATTCTCCGTTCTTCTTCGTTGTTCTTGTCTGATACTTCACATTTTAATGATTAATATTTATTTTCATTCAATGTTAAAAATTTAATTTTTAAATAAATATTTAAAAATAAAAATTTAAATTTCTTAAAAATTAAATTACTTTATCCAAACAAAAAAAAATTAAGATACAATAAATTGAATTGAATTATTTTATCTAAACAAATTATTTACAAAATAAAATAAATTTAAATCAAGAGTATTAAATTATTGGGCATTTTAATTTTTTAAAAGTTTTCATATTCTTGGTCTAAACACGAGGTAAAAAATTTATTCTCTTAAAATTAGATGAAAGATGAAATAAGAGAAAATAAAATTTAAAAATCAAAAGTAATTACTTTAAAATTATTATTGAAATAAATGGATTTGATGATAATAGGAGTAAGATTTATTAAGTAAATGCATGTCCACATGAAAGAGGTTAAATTATATTAATAAAAAGTTTTCACAAATTTTTAAAATACGATAGATCAAACATAAATTTATAAAAATGTTTATAATAATTTCCACAAAAACTTAATTTTTAAATAAGATAACCCGGTTAGTTAGAATAGGGATAGATAAATAAAAAAAATAATAAGAGAATTTTATATTAATTTTTCTTATTTCTTAAGAATATATTTATTTAATAAAATTAAAATTTCCTTATTCTTTGAAAAGACGTAAGTATTGATTGAATTTATTATTTTCAAATTAAGTATTATTTATAATACAATTTCTTCATACTAATTCAATTAGATATTGTTTTAACCTAGTATTTTAAGGTTAATAACTAATACATAAATAAGTCTTATAAAAATTATGTTTTTGTCTAAGTGAATACAATAAAATACATTAAGACTATTTTATAAAAAAGAAGAAAAAGATTGAAATTTTTAAATAATAAGAGTTCAATTTATTTAGAATTATCTCTAACTTAAAATTTTCAATTTTTAGTTTTTATATAAATAAAAAACATGTTATACAACCACGAGTATTTAATACTATTACATGGAATGTTAAATGAGAATTGATAATAAATTTGATAATTTTCTCGTAATTTCACTTTAATTTGGATTGAAATAAATTTTTTCATAAGATTAATAGTTATATATTAGAGTCATTTCACATGACCAATATTATTTGAGAAAATGCTTATCTTAATGTAATGAAGTTTTGCTTATGATTCATTAATCTAATTAGGAGTATGTATTTTGTTTGTTAACTTCATTTGTTTTATTATTAAACACAGATTTACACATAAAAATAATAAAATAAATTTTTATTTTAATCATATATAATTATTAAAATTAAAAATCATAATTTATTTTTAAACATTTTAAACCTAAGTTGTAACAATTAATTTACACACCAACAACATTTTTTATTTTCTTTTATCTTTAAGATAATGTACATAAAATTTTACATCGTTTAGATATTTTTAGATATATTCTAGCCATATTATATATATATATATATATATATATATATATATATAATATTATATTATATTATATGCCAAAATGACAGGATTCGTTCCACTGTCAAGTAATTTTAAAATTATATAAAATTTGATATATATGATACAATTATTAAAAATATAAATTAAACAATGAAATAAATTTAATTTAATTTATAAAAAAACAATTAATATATAAATTAACAAATTTTATATTTGATATCAACTAACTTATCTCTACAGTTGGATCAACAGTTCATTCAATATAGGTATATATACAAAATTTTATAATAATTAAGGAAACTTTATACGATCAAAGTTAACATAATGTATATTTTTGTATAATATATGTACATATATACGTTGATATCAAGAATAAAATTATTTTTTTTATTTTTTAATAAAATTTTTTATAATTAAATTTAGCTAATGGAATCTTTAACTTACATGGTTAATTTACAAGTGAGTATATTGGTCGATTATTCTATTACTGATATGAGTCACAAATCCACAATATACAACCTAATATTGTTAATATTTTGATTGTTCGAATCTTAACAAATGTGAGAAAACTTTAAATTATTTTTTTCTATCATTACGGAGGAATCTTTAATTAGTGATAAATGACCAGAAAGTGTGTGTATAAACATTCTTTAAGCATTTGAGGTAATATCTCGTGTTCGGCGAGACTCCCCTATACTTAATTTACTAAAACGCGTATGTATAAGAAAATGTATTAATTAAAAATAAAATATACTAATCAAATCAACGTGAGACTTCTTTTTAAAATCAATGCTTTTTTTTTTAAAAAAAAAAATTAATCTCTCCATACATACATACATATATATATATATATATATATATATATATATATATATATATATATATATATATATATCCTGCTTTATACGCGGAGAGATGTGGATAAGCACGTTTTACATAACAATAATTTGTCAATAATCGCTGAGACTTAACGAATGAAATGTTGAGAAAGTGGAAAAGTGGGCTAGAGCTAGATGCATGAAAAGTATTAGTTGTTCATGTGCATGTGGCTTAAACAGAAGTCTTTCCAAATCAACAAAAATCACAAAGTTGTGATAGAAGTTTGTCGTTCTTTTATGCAAAGTACTTTTATCTTTATTGGCATCCAAGATTTGTCGGCTTATGTCTTTTTATGAGCTAGTGATCATTAAAACAATTGTATTTGGTAAATTTTAAATGTTCCTTTCACATATAATGCTTTTTAAAAGTTATAGATTGGATAATCAAACACACTAGAACTTAGAAAAGTTAATGTGTTTAAAGATGGCACACTAGCTATTAAGTTTTTTGTTTTTTAGTTATGATTTTAATCTATTCGTATAAACTAAAGGCACACAAATCATTGAAATACTATGAGTCCATATAAAGTCTTCCTTAATTAATATACATTGTTCATGATGTATTAAATTATTTTCAAAATTTACTAGTTGCCAGTCTAATGTAGAGAAATAAATAATACTACAAGATATTTGTTATTATCAACAGCCGAAATTCTTTGATAATTGCCAAAATCCATCGGCTATAAGTTGTGTTTTTTCTTTAAAATCCTTATTCGTAATAAAGTTTCATTGATTCTCAATTTTTTGGCAATGGCATAGATAGTCAAAGCTATTCCTACTTAGGATATGGGTAAGAGGGAATTTGAATCCGAATCTTTACCTTATGGCCTAATGGGATAATTGCTATTAATTATTAAGTTTATATTTCAATAGTTCTAATATTATAGCACTCTAATAGAATGGGTTAAATTAGTCAGATTGTAATTCATACAATTAATGACATAATTAAATAATCTAAATTTATTTTTTATTTTTTTCCATTTTAATCTAACAATTTTTTCTTAGTTGATCTTCGAGAGAATAATCAAATATCTAGAAGCTAGCTTTTAAGTGTTTTTGATGTTCAGAAGCGTTGACTGCATGTGATGAGGAACATGTGCGATCGAATTCATCTTTTAATGCAACTTCGTTTTAAAATGGTCACGTCAATTTCTATAAACAGATTATGGCATCGCAAGGAGAAAAATGAAGACTTTTTTGAAAGGGAAAATTCACCCACAAGCATTTTTTCCTTCGTTGTGTTATAGACTTAAAACATTTGGAATTTGTCCATCTAATTCATTTATGTTTGAGAATTTGACAAACTATTTTTAATAGAATTTTCTCTCTTAATCATTTTTTTTTGTTACACACAATACTTAAACCTGAATATATTTTTGGCTGTGCAATATAATGAATGGATACACAATAAATAAAATTTAAATACATAATAACCAACGAAGGATATGCCATTTGGAAGCATATGTTCGGTGATGCAAATGAGGATGCATGACATGTCTAAGTCAATTTCATATTTTTGATATTATTCCTGATTTTATGTGTAATGCTATCGTAATAGAAGAATGTTTATTAAGAGATATTATTTCTTAACTCGGTATCAATATTTCAAGAGAGAAAATTACTATGAGTTATAAGCTACATCCGGGTTTCTTTTTTAAAGTGTCAAAATTTAATCTCACTAAAAAAAATAATAATGAAAATGTCTAATATTTTAAAAATATTATATAAGCGTACTTGAATTTACATTAATGATCGATCACTCTTTAGATTCATGTGTGATATATTATGGACTATTTATAAACAACCTTTAAGTTATCTTTTGCTATATCTATTTCAGTCCATATAAAACTAGAATTACCCATTAATTATATACATTAAATATCCATATCCTCCTCTTAAATATTTTAAAATCCAAATTATCTAATCTCTTTATATTATTTTTAATTGGATTTCATCTTAAATGTTAGTTTAAGGCACATAATTATTCACATATTATACCAATATTAGATTAAGGATCCAACAATCTCTCGTACTCATAACATTATAATTATAAATTGTATATTTATTAGTAAATATATATATATATATATATATATATATATATATATATATATATATATATATATATATATATATAAAATCAATATGCTTCATTCCTCTTAGATTTCATTTTATTTTAACTTGTTATGCTTCCTTCCTCTTAGATGTCATTAAATTTTAACTTGTTTTGCCGCTACGTGAGAAACTACTTAATATTTTCTTCAGCATAAAAGACATAAATAGATAGAATAAAAGTTGTTTAATAGAAGTTGCAACTTTAAAAAAGAAAAAAAAAAAAAGAAGTAAAAGTTGCAAACATTCACGAGTAGCATGTGTCATGTGACCAAAATGGTGGGCTACACCTTGAATTATATTGCGAGACAAAGTTCCAACTTTTTGGCGTATAATGGTGGTGAATGAGAAACATGCAATTATGTCCATGGGAAAGTTTGATAAGATATACTAGTGGACATAACTGCTTTTGGGTCACACCTTGTTAATTTGTTCTATCATTCTGATTCGACACTCCTCCAACACAGTAGAAAAGAAAGGATTAGAGCAAAGAATATTCATACCAAAAAACACCCATAACCGAATGTCAACTCCAAGTACTCTACATAATTGCCTTCTATGCATAATGCATTCTTTTCACTAATTCGATTCAATGCACTCAGAACCACCAAGTTTAATTTAAGTGGCTGCATCATCTCAAAATAATTCATATTCGTGTTTTATATGTAATAATAATGTCCTCCCAGACATGCCATTATCTGATGAACAGTTCACTATAAAATTCCAAACGGAGGAGTAACTAATTACATGACAAACAACTTCATGAAAATAATTGAACACACAGTTCTGTAGAAATTTTATACTACTATCAGTTTGAGACACAACACAACACAACACAAAGTTCGTGATCACTGCCACAAAATTGTATCCATCTGCAATGTAATATAATGTACCAGCTGTGTGTATATTATGGTTTCTGAATTCTGATGTAACAGCTGCAAATTAGGCATATAATGAATGAATAATAATGAATTTTAAGCATCTTGATATGTAGTGCAGGAATGTTTAGTAATGCTTGAAGTACCAAAAAAATGATTAATGGCATATTAATAAAAGTGGATTCCTTGTACATTTTTAATACGAAACGAGTCTCTTATTTATTTATTCTACCTAGAGGGGTTTGTTGTAAGGAAGTGGTAGTGAGATTTGTGGAACGGGTAGGGAGGTGTAATTGTCAATTGCACGGTTGTGGTAGAAGTGAAGGTGAACATTGAGGGGAGGGCGATGTGTTATTCATGATTGTGGACAAGTGTTGTGCATTTTTGTTTGCGGGATGCTTCAGGATCTTAGCACGTGGCGACGTTTTGGAGAGAATTACGGGTTACTTGGTAAGGTTGTTAATGATTGTACGGGTTACTTGGTTGTTGTTAATGTGAGAGCTCTGGTGGTTTTCGTGATTGCCACTCAAGTTCCATCCATGAGATAAAGGAGATGTGAGCAGTTTTGCTTGTGTTATATCTTATGGGTTGATATATTTAAACAATAGTTATTTTGGTGACGGTAGTAATTCATAGATATGGAAGGAAATAGTTATAAAATGTAAAAAAAAGTGAAATAAAGAAAAAATAATAATAAAAGAAATAGACGTAGTGGTTATTGAAATTGATTGTGAAATAAAATTGTTAATAATTTATAACGTGGTTTACGTGTATCTTGATTATATTTGTATTGTCATGGGTAGGATATATAAATAAAAGTCGTTTATCTAACTCTGAGATCTATCTACGTTACGCATGTGTATATGTGATTATCGGGCGTAAGATCCATCTATGTTACGCATGTGTATATGTGATTATCAAGCGTTAAAAGATTCATCCACGTAGTACATGTATATTATTTGAGAATGGGAGGTGCAAATTATGATTTGGTTAGTAGTATGATTGAGTTACAAGTTGAAATATTAAACTTAGTGATGCTTATGATTGTGATACGGGTCTGGTCACGTGGTACATTGAAAAAAGAAGGCGTGAATTGTAATTTTATTAATAATACTTATATGAGTTGTGGGTTGATATATTTAATTAGTAATGATTCTCGTGATTGTGGGACACGTGATACATGTATATTCGTTAAGAAATGAAGGTAAGAATTGTGGTCTTTTCAATAATATTATTATGAGTTAAGGGTTGTCATATTTAAATATAAATAATTCTTATGATTACGTGGACATTAAAGACTCATTTACATGGCATTTATGTATTTGTTGTGAAAGGGAGGTGCATATTGTAGTTTTACTTATATTGTTGTTATGAATTGCATGCTAGTACATTTAAATAAGAGTGATTTTATGATTGTGGGACATTGAGGGTCCTTTCATATGGTATGTATGAATTCGTTGAGAAAGGAAAGTGCAGATTGTGATTTTGTTTATAGTATTGATGTGAGTTGCTATTAACATATTTAAATGAGAGTAATTTGCTATTAGTATATTTAAATGAGAGTAATTCCCGTGATTGCAACACATTAATAACTCTTTACTTGATGTACATGTATTTATAATATTTTTATAACTAAGGAGAAAAAGAAAAGAAAGAGTTAAAAATATTAAAAATAACGAAATATCATTCGTGTATAAATAAAGAGTTTTTCATGCCAAAAGTGTCTGGGCTGATATTGCTGATTATTAATTTTTTTTAAACTAATGTTACTTTTATATTATTCATTTGGGTGACCGAGAGAAGACATTTGAAGCAAAGAGTTTGTTACTCTAAAAATTTTCTACAAAGTTGCAAGTTTGTTCACATTTTTTAAAATAGATGTTACTCTTTCTATATTATTCACTTCCATGTGTTATTTTATTGTTAAATTTATTTGTAATTTAATAAATTAAGACTCTATTTAAAAATTTATATATAGAATGAGATTCAACCTTTCACTATAAATACTAACAAGTTTTCCATTGCATTATATAATTTTTAATTATTGTAATCTCTTCATAAATATATTATATTAAAATCTTAACATTAATTAATCGAAATAATTTTAATTATAATTAATCCAGAATCTTAACATTAACCCAGAATTTAAGATATTCTTCAACTAAAGTAATTATAATAAAAGTAAATAAACTTTATATTATATAATTAATAAAATAAATTTATAATACATAATTATTATTATATTTTATATAATAATAATCATAATATGTAAAATTTATTTATTTTTATTGTAGATTGTGAACTGATTGAGAAATGGATTGCGACTGACTCATTTTAATGATTATTTTTTAATTATATCCATATCAATATTTTGTTTATCAAATTTTTTTACGTGGGTCAAAAAGCCCAAATAACATGATGTATAAACACTCCACCAAATTATTTTTTTTTGGGTTTCAAAGATGTCCCCTATGGAACCTTTTATAAACCACTTCCTCTAACAGACGCATTTGTTGTCATTCATGGCCAAAAGGTTTTATATATAAATATCTAATCTACTCGATCTTATATAATATTTGAAATCTCATCTTAAGAGTGTCATAATTTTCATTCGAGACTTAATCATCAATGATTTTGTAATAGTTAATTAAATTGGCTTTTGAAATTAATAAAATAATAAAATGATCCTGAATTTATAAAATATATACCCTTTTCAAAGGTATAAAGTATTTTTGAAATGTAATATAAATTGTCTTCTATTATGAGCGAAATTATTTTCTTATTAACTGAATAAAGTTAAAGAATAACAAAGATGCATGTGTAAAAAGAGGAATCACAGAATAATGATATGGAAATAGAAAATTAGGGTTAAAATAAAATTAAAAAATATAAAAATAACATTTATTTTTAAGGATATTTTATTAATAAAAAATATTTTTTTTAAAAGGAAGTATTATATTAATCAAGTAGAGCACATACATAAAAAGTGTTTAAAAAAATATGTTGGGCTAAAACTGTGGCTAGTAGAAGTGGTGGCCCAATTAACCATTTTGGGCTGAACGAGTAGAAACGGCCCATTCTCACTTGTATGTTCCAACCTCCGAAAGCTTAACTGCTTAGGTCACACTGTAAAGGTGGAGAGAAAATTCTTTGCCAGCGTTTTCCGTCGTTCACTGCGTTTCACCGTCGACGCCATTGCCGTTTCGTTTCAGCGTGATTCTCAAAGGTTAGAAATATTCGCAGATCTTAGCGCTGAAACTCTCCTTTTTCTTCGTTTTATTCGCCTTTTAAATTTTACAACCTCACAGACTCGCATGATTTTAAAATTTCACACACAGGATATGTTAGTGTTATCAAGGTTTTACACTTTTCTGTTGCATGTTTATGTTAATGAAGAGCGTTAAACTGATATAACTCAGTGTTGTCATTGTTTTGTACTTGTGTTAGTTCCAATGGCGTCTTCTAAGAGGCCAAATGCAGAGCCGAATGGGAAAGGGAAACGCCAAAAATCTTCCGGCGGTTTTTCGCCGTTGGACGTTCCTCCGGGGAGTGTGGTGTTCCGATTGCTGTGTCCTGTTTCTAGAATTGGCAGTGTTATTGGCAAAGGGGGTGCCATCATATCACAAATTCGACAAGAGACCGGTGCGAAGGTTAAGATTGAGGAAGCTGTTTCTGGTTGCGAAGAAAGGGTTATTACTATCTCAGGTTCTGATAAAGAAGCTGAGGAAGGTAATGCTGAACAGGGAAAGGAGGTTAATAAAGATGAGGTTGCAAACGAGGGGAATGACGAGGAGGGGAAAGATGAGGAGAAGAAGGATGGTGGTGATGGTAATGAAGATAAAGGTTCTGTTCCAGTAGAAAATTCGCAGAGTGAGAAGAGGAATTCGGCTATTCGGAAAGCTATATCGTTAGTTTTTGAGAGGATAGTTGAGGGAGTTGAGGAGACAACTGAAGGAGATGAAGAAAGTGATAAATCGTCTTCAGTTGTTTTTAGGATACTTATTCTTACTACTCAAGTTGGATGCCTTCTAGGAAAGGGTGGTAGTGTGATAAAGAGAATGGCAGCTGAGAGTGGGGCACAGATTAGGATTCTTCCTAAGGACAAACTTCCTGTGTGTGCATCGGCTTCTGATGAGATAGTTCAGGTAAATGTTTGTCACACTGAACTGAAAAGGGATAAGGGGCATACTGTTATCCCTTATCAGTTCAGTGTTGTTTAGTTAACTGGATGGGAGTTTTATTGGAAGTAGCAAATGTTTGGTGGATTGTTTGCTTTGTCGAATGTTATTTATTTAACTATAGGAATCCAAGAGTTAATTTCATTGCTACTAGAAGTGTGCATTTTTAGTGACATATAATATAATACGAGGCTGAGATACAAAAGGGGGTTTTATAGCTGCTATGCTGGTACATATTGCTCATTTTGAGACCTTGTTTCAACATTATTTTTATATGCTATGATGTAGATCACAGGAGATGTAGAAGTTGTCAGAAAAGCTATTCAATCAGTTTCTGGACTGCTTTTGGAAAATCCACCGCGGGATCACGAATCCCTTTCTGCTAACACGGGACCATCGTCTCATTCAACTGGGAAATTCCCACCACACAACCGCTCTTTTGCTGCTGGGCCTCATGATATTTCCGCTTTTCATTCTGCCCCTCCTTTGATTCCCAAATTTCATGAAGCTGCCATCCATGGTCGCACGAGGCCTTTACAGGAAATGCTTACTTTTCGTTTATTGTGTCCTACGGAGAGGGTAGGAAATTTAATTGGTAAAGGTGGAACAGTCATAAAGGCAGTGCAGCAAGAGACAGCAAGTGATATCAAGGTTGTAGAAGCCCCTCCAGATTCAGAGGACTGTGTTGTTGTTATATCTGGTCCAGCGGTATGGTGCCAAGCTTTCCATTTTCTCATCTGAGCTCTTGTTATGGTTCCACATTTGTTTTCCATTGATGTTAGATTAATATTTGCAGCACCCAGAAGATAGAGTATCTCTTGTGCAAGAGGCTGTATTCCGTGTGCAAAGTAGAGTAGCCAAGGTTATGCCTGATGGCAAAGAGCATACTATATTAGCAAGGTTTCTTGTTTCTTCTAATCAAATAGGTTGTCTTCTTGGAAAGGGTGGTTCCATCATAACTGAAATGAGGAAGAAATCAGGGGCCCATATTCGTATACTAGGAAAAGATAAGGTTCCTAAGTGTGCTTCAGAAGATGAAGAAGTAATTCAGGTGCAACTTTTATTTTTTACCGAGTGCGATATTTGTGTAAATTTAAAATTCTTCCATTTTTCCTATATGTTTATTATATAAAAAGCTGATATCAGTAATTATTTACATTAAATTAAACTCGTCCTCAGATTGCTAAATTTATTACAGAATAACTGCGATTTCTTGGGGGGAGGGGGGAACTTCAACTAATACAATCATATTAAATTAAACTACTCCTTGGTACTGATTTGTCAATTCTATTAATTGGTATGATTGGTTTTTATTAGTTTAAACATTTTTTACCTTCTGGTTTTATTTATTGTTTTGCATGGTTGTTGCTTGTCCTGTTTAATTTCTGACAGATAAATGGAGAAATTGAGGCAGTGCACGATGCTCTTTTGCAAATAACCACTAGATTGAAACATCATTTCTTTCGTGATTCATATCCATCCATCAATTATCCTTCAAATTCTCCATTTCTGGATCAACTTCCTCCGTTCCCACCTTACTTAGGAAGGCGGGGACTTTCTCCTCCTGGAATGTATTCTGACCTAGGTCCTCCACCTCCACATGCGGGGTTTCCTCTTGATGATCGACCTCCTTTTTTGAATAGCATACATAGACCAGGCATTCATCCTCACATATCTGAAAGGAAGCCTTGGGGTCCTCAGGTATTGGTTGGACTATCTTTACTCTTTTGGCACTAGTTTTGGCTTAACCTCTGCCTTTTCAGCATATCTGCATTTCATTTAAGTTACTATAAAAAATTTGGGCTACATGTTGAAGTTAGTCTTATTAAAATTAAATTGAAATGGATGAGAGGGAGGAGTCATCAAATAGGCTTGGTGGTGTCAAAATAAATGTGTAAGCAATAATTATTTCATAAAACATGGGTTTTTTCAAGTGTACGTGTATTGCTTTTTAAATTCTAAACTGTTTAAAGGTGCTTATTGTATTGAGTATTTTCTTTCAATTGTGACTTTCATAATTTCTAAAGATAAAAAAGGTGATGCACTGTTAGTGTAAATATTTTACACGTCAATCAATAACAACTTGCTATTTATGGTGGGTTTGTTGACCTTTTGATAACAAAATCCCTAATAGTCTTATAAAATCTAATATATGATTGGTTGATCGTGTAAAACCATTTTACACTGTCAATTTATAGTCTTTAAACTTATTTCTAAATAGATAACTAACAAAAATTATATAAAAATTTAGTCTTAAAAGTCATAATTAATACATAATTTGTTTACTCATTTAGTCCCTAAAATTGTGTAAACTTTGCCTTTTACTCCCTACACTTAAAAATTACATATTTTAGCCCCTATGGAAGTATTTTTAGCTCCATTTTAGTCTTTATCATGTTTGCTGGCAGTGACCAAAACAGAATAAAAAAATGCTTGTATAGCAACTTAAACAGGTGGTTTTTAAGTGTAGGGACTAAGAGGTAAAATTTGTTAACTATAAATACCAAATGAGTAATTAAACTTTAATATATTTATTTATATCTACAATATAAGTTGTAACATAGATCAATCCCTAGCAAGGACTTTTTTTTTTTAACCTAGGGGCATTAGGTACTTGCAGGCTCTAGCGAGATGCTGATAAAAGCCTTGTTAAGATAAATATCAGTTAATAGAAAAGGACTGAACTTTGGATCAATCTCATCATCCAGGCCAAATTAGCTAGAATGACATGTCAATCTTTAGAGCTGAGAACTGAGAAGCCATGTTGTTTCAAAGAAGCTCACTTTACACACTAATATGCCTACTTGTGTTGGATATCTGGTTTCTAGGGGATACTTGAAGGTGGTTCACCTATTGGCTTGCCAGATTTTCCAGGAGGTCCTCCTAGAAGAATTTCAGCATTTGCAGGGTGGGTCTATTACAGTAGTGATAACTTATTTTTTATTTAATTGTTCAAATTCTCTCTATCTAATATTGAGCCTTTTTTCCCCTTGCAGCGGGAGCCAACCAATTATCACGAGTACCACTATTGAAGTTGTTGTCCCTCGAGCAGTGGTGCCTGCAATATATGGGGAAAATGGTGAATGCTTGAAACAAATACTTCAGGTGAACTTGCCGTGTCTGATAATTTATTCTTAGAAATGTACGTTATAGGCCTATGTCAACTTTACTAGCGAGTTTTGTAAAGTTAAGTTTGATTTCTATCCCACATTTCTAAGAGAGTATTAGAGTCTTTCCTAGGAATTGTTTGTTGTCATTGGACCTATCGTACCAGCCATTATCAGATTGCTATTGGACCATTTGTTGTTTAGTCTTTTACGCTTGAGATGCTGAGTCCTTGGCGTGAGAGGGGTGTGTTGAATATCCCACATTGAAGTTACCTACATATCTAGCAACTGGCTCTACACATAAGGCAATGCCAACTATTGCTGTTCCATCACCTTAACACCCCCACTTGGGTCACAAACTAGCATTACCTAGATCAAAAACAATAAAAGCTCGAGCCCTCAGCCTAAAGTGAATTCCAGATGCAGTTTGCTTAGCATTAGCATATCCCATCATGTTAACATCAGCTGCATGATTGGTAATGTCGTAGGTTCTGAGCCCTATCAAGTACTTAGAACTCGAATACACGACATCACTCTTCAGTAGCAGTAGTAAGAGTAAGAAAAGGTTTCAAACTCGTCATAATCCATGAGAAAGGGAAGGAGAGTCCACACCCAAATTGAAAGCAAAAACATTTTTTAAGTTGGGCCACTTCTTCTCGTATCCTTGCCTTCTTGTGTTAGTTTCTTCCTCGTGTCAAGATCGTAACTTTGTTTTTCGTCTTGCTGGTATGAAAAGTAAGTTGCAATCTTGACACAAGAAGGCAAGGGTATGAAAAGAACGGGCCTAACTTTAAAAAAAAAAACTGGTCTTGTTTTTGCTTTCAATTTGGGTGTGATGGAGTTTCCTTTCCCTTCTCATGGATTATGGCGAGTTTAGAACCTTTTCTTGCTCTTTTCTATTGCTACTTAAGAGTGATGTTGTGTATTTGGGTTCTAACTACTTGATTGGGCTTAGAACCATGACATTACCGGTCATGCAGTCGATGTTTACATGATGGGATATGTTAATGCTAGGTGAATTGCATTTGGAATTCACTTTAGGTCGAGGGCTTGAGCTTTTATTATTGTTGATCTAGGTAACGCTAGTTTGTGACCCAAGTATGAGGCGTTAAGGTAATGAAATGTCAATACTTGGCATTGTCTTAAGTGGAGTCAGTTGTTCAATATGGAGGTAGCTTTGACGTGGGATTTCTAACATAGACATCTAACAATGGTTGGTCCAATAGCTGGCTTGGTAATGGGTGACACGATAGGTTCTAGAATAGAAATGTGGGTTATATGTCTAATTTAACCCTACAAAACTGGCTTGAAAGGCGAAGGTTGCCCACCATTTACATACACTTAGCAGCCTGTTATATCTTTAGACAATGTGGGATCTCTAACATTTATGATGTTAACTTTGTAGATTTTATTTGTCTGTTTGGTGATTTTTGTGCTTTACTTGTTAAATAGTTGCCTGTACCACTTAATTTCCACACCCACTCCAATATTTTCTTGCATGTCCTTGTGTTTACAAATTCTCAATGAACACACAAAAGGGACAGCTTTCAACATTGCACAGTTGCATTTTTGGTCCTTTTAGTTTGGACTGACTTATGTGTGATTTTGGTTTGATTATGTCATTGTTTAGTGTGATTATTGATGAATCATTGTATAATACTTCATCATTTTGACAATATGTGATTCACACAGATCTCTGATGCAAATATTACTATCACTGATCCAAAGCCTGGAGCTGTGGAAACTAAAATTATAATATCTGGAACCCCAGAGCAAACTCATGCTGCCCAAAGTCTTATTCAGGCATTTGTTATGAGTGAGAGGGAGTCTGGTTGATGTCTCTATTTGGGTAATACACTAATACATTTGTTTCTCTAGTCTGGCAGAGTTGTAGTTGAGCTTTTCTGCTTAATTTTCTTCATGTAGGCATGTAGTATAAATTGTAAAATGTTATCCTATAGAAATACGATTATGCCCTACCTTTGCTTTTATCTGTATTTATTTGGTTTGACTTTTCCAAGCTTGAAGTTACATCCTATGTTCGATAGATTTTCACTATGTCCAAGATGTGTGCCTTTTCAATGAGCACCGCGTTGAGGCTTGTAGAAGGTAATAAGCAATCAAAAGGGTTTCCAGCGTTTCTTGGTATTTTTTTACTCAATCAAATTGATGTATATACTTTACTCCTTCTTAGACAAGTAAAAATGTTAATTTTATGATTCGTCCGTGCTTTTGTATTTTTACCATTGGACTTTACGATCCTGTCCCAAACATAATGCAAAAAGAAAGAGGATAAGAGCATTTGCTCTGCTCTAGAAAGAAAAGAAGATAATGAAAAAAACATTTGCTCTTCTACGTTATTTCTGTTACTCCATGATCCCAAGTATCTAAATAAACATGAACTAATGATTTGATTTATTGAATTCTTATATTCATAATATTGGTGGAAATAAACATGCAGAATAGTTTTGGATTTCTATTGGACTTGACATAGAATATGACAGTCGAGTGTTGAGAAATGGAGTTTGTTAGATGACAATCTGCGTTCTGATTTAAACTCTTGGTTTTGCCACCTGAAGGTTAGATTTTTTTTTTTTTTTCACACTGACTTGTGAATCACGGTAACCACTTCACTAATCATTATACTTTTGTCCTTGCATAGCTTTATGACCAGCTAGTGGATTTGAATTTGGTCACTGTCCAGAGATGTAGATTACTAGCTTAGTGCATGCTCCACCGAACAAGTGGGTATATACTGTAGATGTACCATAGATGACGACAATATTAAATGATGGGGCAAACTTTCATACATATCGGAATTATTCGCGACATTTATACAGTGCATTTGGGTGTTACATTCTTTCTTTCATAATCACTTGACAACAATACATTATCCATGCACATGCTGAAGCTTATTAGAAATGTGACTTAGAAAAGAAAGCAATGCAGAACTTTTTTGTACAAATTATTATTGCTCAGCTTTGAAGGGCTGATACTTCTTGAGATCTTGAGCCAGGCCTTGGATGGAACCAGCAGCTGAGATAATAGAAACAATCAAACAAGCCCAGCTCAATATTTTGAGCCATGTCCACGTGAAGGAAAACCTTTGCATCTTGGACTGTTTAATGTACATCTCTATGGGAAAGTAAACGGTTAATGGCCAAAAGGACAGTGAACCAATCAGGCCTAGGAAGTCATTGAAGAATGGAAACATCATAGCTATCAAAGCAGTGATGATGACATAGGTCGTTCTCCACACCATTCTGAAGAAGTTCACAGTCAAGTTTCCACACAGTGGAAACGTCACACCGTGCTCCGCATGTACAAATTGGCTATTGGGCCATCTTTCTTTACTCCAGTTTTCTACGAATCCAAAAATTGGTTGACAGAAGACCTGACAAATAAGGCATAAAACACCATGCATGAACAAATGCCATAGAATTAAGATGTAGGTAGGGCTTATTTACTTTGATTCTAGTTATTTACCTGGTATGCCCCAACTAAGTGCACGGCTATGCAGATGTTAGCAAAGTCTATTAGCCAAAAGGGCTCATAGAAGCCGAAACCTGTGAGGAAATTTCCAGGTGCATCGTTTCCAAATGCTGCATAACCTAAGCAGCCACAGAGTACATAAAACAAAGTTGTAGTCAAGATGCCAATCAAACTTGCTCTTTTCATGACCCTGTTCTCCGGAGGGCTTGATTTCAGGGTATCCTGCAATTTTGTGGCACCCATTATGGTGAGTTTGGAACCAAAATATCCCTTCATGTCATGATGATAATCTTTATTTTCCAAAGAAGAGTGATACTTATATGTTTGGATGTAGTTAGAAATGTCGTGTATCTTCCAATATTCCAACCGATGAAAGTATAATAAATGTAAAATGAATGAAAAAAATAATGATCCTAACTCAGCATATTTTTTCAATGGTAACCCAAGTCACTTTAGACAGTTGATAAGTATTTACATGCACAGACACTAAGCTGCTCAGAAATAAACTAGCATATCGAGTCTAATTTGTTTAGGCAATAAAAGATCATATTCAGTGATATAGATTTATACGAAGTCCTATTTTGAAATGAATCATCATTGAATCTCAGAAGTTCTGTAGAATTTCTTATTTTTTAAAAATGGCTGCCGCGCCCATGGCAAGTGGGATAAACTGGGAAAATTTGATTTTTTGCTTTTCTTTATTTTCTTTTTTTTATTGAAACAATTATGGAGTTAAATAAAGATTCATATATGACATTTAAATATGAATTGTTATTATTTAATTATAACTATTTATAACGAATTTTTAAAACAATAAAATCACTTTATGAAATATAATATATTATGTATATAAATAAATATGAACTAATATAAAAACATTTTTAACGAAGTAGTTGAAATGGTTAATTAGAAGGTATTCATGTATTATGTATACAAATAAATATAAATAAATGATTTAGCATCTTTTCCAATCTAGAATAATGACTTTTTGATAAAAAGCTACCCTTTTTCTTTTCTGCTTTTCACTAAAATATTGCATAAAGAGACTGAGAATCTTTAGTTTCCATTAGAATATGATCAACCACTTTAATGGATGCATTTGATAAAAACGTGAGAATATTAACAGGGTATTTTTCCTTTTAAAAGGATTTATAAGAAGAAAAAATTTAAAATAAAGTTTTTAAAAAATTAATTAATAAAAAATAATTTTAACAAGCTAAAAACTCCCAGAATCCGTTAAAGAAAAGATTCACTAGATAGATCCAACATCTTATATTCGAATAATCCAACATCTTATATTCGAATAATGGTAGTTCAAGAACTAATCCAACGTTAAGACGCTGTGTTCAATTTTTTAAAGTAAGATTTTATTTAAACTTTTAAAATAATCAGCTGAGTTTTTTGATACACTAATGCTAGCAGTTAGAGTAATATATATCCAAGTGGCTAATATGCCAAATCGGAGCCCTTGAATTGTTCTCTTGAATTATGCATGCATGCAATCATGATGAGCAACGGCCATAGTGCTAAACCAGCACCAAAGTATATGGGAATTATTGCTTCACACTCACACTTATACACACCCACCTGCCACTTCCAAAAACTTTGCCATATACATCGTCACATATATTCTATGTGCTATAAATTTATTCGTAAAGATTAATTCTATTAGAAAATATGGACAAGATTCAAGTTAGTAAATCCCAATGCTTTAGGTGTATACACTTTTTTCAATAATCCTTTCCTTTTATTTTTACGTAAAACTTCATAATTCTCTGAAAAATATCATACATCTCTTTTTATA
The DNA here is from genome assembly GCA_026586105.1 of Hylodesmum podocarpum. Taxonomy (NCBI): domain Eukaryota; kingdom Viridiplantae; phylum Streptophyta; class Magnoliopsida; order Fabales; family Fabaceae; genus Hylodesmum; species Hylodesmum podocarpum. Next base: position 7,118,183 of record JALJEV010000623.1, read on the forward strand.
TATTACACTATCCTCTTTGAAATATTTAATTCTGATTTATGTAAAAATAATGTTAAAAAATCGTAAAATAATAGCAAGTCACTTTGTAATTTATTATCTTTCATAGAGTTTAATATTTAATAATAATTATTTTAAAATTTACATCAAATGATTTATGAGTGGTTGATAAAACAGTTTTTAATTTGTTGTATGCATAGACATTAACTGAACTCATGTTTTATGTACGTAGGTATATGCATGAGCCTTGTTCAGCAAAACATAAGCATGAGTTAACAAGTTAGTTTACCTGTATCTCAATGAGGACGTTAGAATAAGCATAAGCGAAGGCAATGTCACCAATAGCTTGAAACGTCCTCCATACTTTCTCTGATCCTGTAACGTCCACTCCAACTTCAACCCCCGTTAAGGTTGTCCTTACATGCTCTCCACCCCCTTTATCATCAACCAAACATGCACATCTATTATCTAACTTCTTCTTATTATCATTATGAATTAATGTAGAAATGAAAATTGAATCATTATTATATAAAATATATTTAATAGACAACCGCAATACACAAACAATCAGTTATGTATACGTATATATTTTATGAGTGCATATTACAGTTGGCCGCGGAATATTATAGTTGGCCGCCGGAGTAAAATTGTTATTATATATAGTAATTAATTGATTTGTCATTTAATTTTACTTAGCATTACAGTCAACTCACTTACAAAATATATAAATATTTTTCTCTCTTACTCTTAACATTTTATAACTGGTTGTCAGATTATCTGCTTATTGCAGTTGTCTACTAAATTTTTTATTTTTTTTTTCATTTAGTTGGTGCATGCAAAGAAATGCTTAAGTTTTGATTATTACTAATTTAATTACCTGCTACTTTAGCTACGGAGAGGCCAAGGCCAATGGAAGAATAAGCAAAAGACATAACAGCTGCAACAATTGAGAGCCACCATAGCTTATGGAAATTTGGTATCTGACTAAGCACGATTTGGATGCATGCAAAGAGAATCATGAAAGGGTTGTTTGACGTGTAACACTTATCATGATGACCATGTTTGTGAAAACAGTTGGACCTCTTCACCGCCCTGATATATTTTGTGGTTTCAAAAACAAAACAGAAATTTATTACTATTACCATATACCACCGTTAGTCCAAAGTTTAGATAATACTAGTTTATATGGAAACTTACACCATACTAATAGAAGCCGTAATTGTGTAACCGATAGTTACACCGATAAGATTTATATACTGAGCTAATCCACACAGCTGAAACTTCCTCCCTCCTACGCAAATTCAAAACGACAAATCATAAGATACGTCAAACTTTCAAGTCGGCACTACTTGCATTAGTTCAAATTTGATCATGACAAGCTTGTTCTTGATAAAATAGAAAATATTTTAGATATTAAGTTATCAATCATAAATTAAGATTTTTAAAAATTCAATCATAAATATTTATTGACAGAGTAAACTAAATTTTTTTTTACGTACCTAAGACAGATCTGACAACATCGGAATAGGTGTAGTTTCGTTTGCCATGAACAGGGTCAGGAGAACGATAACAATCGGCAAGAAGAGTGGAAGTAAAGTATGTGATGAAAGAGAAGGCAAAGAGAACAGCAGGGCCAGCCACCCAACCCATTTGTGCAATTGCCCATGCAAGTGATAACACTCCTGATCCTATCACTGCTGTTATTATATGTGCACTTGCTGTTATCCATGTACCTTCAAACACAACCACAAACAAGTTACTACTAAATCACATATATAATATTAACTAGACTTTCATATGTAATGCAATGTCAATTTATCACAAATTACATAGTTTATGATATATGCAATCTTTAAAATAAGTACACAGGAATTATTTGAATATGAGTATTAAGAGTTTATAATAGTTAGAATACTAACATTAAGGGGTATACTGAAACGGAAGGGTTGAGAGATGACAGATTTAAATTCTTTTTATAAGAAAAAAATAATAATTAACTACTAACATTTATTAATGAAAAAAAGATTTTTTTTTTTTCATCAATTGAATTAGACTTTTTAACCAACCCGGTTTGGTTTGAATATTTTTTTACTTAACATCTCTACACTTGTATAACTAAATTAACTTTATTTACTCTATACTTATGTGTAGCATCATTGATTTTGCTAGTTTTGATTTTCTAGATGGAAGAATGTATATGTAAATTAAATTATTTAATCATAATATTAACATTATAATTATCATATAACCATATGTGTGTGACTGAGGTATATGATATATAGGTGTTGGGTTATTATAAGGTTAATACTAGTTATATATGAACGTATGAATGTGTACCGGTTCGTTTGACACGTCCATCATCGTCGAAGTTTTTGCCACCATCACCAAAAGCTTCAGGGTTTTCTATGTACATGCTATTCTTTTGAAACTGATCAGGATTCATCTCTAAGTTTGAGTGTGTGGCGTGCCTACGAAAAGGAAAAAGAGAAAGAAAGGTGTGTGTTGTTGTACTTGGTGTGTTTGGTTCGGCTTGACACTAGTACTTATAAGAGTTTGGCCAAATAAGATAATATTTCAATTAATTACCTCAGAAAAAAGGTAAGAAATTAAACCATGATAGTATGCTAGAAAAAACAATAATGGGTTGAGTAGAGTCAAAGGAGTGAAGTTTAGTGGAAGTGTGGCACATGTACTTGAATGATAGGTGAGGAATTTGTTGAAAAAGAAAAGTAAGAAGCATGCTTTATAAAAGGCTAAATGCAATTCATGGAAGTAGTAGAGAAAGACAATATAAAATTGAAAAGCTTGAATTAATGGAGAGTATTGAGAGATTAAGATGATAGGTGGTTTGCAAGTGTGGAATTTTTTACATGCCTTATAACCATTGAAGGTGGCAAATCTCTGGCACATGTCGTTCTTGTGGGTCCTCACTAGTTCATTTTCGTTTTAGTCCATCCATTTAGAGAATTTTTTGATGGCAGCCACTCATGATGGTTTTCTTGAAAGTGGTAGAAAATCCCTCTGACTAAAGCACCATGCATGGCCGTTCTCTAGCATTTGATTCCCTGACTTTTTAGTCTTATTGGGTTTTAATTTTGCTTTTAAGTTTTTCTTAATTCACACTGCAAACTAATAATTAAAATTTTAGTTTGCTTATCAAATTCTTATTATATATGAACTCTGACCTAATTTTTTCCGTTTTCTAAGTTTATAATGATGAAGAATTGAAGATCATATAAGGCGCGTGTAGTACTAGTACCCCTTTAATTCTATGATTATATAATGCTGAATTCTAGGCTAAGCAATTTTGAATCCTTGCATCTTATTGGTTCCAATAACAGAGGCACTAAATCATGATCAACAAAAATAATATTTTTCTCTTTAACAAATACTAGAAAAATCTTACAATTTTCAAAAATAAAAAATACCCTGCTTCAACTTCACTCTTAAGTCCACTTTGTTGTCTTTAATGTGGAATTAAGCCCAAAAAAATGGATGGTCTTTATTGATGTACCATGAAATTGACACTGATAGGCATGATGTAGATAACTTTTACAGTAAATGCTATAGAAGAGCTATTAAATTGTGACATTGAAACTTGAGGTGGACCACCGAATGGTCAGTGTTGGTGATTATCTTCAGTACTTGATCAAGAGAAATGCTTTGTCGGCATTAATAATTATCTGAAAATTCATTCTGATCCTTTTCTCCCTTGTACTACTCGGTGTCCTTTCCCACCCTAAAGACCAACTATTGTTAATTACCATTGACCATGTTAATTACACAATGGAACACAACACAAAAGAACTAAATTTCCGGTTAATAATATTAAAAGTGTTCCCTTTTCTTCATTTTTTTCTTGTGCTTGTCCAACGATGGACTTCCAAACACTGAACCAAGTTTAAGGTTTAGCAGAACAATTAAGTCGTAAAAAAGGAATTAACCATCATTATTTTTAACATAGATTTGCATTAATTATATATTTCTTTCTTTGTACACAACTATTACAAAACAGCTTTTTTTATTTTTCCCCTCTATATCTATTTGTGTGTCGGAATTATAAAGGGTAGTAGGAAAGTGTGAAAAAATAATACGAACAAAAAACAACTAGTACTCAAAAGGAAAATGCACGTAAAATGAGTGTATATAGCTTAGTTCCTCACAATATACCTTAAGTTTGTGAGAAAAGAATTTGAGCTGGACGAAGAAGAGGAAAGATTCTTAAATGTGATTAAATCTTGACGTAATAATAAGAAAGAAGGAAAATGTTAGATTCATTTGCGGTGTAATATCTTTTTGGTCTAATTATATTATTTATATAATAACATTCTTTATAATATTTTTTAGTTTTCGTTAAATTATTTATTTTTTTATATTTTTCTTATTTCTCTTTTTATTGGTTAAAAAATATACAAATTTATTAGAAATACAATTTCTCTTTATTATTTTACATGGAAGGGCAAAGTGCTTAATTAGTAAATTTATGTCATTATTTTGATGTCATTTATTTTGCAAACCATATTGTTCACTAGTTCATGTATATATAGGAACACTCGTGAATTATGTTCTAGTTTATATGGTTTTTCAGACCCTTTTCCCCCAAATATCTCATCTTTACCTCCACTCTTCTACTTAGGTGACGGAATGCTGTGGTCAGCAAATTTCTAGATAGAGTAAGTAAGAAATGGAACAATTTTGTAATACGGCAAATTTCTGACTCAAAATAGGTGTATATGATGTTGTGTTGGTATAGATTCATTGGACAAAAGAAATCTTCAAGAATTTCCACCGTTGGGGGATTTTGAATAGTAAAGTTATCATTGTGTTGTGAGAACGTGGGTTGATACACGGATGAATAACTATCATTGAATTTCCTGTAAAGGAAATAATGGGGTGTCGTGTTCATACATAAATGGCAAGTTGAATTTGATTTCCGAAAAGTAAATCTTAGTAGTGTGTATAAGTAACTAAATGTTGGAATATTTTCAGTGTAATATATAGGACAATTTTTTTATAAATAAAAATGTTAGAATATAAGGTCTCAATTCTATAAAATCAATTTATAAAATTGGTAAGATATTATTCTTTATTTATATAAATTTAATAAATTATATTTTTAAATAATATAAATCTTTAATATATTTTTAAAGTCAAAGAAGAAACATCTTAAATATAAATAATGAGTGATACAATATCAATGTGACAATAAATTTAAAATATAACAATCTCAAAATAAATTTTAATAATATATTAAAAATTAGATTAAAGACCTAACTTAATTCTATATAATTATACAAAGTTAATTATAAGTTAGAATATTTTTGTATAATATAATGGATAAAAAGAAATTCCAATAAAAATAATGAAACAGTTCAAATTTACTATTTTCTATTTTTTTTCTTTGAGTTCTCACGTTGTATCTTATAACTTTTATTAGAAAACATACCTTGTATATATACATATATGTGTGTGTCCTGTTAGTCAGATCAATTACATGAATCTTTCAAAAGAAAATTTTATTTTGAGTTTTTAACAATGTACAAACACAATATAATATAGAAAATATTAAAGTAAAGAGAAAATAAAAAAAAAATAGAAAACATAATTTTTAAAAGAAAAACAATTGAATAATGTGAGGTCTAATTTGTCCGACAAGGTCAGTCTTTTCATTTTTTCATGCATTTGGGGCAGATTTCAAATTATTTACGCATTTACGTCCTGGGTCTGAGCGTAACCCAACGGGTTAGGTTATGTCCAATCCGTGGACGGATCCGCTTGGACAGATCCGTTTAGGTTACGTCCGCCCCATGAGGGTAATCTTACTAGGGGTGATTAACAATTTTTCCACTACACCATAAAGATTTTTGTGATTCTTTTCTCTTCATAAAATATTATAGTAAAATGTTGACATCAGTTATACCAAATTAATTTTAACCTAATGGGAGTAAATTCAATCTAAAATCTAGACTTTCTACCATCAAATTAAATAAATTTATAGTATTAAATAATATTAAAGTAAAGAGAAAATAATAAAAAAAATAGAAGACATAATTTTTAAAAGAAAAACAATTGAATAATGTGAGGTCTAATTTGTCCAATAGGCAACATCTGTTCAAATGGTAAAGTGTTAGAGAGAATAACAAGGTCACTGGGTATGCCTAGTTGGTACGGTGGAATCAGAGCAAATTGATAGTTTTATACACCCAAATAGCCAAATAGGCTAACATTGCATACGGCATTCCTGTCACCTTTTGATGCTTCGGTATTTGTTTCTTAATAAAATCAGAAGTTTAATTTGCAATACGAATTTAAGATTCACATTAAAATTTTGCAAAGTTAGGCAAGTAAGACTCAGTTTTTATTAGAAAATAACACTGCATGTATCCAACAAATAATACCGTTTTTCGAGTAAGCAAACAAATATATATTATCTGATAAATGTTCGATATATATTATATTAAGAAATATTCGATAGATAACTCTTTAATACAGAATCAATCTGTTAATTACACACTAAATATAAAAAAAAAGAAAAAAAGATATATAAATTAGTTGCTATATATTAAAATTCTCTGTGCACATTTGTCTATTATCATAAATGAGTACTATGTAACTCTTAATTAAACGCTTATTATCACGAAAGAGACTAAAATAAATATTTCAATATATGTAAGAAAAAGGTTATGCTTAAAAAAATTGGTGGAAAAGTTAGAAGATGAAAAATTAATTGGAAGTTAAAATGTTAATTATATTAAATTATTTTAATTATAATTTTTTGTTATAATTATTAAAAAAAAATATAGTACATATTTTATTATTGATTTTAAATTATATCTTAAAATTTTAGTTAAATTATTAAAAATTATCTTCTTAAAATAAAATCCTACCTTTTAAAATAAGAATTTAATAAATATTTTAAGGATAAAAAAAGATCGAGTATTAAAATAACTTACTAGAAACTAGTGGTTTTCAAAATATAATTTCAAGTAACATCATATAAAAGATGTTTGAAACTATTAAAAATTTATTATAAGTTTATTTAGATATCCTAAATATTTAACACCACACCGATACATTTTAATTATTTATTTACTTTTTTGTTAAATCATACCACTTATCATATATATCTGTATTTTTTCCACCGATCTCTCGTGTTTTGTAACATATAAGGTATTCTAATAAAAAACAAAATGTCTTAGTAAACTTAATCTTTTAAAATTACAACTAGCAACAGGATTAGACTGTAAATAAATAATGATCATTTTGTCTGTTATAGCCTAATGCACCCTGAAGTTTGAAAAAAAAAAAAGTTTTCATCTTAATTAATCAACTGTACCAATGCAAATAATGCCAAAACATTTATGCAAGTTGAAAATTTCTTATTTTAAATTTATTAATCATCATATTATCATTTTTATCTTGTCATTAATTTGCTCCATACTTTTGACCAGCAACTAGCACTAGCACTAGTACGAGTGTACTCCTATAATCCTATTCATCCTAGCAGAATTATATATATATATATGTATATATATATATATACACACACACACACATATATATATATATATATATATATATATATATTAAGTATGAAATATCATAGACTTCATTGATGAATAATTTTTATTGAATAATCTATTTGGTGATCTATAACAAAATCGTCAATCTCAATTTCATTCACAAAATTTAATTCAAAATCTTAAAGTGTTCGAACATAATTCTATACCATTCGACATTTAATTTTTTAAGTAAAAGTAATGAATGACCATAGACAATATAGCACTTTAAAGAATTGAAATGTGGGGTGTGAGAGCATCTGTCAATTTGTAACTTTTTGCCTAGTGAAGGAACATTTTGGATGGTCAAGAGATTTCTCCATGTGAATATCACATGGTTTTAAATATTCGAACTCATCTCATAATTGTTTTTTTAATCTTGTTTTTGCCGAATATCTTCTAAAGTTTTATATAATATAATATTATTCTTTCTCGACTAAGACCAACATGTTTGTAAATATAAAATGGTTTGTTGCCGCAACGAAATCGAATCTATGTGTGTACTCTTACATGTCTGGTTCTAGATTTTATTATACTGCACATACGTCTCCATTAGCCCTTTATATTCTCTTTCTTCGGTTTAGAGTTTAGACAAGCCAACCATGAGATTTGAACTTTTTATTTTTTCATCTTTTAATAGATAAATATATGCATAGATGATGATAGATACATACTAATTTAACTATTTAAGTGTATTGAAAATTACTACATAACAAAAAATGCACGAAAAGTAGTGTGACTTGATGAGCTTCAAACGACCCGATTCGTTTTCGTTGGAGCAACTTGAGAAATAAGCACTGGGGAACTGAAATAAGCTGTGTTGCAATAGTTCTATAACTTATACTCATCCTATTTTTCTTAACACTCGTTCGAGTTTAATCAAAAGTTTAATGTAACTTTTAGATATAATAGAGCATATCCGTTGGTATAAGGTTTAAGTATTAATAACTGTTTAATGGTATGATATATATACACAAACTTTTTATAATTTTAAAATTATTTAATAATTAATTCAACCATCTTATTTTAGCGTATTATCACATATATATATATATATATATAATTTATCCTTAATTAGTAATTAGGTTTTTTTTATGGATGTCATCAATTCTCTTTCCAAAAATGTTAATGTATCTAATGGAATTTGACGTTGCTCTATTTGTCTGTACGTCACTGTACTTGTAATTGTTCACAACGCCACCATAATGTGCCATGTACAATCACGACATCATCGAATGTGTTCAAGCTCTTTTTTGGCATCATGAACCTCGGATCTACGAACTCAATTCAATCGGTCCTCTCATCGTTGTATCTCTGTTTCACAAATTGATTAACTTTGTTTGTTGTTTAAATTCAAATTTTTATTATCAATAAGTATTAAATAGTGTATCAGATTTTAAATATCATATATCTGGATAGAGTTTAAAAATATAATTTTTTCATGTAAAAGTTACACACGAGAGAGTATGTAATTTTCTATGCAACAGTTATGTGTAAAATAAATATTTATGTGTGAGAAAGTTAGTAACTTTTTCACTGGTACATGAGTGAGTTTGTAATTTGTCCACAAGTATTATGAATGAGATAGTTTATAATGTTTTTAAAAATTCAGAGTTAATTTTGTTGTTAGTTATTGTCCTTTCTCCTTTTACTTTCTGACTGAGACATAACATCATTTTTTAATTTATCTTACGTAAAATTAAAAATATAATTAAATAATATTCATATATTTTAAGATGATTGATTATATTTAATTATTTTTTATTTAAAGTAATTTAGACAATATTTACATGATAAGTAAAACAAAATTCTATATTTCACAAAAAAGAAATAAGAAATCTATTCACAATGATAGTGTGCTGTTAGTCGCCTATGTACTTTGACATTACAAAAGTAGGAAAAAAATAATGTTTGAAATAAGTATTTATTGACAAATTTTAATATGATCTGATTTTATAAGTAAACATCTCTTTATAAAATATGAGTAACATTAAATTTCTTTAATGTCTAAATCTTATTTTGCCTATTCATTATTTTTTCAGTTTAGTCTTTCCTTTAATTGGTTGTTACGTAACAAATGTAAAATGTCCGTTTTATATATAATATACGCCGGAACGTTCATGTATTTTATCATCAACTTAATGAATTAATTTCAAAATATAAGATTTATTTAATAAGAAAGAAAGAATAATCATATCCAATAAAATGTGATGTTATATGATTGGCCGAGACTTCTATTTATGAGTTTATTGATCATCTAAGCACGATACATATGTTTATTAATTACTAAAAAAAATCTAATTATTAATTATTTAAATTTTTTTTTATCTATTCTCTAGTGGATAGCATGTACAAACTAATTCTCAAAAAAAATTAACTTATGATAGAGTAATCATTATCATACTCTATTAAAATTAATATATCAATTATAACATCAACTTCGTATAAATTTCAATTTATTTATATAAATATCGTCAGATATATTTTTTCTCTATCTAATAATGCTTTTTTATTTGTTGTTTGCAAGATATATTTTTTTCTCTATCTAATAATGCTTTCTTATTTGTTGTTAAACAACCGTTATTCAATTAAATATAAGATGGCCTGAACACTTACTACACATAAAACCCTTAACGAAAGCTTTTTAACCAAGCTTTTCATCCTATCTCATGTGCCCAACAACTCACAACTCAGTCTAATCCATTTCGATGTCGTTCATACTTAGAAGTATCCTATCTCATTTAAGTATATTTTTTCTTCCCTATTTAAATAATCACAGTCTATATGGAATATCGAATTTGCTTACAGATTTGGAATTATAGTGAATTTTCCTTTGATAGTGGGCCTTCAGTCTTGGCCAATCAACCAATCGGTTGGTGCCAGACCTTGATGGTATATATAAACAAAATTACAAAAATACTAAATTAAATGGAAGAAAAGTTATACTAAACTAAAAAAAAAAATCGTTCAAATCATGCTAGTGATGGGAAAAACAACAACTAACAACTAAATTTCCAAAGTACGCAGCGGATATAATTTTTCCCCACTTGCAAGAATCTGTGAGGAGCAACAACAATAGCAACTGGCGGCAACAAATAATAATCACCTCAAGAAACACAACAATTATTTACGTGGGAAAACCCTCTCAATTTGAGAAGTAAAACCCACGGGCACAAGCCAGTAATCAAGCTCCACTATGATCAAAATCAGGGTACAGGAGAGTCTCAAAATCTGTACAAATTCGTACAAACAGCCAGCCAATACAACAAAACCAACAAGGTTTTCAATAGAGAACAAGAAGCTGAAAAACTCACAAATTCGTGCTACTGTTCTTGCACGATTACTCCCAGTATCTACCACAGAACGAAGATCCGAACGGTCAAAACCTTGAACCACATCTTTGAAACATCATATTGAAATTTCAGCCCGATCTAACGGTTAATGAATCAGAAATGACAGTTTTCACTAAGCTGGTCAGGATTCCTGTGAATTGGAACAGAGTCACGGTCTGGGCTCTATTTCTCCACCTACAGATGTCAAAATGAAAAACTGAACGGTGAGAATTTAGATGATGACGTCGTGAACACACTCTCCAATTTTCAGGCCAATCCGATGGTGGAATTGACGGCGATCTAGACTGGAAGGTCGCTGGTTCTGGAGAGAAAAATCTCCTCTCTTTCTCTCTTCTTTCTCTCTCTCTCTTGGCTGATTTTTCTTTTCTCTCTCTCACTCTTTCTAACCCTAATTTCTGACCCCTCACTTAAGTGTCTTTGGACTTGAAAAATATTGGGCTTTGGCATATAGTTGGGAGCCCAACCCAACAGCTAGATGTATATAGCACCGAAAAATAGTGTTGTAAAATAGTGTTGTAATCAGTGAGAATGATCTGTTAAAGAAAAAACCGGTGGGAATGATAATGATCATACATTAAATTTATGTAGAAGAAAAGTGTTAATGTCTCGATCACATTTATGATAAGATCTAAAAGTAATATGTATTTTTTTTCATTCGTGCATAAAAAAATCTCTCTGACTAAATATATGCTCTTTTTATATACATTGAGAGATTCTGTCCAAATTGATATAAAAAAAAGAAAAAGAAAGAAATAAGGACATTTTGATTCTTAGTCATCAAATTATGGATTTAAGACATTTAAGTTCTTACGTTTGATGAAAATGAATGAGTAAGTTTTAATTGTTACTATATTTTCTTTTAATTGTTTCTATATCTTCTATTAAACTTGTTATCTTAAATTTCAATTATAAAAATATAAATTCAAGTTTTCTTAATATAAAAGAAAAAAGAAAAAAAAAAAACTTGAATTTGACTCCATTTTACCGCTTGATAGGATTCTCATGAGTTGGATTCAACGAAATTAGGAAGGATTCATATTTCATTTCACAATTGGAACGCGTCATTTTCAAGTCTTGTAACATAAAGAATCGTCACAAATTCACACATGATGAACAATTGGAGATAGGTTCAATCCAAGATTCATTCATTATTTCCAATTTCATTCCAATCATCACTATTAATAATTTGATTTGATACACCCCCAATATTGTGTGGAAATTACGAACCCTAAAATACAATCCTATTTCCCTTTCAGATATTTGTTTTCTTTCCCTTTCCTTTTTGTTGATTGTTAATTTGTTATGTCATCATCAAGGGAATAACATTGTTAATTTCTCTATTCTGCATTGCCATGTTAGTTGCTGGGGTCATTTCTCTTTTTTTCCAGCTTCACATCATAATTTCAAATTTTCTTTTCGTTGCCACTGCATCAATATTTAGTTATTTACCCCATATTTAATGCTTAAATCCCAGGACAACACGGAATCCCATTTTTATCTATTCATCAATTTGAGTTTGGGAAGAGATAGGTTGATCATATGAAATATATATATAATTTTTTTTACTAAGTTATAAAATAAAATGTTTCTTTAAAGCTACACTAATCTAATCATATTACAGCATAAGTTGTAAAACATTTTTGCTTGTTTCATTATTTGTATTTGCAGGTTTAGTTCCACTGGCCTGCTCCTTCTTGTTCCATGTAATGTCTATATCGACGGATAGGTTTTGTTGATAAATAATTAGGGAAGGTTTGACAGGGTACCAAAATTTCCTAAAATGTTTGATAAATTATTAGCTTAAAAAGGGGGCAATGTGCTTCAAAGCAGCTAAGGGAGGATGTTTTGTTGCTATGAAACATTGAAGCTTGTTGGTAGAGAGTTTGCCTAATGTAATGCCACGGTCTATGAAGGTCAAGTCAGTGGCTGAGCCTATGTTAGAAACTGTACAGGAGATTGGTGTCTATATTCATAGGTTTCACAATCTTGACCTTTTTAAGCAGGGGTATGTGTTCATTCATATTTACTTTTAGTTTTTGCTTCCTATTTTTTGTGTTTGAATTTCTAACATGTTAACTAATGTATGGGCTGTTTTATATAGATGGTATCAGATTAAGATTACCGTGAGGTGGGAGGACAATGAAAATATGTCTTGTGGAATTCCAGCTAGAATAGTTCAATACGAAGGTAATAATTTTTATGATTTGGTGGGTTATGTGAGAGGAAACTGTGTTATATTTTATATATTACCATGATCCGCTTCTAAGTCATGATATTGTATCTTGCTCTGTTATCCTTAACACTACTTTCTACAAATCAAAGTACTTCCTCTCTTTATATGTGTATCTGCATGCGGGCGGATGGATATACGGTTTCCTTAAAATGAAAACTATGATAGAATTTTCTTTTGGGTGCAAAATTTGATACTGAGGAAGAAAATCTCCGGTTCTGCAGCTCCTGATGTGGGTCCTAGCAGTATACATGGTGCATGGAGGATCGATGATAAAGATAATAGCTTCTCAACACAGTCTTTTCGAATAAAATACGCTAGACAAGATGTTCATTTATATATGATGGTCGTGTTCAAGTTATCCCGTGGTAAATTCGTGGTAATGATCACTCTGTCAAATCTTTTCTTTCCATGGGTAACAAAGGGAAATGACACTTTGTAGGAATCAAATAGTATGTTGGGTGTCGAGTATCTGTTATTAAGGTCCCTTAGGCCAAACAATGTTGGTTGGCAGTCAAGCACTAGCGCATTGTGTGACCACATACACATGTATTGATGTATACAACATTGAAGCCTAAAAAAACCCAGGACATATTCTTTATGAATTATTTCGTTTAAGGATTAATTAAAATATGAGCCGAGTTTAAACAGGTTAAGATATTAAGGTTGTTGGGCATAAAATATTGGATCTGTTTATAAGGTTTATATTAAGATATTATGGATATTAGGTTATACTGTTATAGCCTTATTGCTAGTGAGTTTTGGCTAGTATTTATAATAGTACTATCCTAGTATTTGACTTAACTACCAGTATGTGTAAAAGTATGAAGTTAGGATATTCTAACACATTACTTCTACTGAATTGTATGCTCTATATTGGAACTAATTGGTTGGGACTTGGTTGTCAGATTAAGGTTTACATGTGCTTATTTTTCAGTGTACTGAAACTTAAATGAATTATTGGATAAAATTCAAAACCAGCTTGCTTAAGGGGGACCTAGAGCACCCACATAAAAGCTTACTCGGCCTTTTATCAGAAACTAAATAGCATCCACAACTCACTGCCCTTCAGTTCAATATCCTTATCAAATTAACCTGCTTTATGTGGCTCTTATTTACAGGATTTGGCTACAACTTCTGTTATTTTAAAGTTTGAGCTCATGTATGCTCCCACAATTGAGAATGGGTGAGTCATAAAAATAGTGTTTATTGGCATATTGTATGGTTTAGAATTATTTGTTTCCTTTTTGATAGATATCTACTGAGTGAAATTGATATGTTGATTGTTGACTGGAGTATATCATCTGCAGGATTGACTTGCAAGCTTCTCCAGACGTTTCCCCTGCTTCTTTCCATGAATTCCGAATTCCTCCTAAAGCTCTTGTAGGATTGCATTCTTATTGTCCTGTCTATTTTGATGTTTTACATGCTGTGCTTATTGATGTAAGTGTGCATGTCAGTCTATTGAAAGCTGCTTCTCACTCATCTACATCGAAGTTGCCTAGGTTTGTCAGGTGTTCTTAATTTGAATTTGAATCTGCTAGATTTTTATTTTAGTACTATTTGTCCATTCAAAAATTTATTTTGGAGCAACTTTTATTGCAAATTGTTTTTATGCATTATTGATTACATAGAATAACATGTTCACTTGATCCATTTCAGCATTTCTGCCGACATTGAAGACATTATCGATAAAAGTTATGATGCATTGAATCAAGTACGTTCTAAAACATTGGTTGTCTCTATATGATAATCACTATTAAATTGTTGATCAAGTTGACTTGTGAAAAATATATATTGCAAATATTTGGATTAATTAAGTTTTTCATCCCTCTACTATTTCATATTTCGGGTTTTAGTCCCTCTAAAATTTTTAGCCAACTTTTGGTCCTTTGTTTGTTTTTTTCAGCATTTTTAATCCTAGTCATTAAATTGAAACTGTTATGTGTTAACATGATCACATAAGAAGGGGCCATGTGGCACTTCCATATCAATATTTAACAGTTTCATTTAATATCAAGGACTAAAAATGTTGACAGTAAATAAATGAGGGATGAGAAATTGGTAAAAAAATTTAGAGGGACTAAAAACTTAATTAAACCCAAATGTTTCCTTGCATCCTTTCATGTTGTTGCTCTTTGCTTGCTTCATGTCTATCGGAGAAGCATGGATTAAAGATATGAACACTGATATGAGATGGGACTGATACATAAATATGATAAATCCTAAATTATAATAAAATAACAAATTCATCAAGATTTCATTAGTTAGCTTCAATTTTCAATAAAACATTATCATTATCTAATCATTGTGATATTCCACTAGTATGGATTCAAAAAATAATTTAAAAATGTAGGCAAGAAGTATCCCAAAGAATTTGAAACGTATCCAAACCAGTACAACGACCATTTTAAGCATTGATGCCCCCTAATTGTCTACACTTGGCTTTAAGCAGATTGACACGTTACTTGGAATTCACACGGATGATTTTGTGCTAGGATGATGACTTTAACTGCACTCAACTGTACATAGTAAAATGGGCGATAGTTCTTATGTGCACATATTCACCTATCCACATATATCCTTTCTATTCCTTTTCTTTTTCTCTTTTTTCCTTTTTTTTTTGTAGAAACACATGCACATATTTACTATATGTGGAATATTTTTTATCTTGAATTTAATTCTATCTTTTCTAGGTCATTCCCTGTGTATTATATGAAGTCTGAGCCAGTATATCATGTATAATTGTCTTTTAAACATAATTCATTATGTCTGATATGTTGGTTTAGAGGACAATAAGTTTCGTATAAACTAATTTTATGCCCCCAAAAAGGATTGGAGAATTGAAAATAGCCCTTTATATAAAAAGCAAATTCTAGAATTCTTGCAAAAAAAGGAACAAATAAAATGGAAATTACATATTAGAGAGACTTCAGCCTTAGGAATACCAACCCCATCCAATATCTTTCTTTGTGCAATTCTTTCCCCTTTTATTTTATCCCTTTCTTTGGTTTCAAACATTTTTTCTTACCGAACCTTCCAACACCTCTCTCCCACATAAGAAATATAACTTCAATGTCTGCATTTGTAATTTAGTAATCAGTGATAATGCATATTTGTTTTTAAAACCATATTCTACTGTGTTTTAATTGGTAGACATTCCTTTCCAAGCATTAACAAAATGTTTTATGTGGATGACCAGGGCTTTGGTGGAGTTGCTTCACTAGATATGAAAAATGTCATGCTTGTTGAAGCATTATTAACTTCTCGTGATATGTTGCTTGAAGATCTACAAAATATTAGCAAAGCTGTTAATGAAGCTTTAGATATTTCAGAGTTTGTATCAGTAATGAGTAATAAGAATTTATTAAATTCTGTGTTGCAAGCGAGTCAATTTGCAATAGATGTTGAAGTTTTAGGACAAGGCAAGCCACAAAATGATCTTAAGGTCCCAGTTTTTGTTTCATGCTACAAAATAATACTTTTTTTTTTTTTGTTTTGCATTTATATAAATTTTTGCAGTTCTTCTTTTTTAATTCATTTTTCTTTTCCTGTGCAGGGAGGAAATGGAGCAGTAGAGTTTCTAAATGTTGAAAAACTCCATTCCCTGTCTGAAAATGAATTGTTGGACTGTTTCCATTCATTAGGAGATCAAGTTTTCTATTTATGGAAAATATTTTTGAAGTTCCATAGGTTTGCTTCTTATCGTGTATGAGATTCATTACAGATTGTATATATGTGTGATTTTTAAAATTTGCATTTAATCTAATTCATGAGTTAACTTTATTCTTCCTTTTTCCATCATTATCATGCTAACAACTTCGACACAATTTTAAAATAGTGTGATTCATAGGTATAGTCTTTCTACCTTTCCATTAACATGAGTCTATAATCTTGGTTTAAGAGTATTAAGTATATCAAAATATTTGAGGGAATGCTAAATGATATCATGGATAGGTGTTTCCTTCAATTGGGAATCTTTTCTATGGTTGGTTTCAAAGTATAATTCCACTTGAATACTTGGAAAATTTAATCCGCATTCAAGATTGCTCATTCTAAAATGCATTTAACATGAGATTGATCCAAATTTCTGCCTGGAATGGAAATTATATGTTTTGTTCTTTGCATGGCTCTTAGTAAAGCATGTAACATGATTCATGAAACTTCCTCTTACCTTGTTTAATAAGGAGATATCTACATCTTCCTAGGGATAACAAATCAAAGATTCTAGAATTTTTACGTGATGCATGGGCTCAGGATCGAAAAGTTGAATGGTCAATATGGATGTTGTATTCTAAGGTAGACATGCCTCACCATTATATAAACAATAAGAGTGATGAGTCTTCCAATCGTGGTGTACACAGACGAGTTTCCAGTTTGTGGAAGTTACCTGAAGAAGTAAGTGCTTGTATGTTCCTTCATATTCTTAGAATCATGCAAGTTGCTTTGAGAAAAGGAACATGGTGAAAATAAACAGATTTTGATGAAATAAACTTACAAGCATATATTTTGTCTCATAAATCATACAGCATTTTCAAACTGCAGCTACACGTGCCGAACTTCATCGAAAGAGCATTGACCAAATGAGGGTAATATATCAACTTGAATGTGTGACATTTACATATGGCCTATTAATGAAATATTGATAACTTTTTTTTTTTTTTTTTTTGCAGATTAACAACCGCTCAATTCAAGATATGCAGATATTTGGAGATCCCTTACGTACACCAATTGTGGTTGTTGAACACGTGATAAATGTACCCCTACGTTGTCCAAGTGAAAATTCAGTATCAAGACATATTGGGCATCTAGATACAGATAAATTACCAATTGGCCTCAGCACTGGTACTATAGGCAAGAAAATTGCACCACAAAGTAATGCTCGTCTGTTGAAGATTGTTGTCTTTGTGCATGGGTTTCAGGCATGTCTTGTGGATTTTATTGCAAAATCATACCTTGTTTTATGTTGTAGGACTAGGATTTGAGTTCGTTAGTTCTTTTAAGGGGGTCAAAAGTGTTTAGGTTTATCCACCAATTCAAGAGAGTTAATGGTAAGTCATATGCCATTAACTATTTGTAGCATTGTCCAAATGGACTATCCTGGCCTAAATCAGCAAACCAGGCTAAATAGACCAGGTAGGGCTTGCTTAACTTATAATCAAGCTGACAAATCAAAAACCCTATCCTAGTTTAAAATGGTTTGTGGTTTAATCAGTCATTGATTAAAAAAAAATTAGAAAATATTCTCGAGTCAATTCTGACCTTGGGTTAAACAAGCGAAAATCCTTGCTCATTAAACACTTGAAGTTAAGCATGTTTTACCCATTAACTGATTTGGTTTTCTAGTCCATTACTAGGTGAAGTTGATTTCACGGCTTGATTTCAAATATGAATGTATTAAATGAGTAAGTACTAGGTAGTATTATTTGATTCTCATAAAATTGACAATTGGCTTTAACGCCAATGATCTATCAACTATTTGACAATTTTTGTTGATAAAGAATGGTTGCATTAATAGCATTAGTCTTGTCAGAAATACTTAATATTTTGTTTATTTTGATCAATCATCTTGTAGTTTCTTTTTCTTAAAACCTAAAAATGTAATTCTTAAAACCATCTTTTATTTTGATCAAACCATCTTTTAGTTCCTGTTTCTTGATTTGTTTTCTTATTTTAATAGGTTTGATTTTATTGTTAGTGGGCATAGACCTAGGCTTGTACTTTTACTAGTACTAGTACTAGTACTTGATCTATTTAGTATAATTATAGTAGTAAAGAGTATTAATTGGAAAATGTAAACTCTGTTCAACATGATCAAGTTTATCAAATGTCTTGTATAAAACATTAACTTTAAAAACCTAAAGTTTAGTATTATTTATGAGAATGGGTTAAGGAGTTCAATTGTTACAGTTCAGGTCTGCCTAGTTATAGGTTCAGATAGTTTGCTTCTTCCATGGTTTTGGTTGATGCCCCACATAACTTAGTTTTGCTCTATCATTATTAGAAAAGTAAAAGGAATTGTGTGTTTAGCATACTCACAGTGGTCTTATTTATAATCAAGGTGTAATGATAATTAGTGAAATAAAATAACTGTATAATCCCTACAAATCTGCTAGGATACTATATCCCTGTTTACACTCAATGTAATCAATTAGCATCTAATCATATCTTTAACATTCCCCTTCAAGCTGAAACATATATGTCATATGTTCCGAGCTTGTTACAAGTATAATCAATGTGAGGTCCTTTGAGAGATTTTGTGAGCATATCTGTCAATTGATCATTAGAGTTGACAAAGTCAGTATTGTTGCAGCCATGTAATTTCACTTGTAGCAGCTGCCATGGTACGATACTCAACTTCAGCACTAGATCTGACAACTGTGTTTTGTTTCTTACTTCTTCATGAGATGAGATTGCCTCCAACAAGAACACAATAGCCCGAAGTAGATTGTCTATCGATGGTGATTCCTGCTCAATTTGCATCAAAGTAACAAAAAATTTTGGAATTACCTTTGTCTTCTTACAAAAGTCCGGGTCTGGGTGCTTTCTTGATATAATGAAGGATACGCTTAACAGCATTCGAATGAGTATCACAAGGGGCATTGAGGAATTGACTAAGGACACTTTAAATGAGATGTTTGGCCTAGTGACTGTGAGGTAATTAAGTCTTCCCACTAGTCTTTGATAACTCTCCAGGTCTTCCAAAGGTTCCCCTAACTTAGAAGAAGCTTAAGTATAGGATCCATAAGAGTGTCACTTGGACAACACTCGAGCATGCCAGTCTCAACAAGAATATCCAAAACATATTTTTGTTGGAAAATCACAATGCCAGCAGAAGATTGAGCAACCTCAATGCCTAAGAAATACTTGAGTGGTCCAAGATCTTTCATGTGAAACTGATTCTGGAGATGAGATTTGAGGTGGCAGATACCATCAGAGTCATCACCAATAATGACCATGTTGGCGACAAATACTACTAAATAAATGCTCAAGCAAGATGAAGAACGAAGGAAGAAGACTGAGTGATCAGCGTCACAACGGGTCATACCAAACTGAATCAAAGTCGAGCTAAAACGACCAAACCAGGCACGAGGAGACTGCTTCAAGCCATAAAGGGAGCGTTTAAGGTGACAAACAAGGTTGGGCACCACTAGCAGCTGTAAAGCCTGGAGGTTGATCCATTTAAACCTCTTCCTGTAATTCCCATGTAAAAAGGCATTTTTAATGTGTAATTGAAGTGGCCAATAATGAATAATAGCCATGGCAAGAAATAGACGGACAAAAGTAATCTTGGCAATAAGGGAAAAAGTATCCCTATAATGAAGACCAAATATCTGAGTGTAACCTTTAGCCACCAAATGAGCCTTGATCAATATGACTATTTGGGCCAACCTTTATTACACCCACCGATATCCCACAGTAGACTTTCTTGGAGGCAATTGGACCGGCACCCATGTGCCACTGGTCTATAAAGCAGCCATCTCACTGTAGACTTAGGAATAGACACGGAATCCAAAGAAGAGATAAAGGAAAAATAGGAGGGAGATAGGCAATTATACTAAAGAGTGCAAGTGGACCGGATACCTTTGCATATAGCAATGGAAGTGTCGGATAAGGAGATGCTGGTTGAAGGTTGTTTGGGGCAGGAGATGATGCTGGAGGATCCATAAATGCAATTACTGGTGAATTTCGTGACCTTCGTTGATAGACAATGAGAGGCGAGGATGGGGTTGGAGTAGTAACAATAGCTGGACTTGGGGCAATTGATTGCACTACTGGAGGTGGAAAACAAGGGGGAGTAACAGGAGCAGCCAGAGAAGCCTAATAGCCTGATGGATGACTGTGTCTAAGAAAAATGGAGTAGACTCAAAGAATGTGACATCTGCAGAGACAAGATATTTGTGAGTTTGTGGACAAAAACAACGATATCTTTTATGGAGACGGAAGTAACCAAGGAAGATGCATTTGGGTGACTTGGTAGAAAGTTTATCGTTTCCTAGAGTAAGATCATGAATAAAACAAGTACAATCAAAGACATGGGGAGGCATGGGGTAAGGGTCTTGTTGTGGGTAAAGGAAAGAGTATGGAGTGTGGTTGTGGAGGACATTGGAAGGCATGCAATTGATCAGGTGGCATGCAGTAAGGACTGCATCTCCCCAGAAACGAAGAGGAACATTATAATGGATATGAAAGGTATGGGCAATTTCAACAAGGTGATGGCTTTTGCATTTGGCAACTCCATTCTGTTGTGGAGTGTGAGCACAAGAGGTTTGATGGAGAATGCCCTGGGATGATAGGAAGGACTGAAATTAAGAAAATAGATATTCCCTCGCATTTTCCGTGCGCAAGATTTTCATTAATGACCCAAATTGATTTGTTATTTTATGTGAAAAATTTTGAAAGATGGGAAAAACATCAAATCGATTTTTCGTTAAAAAGACCTAAGTACATCAAGAAAGGTGATATAAAGACGAAAGTATGGAGAGACAAGACACAACTTCTCCAAACTGGGATGACTAAGGCGTTGATGAGTAAGATCGAAAGTAGTAGAGATACAGGCAACCGATGGTGAAAGGTGATATAATCCCCTAGAATCAAGTCATGCTCCAATCGTCCGTTCGGAATGTCAATCCTGAATAAAAACAGTTATTAAGAAGCAAGACAAAAAAGTGAAAGGAGCTAGTGAGTTTGCTAATGGAAATAAAATTGAAAGGAAACCAGGAACAAATAAGACACAATTTAAAGTGAGGTTAGGAACATGTTGTGTTTGACCAATGCCACGAACTTTAATTTTAAAACCATCGACGAGAGCAACAGAAGGCAAAGAATCAGTGAACGATAATCAAGAGAAAAGAGATGGGTTCCCATTCATGTGATCGGAAGCACCAGAGTTTATTATCCAAGGTCCAGGGGAGGAAGATTGGAAACAAAGGCTATCAATGAACCAGACTGAGCCGCAGCAGTAACAGGCGAAGAAGATCGTTGGCCTGAACGTAACCGAAGGAACTCTTCATAGTCATAGGCAGAGATAATGACATCCTCGGAGGAGGTACGATTGGTAGCTTGAGCAACATGGGCAGATTTGGGCTGGTTGCGAGACTGATCTTGAGCTTTAAAGCAACATTCAGCTTCAATATGACCATGTTTGTGGCAATAATGGCAACGGGACAAGAAGACTTGTTTCCATAACCGCCACCATGGCACAGAATCGGGGTAGACCAGCAAGAGCAAGTATCATGAAGAATTGATTACGCTGTTAATGAGAGCATTCCACCCAAGAAAATGACATCAAACTATTGTATTTCACAATCAAGTGGTCAAGCTTACCCAAATATGCCTGCATATCCATGTTGGCAAGTTTCGTTGACATGGTGATGATGACGCTGTAGAGGTGATGATCGTCATTAGAGTAGTTTCTGGACCTTGTGCCAAACATCATAACAAGTGGTAAAAGCCTGGTATGAAGGTTGAAGATTGGGTCCAATAGAGTACCAAAGGATGTTGCACATGGAGGCATTAATTTGCTGCCATTGGGCGTAGTCAATGAGGGGAATCTTAGAAGCGTAAGAGGGAAAGCGATGGAAGAGTCTATAGAAGAACAAAAAGGGAATACTACTATGTATCTGTATTGTATTATAATAAAACTCAAAACTGTAACACAGATATATACACACTAATCACAATATTGGCTATGAGTCTATGTACATTGGGCCTGGCCCGTTGTTGAATTATTTAAGCTTTTTCTTAATTCTATAAAATCTGTGAGTATTCAATGGTTTTGTCATAATATCAACTAGTTGCTCCTTTGTTCCACAATGCTCCAGTCTAAGCTTATTCTTTCTGACTTGTTCCATGATGAAATGGAACTTTGTTTCAATATGTTTGCTATTTCCATGAAGAGTTGGATTTCTCGTCAAGCTGATTGCAGATTTGTTGTCAATCTTTAGTGTCATAGCTTTCTCAGGCCTATCA
Source organism: Hylodesmum podocarpum (assembly GCA_026586105.1). NCBI lineage: Eukaryota > Viridiplantae > Streptophyta > Magnoliopsida > Fabales > Fabaceae > Hylodesmum > Hylodesmum podocarpum. The sequence goes on from JALJEV010000623.1 coordinate 7,141,294, forward strand.
ATTATTTGATTCATCAAACTCTCAAGCAAAGTGTTTGGCAGGCTGTACAAGAGACAGGAAAAGAGTGTTACTACAGGCTATAGTTTAGAACGCCAAGAGATTGGTGATTTTCCCATTAAAAACACATAACCTGTGGTGCTTTTGTATTCATCTTTATCTCCAGCCCAATCTGAATCTAAATATCCCAATAATTTTCTTTCATTCTAATCTGCAGCCTTAAGTAGCAGGATGCCATAGTCAATTGTTCCTTTATTGTACCTTAAAACTGTAAAGTGAGATGCCTTTAGTTTCTCCATGAATCTGTTTAGTAGACCTACACTAAAGCAAATGTGTGGTCTATTGCAACAAAGGTATCTCATACAACCAACCATTTGCCTATAAAGTGTAGCATTCACATGCATTTCATCTTCACCCTTGTCAAGTTTAAGGTTTGGTTCAACAGGTGTTGCTGCTGCATTACAGTCACCTAATTTGAATTTTTCTAACATCTCTCAAGCATATTTACTTTGATGCAGCAAAATGTCCTTCTTACTTTCATTGAATTCCATACCAAGGAAGTAAAATAGATAGCTTCCCAAGATCAGATATTTCAAATTGATCTTTCATCCTTTTGTTAAAATTTTCAATAACTCATTGCTACAGTCAATAAAAGGTCATCAACATATAAGCACACTATAAACATTTCACCATTCTTAATTTTGCAGTAAATTACATATTCTTCTTCACACTTGGTGAAGCCTTGCTGCACAAGAAAGTTGTCAATTTTATTGTTCCAAGCTCTTGGAGCTTGTTTAAGACCATACAATGCGTTATTTAGTCTGAGAACTTTATCTTCCTTTCCAACAACAATGAAACCTGGTGGGTGCATCACATATACTTCCTCTTTCAATTCACCGTTCAAGAAAGCAGATTTAACATCCATTTGGTGCATTCCCTAGCCTTTGTAGCTTGCAAGAGCCACAACAGTTCACACAGTCTCCATTCTAGCAACAACACTTCTCTTTGTAGAAAGCCTTTTGCCATGAGTCTAGCCTTATACCTTGTTATTGTTTCATCTGCTTCAACTTTGTCTTATATACCCACTTAACATCAATTGGTCATGGGATATCAAATAACTCTTCTTCTTAATTGCAAGTATTTCTTCTTTCATTGCTTTAAACCACCTTGGATCTCGAATTGCATCTTCAAAACACACTGGCTCAGGTTCTATTTTAGCATACAAGGCCATATGAACAAGATCATTCTCATCTTCCGTTTCTTCGTTTAGTTCTCCACCTGAAGTCACTACATTATCAGAAATTATCATTCTTGTAGATATACTTCTTCTGCCTGTTACTTGTTCACTCTTTTTTTTTGTTACAAGGCACTGTTTCTGGTATCCAATCAACATTATCATTTGTATCTTCTCATGACAACTCTAATCTGCTCTTTACATTTCTTTCACTTGAGTTCCAAGTCAAGGATGCATTCTCATCTATTATCACATCCCTACTTAATCTTCTTTGAGGTAGGGTTATACAACTTATATGCTCCTGTTGAATAATATCCAACCAAAATCAATTTCATGCTCTTTTCATCAAGCTTTTTCTTCTCTCCTTAGGGATATGTTTCCAACAAATTGATCCAAACACTTTTAGATGCTTCGTACTAGGCTTCTTCTCTGACCACACCTCTTCAAGTGTTTTATCTTTAATTCTTTTGGTTCGAAGGTTAAGCTGTAGTGGCAACAACTTCACCCTAAAAAGAATGTGGCAACCTTTTGTTCTTTATCATGCTCCTGACCATGGTTTTATTTCTTCTTTCAACAACACCATTATGTTGTGGTGTATAAGGAGCCACAATCTCATGTATAATACCTTTTCTTTTACAGATATTTAGAAATTCTCCGTTATTATATTCTCCACCACCATCTGATCTTGGAGTCTTAATAACTTTGTCACTTCGTTTTCCTACTAGTTTCTTAAATTCAACAAAGCAATCAAATACTTTTGATTTTCTACTAATCATATAGAGCCATATTCTTTTACTGAAATCATCAATAAAGGTAAGGAAAAACTTGTTGCCTCCAAGTGAAGCTTCTGCAAATGGTCCATATACAGTTGTATAAATCACCTCCAATGTATCCTTACTTCTGGTCTCTAAATGCACTTTGAATAGATTTCTTGCTTTTTTCCAAGCATGCAACTTTCATAAGTTTCTACACCCTTTTAAATTTGAGGCTGTACCATTTGCTTACTTGATAATTGGTTCAAGCTCCTAAAGTTTAGATGACCAAATCAAAGGTACCATAGCCAGTTGACATTTGAAACTACAGTTGCATAACAAATGTGATCGGGCACTGAGATATCAACTCTGAAGGTTCTATTGTTGCTGAGAAGAGCCTTCAAAATTGGCATGCTGTTTTTATCAAGAATTATCAACACTAGATCCTTCCAATCAATCTTGTAACCTTTTTCTAGGAGCTGATCAAAACAAAACAGATTGTGTCTCATGGTAGGAATGTACAAAACTTATGAAATGATCGCAACTTCACCATCTTTTCTTTTGATCAAGATTTTCCCTTTTCCTTCATACTGCACAGTGGAATTGTCAGCAAAGTTCACTTTTGTCTTGAAGCTCTCATTCAGTTCAATGAATCAACTTTTTTTTTTAAAAGACATGTGGTTTGAACAACTTGTGTCTAAGTACTAGCATTCACCGAAAGTTCTTCCTAGCTTTGTAGTAGTCACCATTAATAAAACCTCATCCTCAGAGTCTTCCTTCTGAGCTACATTAGCTTCCTTTTCCTTGCAACTTGCTTTATGCCAACAATCAACTGCATAATGGTCAAATTTTTTGCAATTATAGCATTATACATGACTCTTATCATAGCTAGAACCTAATCTTGATCTACTACCTCTCCATTGTGAATTTCCAGCTCTTCTTCCTCCTTGCCACTGAAAATAATTGCCACGACCTCCTTTCCACTGCAAGTTATTGCCATATTGGCCACTTCTTTCAGAATTTTCACCACAACCTCCATTACGGTCTTCTCCTCGAAAGCCTCTTCCACGACTTTTTTTATTGAATTTCCTTCTTTCACCATTATTCTTCTTCGTTTGTTTTGCCCACAAGACTTGTTCTAAGGTTGTCTTCTGGCCATCTCTCGCATGTAGCTCTTCTAACTTCAAGGAATCCAAGTTCTTTGATTCTTCAATTGCAATACAGATCATGTCAAATCTTGAATCAAGAGTGCGCAACACTTTTTCAATGACAATACATTGCTTTAATTCCTCTCCACACGACTTCATCAAATTTGTAAGAGAAAGTAAACATGTAAAGTATTCTTGAATCGTTTCTTGAGCCCCATCTGCTATAGCTCATATTGATAACGCAAGGTAATTGGATCGTCTTCAACTGCTCCACTCCGGCATAACTCTAGGCCAAAATATCTCAAGCCTTCGTCGTTGTTGGCCGAATCTTCTTGAAATTCCCTTCATCAACACATTGATGAATGTAAAAAAGGGCTTTGTAGTCACAAGGTTTGTAATGCGATGTGTGGCTTGCTGTGCATCAATCAGATTTGTAATGAGTTGTGTAGCCGCTCAGAACAATGTTAAGAACCTCCTGAGAACCAAAGATCGCCTTCAACTTAATGCACCAAACATCATAGCTTGCTATCCAACATTGGCATATTTCCAAGCGAGGTTCCGCTATTTCCATTCCCCATTCTTGATTATCGTCCCTAATCTTAAAGCTCTTTGATACCATTGTAAGAGGCAAGTGATGGAAGAGTGATGCACGCGGGCTGCGAGTGGTAATTTATACCTCCTGCACACGCTAGTTATGGCAAGTATACCACAATCATCAACTAATAAGTATTTAAGAATAAGGTTGTCGATTCCAAGAGAATAAGAAATCTTGGATTTATTATAATTAATTCTACTATTTTAAAGGTTTTTGAGAGCAATTGTTAAGAGAAAATGTACTTTATAAAAGACATGATTGGGATCTCGATTTCACCACTAATTAGCCTAATATTCTCCTCTCTGTTATTCAAATTATATTCTTAGTTAGATCGGATTCTTACCTCATAACTGACCCTTTTAGGATCACCTACACCGCCTAGATTAACCCGATTAATTAATCTCTTAAATTAAACTAAGTTAATTAGGGTTTTAGTTCTGTGAATCCAGTGATAACGGTTAGGTTATGTCCACATTACCGTAGTAATGATTATTTCTCCAGGACCACCTAAGTTTCTTTTCTCAAAGTTCCCTTAGGTTTACGATAAAGTTAACAAATAGCATTAAGCATAGAAGAAATAAGCGCTCAATCATATACGGTATAACATCGACAATTATATTAAAAATAATTAGGATTACATCGTTCCCTCAGTCAAATAGAAATTTAGTTCATGCTAATAGGGAAAAACACAAAAGAATAACAAGAAAGAGAGTACAGGTGATTGAATTCTAAAGAAGCGGAGTGATCCTTGCGTCTCCTAGGCTTGGGGTTGAACTCCGAATGTCGCCTGAACTGAGAGTAGTTCTAATTTCCATGCAGAAAAAGATCAATTTGCTGATAGTGAAAGATGAATAAATAGCCTCTTGATGGATTTGGGCTTTTCGCGAACCTAACTCGCGCGAGCTTCTTAGCAAGTCGCGCGAGTTGAGATTTCAGAGAGCAAACGTGGTCTTCAAGCAAGGTTAACTCACGCGAGCTGTGTAGTAAGTCGCACGAGTTGAGGTTACAAAGAGCAATCTTGGGCTGGAAGCTATATCAACTCGTGTGAGCTCATAGGTAAGTCAAGCAAGCTAAGTTGACCAAGACAAATGGTCCACCATTGGAGCTCCAATTCGTGCGAGGTGTGTTCATCTGCACGTTTTCTTCTGTTTTTGGCTATTTTTAACCATGAAACACTTAAACAAACCATCAACAAGTCCTAACACAAAATATTATGAATTAAAGCATTTAGTGGTTGTTTTAGCTTGCTTAAGAGTGTTTAATGGACAATTTATGCAGTAAAAAGAGTATAAAAATAACTCACTTTTTTGAGTTATCAAAGAGTATATAGAAGAACAAAAAGGAAATACTACTGTGTATTGTTATAAAACTCAAAACTGTAACAGAGATATATACACTAATCACAATATTGGTTATAGGTCTATGTACATTGGGCCTGGCCCATTGCTGAATTATTTTAATAAGAAGCGGTTTCGATGAGATGGTTGGCACAACCTTAGCCTTGAAATCATAGCTTGACAGCAGCAGCCTGCTTGGTGTAGTTGGATGACCTAGTGAGTTTTTCACATGGGATGAGGGGTACAATAGTGAAAGTGGCAGCAGACGAAGCCACGAGAGAAAGTATAGGACAGCACTAGAAAGTCGTCAAAGCAGAACCGATACAATGGCCATAAGGTGGATGTGCGTGGGGCCACGTGTGGGGGACGGCAGTAGAGGACGGTGGGGCACGATGGTGGGCGGCGTCCCGAGATTGAAACCCTAATATGATACAATATAGAAGTAAAAGGAATTACATGTTTAGCATACATACACTGGTCTTATATATAATTATTTGTAATCAGGGTGTACATGATAATTAGATAAACAAAATAACTGTATAATCCCTACAAATTTGCTAAGATATTTTATATCCATATTTACACTCAATGTAATCAATTAGCATCTAATCATGTCTTTAACAATTATTATTATTATTATTTTTGGTGAGTTCTACAAGTGATAGATAGAATTTTCGGTGCCAACATAGTTGGGATTGGGAATTCTATTATGATGCCTCTGCATGCCTTCCATCTTTTATAAAAAATAAAATGAGGATAGGTAACTCTTGGTCTTTTTATGATTACTGAATTTGTTTTTTCAAATAAAAAATAATAATTAAAATAAATCTGTTATGTTTACCCAAACTTTATCTCTCAAACATGTACTGAACAAGAAAAGAAAGCTAGTTTTTGTGGAACAGTTTCACTGGCATAAACTGAGACCAGATAGAATAATGCTATGTTGTTTGCAAATACTTGATTTGTTTACTCTCCATTTTTTAAAAGATGATAAAATTGAAAACATAGAATGCAGTATATCATAGACATAATATAACACGTATATCACTTTCATTTGAGAGCTGCGTCCTAACTGCAAAGCAGTATTGATGGACTAAATCCATATTTTTGTTCAGCAATTGGTTAAAAAGTTGATTCAATGCTTATTCTTTGTCATGTTAAATGTTTTAGGGGCATCATTTAGATCTACGACTTGTACGGAATCAATGGGTTTTGATAGATCCCAAAGTAGAAATTCTGATGTCTGAGGCAAATGAAGATAAAACATTTGGAGACTTCAGAGAGATGGGACATAGGCTAGCTAAGGAAGTTATTGCTTTTCTTAAAATCAAAATGGACAAAGCATCAAGATTTGGGCATTTGGAAGATATTAGGCTAAGTTTTGTTGGACATTCTATTGGTAATCTCATTATAAGAACAGCCATAGCAGGTAGGTCATAATTGTAGAAGCAATGTTGTCCATTGTTTTGACATTGGTGATAAGTTTTATACTGTGTTTGCAGATAGCATAATGGAGCCATTTTTAAGACACCTATATACATATGTTTCAGTATCTGGTCCGCACTTAGGTTATCTCTATAGTTCAAACTCATTGTTTAATTCTGGATTGTGGTTTTTGAAGAAGCTAACAGGCACACAATGCATTCATCAACTCACTTTTGCGGATGATCCAGATTTCCAAAATACATTTATCTATAAACTGTCTAAGGTAGGAAGTGTATCTAATAAAGATTGGAAATTTGGTACAAAGTGAGATAGGCGTGATCTCATAGTCTTGCTTGAATAACTTATTGTGGGATGTGATTTTAGCCAACCATACTGACATGTTATAAGCACTTATTATTTTGATTTGGCATGCCAATCTTGATATCAAATTGGATTGAATATTAAGTATTTTTCTCTTAAAATTTATTTTTTTCGAAAATAACAACTCATAAGTATTGTTGATATTATCCTTAAACTCTGGCATGCCTGATTTGCATTTTGAATCCTTTGAAGCATAGTGGTGCTTTCCGGAGAAATGCATTCTGTAAAATGTCATCAACAGTACAATATTAGGTTGTTTTATTCTATCTTTTCCTTTTCCAAGTGAATGCCCTGTTATTTTAGGGGTAACATGAATATGAACCCTCAAATTTCAATTGTTATTTTAGGGGTAACATGAATATGAACCCTCAAATTTCAATTGGCATTCAGGCATGTATCTTTGACAGATGTGTCAGCACATATTGACTATCTTTTGTATGAAAAGTTCAACCTAAAGTTAATGGTGAAGAAAATACAAGGGCAAGGATTGTAGTGAAGATGAATTGGATAATAAGAAATGAAAGGAAGCAGCTAATAAATTTTCACTAGGTTACGGGAAGTGGATTCCTAAAATTGAATACTACATGAATCATTTATGTATACTATATGAAATTATTTATTTTGATGAGGTTCTAATAGAATTCTTTCCCTTTCCCCCTTTTTTCAGCACAAGACCCTAGAACATTTTAGGAATATAATTCTACTATCTTCCCCTCAGGTATTGCCTTCACTTCTTTATTCTTAGCATCATCTTTAGAAACATTATCTATTGTTATATTTAGCATCAACATGGTGTAATGAGTCTTGTGTAAAGTTGGATAATATTTGTGGATCTTAAGCATATTAATTAATAATTTACATGAGAAGAATGCTCTTATGTTGCATACTTAAGTAACTTAAGTATATGTTACAGTCGCGTGTTCTTTGTGGATCTGAATCCACGCTGCTTACAAACAAGTTTCTGAAGTATTTTTCGTTACCATTTCATTATCTGACAGATGAACTTGATTCTTTTGAAAGCACTAAGATTTTTAAGCTTGGGGCATGCATTTTATAGTCCTTAATTAAATCCAATGAAATGTTAAAATTTGTAACATAGAGTATAGTAAAACATTTTGCTACCTCAAATTATCTATCCTAATGACACATTTGCTTTTTATTAAAATTTCTTGGTTTGGTGTTAACTGATACAATATTCTTTTAGGATGGTTATGTGCCTTATCATTCTGCTAGAATTGAATCATGCCAGGCTGCTTCACGTGACACTTCAAAGAAGGGTAAACTGTTCCTGGAGATGTTGAATGCTTGTTTGGACCAAATCCGTTTCAACTCCACAGAACGTCGAGTCTTCATGCGTTGTGATGTCAACTTTGATACATCCTCACAAGGCAAGAATCTAGACTCTATAATCGGTCGGGCTGCGCATATTGAATTTTTGGATTCTGACATTTTCGCCAAGTTTGTAATGTGGTCATTCCCAGACCTTTTCCGATAGCAGTTGCTGTTGATTTGCCTTCTCTGCATTTTGAACCCTTTAGGCATAACCTTTCACCTTTGTATTAGCTTTAGAGGCCAACAATACTTAGATTTCAGTGACATGGTGTTCAAAGAATGAGTTACACTTAGCACTAAAGAGGAGCATGTAAACGTCTGAGTTGTATATTTATTTGCCTTCAAGACGTTTATTGGGACACAATTGTATGCATATTTTTAGGAAGGCTCAAGTACAGATTGATGTAATTATTTGGTTCGTAAGATCAAGCATGTTGTCACATTTTTTTACATAAAATCTTCTTAACCTTTTTTTTTCCTATTCAGATAATTGGAATTTTAAGACAAATTTAAGATAGAAGATATTTAAATGGTTCATGGGTCAATTTTGATGAAATTTGAAAGTTAAAGCACGAGTCATGAAATTGTCACTTTACTTCATGCTCTTCAACCCATCTCCTAACTCATAAATTACATATTGGCAAAACCTAATTGTTCTTTTTTCTTTGTTGCATTTTTAACTACTCTCTCCATATTTATTTGACATACTTAAACATTCATCTAACAATCTTAACTTTATTCACTTAACATTCTTGCCCTTTGTTTTAATAGAATGAAGACGGGGAAAAAGAAAAGAAGTATATAATACGAAAGCTGAATTTTTGGTGATATGTCTCCGAACATATCAATGTATGTTGCATAAAGAAATATAATTGAAGAGTCATTTCAAATTTCTGTACCTTATTTATCTATTTATTTTGTAAATTCTCATATTCTACTAACTCTTGCTAATAAAGAAATATGTCTTTATTAATCTTAACCCAATTTAATCCTCAATTTTTTTTAAAAAATAAATAAATTAACAAATTTTTCTTAAAAAGATAATAAATTACATTAAGTGATTTCCTTCAAGCATAGGTATTTGACCAGATAAAGCAGTTTAGATTTTACAGTGACCTTGTCAGTTGTGATTGTTTCGTGTTTATCCAAATCTGTTATTATCCAATCCACAATCAACGTTGCAAAACTCGTTTACGAATAATAATTACAATGCGGCCACTTTCTCTTTAAAGTCTCGAAGTTCAGCAGTGAAGTGAGTGTGTTGTGAATCATTCCAATGGCTGAATTATCTCTTCCTAGCGACTCCTACTTCCTCGGATTCGACAGTTCCACCCAGTAAGTTCAATTCCCACAATTGCATCGTCATTTCTCACTTCCATTTTCATGGTTTAGAGATTAAAGTTTCAATTTTTATTCGTTTTGAAGGTCTTTAAAGGCCACAGTGTTGGACTCAAACCTCAACATCGTAGCCTCAGAGCTTGTTCATTTCGATTCAGACTTGCCCCATTACAAAACCAAAGATGGGGTATACAGAGACCCTTCTGGTAATGGAAGAATTGTTTCACCCACGTTGATGTGGGTGGAAGCACTTGACCTAATGCTTCAAAAGCTAAAAAAATCAAATTTTGATTTTTCCAAGGTTGCTGCGGTTTCTGGCAGTGGTCAACAGCATGGTAGTGTGTATTGGAAGAATGGTAGTTCTAATTTATTGTCATCATTGGATCCTAAGAGGCCATTGTTGGATCAGCTTGAAAATGCTTTTTCCATTAAGGAATCCCCAATTTGGATGGATTGTAGCACCACTGCTGAGTGTAGGGCTATTGAGAAAGCTTGTGGAGGAGCCTTGGAATTGGCTCGAATCACGGGATCACGTGCTTATGAGAGGTTTACTGGCCCTCAGATTAAGAAAATATTTGATACTCAGCCAGAAGTTTATGGCAGCACTGAAAGGATCTCACTTGTTAGCTCCTTCATGGCGTCTCTTTTCGCTGGTGGTTATGCTGCCATTGATCATTCTGATGGTGGAGGCATGAATTTAATGGACATAAAGGAAAAAGCATGGTCTAAAGTAGCACTTGAGGTTGATAATGCTATTGTTGATTTTCCCTTAACTCATGTTGAATTGGATTTTGATGTGCCTCCAAGTGTGGATAGGGATTTAGTGACTTATTATTTTGAAGTTATTGTTTAACCAATGTATGTGGATTCTAATGGTGGTTGCAGGCAACTGCCCCTGGTTTGGAGTCAAAACTTGGAAAGTTAGCACCTTCGTATGCTGTTGCTGGAAATATTGCTCCATATTTTGTAGAGAGGTTTGTTGGACATTTTTTTAAACTTGTTTCTCTTTTGGAATATGAGAAAAATTAAGACAGTTTGTTATATGCTAGTTTACTATCTGCAATGCTATCAATTTCCAATGGATTTTATAGTTCACCAATTAGATTCACAACAAATCAGTACGCAGGTACACACTAAAATAGAACTTAGAGAGCCAAATGTTATATGCTGGAGTTGATGTTTATTTGTACAGTGAGAAATTTGCATACTTTGAAATTTGAAATAATTATCTCCATCTTAGGTATCAAATTTTTTTGAAATATAATTTTGTATAATCTGCATTAAGTACCGACAAGTGTTTTATTATAAGGATATAATATTTCTCCACAACCACTTGCTGGCCAAAACATTCTATGTTATTGATATAATATTGAACATATTGAATGTCTAGGGAATTTTTTGTTTATATTCCTACAAAAAACTGTTATGGTTCTCTATTCACTTATTTGCTGCATGAATTGCATCAAGATACGTATATTGATGACTGATTTTTATTTATTTTTGTGTTAGGTATAACTTCAACAAGAACTGCTTGGCTGTTAATTGGTCAGGAGACAATCCTAATAGTGTGGCAGGTGCCATAATTCTTCATTGACATATTCTTCCACTTATCTCTTATTTTGTATATTCTTTCTAGTGGAAATTTAAATTAAGAATTCCCCCTCCTTGCTACCATATTTATCCAAAAAATATTAATGTTGTACATATTTTCCCTGCTTACCTAATTAACCATTTTTTATCTGCAGGGTTGACCCTAAATATTCCAGGAGATCTCGCCATCAGCCTTGGCACTAGTGACACTGTAGGTTAAGATACATAGTGTTAACTTTGTTGGGTGTGTCCAAATTTCATGGTGAAAAACCTTGTTGGTCTGTCCAATGGAAGAATAGTAACTATTTTATAATTAAATCACATTTTATGCTCTCCATTCTTGTAACTCATTCTGGCTTATCTCTCAGGTATTTATGATCACTAAAGAGCCTAATCCAGGATTAGAAGGACATGTCTTCCCTAATCCAGTTGATGCAGAAGGTTACATGGTAATGTTGGTATACAAAAATGGGTCTCTTACCCGAGAAGGTACTGTTGTTGTGACTCTTTGTCTGGTACATATTTAATATACTGTTTGTTTGTTTATAAAGCCATATAAATGGTTCTCTTAGTTTCTAACTCTGTACACTGAAATGTCAGATGTCCGCAACCGTTGTGCAGAGAAATCTTGGGATGTTTTCAATAAGTTTCTGCAGCAAACACAACCTTTAAATGGTGGGTATCACAAACTCTTTGTATGTTATCCATTCTCCTTTCTCACAATATTTTTGTTAATAGGTGGAAAGTTAGGTTTCTACTACAAGGAGCATGAAATTCTACCTCCTCTTCCAGGTGGCTGTTTAACTTTTTCACCGATGAAGTACTTGTACAATAAGTTGATTTTGCCTCAAGAAGTTACTAAATACTAACTAATTTGTCATGGTCTCAGTTGGTTTCCACCGCTATGTTATAGAAAATTTCTCAGACACACTGGAAGGACTGAAGGAACGGGAAGTGAGGGAGTTTGATCCTCCATCTGAGGTTAGGAATGGCAATTTCTTGGGGTCCTTGAAGTCCTGAATAAAAATATTTCGATTGAGCAATAAGTTAAATTACAGGTACGAGCATTAATTGAGGGTCAATTTCTATCGATGCGAGCTCATGCCGAAAGATTTGGAATGCCTTCTCCACCAAAGAGAATTATAGCCACTGGTGGAGCATCAGCAAATCAATGCATCCTTAGCTCAATAGCTTCAATTTTTGGCTGTGATGTCTATACAGTTCAAAGACCTGGTAAGCAAAAATTGGCAACCTCAACACTAGACACACTCTTAATGATGTGAAAGTTCATTTGACTCAATAGCATTTAGATAGCTCAGAATGCTGCCCTGTCTCTTTTGTAGATTCCTATGATGAAATATGAACAAAAGTGTGTGGTTTTCTAATATCAAATTATGATCTAAGTTATTGAGTTTGAAGTTTATACTACATTGAGTTGAAAATTAAAAGAGGATTGTGTCAGGATCCAATTGTAAGAGTATGGGACTTAGTCTTACGTTGAAAATATGGGATTATAGTGTATGCTATATACAAGGCCTTAAGCTCTCCAACTACGAATGCTAACTTTTGTGGTGTGATTCTCCTAAGGTTCTTATAATCTTTTCAAATAGTTTGTGTTTTTCCTTTTTCCTAAACACGTATGTTCATATTTTTGTTGTAAATCCTTTTTTTTTTAATTCATAAAATTATGATTTTGCTGTTACCATTGTTTTTAAGTGATAACTAAACTAAATAAAAAATCCTTCAACTTGGTAACAGATTCAGCTTCACTTGGAGCTGCACTGAGAGCTGCTCATGGTTGGGTCTGCAACAAGAAGGGTGGATTTTTACCCATATCTGATATGTACAAAGACAAATTGGACAAAACATCTTTGAGCTGCAAACTTGCAGTGAATGCTGGAGATCAGGAGCTGTTTTCCAAGTATGCTTCAATCATGAAAAAGAGAATTGATATTGAGAATCAGCTCCTCCAAAAGCATGGACGCTGTTGAAACTATCTGTAATTTGTTACTTTCCTCTTATTCTTACTTGCAGTTGCCTGTGAATAGAATAAAGTCATTTCAGAAGTTTAAACATTGCTTTCAAATCTGAAAGTTCAAATAAAAAAATCTTTCACCTCTAACTCAATTTTAGTACCTTTGATGGAGCTTCTTGAAGCCGTATGTATGACTTTAAAAATCCTTGAAAACGTAAAAGTTATAGTTCATATCGATTATAACTCGGCCCAAACAATAAGCGATTCCTTCCAACATTATTTCTCTAGTTATTGAGAAGTTTCGTTCAAAATTAAAACACTCGATCACACTTTTTTTTTTTTTTTTCATTTCTGAATTGCATATATTTATTCTGTGTATAGCTTTTAGTATTTGATAATAGCTTATTTTAATTAGTTTCCTACCAACCTGTTCTCTTGCCACCTCAAGATGGAACCAGAGGAAATAGGGTCCACACTTCTTCAGACCTGAGAGACTTGCAACAAACATTATTCTATATAGATCTTACTCATTTCTCTCTACCTAGTAGAATTTTCCTGGCAGAATGAACAACCATTTTAATATATTCCTGTTAAGTATAATGGATAATTGATTCTACAGGAAAAATCATAGTTTATTGTTAGATTAATAAACTTAATTCACGTTTTCAAAAAAATCCAATCACACACAAACGGTCATTAACATAATTTTTAGAGAAATCAACACTAAAAAATATGTATAGAATTGCTACCTATGTTTTAAGAAAACATTGGAAAACAAAAGGATGATATGCAAGACCCTAAAAGTAGGCTCGGGAGTTAATTAAGTGCAGGAAAATATTAGCAGTTCATAACATTTACCGGAAAGGATGGTTATCTTTAGTGTATAAATATAAAACATGATCTTAAGATATTATCTTTACCAGATGAATTGACAATATGAATCATTACTACGAAGTAATTAATAAATATGTTGGACAAATTGAAAGATATTACAAAATCACCTTTATAAAACTTTGTAAAGTAATGCTAATGGGTTGGACCTTCAACAAATTAAAAAGTTTGTATTTTTTTTATTTTTTTGGAATAAATTCTTTGAAACAAAAGAATTGATCGATTGATGGATGTCGGATACATCAAATGGGAACGTGCCCTATCTTATAGAAGTGTAACAAAACAAGTCGCAATGCCATAATAATAAATCATTTAATACAACACAAAGTATAAAATAAATGTGCATTAAACTGTAAACGAGTAGTATAAAAATAAAAGAAAAGTGAGATGTATACTTAGTGATCTAGCAAGTGAAAATTAAATTCGTCAAAAATGTTATAAAACACATACCGTGATACAATTAAAAGAGATAATTATACAAACTGAATTTAATAAATACTAAGACAAACTATCCATTCTAATAAAATAAACAAAGAAAAATAACTAATTAAATGAAAACCTAAGTAAATAATTAAATAGATTAAATAGTCAACTATACTAAGAACTGTAAATAATTAAATAGATTAAAATAAAACAAACAAAGCATCTAGCTAAACAAAAGAATAATTATCGATAAAGTTAACAATTAAATAAATAAAAAAAATTAAATTTTTTTAGAAATGTCCAAATTTGACTATAACTATTAGTCAGTCGACAATTAACTTAAATTTAACTTGTTGACAAGGCTTGTTAATTAAGTTTACTGACTGTACAATGAATGAAAGATTATTATTTTATTTTTTATTATATATTTTTATTGATCGAATCCGCTTGGATCGACTTGACTCTTGCCAAACGAGCACTTAACATAGGCACACAAATGGCGCTCTGGAGGAAGATACGCCACATCCTCTCTCGGTTCTATCTCTCTTCTTCCTCTGCTAACTTAATATATATTTTATATATATGTCAAATATATATAAAAAATACATAAATTAATATCTATACCCTAAAAAATTAATACGTTGAATATAAAAAACATAACTGGGTCTAATTATTTTTTAAGAATTGCGCGTATCTAATTTGAAATTAAACCTATAGTTGACTTCAAATAATAAACCCCATTTAAAGATGTATCACCAAACGAGATAGAAAAGGTGAAATGATACAGAAACTTGTGTGCTATACAAGAGCACGTAAGAATTAAAGCAACATTGAACAACCAAACATAAAAACTTCATCGCAAAGAAACAGAAAAAGTACACATCAAACACAACATCATATCAGACAATTTTTTCCCATTCTAATAATCATCATCCCCATCAACATCATCTCCTTCACCAGACTCGGCACCAACCTCCTCATAATCCTTCTCCAATGCAGCAAGGTCCTCACGAGCCTCAGAGAACTCACCCTCTTCCATGCCCTCACCCACATACCAGTGCACGAAGGCCCTCTTAGCATACATAAGATCAAACTTATGATCAATCCTTGAGAACACTTCAGCAACACTAGTAGAGTTAGAAATCATGCACACAGCCCTCTGAACCTTTGCAAGATCCCCTCCAGGAACAACTGTAGGAGGCTGATAATTGATACCGCATTTGAACCCAGTGGGACACCAATCCACAAACTGAATCGTTCTCTTGGTCTTAATTGTGGCCACTGCAGCATTCACATCCTTTGGCACAACATCACCACGATACATCAAACAACACGCCATGTACTTTCCATGACGAGGGTCACACTTAGCCATCATGGAAGATGGCTCAAAAGCACTGTTGGTGATTTCAGCAACAGAGAGTTGCTCATGATATGCTTTCTCAGCAGATATCACTGGTGCATACGATGAAAGCATGAAGTGGATCCTAGGGTAAGGAACCAAGTTCGTTTGAAACTCAGTCACATCCACGTTCAATGCTCCGTCAAACCTCAACGAGGCAGTGAGGGATGAAATCACCTGCAAATTTTCACATTCAAAAAAATTCAATTAACATTTTACATTAAACCAAACTCCAAATCCCAAACAGATTCAGTTCAATTGCATTTACACACAATCACAACTCAGATCTAGAATATATATTATAACGCAAATCTCATTGTATCCGTTAGATCTCAAAGGTGAGTTTTAATTCGATTTATCGATATAAATAAAACAAGAGCTATCCGATTTTCATGTGAAAATTCTGAACAATTGACTACGCAAATGAATTGAGAAAAAGTTGACCGCATGAAATCTAGATTCATTCGAATTCGGATGAGAAGTCAACAATTAAAAACCGTCAAACGAAGACAACGATTGAAATTAATTTTATTAATCGAATTCAAAAAAAATCTGATTCGCCCTAAGTTTATGCAACGGTAACAAACAACGCGTTGGAAAGTAAGATCGAAATGGACGAAGATATTTATACCTGAGAAACGAGACGGTTAAGATTGGTGTAAGTAGGACGTTCGATGTCAAGTGAGCGTCTGCAAATATCGTAGATCGCTTCGTTGTCGAGAAGCACCGCAACGTCGGTGTGTTCAAGAAGAGAATGCGTTGAGAGCACGCTGTTATATGGCTCAACCACCGAGGTCGAAACCTGAGGAGAAGGATAAACGGTGAAACCGAGCTTTGACTTTTTACCATAGTCAACGGAGAGACGCTCCAAGAGAAGAGATCCCAAACCGGAACCGGTTCCGCCACCGACGGCGTTGAAGACCAGAAAACCCTGCAGACCGGTGCAGTTATCAGCGAGCTTTCGGATCCTATCGAGGCAGAGATCCACGATCTCTTTTCCGATGGTGTAGTGGCCACGCGCGAAGTTGTTCGCGGCGTCTTCCTTGCCGCTGATGAGTTGCTCCGGGTGGAAGAGTTGACGGTACGCGCCTGTGCGAACCTCGTCGATCACTGTGGGTTCGAGATCCACGAAGACGGCGCGTGGAACGTGTTTTCCGGCGCCGGTCTCGCTGAAGAAAGTGTTGAAGGCGTCGTCGCCTCCGCCAACGGTTTTGTCACTCGGCATCTGTCCATCGGGCTGAAAACAAGAAAATAAAAATAATCAAACCAAAAGCCAGACACAAGCCCAAGCCCAGGCCCAAGCCCGTAGAGAGTCGTTTGAAACGTTTTTCTTACCTGAATACCGTGTTCAAGGCAATAGAGTTCCCAGCATGCGTTTCCAACCTGGATACCAGCCTGACCGATGTGGATTGAAATGCACTCTCTCATTTTCTCGGCGAAGAAAAAGAAACCCTAAAAAGTGAAAAAGGGAATGGAAGAGGGGAATATGACAAGTTTGGGTCGGCGTTTATGAAGACGCCTTCTTCCCGTTGGATTGTGAGTGAGAGAGGGGTGTTCTTGGATCTTATATATACGCAGAAATGGAGGGGGCTAAATTTGAATTGTGTGGTTAGGAATTTACCAGGGTTAAGGTTAACCCTGGTTTGACAACTACGATCGGGAATGAAGGGATTATTATTACATTGGAATGTTACGTTATGGCCCACTTTTCCAGCGTGGATACCTGCTTTTGCATTCCCTTACTACTACTATCCGTTGCACATATTTTGAATTTTTTCAATTTACTTTTTGCTCTTTTTCAAAATTTATATTTATTTATTTTCTTTTACGTTGATTTTCAATAGTCGATCTATAAATATACATTTTTATATAAAAATAATATTAATAATCAATTTAAATAATTATTTTTTACCTTTTATGAAGTCATACATTAAAAATTTATATAATAAAAAATATAACTAATCCATCATTTAAATATTTTATTTTTTTTATTGTTGTGGTTAAGTAAAGTGCAAGGCAGAAGCTAAGGATGTAGCATGGCAATTGCTGGGCCCAGATTCAGGTCACATGCTATATCATCAACTGTTGGGCTGTCAACATTGAGTAGATACTACATTTCTATTGCGGACCCCAGTTTTGATCTGTTTTTACTGCCCATCAAATAAAAAGCAGCTTCACACCAAAACAAAAACTACAAACCACTTTTTGAAAAGAAAAAATAGTTCTTGTGTCTATTTTATTTTATTTTATTAAATTGTTATTATTTTAATACCTTCTTCTCCATCTTTTATTCGGAAAAAAAAATTAATAAAGAGATTATTGCATTTGTTTGTTTTATCTACTCTCTATTCTTAATTGTTGTATGGCACGTTCTCTATTTTCTATTCAACCTCTTTTGTTTCTCAACCCCACCTCTTTGATTTTATGTCTTATTCTATAAAATAAATTTTGCATGCAGACAAGCACGGTAATATCTACCTTTCTGATAGTATATAATTTTAATCTTTATTTGTATGTATATCAATGTATATTGTGTAAACTAATTAGCCACATGGTGATATAAAAAAAAAGTTTTACTATGCTAACAATCAAGGGGTATGGGCTAACTGGAAAGCGTATTTTTATAAAAAAATAGAATTATTTTGTGGAACAATGTTATTTTACATTTTTGTAAAAATGTGTTAATAAAGAAATGAGTCATTTCATCATGTTAGTAGTCTCTTCCACCTAATTACAAAACTTAAAAGAAGGGTTTAAGTTTTTGATTTTAGGTTGGAGAAAAATGGGGGTTTAGTTTTCTGATTTTGGGTTAAAGAAGATTTTAGGTTTCTATTTTGCGGGAAATGAAAATTTTCAAGAGAATGAAGAAGGTTTACTCTTTAGGTTTCTAATTTTTTAAAATTTTAGAAAGTTATTTTTTTTTTATTAAATAAAAACGATGTTGTTTTGCAAGTATATTTATATTTTTTTTAATAAAAATATGGTTTGGGGATACGGGCTAGGGTAGCAATTTTTTTAAAAAAATGATAATATTGTTACAATAAATTAAATTTAGCTCAATAAAAAATGAGGACGCACAACCTTGTTAGCAAATGTTGACTGTAAATAGTTTATAGAAACGGATACTTCATTTTACATTTATTTTACCCTTTAATATTAGTCTAGATAATTGTGTGTGAGTATTTAACTGTTATAGATGTAACTACGTTCTCTCGTTTTTAATTGTTATCCTTCGTTTCTTATATTTTGTCTTATTGTAAAATATTATAAAAAAAAAAAAAAAACATGGATTAATAAGCGTTGGAAAAAAATGATGCCAATGGGAAATTTTCAAATTATCAAAAGGCAATATCAAAATGTCACGGCAAGCAACAGACTATATTCAACTAATGTAGACAGAATAATGAAGCTAGCATATTTGTAAGATGTATCAACTACAACTAATTGTTAACAAAAACTTAAAATTAATTATTTGCACTTTGTTCGAACATAAAAGCGACAGCACACTGTGTAGTTTGTTAGGCCAACATAACATTATAGGATTAAGATGTTTTTCGGTGCATCCTAGATATGGATACAAAAATGCCTAAAAATTGAATAATTAATTATCATTGTCCGGGAGATTTTTTTAAAAAGGTGTAACTTAACACAGAGATAGAAACTAGGATCCAAAACAAATGTAAGAAAAAAAGCACCAAAAAAAATCTTTATGTGAAGCACTTTAGGCCCGTTAATAGAAGATCCTCGAAAAGAATAAAAATATATCACCATTACTCTGCTTTAATACAAATATTGTTGTTCTATTTTATTCCGACATAGACCTTAGCATCTAAATTATGCGTCATTGTAACTTGACCAGCCATAATTCTGGATCCTAGCAACGTCCAGAGCAAAGGGGCCTCGGCCCATAACCCACTGTGAAAGGAAAAATATTGAGCTAACATTGATGTAGAAAGTGAAATTTTATGCCCTCTTTCGACATGATATTTTAATGGAAAATACTTACCAATGCGTTAAAGTTAAGGAATAAAAAATAAAGAAATTGTTAATCGCCATTGTTAATTCCCTTTCACCATAATTTTCCATACACCTATAAAGTAACTTACAATTAAAAACTTCAAAGAAAACAACAGCATCCCGAAAAAGAAACATAATGCCACACACTTGAAAGGCAACAAGATATTACGCGAATGGACTCACATGAAGCATTGATTTCCATGGGGCTTCAACCTAGAATGTGTTGGATATTTATCCAAAGTTAAGGGTGTGTAAAAATTAGGTCGGTAAAAAAAAATTCATTTTTGAAAATAATTCAGTTTAACCAAATCGTTTTTTTAAAAAATAGTTTATTTTTTTTAGTTTTGATCATTTCAATTCAATTATCTAAATTTTATTCATATATAAATAGATTTTTCAAGGAATTGCTCTATACGACCCGAGGTTCGATTAATTGAATCAATTTTAATAAAGTGATTCAGTTTAAATTTTTCGACAAAACAATTCAATTTTTAGGAGATGGTTTGGATCAATTTTGGTCGAATTGGGTTTTTTGCACACCTCTCTAGTCATAGGACAAAGAGATAACTATTAATTACGGGTAGGGCATATGAACGGTAAAATTTGTTGGCTTCCTTCGGTACCATGCATGTTATGTTTGAGAGAAGTTGAGAAATTTTAATGAACTTCGTAACGGACAAATAGAGCATCACATGAAATCCTAATTGGTGGTTGAAGAGTATCAAATATCATGCTTTGCCTATATAAACAACCAAGTTTCACCGTAACGAAATCATAGAGAAAATCTAGATGTCCACATGTGCCAAAGAAAATTTGGGAAACAAAATCAGAGAAGTTATCATGAATAATATGATAGATTGCTAAATGATGTATGCCATGACACGAGGAAACTACTTCAGTTAGGAAGAAAATATGTGCACCCAGCAGAGATATGCACACAATTCAAATTTAAACCCTTTTGTAAATGTGGAGAATTATCTTTAAAACTAATAACTTAAATATAATTATAGCTAACTGATGATGTTTGTTACCATGGTCAGCATATAACAAAACCAATAAGAGAAACAATGGAAGGTAACAGCAGCCAGAAAGTTCAAGTGACCTTTCCAAAACATGAAGACAAGGTACCAACGTTCATTTGAAACATCAAATGCAAAACAGGAAAAAATGATTTTCCAGCAGTAAGAAGTATGCTTCATCTTCAAAATTGTTTTATAGCATAAAAAGTGAGAGAAAAGATTATTCGGATTCAAAATTGAAGGTTGCTATATAGTGAGCATTCACAGAATCTCAACAGAATCACTGCCTAATAAGGGATCATGTATCAAATGCACCCTAATTTCATAGACAAAGTGAAGGAGGAAGGGAGGAATAACTTTAACAGTACTTTGCTTGCTTAAAGAATACAGACATTAAAAAAATCAGAACATGACAGAAAAAGTTTCAGAGTAAAAATTGAAGATTAACATGGAAAATTGGACGTAGCTGCTTCCTTGCCTGAACAATCATAAAGCAACTCACCTAACATGAACAGAAGAAAGCAGAAGGACTAACATGTAAGAAACAATCACTGAAGCAAATAGTGACTCAAGGACAAACGAACTGTTATACACTGTGGATTGAATTAAAAAAATTGAAGTGACAAAATTTAAGGAATAGGAAGAAACAACATAGGAACACATGTATTTAAAATTGAGAACAAAATCTTACTAACTGTAGAAGATTTCACCTCATATCCAATACACAATCAAGGTTCTTGTTTGATAATGATGTATACACGAGATATTTATCTATGGAGAGAATCAAGGTTCTTGTTTGATAATGATGTATACACGAGATATTTATCTATGGAGAGAATCACTGTGTTATCCTACGGGTTTTCGAACATTTCACAGGAGGACATCTATTATATGAACAGGAACTAATTACAATTCCACAATTCCTGACTCAAAAAATATCATGTGTCTATACTAAAACAGAAACACTACCACAAGATGCAAATAATTGATTTAGAAATGAAGAAAGATATAGGACTCTAGATAATGCAATTGCAAAGAAGAACTATTAAGGAATGTGAAATTGGAACATGAATGAATAGAAAAAGTGAGTGAAAGTGATAGTGAATAGTGCACTCAAGATGTTTGGAACCAAAGAAATGTCTCTATTGGTAGTGTTTCCAAAACACTGTAGTCCAGTGATACTTGTTCCAGTTCTTGCATTGTGAAGAAGAGGTTATTGTGTTGATAAACAATAGAGGGAGGAGAATGGTGATTGCTCAATTCACTGCAAATCCTAATCAGACAAATTTAAGAAACTACTCACACAAACGAGGCCCCACAAAAGTCAAACCATGCGGCAACCTCTGCATCAGGGAAGAATAAAGGTTGAACAGTGACCAAAGATTTCAACTCCACACACAACTCTCCCTGACATTCTTGGACCACATTTTTTTCATATGATTTTTCTTTTTTCTTTCTCCCTCTTCCCGTACTACATCATTTCCGCAGAACAAAGAAAAGTGACATCTCACATGTTCAGATTTCAGAAACAACACAAAATTGTTTCAACAATGATTTTTCTCCACCACCGCGTAAATGCAAAGAACAGAGTGAACAAACATCACAAATAGACAACTCAAGAGCAAGGGGCTAAAAAAAAATAATAATCTATTTAAAAAAAATGGAGGAAAAACATAGATACATCATCATTGTGATCGGGAGTAATGAAAAAGAGGATAGATACATAGATATGCCAAAAGTCAATAATCAATGGTAAAAATCCTCGATACAGTGTCTCTCAATCTAATGTAGCATTTAATAACCAAAACCCATGGTCGATGACGATTCTTATGCTCTCCTCTTTGTTCCTTTGAATCTCAGGGTAGCACAAATAAAAAAAAAATAAAAAATAAAAATAAAAAAAAAAAACATAAAAATGAGAGGCTGAAAAGAGGTGTTGTTGCTGTCGCAGCAGCTTTTGATGAAAAAAAAAACAAAAAGAGAAAGAAAAAAATTATATATTTCGAAGAAAATATAAAATAAATATATATATATATATATATAGATTATGATATATAGTAGATAGTAATATATATGGTTTATGCCTGGCTCCATCCTGTCTGCCTTTTTGGACACAACGGAAGAGAGAAGGGAGAGACAGAGCTACATTGTACTGCTCTTGTCTATGCCTCATCTATGGAAGGAGGGAAACGAGGTTGGATTTACAAAGGGAAGGTGAACAGGTACCTGTTTTTGAGAGCCAAGGGCATAAGGGTCATTGCATGTTGAACAACAAAACAGAGGCACAACCACAAACACAAACACCGTCTCATTCTCCACCACCACACCCATTTCCAGAATCACAAAATGGTTACCAAGCCTTGCCTTGCGTTTCGTTTCCTTGCCTCGCCGTTTTCACACTTTCAGGGTTTGTTTCTTTTTTCGGTTGTTTCTAAGGATTTAGAGAGAGAAAGAGAGAGAGAGAGAGAGAGAGAGAGGGTTAAAAATGGAAAAATATATTTGTTGGAGTAGGCAGATTATGCAGGCATTGAGCATTTTGAGTTAGGGGAAGGCCGGTGAAAGGGCATTTTCAACTTTCTCTTTGTTCCTCTTTCTGGTAATACTCACCGTTTTGTCTCTCTTATGCCACCACTCTACCCTCTTTTCTCTCTCTATATATGCCTCTGTCTCTTTTTCTCTTTTAAATATATATAAAATTTTTGGTCGTGTTGACAGTGCTTGATGGTTATGTTATGTGATGTTATGGTGTCCTGTGACTCACTAACCCGGTTTTATTTTTAATAATAAATTACCCAAATACATATTGGTCTTATAAAAGAAAAGAAAAAAAAAAAAAAAAAACAGGCCAATAGCGTGAAGGGAGGGGCACTTTGGGGTTGCACAGTAGTATGTGTCGTGGCTGTTTCGCCATTTTGACTGTGAAAGCGTGAAATGACGTGAGATCAGTGTCACAGGAATTTTTGACTTGCTTCCCAATTTGTGTCCATTATTAAGCTTTTATTACATTGCCAAAATTATTTATTATGCCAATTTATTTTTTTTTTGTTTTTACTTTCATCCTCTCTTTAACATCCCTCGTTTTTTTCTTTCTCCCCCACAAAATATTAATTGTTCTTTATATAATTTTTTTGTAACTAAATCTGTAAATACTTTAATTTTTAAAATTTAAAAATATATTTTAAAAAAATAAATTTAACATGAATGTATGTATTTTATTTTAGTCCTACGATGAATGTTACATGTTTTTTGTTAGATGGCGTCAGTTTTGTTTTTCATTTAATTATTTTTATTTTATTTTATTCCTGTACTTAGTAATGATATTGAGTCTGTTTCAGGTATCGTGTTATATGTCCTCGAAAACATTATAAATAAGAAATTTAATCAAGTATATTTTTAAATTATATATAGCAATATTTTCTTATTTTCAATATGTTTTTTTAAGATTTTTAGATAATTCAAATAAAAGTATAATTTACATATATATTAAAAAGTAACCTCTCATAAATAGAAATATCATTTCTCCACTTTTTTATATGGAATATAATTAAAAAAACACGATGATAATAAAAGTTACAACTTTTAGCAGAAATCAACAATAGCTAGCAATAATTTTTTAAATATTATAAAAAAAATGGAAATAGTACAATCTCGTGTCAAAAATGTATAAACTTTTAATTCATAAAATAAATACATTCCATTTGACCAGGAGGAAGAGTTTTTTATTTTATAATGTGTTCATTGTTTGATGAGCGTTAGCTTTCAAATTTTTTCTTGTATTTATTATAATATTTTACATATTTTATTTAATCAATTGAGTTATATTATCTTAATTTCTTTTAATCAACTTAGTAGAAAAAAAAATGGATAATGTAATAATATTAGGCTATTTTCGGTGTGCTTTATATGCACATAATTTTTTACAACAATATGCCAGTAAACATACATCCAATAATTTTTTAAGATAAAAAACATTTTCTTTACTTTTTTTATTTTTCTAACATTTACTATCTTATAAAAAGGTACGAGAATAATGCTCGGGTAAGTAATATTAAATAAATTTAAAAATAATGTGCTAAAAGTTTGGGAAGATTTTAGCCATTAATTAAACATAAGTTATATATTTTTAAGATTGTTAAAAATTCATTAAAATCAATGGATCCATCATAAATAATCGACTATAATGATATTATAAAATATGACATTTGATAATGCATGACACTTTTTTCTTGTGTAACCAAAATAACTCAGTTTACTTTTTATAACTAGTAATTTAAAGAAGCCGAGAACAAAAAACAATATCTAGTTTATTTAAAACAAATGTTTTGCAAAACATGTATGTCATACATAGCATAGTGTATTTATTGGAAACAATTTTATTCCAACTGAGTTGGTATATTATAGATTTATAGTAATTGAAGTTAAATTTTGATTCTTTTTAATCATTTTTTTAAGATTAATTCAATTAACCAAATAACTAAAATAAAATAAATTATTTAGTTTCACTAATAACATTAAATTTATCTTAACTTATATGTGTTTTCTAAAATCATCCTTAATATTAATGACCAATACTTTTAAATATATAGTTTCAAATATTCTCATCTCTCATTTTGTTTGCATAAATTACAAATACATTCTACGTATTTTTACAATATTTTGTAGATATTTTTGTTTGTTTATTTTTTTATATAAAACTCTTTAATTATTTAAAAAATAATACATTAACAATATTTTGTGTATTATATCGATCTCTTAATTTTTAAAAATACTACATTAATTTTTTTATATGAAAAATATATAAAAAAAATGTTACAAAATAAATAAAACATAAGGCGTAGTCTTATAGAAATACATGAAGCTTAACATAATATGATTTAAAAATTGTGTTTTGCATACAATATACACTCCATAGAGCTTAATTAGTTAATTAATTAACTAGTTAATGTATTTCACTTATTAGCTCATGTCAATAACATGTTTAAGGTTAATGTACATAATTTATGAAATATTTAATGTTATATATGAGGTCATTTGTTCTGGGAAAAAAGTATTTTATTTTTGGATTTATACCTAAGTTAAAATGTTTAATTATATATATATATATATATATATATATATATATATATAGTTGAATATATTTATTTTTCTTGTGTTTCGTGAAAAAATTTATTTACATTTCTTAAATTATCACTGGATATAATATCTGACCACATTAAACAGTTCATTTAATTTAAGAATACTTTTGAAATAAAAGTGTTAAATAAAATTGAAGTTTGTTAAATTTTATTCATATTTCAATTCAAATAAAAAAAAAATCTTACATAAATCAAAACTTATTATTTTATGTTCGACGTGAGAAGAAGTTCGTAACAACTCAAGGTTGATGTTACTTACAAAACAAAACCACAACTTTTGTTATGTAGCAAATCATGTTGCGGTACTATTATATATAAAAAATATTTATTATTATATTTTCTTTATAACTAAATTTTTTAATTATTATCATCATTAATTATATTTACTATCAATCTATCACTATAATTATTATCATTCTTCATTTCCATCATTAATTTTCATTATCATGATTGTGTTATTATTATTTTATTATTATCATTATTATTATTATTACAGTTATTTTATTATTGTTTTTTTTCTTTGTTACAGAATTAGAAAAGATAAATACTTTAAATTAATATATTTATTAATATAATCACGTGCATAATTAATAAAAAGTGATATTAAATATAAAAAATAAATGATATTTATTCAAGGTGAGACCTAGATAATATTTATTCATGATGAAACCTAGATAAATGGATATCATAAATGCTCTAAGTCTAAGCATGATCCTCTAATCAAAATATTATTTCATCTGAATAAATCATAACTTTTATATTTGCAGCTAGAAGCCTAGAACCAACATTGATTACCATAACTAAAGATCGACTATGATCGGAAAACAGTATTAACAATACCTACAATACAGTATTTAAGTTTTGTTTATTTATTTATCAATGCTTATATTGAGAATTTAACTCTGCGTGTTGAATATTATAGTATTTTCTATATTACTTTCTCTCCCATGATATGTCACAGTATCATCATTATTCAATACTTCTTTTTTTACTTTGAAAAAATATATTGTTTTAGACTTATTTTTTCTTCTCTTAAATTTTTTTCTTAAGTTAATTATTTCCGGATTTAAAAATTTCCACTGTTTTTTCTTAATTTCAAGATACTTATATTTTTATTTATTCATTTAATTATTAAAAATTATAATTTTATATTATATTATGGTTTAAATAAATTTTTGGTTTTTTAGTTTAACGCCTTTTCATTTTTATTTTTTGTATGGTATTTTTTTTAATTTAGTCGTTGTAATTTATTGTTTTTTTGATTCTAGTCTTTATAAAAGTTTGTTTTATTTTTCATTGTCCTTGTAATTTATTTATTTTTCTTATCTGGTAATTATAAGTTATATTTTTTTAATTTCTAGTCCCTATAAAAAATAATTTACAAGAGCTAAAAAAATGAAAAATAAGAATTATAAGGAAAAAATAAACAAATAATGATTACCAAATAAAAAATGAAATAAAATTTTATAATGACCAAAAATGAAAATACCTAAATTACAAAGTGTAATTTTTTTTAAGAAATTACGGGAACTAAAAAAGAAAAAATGCTAAATTATAGGGAAAAACATATTTAAACCATGATATAATATTTAAAATTATAATTTTTTCATAAACAAATAAGTAAAAACATAAGAATCTTCAAATTAAGAAAAACATAAAAAATTTAAAATAAAACTATAAATAATTAACTAAAGAAAATAATAATAATAGAGACTTGAAGGAAAAAATGTCTCAAGAAAATATTTTTAAAAAAAGTAAAGTAAGTAAGC
Organism: Hylodesmum podocarpum; assembly: GCA_026586105.1. Taxonomy (NCBI): domain Eukaryota; kingdom Viridiplantae; phylum Streptophyta; class Magnoliopsida; order Fabales; family Fabaceae; genus Hylodesmum; species Hylodesmum podocarpum. Next base: position 7,169,051 of record JALJEV010000623.1, read on the forward strand.
ATTAAACAGATCAGATACTGCAAATTTATTAAAAATCTGGCAAATGATTGTTTTGTTTTGTTTGCTGGATTTGCTTTGATAATATTTACACTTTGCAACACACACAGCTAAGAAAAATGTGTTTCAGAACTGAAAATCTGTTGGAGAAAATGTCGTCATAGAAAACTGCTAAAGCAGACACAAGGTATTTTTGTTTTATATAACAATCTTTTAAAAAAAAAATTTCTTTTAGTTTAAAATATTTTTGTTCCACAACAACAAAAGAAGCAAAACAAAAAGATTGTACTCTATGCCACATTTAAAGAAACGTTAGAAGGTAGATGCGTGTAATTAATTAATAGTTAAATAACTAATAAATGTGTTGGTAACATTAAATGAAATAGCCGCCCTCCTATATTTATGTATGACAGACTTATAAAAGCTGTTTTGTTTTATGTTCTGTTGTGTGCCTTCAACGCTATGTTACACCCCCACCACTAAACTATCACAACAATACATTAAATAGTAACATGACAATTAAACTATTCAATTCAACTTCTATTTTCCCAATTAATGTACATTTTTGAATAATAAGTTAAACAAAATTGGTCTCTTTAAGTTAAAATTTTTGAATCTGTACCATATCCAGGTGTGGTTACAAAATTCACTGCGTCAAAATTGTTGTTCGTGTATCGTTGGCTATTTTCTGCATTGGCGAAAAAGTTATGAGTAATGAGGAATTATCACTGGCTTAATTGTAGTTAAAAAGTAAATATTTATGCTTTTACAATGTTTTAGTTAATGTTTGAGGAAAAAAGATGTAATTAATCTCGAAGACATTAAAGGAGTTCCAAATTTTCTTTGCATAATAAAAACGTTAATAAATGTGTATTAATTTCATAGTAGCATGTTATTAGCCGACAACAATTTAGACAAACTAACAAAGCAGAAGTTATTGTTTGTCAAATCATCACTAAAATAACGTGAAAATCAAGTCAAAAATCAATAAATGACATTAATTGTTAAATTAGTGGTAAATGTTTACAAGATTTACGTTCTCTTCCAGGTAAATTCGTGCTAAATCCTTTTCTCTTTGTACCCAGTATAGTAGAATGTTATTACATTTGTTAAATTCTTTATCTTGAACCTTACATGTTTTAATAAGATTGTGTACGTAACATTACATTTGCAAATATGATCTTGCACCACACAAGATATGTTATCCTGTATTTCAGGCCCCAATCGTATTTTAAATTTATTAACATTTCTAAGTGACTAATGTACATGATTAAATACTTTTGCAAAGCTTGACTACAAATATTTAAAATGTGAGAATGATCAATCAAACACTAATAGCTATTTATAATGGATGATGGAGTATTCTGTTGTTAGAGCCAAGAAAGAGAGCAATTGTCTAAGTCATTGCTATTTACAACTACATTTTTCCAAAAAGAAGGAAATTAAAGTACTACACGAGTGCAGTTGGTCTACTTAATCAAATTCTTTAAAATTGTAGTTAAAGGACTATAAGATATTTTTAATTACATTAAGAAAACATTAAATCTTTTATATTTTAAAAAATAACTTGCATTTTTATATCCTTAATTACTGTCTTAACGATATTTATAACACGTGGCTTATTTTCGTACTATAGACATGTTACCAATACTTTTAAATGCCTGTTTTTTATTCTTTAGTAAACTTTACTCGTAATCTTACTAAAAGAAAAGCGCGTTCAAATTGTTTACTGAACTTCATATTAAATATATTTGACAAAAATATGTTAAAAAGAGCTTATCGAATATTGTCGGTAGCATTTTTTCTTTTTATTTGTGTGTGTGTGTGTATATATAAGAGGTACAGTGACTTAAAAAAAATATCAATCATGCTACTACGAAAACGGCATTTAATTCATGAACTAGTTCTCCGTCTCTAACGTTGTAGTTTTAAATAGTTTTACCAAAAATAGTTAAATTTTGTTTTACCCTCCAGAACATTTAATAAATTTGCAGCAATTTTATTTCTTAAAAAATTATTGTTTTTGTTTTCAAGCAAATGTAATGTTTGTGTGAATCATAGTTAACTAAAAGTTTCTGTTATGGAAATGAAATTTATGAGAACGTTTAGTATCAGAAATTAATTTCTCGTCCAGTAGTCACTCGTAAACATTTCATCTTTTTCATTATGGTAAATTCATGTGGTCGTTAACAAATGGGCAATAATGTAGTTGATTTTGACTGGACCCTTAAACTTTTAAAATATCATAAATTCACGTTTTAATCATGGTATAATATAATCTCATATAAATTTTTATTTTGAGATTTAGTAACTACTAAAGTGTTCCCATTCTAATTAAAATTTAATCACATTTAAGAATTTTCACCACTCTTTAAGGATGTAAATGAATATCTTGTCTAATATCAGTTATTAAATAACTGCTTAATTAAATTATTTATTTAAAAGAATCTTTATTTATCATCTAGGTAGTAGGGAGAGCTTTTATTCTGATTATAAATTCAAATCCCTTTTTATTTTGGGCTATGTATATTCATTTTTTCATTAAAAATATTAAAAAATAAATTAAATTTAAGAATAAAATAAAATTATATTTTACAGAATACACCTATAGTCTCGTGCCATAGAATAATAATATTCATAAATAAAAGAAAGTAAACAAACAATAATCTCGAAGAAATCTCAATTTTAGAAAATTATTCAAGTTTTAAAGTTAGACTGGGCCTAAAAACCTTTCGGATAAGGTTGGGCTATAACATCTAATGAAGTTAGCCCAGGGAGGTGGGATTGCACTGTTTAAGTATGTTTGTTTTGTTCCTTAAATCATAGAAATGGAAAAGATGTTACCCACTAACTCAAGAAACCAAAAATGTTACCCTCCTCAATGCTCATTGTGGCTATTTGCTAATAATGGGAACAGCATATTCAAGTACTCAATGTTTGAGATTGAACTCGTACGGAGAAAAATTATTTGCCACTGGGATTAAATTAGTCCTAATGTTATTATTATCCTAATAGAAGCAAACATTTGATGCACGAATTTTCCTGGTAATACAAAGACCAAATCTTTGTCAATACCCATTATATTGCCTTAGAGGCTTTGAACTTCTATAAGCACAGGACAAACCCTGACAAGTGACAGAAACTGTTTCTTGTTTTTTTTTTCTTTAGAAAAAAACTGCTGTGAACATTATATCTTTGAGTTTTTTCAACTGGGACAAAAAGATACAGGGAAATTATTTTGGACCCATTTTTTTTAAACTCTTGAAGTGGGTGCGCCACTAATTTTTTCTACTACAAGATAAGATGTGAGCACACACTTGGCATATACAATTACTGAAGTGGCTAAGATGGCAATGTTCCCAATGATGTAAACAATGACAAATTGATCTATCACCCATTGGAACTTGAAAAATTATTTTCTGCTAAAGCCCTATTAGATATGTCTTACTTACCAGGATTTTAGACCATGGTGGGGTACACTCATTATGCCAACAGATAATGTCATGTATGTAACATTTGTGTGTGTTATTTACTGGTGGAGTCGACAATTATTGCCTTTATAGTGCATCATTTTGTTTTGTCTAGTAACTAGCAATCGAGGCATTGGAGTTAAATTCATATTTGATTGAGTTTGTGTTTAATTCAGTGAAAATCATGCATTTTCCATTTCCACCCTTTGGGGACTGTTGATGAGATGAGACGAGACAAGAGTAGATATTTAGAATATATATACTTCTGACCTTTGTAATGTGTTATAGTCCATAAATCAATAGAATATGCACTAATTATTAAATCTTTATCAGGGTATCCGAGTGTCTCATCTGAAATCCTTTGGTTCCTATTGTACTTAAGGAGAGAACATACCTGTCCTCAATTTAGCTTCCTCTCACAGCCAAGCATGCTTTGCAAGTTTGATGCCTTGTGTCTTTTTGTTTTAAGAAAAAAACTATTCTTATCATCGAACCTTCTAACTTTTTTGCTTTATGGCCTCTCCACCAAGCCTAAAGATTATTGCGTTTGTGAATCTCATTCTTATAGGGTGACCCCGCCATCCACTCATAAAGCACATGAATGTACAGAAAAACGCAGATATGATTGTATTGTACGCACACGTGTGATTCACTCTGCATAAATTTTTGCACACAAGGTAGCAAGTCAAGCATGTGCTACTGATTATGTGTTGCTTGTAAATTTTTTTTTGCCTTTAGAGTATGATAAATGTTTCATTAGTTATATTGTTATTTTGACTAATTTTTGAAGATCTGGTAAATTTTGATATGAATATGATGATCTTGTTGTATCAATAAATACTTGAAATATTTTAATGGTTTTGACTAATTTTTCATCTTCTTCCCATCTTAGTATACTACTAAAGTTTGAGTCCTGGGCTCCTAGCAATGAGTGAGGGGTATTTAGAAAGTTTGTGTTTAATCTAATGTCACACCTACAAGAAAAATTCCTTTTAAATAAATTAAAGGGCCAAAAGAGCATGCATTCAACTTTCAACTTGTGAGTGGAGGTTCATGCATGGCTCACTTCCTACGGTTAAATATGGTTGATACTTCTTTCTCTCTATTCCTCAATGCCTCATTCCAACAAAGCAATAATCTCTACTAGAAACGGATGCAAGAGGAAAAAGGAAAAGCTTAAATGGTGGTGCTTTCTTCTCTTTCCCCGGTTAAAATGGCAATAAGATGCTCTCATCAATCAATGATTTTCATTCATCTTTATTTTCTAGTGGATAGCTTTGGTAAGGAGGGACCCTCCACATACAAATAATGCCATAATATAGTAGTCAGAATCTGGGACCCATTTTTATGTTTTTAATATAAAAACATATAAAAAAAAAAAAGACCTCTTTGCGAATCACAACCTTTCAGTCCTCACAACTTATGCTCCTTTTCTTGGAGCCATCTTGCATCGCTCAAAATAAAAGCATTGATAGAACAGGAAAAAAACCAAATTCCACAAAGCAAGTTGGCAAAATGCTTTCAAGTGTGGGCCTATAAATATAGATTCTGTACATTACCGTAAAGCTTGGATAGCAATCTGACTTAAAATTTTTACAAAAAGTCAAAATTCAAAGACAGTAAAAAGGAGCAGCAATATAGTCAAAGATAGAATCTAAAAACTACCTGTCTAGACAAAAAAAGATTATACTAATTAATTTGTTCTCTACTCTACAGTGAGTCTCTCATTTACATCTAGAGAGACTCTTTATCTTAGTTGTCATATAATATAATATGCTCCCTCTTACCCTTAAGCTACTAAAATCATATTTCATATGGTTTCTTTAATAAGGTGACATTTGACATATCTTTGGTTGACAACTTGCAAGAATCAGAACAGCGTGGCTCTGCTTCAATTAGAAGCTGAACAACCTCTTTCATGGTTGGTCTACTTGTTGGGGCTTTGTAGGTGCAACGAATTGCAATCCTCAACACTTTGATCATATCATCCTTGAATGAACATGATAATCTTGGGTCAAATACCTCACTTGGTCTAGCCCCTTCTTTGCCGTCTACTTTGTTTGAAACCCAGAAAACAATATTTCTGTTGTCTCCAAATTCTGCCTCCACAGGTTTCTTCCCAGTTAACAGTTCCATCAATATCACCCCAAAACTATAGACATCGCACTTGGTGGTGGCCCTTGATGAATACGCAAATTCTGTGGCAGCCATGAAAACAAATGGAAATAAATATTCAACATATAAAACACCAAAAGAATGATAGATAAGTTACCACATGACTAATTGCTCAAACCCCAAGTACTTGCTATGTACTTTTGGTACAAAGTACTACTTATGCTTAAGTTTAAGATTTATATCATGCACCTCAATTAGTTACATGGTAAAAAGGCATCATATCATTTAGTAATCAGTACCATGAGAATATCCAAGAAGTACTTTTAGCTTCACAAAAGCGCAAATTCTATAGTCAACATTTATCATTTCTGGAAAACATATCATGGTAATTAATTTGCATAAATTGAAATTTTGTATCATATTGAAATGATGATTATAATTAACTTCGGTGTAAGAAAGAAAACTACCTGGGGCTAAGTAACCATATGTTCCTGCAATAACAGTTGTAGTGGAATCCTTGCCTCCTCTTGCTTGCAAAACCTTGGCAATCCCAAAATCTGCAACCTTTGGCTGGTAATCAACATCTAACAGGATATTAGTTGACTTGATGTCTCTATGGATAATAGGAAGAAGCAAATCATGGTGTAGATATGCCAAACCCTGTGCAATTCCCAGTGCTATTCTATAACGAGTAGGCCAATCCAAAAGGATCCAACCTTTGTGAAGGGAATCCCACAGAGTACCATTAGGCATGAACTCATAAACCAACAAACTGCAATCCAAACTGGAGAAACAGCAATAGAGTTTCACTATGTTCTTGTGCCTTATGCTTCCCAAAGTCTCCACTTCTGCCTTCAATGCCTTGTCTAAAAATAACCGATCCTCAGGAGCAGAATCTTTGGACTTGTGATTCCACAGCTTCTTCACTGCCACAACATCACCACTTTTCAACTCAATCTTGTACACTGTCCCAGACCCTCCACGTCCCATTATGTTCTTATCCACCAAGGACTCAACGATCTCTCTTTGGTTGAAACTTACCTTGTGAAAGCTCTTCACGTCATAGGAGAAGAACGAAGAAGACACTGTGTCCTCGTGCTCGACTGCAGCTGTGTCTTTGCTGCACCTTCTTTTAAGAAACAAGGCAGAGCCAATAAAGATCAAAACCACAGACACCCCTGCTATCCAAATAGTGTTTATCCTCTTACTCTTGTAGGCACTTGAACAAATTGGAAAGTTTTTATCAGAAGAATTTGCATACACAGGAAACACACACAACCCAGGATTCCCTGAAAAGCTTTCAACCAAACCCCCTTTGATCAGTTTTGGAGGAATTGGACCCGAAAGAAGGTTATGTGAGAAGTTAATAGAGTTTGGTAACAACCCAGAGAGACTCTCAGGGATGCAACCAGTTAAAAGATTACTGGAGAGATCAAGAAGGTTGAGAGACCCCAACAAAGAAAGTGAACTTGGGATAGAGGAATTCAACTTGTTCCCTTGCAACATAAGCAAGTTAAGCCTTCTGAGGTTCCCAATTTCTGAAGGAATTGGACCAGACAAAAGGTTATAACTGAAATCAATCTTGACAAGGTTAATAGCTCTGGATATTGTAGGAGTTATGACACCTGAAATCCTATTCCTCTGAAGAAAAAGTTCAGACAAGTTTCTAGAATTGCCATTAATCTCTGGAATTGAGCCAGTCAAATTATTAATACTCAAATCAATGATTGAAACATGTGGCAAACCAAGTAAACCCCCGGGAATAGAACCCTCTAAACGGTTATTACTCACTCTAAACCTCAACAGTGTCATGCAGTTTGCATAACTGTTAGGTATCTCACCAGAAAACATGTTATCAAGAACTAGAAAGTACTGTAGTGTACCTCCTCTGCAAACCTCTGTTGGTAACGGACCAGACAAAGAATTCTCCGACAAATCAAGAAGCAACATCCTCGAGAACTGTCCCAGTTTCTTGGGAACATGTCCTTTGAGGAAGTTATCATAGAGAGACAAAAGTCTCAAAGATTTTGAGTTTTCAATCTCACCTGGTATCTCTCCCGTGAGGCTATTGTTGTAGAGTTGCAACACTTGCAGCTTTGGTAGTCTACACACTGATGCAGGGATGCTACCAGTGAACTTGTTCACTGACATATCCAAATCCACAAGCTCTGTTAAGTTCCCCAACTCCTCTGGTATGTTACCAACTAGGTGGTAGTTATAGTAAAGTTCAAGAAACCGCAAATTCTTCAGTTGACCAAGTTCCTTTGGAACTTGACCCGAGAGAAAGTTTCCACAAACTTCAAGGTCTTCGAGGGAAGTCATGTTCCCTATTGATGCAGGGATTTGTCCATGCAACATGCACGTTGAGAGCACTATGGACTTTAGATTTTTCATCCTGTCAATATCTGATGGTAACTGCCACAGTTTGAAACCACCGTTTTCATTGAAGTTTAACACCTCGAGGTTTGTGAGGTTGAACACTGACATAGGAAACTCGCCTGTGAAGAGATTATAGGACAAGTCGAGAATTTTTAAAGATTTTAAGGAAGAGAAATCTGGGAGTGTGCCTGTTTGGAACATGTGGTTGAGGTTGAGTTCTTCTAAGTTGGAACAGTTAAGGATTGTTTCTATTGGGAACTTGAATTTGGTAAAGCCAAGTCTGAGAACACGTAAGTGTGGAAAATAAGAGCATGTTTCTGAAGGAAACTTTCCAGAGAATGATGACCAGCGAGTGAGGTCAAGGTTGATAACATCACCTTCGGTGTTGCAGGTAACTCCGGTGAAATCGCACACGTGTATCGCTGTGTCCCAGTTTAAGGGGTATTTCCCGGGGAAAGAGTCCTTCATGAGAGAAAAAAACTCAGACTGATTCTTGGTACCAGTACAAACATGGGTGGTGGTGGAAAGGGTGAGAATAATGATAGTTAAGAGGGTGGTGGTGAAGGAGTGGTTCATTTTGAGAGGGTGTGGTTGTGGTTGTGTGTGTAAAGGGTTGAGACGAAGGTTAAGAGTGTGAGAGATGTATATAAGATGCAATGGAGTGAGTGGATCACTTGGGGGAAGCAGTGACAACAAACAAGTCTTGGTGATGAAAAAGCAGGTTCTTGATCATGTACTCATGAGGGAACTCAACATCTTTGTTAAAGAGGCTTTACGTTTATACTCCACTAACTACCACTTCCTCATCAAAGAATAACATCACTGCATGTCTACTTTATATTAACAATCATGCTCCAATGTAACAATATACTATGTACAATCTTGTACAATGTACTCCTCTTAATATAATCACATTCATACATTAATTCTTCTTTTATTAGTTTTTTTTTTTCAAAACAGTTGATTTCATTATTTCATAAATAAATCACCCTTTAAAAGGATACTGCTATATATTTTCTTCTAAGCTTTTTGCAATAAATTTTATAATTTATGAAAAAAACGGATGATAAGACACAGAAATAGAGAAAACAAGTGGTAGTAACCCGTGTTAGAAAATCTTGTAGTAATTATAGTTATTTTTTTTAAAAAAATGTATTCTCCGGATAAAGTGTAATTTTTTTCCCTTTATTTTTTAAATATATAATTTTATTTTCTCGATTTTTTTCTATTTTGGATATTTATCCCCTTTATTTTAAAAATGTTGTGATTTAAAATCTTTTTTTTTTTTAATTTAATTACTTAGCCATTCTATCTTAAGTAATTTTTGGTTTTATACCCTTCCATTTTCTTCGGAATTTTAACTTTAATTTTTAGGCATTATTTCGTTAATAATTATACAAAAGAGTTTGAACTAGAATGTAATATTATATTTTACATATTAATCAAGATCACTTAACTTAATAATTAACAGGATTGAAATTGCGATTTTTAAAAAAATAGTTTGATTAAATATTTGAATTATAAAATAGGATGACCAAAATTTTGAACTTTTTAGAATAGAATGATTAATATCTTAATTAAAATTTTGAAAAAAAAAAGAAAAAATTAAAGTTGTGAATTTGAAAAATAGAGTGAGCAAAATTACATGTTGGCCATGAAACTATAACAGTGTTACAATAATAAAATAAAATAAAAAGTGCATTATGTTGCTGTCCTGCTATACTCTTTCGTACTCTACAGAACTGCATCTGATCCTTAATCAGCGTATGTATCAATGAGCAGGACCTATTGATGCGATTACGTTTTCTTTTGGGAGAAAATAATATTTTATCTCATGGGGTGTCATCCACATCTTTCTAATGGACATATATACGACTTCTATAATAAAAGCAAAGATGGAAACGAACAAATGCACTTCTAGTGCTCATCAACCAACTTATTATTTATTTTTTTTATATTGTTTGAACAAATTAGAATAAATTCGCATCATTAAAATATATTGACCCAACAAAACGTTTTCTTTCATTTACTCTTGATTATTAGAATGTGATCATAAATTCAAATGAGTTCAATCCTTATATTCTTGAAATTCTTAAATGAACTACTCTACTTATATTCTTCAAGTCGTAATACATGTAAAGATTTCAATGTTTAAGTTGATAATGAATAACCTAACTGTTTGAGAAATTTGGTGTTTAATTATAATTGTGAGATCATGTCGGCAATGTGCAAGAATGGTAGCATGTTGTCTCGTCTTTGAGTGAAAAGTGGAACCTTTTTGGATTTCTACAAATTTGGCCTTAAACATATATAGTCTCATCAAAATAGTAATTTATGGTTTTGGAGAGTCATACCATTGAGATTAATTGGATCTCTCTAAAGGCCCATTCTAGAACAAAACCATAGGCAGCCAAATTCCTCTCTTGCAGTGAATAAAACTTTCTTTTATGGATATTAAACCAACATGTTCTTACTCTTCTATAAAATATTTTGTGTAAAAGTTGAATTCAATGTGATTAGTAAAGTTTACTTGATTTTTATGTAATCAGTGCGTAACATAAGATTTAGGAATGAGAGGAGGGGGAGGGTGTTGAGTAGGAACATGCATAAATAATAAACAAGACAACAAAGAATAGAGTTCTAAAATTTAATGTGAAGTTATACGTTAAAATAGAGTTCTAACTCCATTTTAAACATAGAATATACGTTTAACAAATAACTCATTATTTATTTTGTAATTTTTCATAAGAAGGTATGTTAAAAACATTAAAGTGTGCATTCATAGCATTTTTAATGAAAATAATAATATAGAGAGAAATGAGTTGTTGAAAAATAAGTATTAGTAATTTAATTATTGGGCTGCACAGTAAATTCCACTTATTTCCTATATCCCTCAATACCTAATTCATACAGTAAACTCCACTTACTTTCTACTTAATAAATATTCTCAATGTATAATAACTTAGATATTTTTTATTGTGACATTAGATTCCATTCCCACATTTTATTTGATAATACACAAGAAATAAGAAGGTTTATAGCCATACGGGTATGTTGTCATCGTGTAGCGAGTACAGCTCCTATAAAAACAGAGAAAGAGTTCCCCGTAATACTAATTTCTCTGATTCTCTCATGCTTCTATTTTATCTTTTGTTGAAATATTCCTTTGCTTTTTTCGAATTTTACACTCCCAGAGAAATATAAATTCTGATAGGTTGGTTGTGCATGGAACAGTTAACATCAAGAGGGTGGGGACTACATTATATATTCAATCAAAGATACAAAAACAGGGGACCATGCCTCATTTTTTATGTGTCATTCTCGTTTATGTGTCATCTTCCCTTTCCCTCTTTTTTTCCCCTCTCATATGTAACGCATTATATGCATGTTTGCAGTTCAAATTAATTATAAATTATTCTTCAACGTAAAATTAAATACGTTGAAATTCATCTAAAATTAATTTTAGATTTAAAATTAATTTTACAGCATAAAACAAGTTGGAATACAACTAAAATTCTATATTAAAAAAATAAAAAAAATGTAATATAAATTTATAGGTCATGTATCCGAGCGACGTAGATTTCTAACACACATCTTGTGTCGATGATTAGACTTCTTAAGTATTCATATGACAGGTCCCATCTCTAGGCGATGTGGGACTTCACATCCTTGTGTTTTTCTCTAATATTGTATTTCCATCACACCCCTCTCACGCCGAGAATTAGATTTCTCGGAGCGTGGAAACTATTCTGGTCCAATATCGGTCCTGATAACAGGTGGTCGTCCAATATTGAGTTTCTATTCAACGGGTGGTCCAATATCGGTTCTGATAACAAGTGGTCGTCCAATATTGGGTTTATATTCAACGGGTGGTCCAATATCGGTCCTGATAACAGGTGGTCATCCAATATTGGGTTTCCAACACACCCTTCTAACATTTATAAGTCATGTATCTAAGCGACGTAGATTTCCAACACACATCTCGTGTCGATGATTGAACTTCTCAAGCAGTTCAATATTGGCTCAACAACGGGTAACCCAACATCTGTAATACCATGTTAGACATGTGAGTTATGAGTCTAATTCAATCCTACAAAATCAATTTTGTAAAGTGAGGATTGTTCTCAATTATATATAGATGCAACATAACATATTACTAGAAAATGTGTGATTTTCAATGACCCTCTCCGTGGTATACACTGAACCAAAACTATTATAACTTAAAGTGTTTCATGGGAAAGTAAGAACAAACAAGGGTTGTTACAATGTCATGCGTAAGGATAAACATAGAGTGATGAGCCGCCAAACATGTTATTTGGAACCAATCTGGTTAAAATCTTAGAAAAGGGTTTGTGTTTTGTTTTTACCAAAGAACAAGCGAAAGTGGAGAACTAAAGTTGCTCAGATAAGGTCTTCTTTTCCATTACCTTTTACTGTTTGTCATGTATTTTTCCGCTTAAAAGTATGTGAATAATTTCTTTTTTTCTTGATAACAATGCATCACTTTGTGGCTTTAGTGGGTTATATAGTAAGGACCTTCGTGTCGATTTTTCGCCATTTGTGAAGAATTAGATCCCTTGTTGCATCACATCGTCAGATATACTTCGTGCATGGTTTTATAATAAGTGTTTTTTTTCCTTTTATAATATTGATAATATTGAAGTTAAGAACTTGTGATTTCATGAAAATTATTCATTTCTTTCAATACTAGATACTCTAGTGAATTTTATTAATGAGTTATTTGAAGCTGATATATCCGGTTTTTTCATTTTTTAAATTATTATGCTCGTGTAGTCATTATAGATTTATGTTAATAATTTGTTATATTGTGACACCCACAAATTGGTTTGATTTTGAGGGTTTTGAATACCGACCAATGAAGTATGAAGTAAGGAATTGACATATCACTCTAGTGAGTTTATATATAAATATAATGTTAAGTCTTGATCCAAACTAACGCAATGATCGGGTTGAGATGGGTTAAATCACTAGATTTAATATTATAATAACAAAAAAAAGGTGTGAGAAGAAAAAAAATGCTTTTTTTTTAAAAAAAAAGTATATGTATAACCAGAATTATTGAGAGCCACTAAAAATTAAAATAAACAAGTTATATATATATATATATATATATATATATATTACAAAATAGACAAGTAACATAGTGATTATTTTTATAATTTATATAACACTAAAAATTGGAAACCTAAAAAGAAAAAAAACTCTACCTTTTTGAGTCAATGGACATGCAAACAAACATGCAGAACTCGTGAATGAGCTGTCTCTTTTTCATTTATTTTTTCTTATAAATTTTGCCTTTTACTGAAATTTCTTTTAGGGATATTTTTTTCTTGGTATTAATTGGTATGGTTCCCTGACAATTATCTTGTTTCTATGTTATCATGGCTTACCAAATAACATGGTGAGAATAATAAGCTGGTCAGAATGAAGTAGTTGAAAATCTAGTGGGCCCTTGAGTGAAAGCCCAAAAGGGGTTGATAGGCCCATGTAGGATGAGTGGGAATCTGTGTATGCATTATGAGTGCTCAATGATGGAAGTGCAAAGCAACTAGCAAGCAAAGATGCCCACTCTCAAAAAAGTATGAGTCCATTGATATGGCTAAGAGGGATATTTCCTAAAATGGTGATATGTCAATTCCTCACTACATACTTTAATCTTGTTTTGCACACACAGAAAGAACCCACAATTTCTTTTGGAGGTGCCAAAATAATTTTTCACTTAAAAGAAAAAAGAAAAATTGGTTATGCTTTGTTCAAAATAGACAGGCATTGTGGATGGATAATTATGCTCTATCAATATTCCTCTTTCTATTATACACTGTGGAATGTCTAAAAACATTTCAAAGAATTTTGATGCTAACAATGGCCACACAACACCACACACATTCTCTTCAACAAAGTTTTCACACTGCGGACGGCCGCGTCCCAACATATCATAGCCAAATATTCTAAAACGATTGTCCTATTTTTATGTTAATTAATTAGATACTATCATAATTTTTTATATTAACAAAGTTTTATATTACTGTAAAAAATTTATACTATTCTTTAACTTTTAAGGAAATTTTTATACGGATTATGAGAATTTATAATTGAATGACATTTGTAAAAAAAAAAAAAAGTCCTACCCGTATGTATTTGAAATATACTTGCTTATAAAATTAATTTTTATATTAAAAATAAAAAATAATTTACTACTTAAGTTTTTTTAAGAGAAGAAAAACAAAAAATGAGAGTATTTAAGTTTAAAAAATAATTCAACTAAATCTCAACTATCCTTTACTTTCTTATAATGATAATAATAACTTTAAGGGGAAAATTATTTTACAAGGTGATAACACTCGTGGTTAGAGCATTAAAGTATGTATGGAGAAGAGATATTAATTTAAGAAAGTAATTTATAATTTCTAATAATAAAATGTATTATTTTGATAAACTAATAAAACAATTTAAAATTTAAATATTTTACTTCAGAATTTGATATAATTAAAAATTTAAAAATTTAAAATTTCACCTGTATATTAAAAAGATTTAAAAAATTTATTACTCATTCTTTCGTTTTTTTTTTTTCATCTGTTTTCAATTATCAGTGACTTCAATGATAAAAAAATTTCATCCAAAAACCCTGACCGAAATTCGACTGAATTCTTAAATAAAATTCTTGGATGTGTTTAGAAATTTCTAAAACTTGGTTTTACGTCGTGAAGATCTATATACATTTCTGTAGACAACTCCAATATACATGTAATTAGATAATTATTTATAAAATATAAAAAAAATAATAATTTTTTTTTATAAATTAATTAACTGATTATTTAAACAGAGTAATTAAGTTTTAGAGTAATTAAATTTTAAAATGGACATGGTGATATTGTAAGAATGTATGGTTCTGCTCCACATAGAATATTTTGCGTAGATAAAGCTATAATGGTAATCTTAGTCAGATATTTTTATACATATTTTTGTGTAGATAAACCTTTACATGCTCGGGTGCATATCTTTATACATATTTGTGTGTTGATACATGAATATTAGTCATAGCATCAAACTAAAAAAGTTATTTTTCTCAAAGGAACGTGGAAAAAAACAGTGATGAAATAATGCTTTGTGGTTTTGGTTTTTATCCTTTATCGTCGTATTATCTTGTCGAACAGTCGGTATAAGTTCTGATTAAAATTGGTACATATTATTGATGGAAAATGCTTATCCTTGAGTTTTTTTTTTTTTTTTCAAAATCACAGTCACAAACGTGGCGTTACCCATAAATTGTAAAAATATAAAAAAAGATAAAATTTCTTATCCTATCATGCATGACTTGTACTTGAAGTTTAACTTGTATTAGATTTTGATAACATGTAGTGGGATTTTAAATCTTCAATTTGCACTTTTCATCTTCCAACGAGGGTTGAGCTTAATGTAACTGATTTGGTCAAAGGAAAGATTTGACTTTTGATTCTAGTTGGCAAAGTTCTTGTGATTGTTTTTTGGTTTGTACAACTTTAATCTTAGTTGTCTAACTGTATATAAATAGGCATGCATAACACTATTCTTGTTTTCTTGTAATTTTTGAATACTGAGTGATTAGTGGATTATTGTTTTGGCGCGACCGTGGGTTTTCTTCCCCTTAAGGGTTTCCCACGTTAAATCTGTGTGTCTTTTTTGTGGATTATTTACGCAATTTCTATGGTGATTGCTCTTGCTGGTACCGGTTTAAAATTCAACAACTGTATCAAAGCACGGGGTTCTTTCTTGAGTGGGAGCAATGGCAGATGACGGAAAGATACGATTTGAGAAGTTCGATGGCTCGAATTTCGGATTTTGGAAGATGCAAGTCGAAGATTACCTATATCAGAAGGATTTGTATTTGCCTCTCGGTGACAAGGATAGCAAACCAAAAGATATGGAAGACAAGGAATGGGACGTACTGGATCGAAAAGCTTTGGGTGCAATCAGGCTTTCGTTGTCTCAGCCGGTAGCCTTCAACATCTCCAAGGAAAAGACAACACAAGATGTAATGAAGGCTTTAGCGCGGATGTACGAGAAACCATCAGCGTCAAACAAGGTATTCTTGATGAAACGATTGTTTAATATGAAGAAACCTGAAAATAAATCCATGCAAGAGCACTTGAGTGACTTCAATACCATCACGAGTCAGCTAGAATCCGTGAGTATAAACCTTGAAAATGAAGTTTTGGCCCTTGTTATTCTGTCAAGTTTACCTGATAACTAGGATAGTCTGGTTATGGCGGTGAGTAGCTCTTCAGGGTCCAATGTTCTCAAGTTTGAGGATGTAGTAGGGGTTCTTCTTGATGAAAATACACGGAGAAAGAATAACTCGTCTGGTGATGTTTAGGTATTGCCTCGAATGCGAGGAACGTGGAAGATCCTTCAAGAGGGGTAATGGCAGAGGAAATGGACGGTCACAGTCGCAAAGAAGTCAATCAAGAAGTACTCAGTTAACCTGTTGGAATTGCAAGAAGAAAGGTCATCTCAAGCGTGACTGCAGAGCACCGAAGAAAAAGGTGGATGAGAATGACAAAAGTCGTAGTTCGATGAATGTCTCTAATGAATCGGGTTCGGAAAATGAAGCACTGATTATGTGTTGTGACAGCAAAGATGATTGTCTGTGGATACTAGATTCTGGTGCGTCGTTTCATGTTACTTCTAATAGAGAGTATTTCCTTAATTATGAGCACGGGAATTTCGGCAAGGTGTATTTTGGTGATGATGAACCGTGTGACATAATTGGTAAAGGAGATGTGCTGATAAACATGCCAGATGGGAGACAGTTGAAGTTGCAACGAGTGAGACATGTACCAAAGCTGGCTAGAAATTTAATTTCTGTAAGCCAACTTGCTGATGATGCAGGGTTTGAGACAAAATTTACTAGAACATCCTGGAAGCTCATAAGCGGTGCTATGGTAATAGCACACGGGGAGAGAGATGGTAATCTCTACAAGCTTCTTAGTGAAAACTCCATAAACGTGACCTCCTCCAAAGTTAGTGCAAAGGTATGGCATGAACGTCTCGGACATATGAGTGAAAGAGGAATGAAGGTAATGGTCTCAAAAGGAAAGTTAGACGGATTGTCACATGTTGATCTGTCTCTTTGTGAAGGCTGTGTGTTTGGAAAACAGAAAGTTGTTAGCTTTTCAAAAGGTGGTAGAACTCCCAAAGCTGGAAAGCTAGAACGGTACATACGGATGTGTGGGGGCCTTCGCAAGTATCTTTCTTAATGGTTCTCAATATTACGTTACTTTCATTGATGATTCAACTAGAAAGCTACGGGTTTATTTTATGAAAAATAAATCTGAGGTGTTTGAGATTTTCAAAAGGTGGAAATGCCTAGTTGAGAATGAGACGGGTCTAAAGCTTAAATGCTTGAGATCAGATAATGGCGGTGAGTATTGCAGTAAGGAGTTTGATGAATATTGTGTCGTAAATGGCATAAGGAGAGAAAAAACAGTGCCAAGGACACCACAATGACGAATGGTGTAGTTGAGCGCATGAATAGAACCATCATAGAGCGTGCTAGAAGCATGTTCTTGAATCTTTGGTTTACCGAAAAACTTTCGGGGCGAAGCCGTGAATCGCCGCATATCTAATCAACGAGAGGACCATCTATCTGCGATTGGTTGCAAAGCATTTTGAAGAGGTTTGGACGGGGAAGAGAGGTAAAATTTTCACATTTACAAATATTCGGTTGTGTCTCTTATGTCCATGTCAATGCTGAAAATAGATCAAAGTTGGATGCAAAATCCAAGGTATGCACTCTGATAAGATATGGAGGTGATAGTTTTGGTTATAGACTATGGGATCATGAGAATAAAAAGGTCATAAGGAGTAAAGATGTCATATTTAATGAGGATGTTCTATACAAGGATAAGATCAAAGAGAAGAAGGAACCAGAAAAATCAAAATATGTTGAACTGGATGATATTACTTCCAATGGTCTTAGTCAGCGTGTTGTAGAACAAGCTGATGATCATGTTGATGAACATGATGTTCAAGAAGAGCCAGTAACACCACCTATTGCAGTTTGACGTGAGAGACGAACTATCACTGCTCCAAGCCGCTATTCTCCATCTTTACACTACCTATTGCTCACAGATGGTGGCGAGCCTAGCTGCTATGATGAAGCAATGCATTCCGAAAGAAAAACAGAATGGATAAAAGCGATGAATGAAGAGATGAACTCATTGCACACAAATTAAACGTGGAAATTGGCTAAGCTTCCAAGTGATAAAAAGGCAATTCAAAATAAGTGGGTTTACAGGTTGAAGCAGGAGCATGATGGCTCCAAAAGATACAAAGCCAGATTGGTAGTAAAAGGTTTCCAACAAAAGGCAGGTATTGACTTTACTGAGATTTTTTCTCCTGTGGTAAAGCTCTCTACGATTAGAACTGTTCTAAGCATTGTTGCTGCGAGGATCGTACTTGGAGCAGTTGGATGTCAAAACGCTTTCCTTCATGGTGATTTGGAGGAAGAGATATACATGATGCAACCTCGGGGGATATGCAGAGGCTGGAAAAGAGAACTTTGTGTGTAAGTTGCAGAAAAGTCTTTATGGTTTAAAACAGGCCCCGAGACAATGGTATATAAAATTTGACAGGTTTATGTCAGGAAATGGATATACTCATTGTCACGCAGATCATTGTTGTTACTTCAAGAAATTTGAAAATTCCTACATTATTTTGCTCTTGTATGTCGATGATATGCTAGTTGCAGGTTCCGACATGGTGAAAATTAAAATTTTAAAAGAGCAAATGGCAAAGAAATTTTCAATGAAAGATCTAGGGGCGGCAAAGCAAATCTTGGGATTAAAGATTGAAAGAGATATGAAGAACAAGTCTTTAAGACTGTGCCAAAGGGAGTACATATCAAAGGTGTTGAAGAGGTTCAACATGGAAGATGCAAAATCAGTTAGTACACCTTTAGCTGGACACTTCAGAAATATTTCAAAACAACATTGTCCCAAGACAGAAGAGGAACGAAAAAGAATGGAAAAGATTCCATATGCATCAGCAGTGGGTAGCCTCATGTATGCCATGGTCTGTACAAGACCCGACATCTCTCATGCAGTGGGAGTTGTGAGCAGATATATGTCTAATCCTGGTATTAAGCATTGGAATGCGGTAAAATGGATTCTCAGATATCTTTCAGGAACAAAAGATATGGCATTGTGCTACACAGGTGCAGATATACAGTTACGAGGTTTTGTAGATTCTGACATGGCCGGAGATGTTGATAGTAGAAAGAGTACCACGGGATATGTGTTTACTCTTGGCAGTGCAGCAATTTCTTGGGTATCAAGGTTACAAAAGATAATTGCGTTATCTACTACTGAGGCTGAGTATGTCACTGCTGTCGAAGCATGTAAGGAGATGACTTGGTTACAAAGCTTATTAAATGAATTGGAGCACAAGCAAGTAAATTGTGTGTTACGAAGTGACAGTCAGAGTGCAATTCATTTGGCTAAGAATTCTGCATTTCACTCGAGAACAAAGCATATCGACATAAGGTATCATTTTATTCGAAATATGCTTGAAGAAGGATCGTTTAAGTTGGAAAAGGTTCACACCAACGAGAATCCTGCAAACATGCTTACCAAGTCAGTCCCGAGAGAGAAGCTAGAATTCTGCTCAGTTTCTCTTGGTCTTGTTACTTGAGGATGACAGGACACCGTTGCCAAAGAACCGTAAAAGGTTGTAAATCTACTAATGAAGATGATTTGGAAATCAGTCCCAAGTGGGAGATTTGTTATGGATGGAACTGATTTGGTCAAAGGAAAGATTTGACTTTTGATCCTAGTCGGCAAAGCTCTTGTGGCTGTTTTTTGGTTTGTACAGCTTTAATCTTAGCTGTCTAACTGTATATAAATAGGCATGCATAGCACCATTCTTGATTTCTTGTAATTTTTGAATACTAAGTGATTAGTGGATTATTGTTTTGGCGCGGCCGTGAGTTTTCTTCCCCTTGAGGGTTTCCCATGTTAAATCTGTGTGTCTTTTTTGTGGATTATTTACGTAATTTCTATGGTGATTGCTCTTGCTGGTACCGCGTTAAAATTCAACAGAGCTTTTATAAATATAAGGTATCTTTAGATGAGAGGTAAATAAAAAGAAAGAGAATGAAATAAAATAAAAAAAGAGTAAAATAGAAAATATAATAAATAAAGTAAGAATCAAAGTTGGTTAGGTAGGATGAAAAATATATATTATTAGAATGTGTATTTAATTGGATATAAAAGATAAATTTAAAATAGTATAAATTATAAATTACATTATTGCCCTTTTTAACATTCATTTACAATTGTCTTAATCAATTAAATTTAACTACCTTAAACAATAATAGATTAAAAACAACACATAGTTTTTTTTTTGTAAGCCTATCTATCCATTATGAGTCCATAGGCACCGAGAGTTCTATTTCTCCGGCTTGAGATCTTATTGCCCAATTTGAAAGTGTTTACTTTATAGGGGTAATCTAGTAGTCAAACCCATCCTTTGAAAAAATTTAATTGATTAAACTTGAATGTAATAAAGTAATTAGGTTATTAATTGATTAAGTAAAAGTTTAATCAATTAAATGTAATATTAGTATTGAATTATAATATATGAAAAAGATGACTTGTTGCATTGTGATTCTAGTTTAAATATTAATTGATTAATCTTTTTCATAATAATAAATAAAAGATATTTAATAAAAAATGATTTATTTTCATTATTATTTCTATTATCATCTTTGTCATCATTTCTAATTTAAATATTGATATGTATCATGTATTAGATATAATTAAAATTTATCATATTCTTGTTATTATTGCTTTATCTTATTATATTTCTTATACTATCTTATTTAACATGCCTTTGACATTTTTACCTAAAATGATGAATTTTTTTTTTTATGTAGCTCCGATACGAAAATTTCAAAAATTCTATCCAAATATGCCAACACTTCTATCTTCTTATTTTATTTTCTTTTCAGGGCATAGTGCCCAGAGTTGAAACAATAAGTCTTAGTTTATATTATGGTTGTTTAACATTTAAAATGGAATAATTTATAGTCTGCAATTGAAAATTTGATATAAAGAAAAATTAAGAAAATTCGAAAACAAAATGTCAGTGTTTTTTAGAGTTGAGTGATAGGGGTGAATTAGGAAGAGATTAGAATGAATTATACTTATTTTTAATTTTATTTTAAATTTTGATTATGTAAATATTTTACAGTCTAATTTGCTTTTAAACCTACAGCAACTCGATAATTGTTGGACTAAATTAAGATTGAGTTGAGTGTATGTAAGATGGGACCAGATTAACTTGAAATGCAGTGAATATAAAGTAATTTATTTATAATTAAACGTTATTATGTTAGTCTATTGAAGGTATAGAATTTCTTTTTACGTATATTAGTTGTGCCGAATAACTTGGAGTTGAGATGTCTTCTTTCTACATCCATACATTTTGTTGTATGTACTTATCAATCACTAGTTATGAAAATACTATGTATTAAATTTACACCTTCCTTTTTATAATATTTCACGACAGCATTCAACAATTATTTTTTTACATTCTGAAATTTTTTCCTTACTTTCCAGAAGAATATTTCAGATTTTCATTTTTTTCATTTCAAAACAACATTCTAACATTTGTATTTTATTTTAGAATAGCTAGTTTAGAATATAAACAGCAATTTTGGAATTCTGTTCTGGAGCTATTGCAGTACAGTATTCTAGATTTGATTTTTTAATAATTTGAAAGTTTCAGAATAATAATTCTGTAGTATTGTCCGGAATGAAAAAAATGATTTCAGGATGCTAGATTCAAGAGAACATAATATTTTGCTATTTTCTCTGTTCCATACTTTTTTTCTTTCTGTAATTACTATTTGAGATATTTAATTATTTTCTTAATTTCTTCTTTCATTTCTATTACAACAAGCAATAATGTATTCATAGAGACAGAATTAGTGGTCGAATTAAAAATTTGCATGCTTGTTTTTCATATATTACATATTTTTTTCTTACTTTCTTTCTTATTTCTCTATTTCACCCCAAAAATATATATACACGTCGTAAAGTAATTCATAGAACAAGTTGGTTTGAATTTATATTTGTGTTACTTGTCTAAGATTTATCGTCAATTCAATAAAAAATATAATAATGTACTAGGCAAAACCAAAATCTAATAACTCAAAATCTGTCTTACTGCAACCAGAAATTGGGTTTTGGTTTGCTTTTTTCCCTTTTGTTCTAGAAAAATTATGGACTAGAGATTGATATTTATCGTTCTTATGTTTCGGAGTTCTTAGGCTGTATGAAGAATCATGCACCCATTTCTAGAGATTTTCTTCCTAAGTTCTTGTGCATTTTATTTTACACATAGAGTACCTAAATTATCATTCTCTAATTAAAAACACACCCTCCCCATATTATTTTTCACTGTTGTTACTGTACTCTTTGCCTTCCTCTTCCACCCTTAGACTTTCAACCCTTGGTCTTTTCTCATCTCATCAACATCAGTTCACACCTTTTGTTGAGTCTCTTGAGTAACATGCAAAAATACCTTCTGTTCTTTCCAACAACTAGACGGTGATATATATATATATATATATATATATGAGGAATGGATGAGATAAAAGGATTGAGGATTTTATCTGAATTGTGTGATTGAATTTTGTAAGTAACATTTGTCGTTGGAGGTGCTTACGCATATGTGTAGACGGTATTTTTGAGTAAGAGTAAAAAGTGATAGAGTCTAAAGATACTTTACATGGAGACAAAATGTATTTATGTCACACGCTGCGGTGACATGTTTTACTCTAATTAGAGACATGCACGTGCTGGTCTAAGGGTCAACGTGGGTAGTGATGATTGCTTACGAGAGTTGTGTTGTGTATTTTATTAATTCAAAGTTCTATATTAATATTGGGAATCCCTTGTATCGAAAGTCTCCCTAACAAGTTTGACTAAGTTGCGTGTGTCGTTGATATGAGCTATCAAAACGACACTACAAGACTATAACATATCAACAACAATGTGAACCTCAAGAATTATCACGGCAATAGATGCTCTAATGACCATCATTAACAATGACTTCCGTTGTAAGAAGGAAGTTTTGTGGTCCTTTGTTTGTTTGAGGAGAGATTTGTTGAGATTTAATTCACTTTGTACAGAATGAAAGAGAACTCCAAAAGACTAAATCCTAACAGGTTAATAAATGATAAAGATACCAGACCACGTATTATATATGAGTTAGCTCATGAAGGAAGTTGTAGGTTGGCTCCCATAAAAAGTTCGACTAATATATGTTTGACTTTATATCTCGTCAAGAACTCAAATATTAAAAAAAACTTAAAATGTTTGTCACTAATCTCTTCACTAATCACGTAAGTTGGGTAAGGTTCACCTTTTATATTACTTATTTGGAAAATCCAATTTCTAAACTTTTGGATCCATTATCATGCAAAATTTGTAACTCAATATATTATTCTAGATTGTACAAATTTTCACACACGGATGACCCAAATCTATCAAAATCTGGAATAGCACATCTTTAGTGTTACAAACTGTGTAATCCCTATAACAAAAATTCTGCAATCCAGATTACTATATTGAGCTACAAATTTCGTGCTTCAAAATACCTTCAGATACATGTTTTACACATATAGATTACGGGTTCATACCAAATCTGGAATGCTTGATTCTAAAATGGTAAGATTGTGTAACCAGTATATGTCAAACAAACATCCTCCCTCTTACGAATTGCGAAATTCGATCTTACAAAAGGCCCCATTTCTACTTACCCAAACAAAAAGAAAAAACGAGAAGCCCATGAATATTGTAACTTGAGCTTCCTAGCCTTGTTAGCCCTCGGTTGGATGATATCTTATGCACACCAGTCTAAGGCCCATATATGATGTTATGCACACCAATCTAATAAATTTATGGTAAGTAACAAATCATGTACACCAATTTAAGGCCCAGTAAGTCATAAGTCATAGACTTGAACTTAAGAATGTTGTTTGATGGTTGTGTTAGTTCTTTGGTTGCACATACACCTTACTCGTATTTAGGGTTTTTTTTTTTTTTTAGATTTTTTAAAAGAGTAGGACGTAATTATGTTTATCAGCATTAATAAAAATCACTTAAATCCAACTATATTTTTAAAAAAAATACTCAAAATAGCTTTTAGTTTTGATCAGATTTTAGATTTTTTAAAAATCTGAAACAAACGCATGAAAAATTTATAAATAATTATTTTTTAAGAGAAATAAATTGATTAAAAAAAAAAGAAAAATATAACAAATACTCTCACTCCTGAACACACGCACAAAAACTTTCAAACCCAAACCCAATTAGTTATCTTCTATTTCCATCGGTCTACACTCCAATATTAATTTTCCAACTTGATGGAACAACACATTGGGTTGCTGTTGCTTTCTCCAATATGCTCAACAATGGGCCCAAATAGTGTTGGATCCTCTCTATCCAACGGTTCATAATATATCATTTTTTTAAAAAAAAAAATTATATGTAACCCATTTTTTAATATATAAAATATAAAATAGCCATATAAATATATAAAAATATTTTTAAAATTTATATCTTTTTACCGGTTATCCTCATGGATTAATTCACACGACATTAAAAAATTATGTAAAACAACTGTGGTTTCACAATATCACACTGAACATCTAAATAACTCAAGTCTTGTAGAGTTACATAGATAATTTTTATGATTGTTTTTCTGTCGGAACTTAAAGATTCTTTAGCCAGTTGAACGACTTTTACATATTAAAAAGTGAGATTCATAAACATAAATTTCATGTAAAAAAACATACAAACAAAAATTTAAAATAAAAATAACTATATAACTCTTTCTAATTATCGACATAAGTATATTTTACCATTAAGATCCGTATAATGATAAATTGATAATTGATAAAGGGTTTAGATAGATTGTAGGAGATTTTAGTTATTGAACACAAAATAAGATATAAATGTATACTCTTTATGAATTTATGTCGATATTTATTTATTGCAGGGATTTTTGTAAATTTAAGTAAAATGAAAATCTTAAAAACATATATATTGAAAAAGGAAATGAAGGATGTTTAGTTAACGTTTATCATTATTATTATTTTTCATGCAAAAAATCCACTCACAGATAATATCAATGGCTTATATTCGGTCAGAATCAACTTTCTAGGGAGTTACAGTAACTATTTTAGTGAGACAATAAACATTTTTTTGAAAGAAGCAAAGATAAAGTTTTAGTGTTTAAGGAAACCGAAAAATTAATGCTTGTCTAATAAATTCCGAAAGAAAATAACATGAACTTGTTTCTTACTAAATCATGTTTAATGATAATATTAAAAAAAAAAAAAAAAAAAAGAACCCACTTGTAACCTAAAAAAAACATTTATATTGTTTACTGTTCGAGAAACTCTTCCTCTTCAAAGTTAATTTACCGAAACTTGAATTATATTATTTTGTCTACAATAGCATCAATAAGATTACAACCTAAAACTTTATGCAAATTAATAAAATCTTTCATCACTTACAAAATTAAATTTTGACTTAATGATCATTGCTAACGAACTAAAATCTTTTTGCTTGTGCTTCTTCTTTTTTCCTCAGATCTTTCTTTTAATAAGTCTTATTAATTTTTTTCTTAAAAGTATTAGTTAAAGTTTAAATAAATATTTTGTTATGAAAAAACATTAAAACTGTATGAAAACCATGAAAATGAATATGTTGATTATTCATTTTCGTGAAAAATTAATTTTTATTTTCTTTAACTGGTGTTTTATATTGTTTTAGCTTTTTCTTCTTTTAATTTATCTTTTAAAAAGAAATCATTACTTTACCATTATTTAATCAATTAATGGCCACGTCTAGAATCCACAAACTAGAACGTGAATGAAAGAAAGCAAGATGAACTGAAATTTAGCTTTTAACATACTACCTTACCTCATAAAGAGGTTGGAGATAGCGACAATTGACAATTAATAACGTAAAATATTCACAAAAATGAATATCAGATGCATGAACATACTAATTGGAGTTTCACGAATCAGTTATCTGACATTTTCATGTACAGTACGTAAATCAAGCATTCAATTAGCGCTGCAAATTCCATTCATTCACCAGCAATTTGTCTTATGACATCGCACTATCATCTTTTATTATTATTATTGAGTTTTCGTTGGATATAGGGAATTCTAAATTGAAAAGAGGAAGGAAAATGCATTAGTCACAGTCATCTTATAAAATAATAATATTTAAGATACACTGGAATCACAAAAAGCCAATTATTTGAACACTACACATCTTCATTAATTTAATTTACAAGGAAGAAAGGATATGCTTCTTTTTTTTTTATTAGGTTGAGACCCGTTTACCACACTGGTCTTCCACTTCAAAATACACATTAAAGAAGACATAACTAATATTTTACAATGTTCCCTCTTTCCAGCAAAATTTACATCAAGTCTAGCTAACTCATGAAGGTGGAAATTGATTCATAATCTTCTTCAGCCTGGTGTAACATACAATGGAGTATGGAACACATTATTTGGCATTGACTCCCATTTTCTTTTCACTACCATCTTTACTAATAACAATCCCAAGCAATTTACAAGGTTCAGCATCCTCAAGTTTTTGCACCACAGCTCTCATGGTTGGTCTCAAAGTTGGAAGTGTCCCAGTGCACACAACTGCAGTTCTCAACACCTTACAAGCCTCCTCTATATACATCTCCGGAATTCTTGAATCCACCAAACTCCTTAGCCCCTCTTTGCTCCTTGCCTTGTTATGAACCCAACTCACTATATCTTTATTTTCCCCAAATTCCACTTCCATTGGCCTTTTCCCAGTCACTAACTCCATCAACACCACCCCAAAACTATACACATCACTCTTCTCATTCACTCTGTATGTGTACCCATATTCTGCACCAATTCAAACAACAAACACACAACACATTAATTAATAAATAAAGACACATAATAATAAAAAATACATTGCATGATTAAATTCATCAAATTAGCATACAAAAGGATGAGAAAAAATGAAATACTAACCAGGAGCAATGTAACCGTGAGTGCCGGCAATGACACGAGTTGAAGAATCGTTGCTAACGTTGGATTGAACAACCTTAGCAAGTCCAAAATCAGCAATCCTAGGTTTCAAAAACTCATCCAACAAAATATTACTTGACTTAACATCTCTATGAATAACGGGTCTCTCACACCCATGATGCAAATACTCCAACCCTTTGGCTGCTCCAACTGCAATTTCATATCTAGTTTCCCAATCAAGCTCCATTTTTCTACTAGTATGAAGCCTATCCCACAAACTCCCATTAGGCAAATACTCATAAACCAACAAACTTGAATCCTCACTCGTTATACTGCAATAAAGCTTCACCACATTCACGTGCCTTATAGAACTCAAAGCCTGAACCTCCGTGTCAAACTCCTTTGACTTATCACTGCAACGCTTGTTCCCAAGCATGGGAGTGCTACTCCACGTTTTTTTCCTCCTTGCAGGGAAATCGGTGTTCCAAATATGCTTCACCGCCACTTCTTTTCCATTAGAAAGCGATACTCTATACACATTCCCTGAACCACCTTTCCCTATGAGATTCTCTTGCTTAATCGAATCAAGAATCTCCCCTTCCGAGAAACTCAACACGTGGAACGATTTCACGTCCCACGATTCTTCCTTCAACGAACGTTCACCTTTCTCACCGAATTTCTCCTCCGAGTTCCTCTTCTTTATTTGCAAGTAAACGCCCAAAACAGAGAGCAACAAAATCGACGCTACAGCGAAACAAATCACGAGCGCGCGCATGTCCTTGGACATGACAGAGGAAGCAGAGCAACGCGGGAACGAGTTAATTGAGTCAACACTGCATAAACCAGGGTTTCCAGAGAGGCTTCCGTTGTAAGCTTCTAGGGTTAGGGTTTGTGGAATTGGACCGGTTAACCGGTTATTCGATAAATCAAAGAGGCTTAACCTGAGAAACGCTAAACTCCTCGGGATTTTACCAGAGAGTGAATTCTCTGAAAGGTTCAGAGAATTCAAAGCGGGGAAAGAACCCAACGATGAAGGGATTTCTCCAGAGAGTGAATTCATTGAAAGATCAATGTCGTTTAGGGATTTACACGAACCCAGAGTTTTCGGTATTGACCCTGATAACTTGTTCCTCTGTAAATGAAGGTTCCCTAGTTGTTTAAGCTCACCTATTCTTTCTGGAATCTTCCCTGATATCTGATTCTCGCTTAAATCAACCGTCACCAACGACGTCGCTTCTGAGATTTCTTCCGGTAATTCACCGGTTAACCGGTTCCTCCTCGCGAATATCGAGGCGAGTGTTTTTGCGTTTTTGATATCCGAACTAACAGAACCTTCCAACTCATTCAACTCGATATCGATTAATTCTACATTAGGCAATCCCCAAATCGCCGGAGGAATGTTCCCCGATAACGAGTTATCACTGACTCGAAATCGTTTCATAGAAAAACAGTTTCCGTACGTGGCTGGAATCTCGCCGGAGAGGTTGTTCTGAAGCACGAGCAGTGCTGTCATCTTCCCCTTCTTGCACATCTCCGGCGGAATTTTCCCGGTGAGGAAATTCTCCGACACGTCGATGAAATCAAAGTCCGACCACGAACCAATGTTCTGAGGAATAGAACCGGTTAAGTTGTTTCTGTATAAAGACAGACCCTCGAGATTTTTGAACTCGCCTATCTCAATTGGAATCTCCCCGGATAAATTGTTCTCGAAAAATTGAAGCGAAACGAGATTTTTCAAGTATTTCAATTCAGAGAGATCCCCTTCAAGTCTATTCATCGACCCATCTAAAAATTTCAATTCCGTGAGGTTTCTTAACCCGGTTGGAATCTTTCCCGTGAAAGAGTTATTGTAGAACACAAGCTGCCACAGTTTTCGAAGGTTCACAATTTCGGCGGGAAAATCGCCGGTGATGAAATTGTCGGCGAATTCCAATTCGGTTAGGTCGGTGAGATTGCCGAGTCCAACCGGAATTTTCCCTGCGAGAGTGCAGTTAGATAGGTAGAGCCAATTCAAGTTTTTGAGACTCACAATCTCTTTCGGAAACGGCGTTAGGTCGAAACCGTTATCTCCGACACTTAACTGTAACAGAGTCTCCGTCATGTTTAACAGCGACTGCCACGGAAAAGTTCCAGAAAATCCACTATTGTTCACGAAAAGATATTGCAACTGGTTCAGCGGAGATATGTCAGGGAAGGGACCAGAGAAAAAGTTGTTTCCCAAATCTAAGTACTTGAGTTTAACGCAGTTTTTAATGTCCTCTGAAACTTTGCCGTGAAGGTTGTTGAAACCGAACGCGAGTTTTTCGAGCGAGGGAAGTTTGCAAAGCGAGTCAAAGGGGAGAACACCCGAGAGGCTTTGGTTGGAAAGGTTGATTCCGGTGACGGAACGGAGGGTGTTGCAGGTAACGCCGTCGAAGGTGCAAACGGAATTGGTGGCATTCCATGTTTGGAAAAGTTTGGAGTTTGGAGTTTGAAGGGATGATTTTAGGGTGAGAAGGATTTGACGCTGGTCGTTGTATTGAGCTGAGAGTAGTGAGAAGAAGAAGAAGAAGAAAAATAGTGAGAAGAGAAGAGGGAAATGCAAGGCGGCGAACATGTTTTGGTTTTGAGATTGCGAAAGAGAAACGAAAACGGCTGCGTGATAGTTTTGAAGTGGTGAGTATGAGTTATGTAGTGAGATTGAAAGTAATACAAATGGCGCTCATTGGTGATTGAGGACATGCGTCATTGGCAATGGGCGTGAGGTTCAACTTGGTAATTTTTCATATTGTGTGGTTTAATGTCGTAGGTAAAACGACATCGTTGGATTGTGTTATTGTTGTTCAACTTGGTAAACCTTTTCTATCGTGATTGTTAATGATACTTTTCCTAATGCACTAATCGGATTTGTTATATAATTTGATGATTATGGGACGAGTGATTTAACGACGTTAACCCGTGTGGAAGGAGGCCCACCAAATCGCTGGATGTTAGAGCATAACTGGTAGCAGCCAGTGTCAATGTACATGCTGCCGTTGACTTGGACTCGAGACAATTATTATTGCTGAAATTAATGTTCATTGCAAAAATAGAGGGAGTTTAAAAATAGGGAAACTATGAGTTCAAATTCTCCTAAACTTTTAACCTTTTCTTAAGTTTAATTCTTAAAATAAAAGTTTTTTAATTTTAATTCCTAAGTTTTGTTTTTATTATTTTATTAAAAAAATCGATTATAAATCATTATCATTTAATAGTGTGACAACTCTAAAATATGAATGAAAATTAACGTATTATAACTTAAACGATCAAATAAATTAACAATGATACTGAAATAAAAGTTAGGATTTAAGTATGATTCTGATAAAATTTTTACATGTTATATAACATTGTATATTCCAAAAAAATAAGAAGAAAAACAAATCTATTAAAGCACAACGCATAATTAGGAAAGGAAAACTAAATACATTTGAGTATTAAGATTAACCACGCAGTCATTAAAAAATTGGCGCGTTTTTTTTTTATTAGAAACAAAACCAGAGATATTTCATTTATTTATTGACTAAGTAAAATCATATTTACTCATTAACTATCTGATATATATATATATAGCTTATTCATGGTTTTTTAAGTCCAAACCTATTTTTTTAATATTAATATAGGATTTTTTGTGACAAAATATATAGGATATTTAATGATTGGTAATTTGTTATCTAATTAATTAAAATCCTACATTATATATGACCGGGATAGATGATGATATTTGTGATATGCAGGTATTTTAATTAAATGGGATGTTTCAAATGAAATTTGGGAGTTCCCTTGATGATTACGGAAGTGTGTTAGTTTATTTGTTTGTATTTGAGTTCAAATACTAGATCAATTAATACCTGACATATTATAATTTA